>CAUEEP010000753.1:367412-967412 GCA_958450365.1 Mesorhabditis belari | reverse complement strand
CTTCTAGAGCTAGAGAAAGGGTTCTAGAGCTAGAGAAAGCCTTCTAGAGCTAGAGAAAGCCTTCTAGAGCTAGAGAAAGCCTTCTAGAGCTAGAGAAAGAGCTAGAGAAAGCCTTCTAGAGCTAGAGGAAGGCTTCTAGAGCTAGAGAAAGCCTTCTAGAGCTAGAGAAAGAGCTAGAGAAAGCCTTCTGGAGCTAGAGAAAGCCTTCTAGAGCTAGAGAAAGAGCTAGAGAAAGCCTTCTAGAGCTAGAGAGAGCCTTCTAGAGCTAGAGAAAGAGCTAGAGAAAGGCTTCTAGATCTAGAGAAAGAGCTAGAGAAACCCTTCTAGAGCTAGAGAAAGGCTTTAGATCTAAAGAAAAGCTTTATCTAAGCTCTCACCTGAACAACCCGACTCGAGAGTCCGTGTGCTTTTGGAATAAAACGAATTTGACGAGCTCGACAAAAGCCACAACTTCGCGAGCAATCACGACGCATGTAGATCGAAGAGATCTGGATACGGGAATCGTTAAAATAGAGAACACCTACATTACTAGCTTGTCGATAAAAAAGCTAGCTTCCAAAGCTACATTACTAGCTTCCAAAGCACTCAAAAACCAACCCTACAAACATCGGGATTCCCTTGTAACCACGCCGAGCACCACGGCGAACGATCAACGCATTGTTGAAGGTCTAAAGTAAAGCCAGCTATTTGAATAGAATATTTGATATTTGAATATGGTTACAGTAGGGTTATTGTATGTCTACAATAGCCTTGCAACCACGCCGAGCATCACGGGGATCGATCAACGCATTGTTGATCGATCTGTGTGACAAATTCTCGAACTCACTTGCAATCGATTGATCAACGGCTACTGGACGAGGGGTAAATCTGAAAAAACAAGGTTTAGACTCAGATTTGTTAACTAAGGGCTAAGTCACTGAAAGTTTGTAAGTAACTGAAACCAATCCCACAGAATATGAATAACAAAGTAAGTCTGACTCCTCTACCCTTTGCAGTGTGGACTGGTCCTGACTTTGGTCCTGGCCCTGGCCCTAGCTCTGGCCCTGGTCCGAGTCCTGGTCCTGGTTCTGGTCCTGGTCCTGACCCTGGTCCTGACCCTGGTCCTGGTCTTGGTTCTGACTCTGGTTCTGGTTCTGACCCTAGTTCTGGTTCTGAAACTAGTTCTGGTCCTGGTCCGGGTCCTGGTCCTATTCCTGGTCCCAGTCCTGGTCCTGGTCCTAGTCCTAGTCCTAGTCCTGGTCTTGGTCCTAGTCCCAGGCCTGGTCCTGGTCCTGATCCTCGTCCTAGCCCTGGTCCTGTTCCTAGTTCTAGTCCTGGTCCTGATCCTGGTCCTATTTCTGGTCCCAGTCCGATTCCTGGTCCTAGTCCTATTCCTGGTCCTAGTCCTATTCCTGGTCCTAGTCCTATTCCTGGTCCTAGTCCTATTCCTGGTCCCAGTCCTATTCCTGGTCCTAGTCCTATTCCTGGTCCTAGTCCTATTCCTGGTCCTAGTCCTATTCCTGGTCCCAGTCCTATTCCTGGTCCTAGTCCTATTCCTGGTCCCAGTCCTATTCCTGGTCCAAATCCTGAGTCTATAGCTTCGCCTGGTTCAACTCCAGCTCTTACCGTCCACATTGAGAAAAAGGTTTGAGCCAGAACCAGGCCAGGTTCTGGATCTGATCTGGATCTGATCTGACTTTGATCTGGATCTGATTTGGATCTAATTATAGTCCATATTCTTTCCTAGTCTGGTCCAAACCAGATTTGAACTAAGTCAATCTCTGGTTCAGATCTAATCTAGGTCTGCAATCAGTCACGATCTTACCCTGTCCTTCGAACACAGTCTAGCTTATTGTCAGGGCTAGTCTGAGCCTAGGCTTTACCTAAAGAGTTTGATTCTAGCCTTGGCTTAGCCCAAGTCAAGTCTGGTTTGAGTTCAGGCCCAGCCAAAGCCATCTTCACCTCAACATATTCTGTGCTTTCGACAAGAAAATCGGTAGTCGTCTTTGTCCATCCTGTCCTCCCTCGACGACTCTCATTGGCAACTCGAGAATCCTGCCCGGTATCACCTTCAACTCCTTGCGTAATTGTTGCTGCAATTGTACGAGTTTGAATCTCTCTTCCTTCTCTTCTTCCTCTCTCTCTACCTCTCTCTCTTCCTTCTCTTCTTCCTCTCTCTCTACCTCTCTCTCTTCCTCTCTTTCTTTCTCTCTCTCTTCCTTCTCTTCTTCCTCTCTTTCTTCAGCTCTCCTCCTGGCTTCTTCCTGTATTCTGAGTTGTCTTCTGAGCCATTCCTGTTGTTGACGTAGCTTTGTGAGATTGTTAATGACTAATCTCTTTGGGAAAGTTTGATTTGCTCGAGATTGATTTGCTCGTGATGGTACTGTAAGTACAGTAAGCTTTGTACTGGGTACAGTAAGATTGGTACTGGGTACAGTAATTGGTACAGTAATGGGCACTGGCTTTGTTTTCCACGAGGGTATTGTCGTCGAACCAGTTACGGTGCTTCTCCTCCAAGCTCCTGTAGCTACCGTTCTCAATGCTGCTGATTCCGACATTGGCACTGAGCTTGTCTTCCACCAAGGTACTGTACTTAGTGTTGAGGTTTTTACAGTCGGTGCTACAGTCGGCGCTACAGTACTCGTCTTCCACCAGGGTACTGTACTAATTGTACTACTTGTACTTACAGTACTTTGTACTGTAGGCCTTGAGCTCGTCTTCCACCAGGGTACAACAGTGCTTGCTGTAGGCTGTACAGTACTCGTTTTCCACCAGGGTACTGTAGACTGTACTGTAGTCTGTACAGTACCCACGGTTGAACCTCTTGAGCTTACTGTAGGTGCTAAAGTACTCGTTTTCCACCAGGGTACTGTAGGCTGTACTGTACTCGTTCTTTCCGCTCCTTTTGTTTGAAAAATTCTTCGAAAAGGCTGTCGGCACAATGGGTTGAGTGGAAAAGCTGCAAATAAAATGAAAATGAATGAAATGATCTGTGGTCGGTCATAGAAATTGAAAAAATCTTGTACTGAGATCCAGCTGGAGCTTCAGAGATCGAGCTGGAGCTTCAGAGATCAAGCTGGAGCTTCAGAGATCCAGCTAGAGCTTCAGAGTTCCAGCTGGAGCTTCAGAGATCAAGCTGGAGCTTCAGAGATCCAGCTGGAGCCTCAGAGTTCCAGTTGGAGCTTCAGAGATCAAGCTGGAGCTTCAGAGATCCAGCTAGAGCTTCAGAGATCCAGCTAGAGCTTCAGAGATCATGCTGGAGCTTCAGAGATCCAGCTAGAGCTTCAGAGATCCAGTTGGAGCTTCAGAGATCAAGCTGGAGCTCCAGAGTTCCAGTTGGAGCTTCAGAGTTCCAGCTGGAGCTCCAGAGCTCCAGATTGACTCTAGTACTTACTAACAGCTTTGTACTACCCAAGTACTAGATAATAAGAGCACTGTAGCCTTGTCTTTACAGTAAGACAAAGGATTTAAATTCTCAAAAGATTCAAATCTAGTACTAACATTTGAAACAGTAAAACAATTGCCAAACTTCTATGACATAACACCGATCAGATTGTGAGTGAGAAGCGGCTATGATTAGTAAATTCTAGTAACGTACACTCTTCTCGTTGTTGTCTTTTGTGTTGTGCTCGTTTTCCACCATGGTACTGTTGTCGTTGTTGGCGGTGGAGTGGTTGTTGTTGTGATGATCGATGGGGAAACTAGAAATAGACATAGATTCGATTCAAGCCGAATCCAATCAAATCCGATTTCATCCGAATTCAATCAGATCCGCCGAGAAACGAGAAAACAAAGGTGGAAACAGGTTTGGCTTCGAATTATCCTAGTCTACTGTAGACTAGGATTAGTTACGAGACTAGGATTACGGTAGACTGTAGACTATTGTAGTCTACTGTAGACTACTGTAGTCTACTGTAGACTAGGATCACGGTACGGTCTGTAAAAAACTCACGCTCAGGTCTGTTGGCTCTTGCGCGATCGAGTACTGCTTGAACGACGACCTTAATCCCATCCCATGTCTCTTTTCCGGTAGGGATCAATTGACGTGGATCGAGGAGGAAACCGTCCCAAACTAAAGAAATTGGGCTAAACCTGGAAACTTAAATTTCCCAAATTATCGTATTTAGGTACAGTAGCTACAGCAGCTCCAGCTCCAGAGCTCTATTAGCTCCAGCTCCAGAACTCTATTAGCTCCAGCTCCAGAGCTCTATTAGCTCCAGCTCCAGAGTTCCAGCTCCAGAGCTCCGAACTCCAGAGCTCCAACTCCAGAGCTCTATTAGCTCCAGCTCCAGAGCTCTATTAGCTCCAGCTCCAGAGCTCTATTAGCTCCAGCTCCAGAGTTCCAGCTCCAGAGCTCCGAACTCCAGAGCTCCAGAGCTCCAGAGCTCCAACTCCAGAGCTCTATTAGCTCCAGCTCCAGAGTTAAGTTACTTAGTTAAATCCTATCCTCGAAGTACAGTACTGGCCAATGAAATATCATATTGAAATATCATTTGAAAAACGATCGTCACTTTCGCGCGTCTGTAACTCCCTTGTCTTTGAGTTTAAACTATTAGTGCTATACATTTTCTGAAAGCTCTTTTCAAGCGCTACACAATGGTAATATTAATATTTAGAAATACGGTAAAGACAAGGGAGTTACAGGCGCGCGAAAGTGACGATCTCTTTTCAAATATGATATTTGTCATTTTCCAGTAGTGTAGGTAGAGCTAAGATAGACCATATTAGCTCAGATCCAGGTACGATAAAGTTCAGGTCAAGCAACAGGTCTTCCAGGCCTGGTCCAGGCTTGGTCCAAGCCTGGTCCAGGCCTAGTCTCACCCGTAGTTTACTTCTGACTCTGGTTCGCTTCAAAACCAAACCTTCATCAGCTGGTCGCAACTCCAACAAGTAAACGTATTTCACTTTGGCCACTCCCTTCGCCCAGTCGTCCGATCCGCCCGATGACGGGTCTAAATGATGGAAAGATCTACAGTAGATACAGTAGATACTGGGCTAGTAGCTCTTGGGCTAGTAGCTCTTAAGCTTAACTAGCTTTCTTTCTTGGCTTTCCTAGCTTTCCTAGCTTTCCTAGCTTTCCTAGCTTTCCTAGCTTCCTTAGCTTCCTTAGCTTCCTTAGTTTCCTTAGCTTTCTTAACTTTCTTAGCTTCCTTAGCTTTCTTTCTGGGCCTTCTTAAGCTTTACTAGCGTAACGTGCTACAGTACAGCTTAATATTGCTTTGAGAAAGCTTACACAAAATATCGGCTCCAGTTCCAAAACGATACGCCGTTCCATAGTCTTTTTCCAACGCTGCGACTCCGTTTAAACCGACTTCTCGCTGAAATTTGGATGTTTTGGAATTACGGATTTTGGAAGTATGGATTACTGGAGTTCTTTTGCTGACTTCAAGATCGAATTCTGATTTTGTCAGATCCAGGGGGAAAACCTGGACCTATTTTAGCCTAGCTAGCTCTACTCTAGCTAGCTCTACTCTAGCTAGCTCTGGAGCGGTTATTTTGACGTCTGATGTTACGTCGGATCTAGACTGATTCAAGATCGGATTTCTGATCTAGAATCAAGCCAATCACTCTAAATCTAAGTCTAGATCGAACGTCTGGATCAAATGTCTCGATCGAACGTCCTGATCGTCTGGAATACAGTCTGGATTATAGTGATCGGCTTGATTCAAGGTCTAAGCCTGAGCCTGAGCCAAAGCCTAAGCCTAAGCCAAGCCTAAGCCTAAGCCAAAGCCTAAGCCTAAGCCTAAGCCTAAGCCTGCCTGCCAGCCTAAGCCCAAGCCTGCCTCAAGCCTAAGCCTAGCCAAGCCTAAGCCAGCCTGCCTAAGCCAGCCTAGCCTAAGCCAAGCCTGCCTAAGCCTGCCTAGCCTGGCTCAAGTCCATCAAGCCCATCAAGCCCACAAAATTCCCAAGTACTCACCAAATCTTGCACATCCTCTGGATAGGTTCTCTCCTGATTACTGTAGGGATGGATCCACATCTAGGCTTACAGTAGAGTTATCTAGGATTCATTCAAACCTGTGCATACGTGTGCAATGTGATGAAAGCGTCTGTTTTCCCGTGCAATTCTGGTGACATCAGCATGTCGCGGATGGCTCTGAAATGGCTACTGTACTGTGCCATCTACTGTACTATTGTACATCACTGTACTCTTCTACTAGTGTACATCACTGTACTGCTTGTAAAGATGGGTAGGCTACTATTGTATCCTACCCATCTCTGTACCATACCTCTTGTACTCCTCTACCTACTCCTCTACTTCCTCTACTTCCTCTACTTCCTCTACGCCCTCTACGCCCTCTACCTCTCTACCTCCTCTACCCCCTCTACCTCCTCTACCTCTTCTACCTCCTCTACCTCTTTTACACCTCTATTGCCTCTACCCCTCTACCTCTTCTACCTCTTCTACCCCTCTACTTCCTCTACTGGGGTCTGTGGAATACAAGAGGTACTATCCCACAGTTGCTATCCTATTCCCTACACCACAGTACTATCTATTACCATCCCTAGATGCGTCCATGAGTCCGTTAATCGTTAACCTATCCAGCGTTAACCTATCGTTAACCTATCGTTAACCTATCCAGCGTTAACCAATCGTTAATCAATCCAGCGTTAACCTATCGTTAACCTATCGTTAACCTATCGTTAACCTATCGTTAACCTATCCAGCGTTAACCTATCGTTAACCTATCCAGCGTTAACCTATCGTTAACCTATCCAGCTACTCATCCCTATCCCATACACCTGTACCTTCCTCCTGTACCTTTTACCGTCTCCATTGTAGCTCTAAATCTGTGCTTCTAACTTCATTTGTCTTTTTCGCTGTCTTAATTTGTCTGTCTCTTGTCTGTCTAAACTTGTCGAACTTTCATTTCTCAATAAAAATCTTTGTCCCGACAACTCACCGTGATTCTGGTTCACTAAAAGCAGTGTCACCTTGAAAAACTTCAGAGCATCGCTCGGTTGAGGAGCCAGTTTCTGGAAAATAGCAATATAGCAATATCCAGCCCAGCTCTGGATTCGTTTCTCTTTAAAATCTAATTCTTACGCTGAATTAAGTGAAATCTTGCTTTTATTAACATTTCCAAACAGATCTTTTTGATCTTTCGATAGAAAAATAACATTGTTACTTGCTGAGCTTGCTGAGCTCTTGCTGAGCTTGCTGAGCTTGCTGAGCTCTTGCTGAGCCTGCTGAGCTCTTGCTGAGCCTGCTGAGCTCTTGCTGAGCCTGCTGAGCTCTTGCTGAGCCTGCTGAGCTCTTGCTGAGCTTGCTGAGCTCTTGCTGAGCTTGCTGAGCTCTTGCTGAGCCTGCTGAGCTCTTGCTGAGCCTGCTGAGCTCTTGCTGAGCTTGCTGAGCTTGCTGAGCTCTTGCTGAGCCTGCTGAGCTCTTGCTGAGCTTGCTGAGCTTGCTGAGCTCTTGCTGAGCCTGCTGAGCTCTTGCTGAGCCTGCTGAGCTCTTGCTGAGCCTGCTGAGCTCTTGCTGAGCCTGCTGAGCTCTTGCTGAGCCTGCTGAGCTCTTGCTGAGCCTGCTGAGCTCTTGCTGAGCTTGCTGAGCTCTTGCTGAGCTTGCTGAGCTTGCTGAGCATCGTCTCCATTTAACGCCGACTTCTTTAAGCACTCTTTAACCACCAACCAGCCCAATGGAAATCGAAATTCCTATTCAAATCGCACGCCTCCACAGCAGCGCTCGCGAAACCATCGCAAATCGAGTTTACACCGAATATCCCCGCGATTCTTTCGCCATAAACGATGCTGAAGAGCTGGTTGATAGAAAGGGTCAAAAAAAGCGAACCGATCACACCAATGGAGTGATGTCGTCACGCGAAAACTCGTAGCCATCCGGATTCGCGAGTGGAAGGATGTAGAAAGAAAGCGAGTCGATGAAAGAACGCGTTGTGGAGTCGATTTCATACGTGGAGATTAGCTGCAATTCGAGATTAGCTTCGAGATTGGCTTCGAGATTAGCTTTGTTGCACTGTGCTTTGCTACATTCATCTAATTCTACAGTATCCTCTAGCTACAGTGCTTACAGTACATGGTTACAGTACTGTACAGTACATGGCTACGGTACTGGACAGTACATGGCTACAGTGCTATAGATGGCTACAGTACTGTACAGTACATGACTACAGTACTGTACAGTACATGGCTACAGTACAGTACATGGCTACAGTACTGTACTGTACATGGCTACGGTACTGGACAGTACATGGCTACAGTACTGTACAGTACATGGCTACAGTACTGTACAGTACATGGCTACAGTACTGTACTGTACATGGCTACAGTACTGTACAGTACATGGCTACAGTACTGTACAGTACATGGCTACAGTACTGTACGAAAAGTTCCTAACAAACGACTGCCTTATTATCAAAGTGTCAAGTGTTATAGAGGAAATTGTAGCCCTGGATCTTGGCTACATTTATGTTATAAAAGTTTCCCGATTGGACTCATACAACTCACTTTACAAGCTCTTGAATGAGCAGTACTGTATAGTACATGGCTACAATACTGTACAGTACATGGCTACAGTACTCAAGATCCATTAACCTAAAGTACCGATTGCTGTACAGTACATGGCCTAAGCCAAAGCCTAAGCTACAACCGCTACCAGTACACTAACAATACCTGATGAATGAACCAGA
The DNA here is from genome assembly GCA_958450365.1 of Mesorhabditis belari. Lineage (NCBI taxonomy): Eukaryota > Metazoa > Nematoda > Chromadorea > Rhabditida > Rhabditidae > Mesorhabditis > Mesorhabditis belari. The sequence goes on along the minus strand of CAUEEP010000753.1, from coordinate 958,788 downwards.
GTGCTGTGTGAACGGCTGCCCATTCTCTTGCGTGGATCCCGCCATCAATCCAAATCACACGTTTGTCTGTGGAGGAGATTGGGTTACCGATCTGGAAATTGAATTTGTACAGTCTGGATTAGATTAGATCAGTCTGAGACCGATCTAATCTAATCCAGACTTGATCTAATCCAGATTCAAGCTGGATTTGGATTCAAGCTTGGCTTGGCTTTATCTGGATCACGAATCCTGACTCCTGATCCCGAATTGACCCTGCTGATCTGATCGTGTTAGACTTGACCCTGTTCAAGATGTCTTTGCCCTGATTTAGCCTGATATCCTGTAGTGTACTGCTCCTGTACTGCTGGTCAATCCTGCTTGTGAAGCCAGCTTACTAGTCGCACTTGTCTAACCCGGTTCCTAACCAAATCATCTTAACCCTGAATGAATCCAGTCTTTAATTCACCAATTACCTTGATCCCCTTCAATGGTCTTCCCTCAGCCGATTTCCCAGCGATGAAAGTCTTCGCAATGTTTGGATATCCCCTCTCGACATCATCCAGATATTTCATGATCGTCTCGTAGCTATGATAGTCACCAAAACCGTACTGAAAATGGTCAGATGTTTGGTAAGTGCTGTAGCTAGTACTGTACTGTACTGTACTGGTACTGTACTATAGCTAGTACTGTACTGTAGCTGATCCTGTACTGTATCTAGTACTGTACTATAGCTAGTACTGTACTGTACTGTACTGTACTGTACTGTAGCTAGTACTGTACTATAGCTAGTACTGTACTATAGCTAGTACTGTACTGTAGCTGGTACTGTACTATAGCTAGTACTGTACTGTAGCTAGTACTATACTATTGCTAGCACTGTACTGTAGCTAGTACTGTACTATAGCTAGTACTGTACTGTAGCTGACCCTGTACTGTAGCTAGTACTGTACTGTAGCTAGTACTGTACTGTCGCTGGTACTGTACTATTGCTAGTACTATACTGTAGCTAGCACTGTACTGTAGCTAGTACTGTACTGTAGCTCAAAATCGAACCTTTGCCTTTAGCCCAGAGTCATCTTTGAACCTTTTGAAGATTGCCTTGAAGAGTTGATTGCTTTCACCAAAACGGGAAAGCCATGAGGACTGTTTTGGGGCCTCTCGTTCAATGATCAATCTGTATGATTACTGTAAGTACGACAGGGTTAATGTAGCAGGATTAAAACGGAAAGCCGATTGGGAGAGAGAGAAATTCTGCTTTGGATTCTCTATGGCTTTTCTTTGACCACATTTGTCAATGGCTTATCTGATTTGATCAAATTCTACTCTATCAAATCAAAGAAATCTTTCTCTTCTCAATTTCTAATGGTTTCTAATGGTTCTAATGGTTCTAATGGTTCAAATGAAGCGTTCTAGGCTCTAATGAAGCGTTCTAGGTTCAAATGAAGCGTTCTAGGTTCTAATGAAGCGTTCTAGGTTCAAATGAAGCGTTCTAGGTTCTAATGAAGCGTTCTAAGCTCTAATGAAGCGTTCTAGGTTCTATTGAAGCGTTCTAGGTTCTAATGAAGCGTTCTAGGTTCTAATGAAGCGTTCTAGGTTCTAATGAAGCGTTCTAAGCTCTACTGAAGCGTTCTAAGCTCTACTGAAGTGATCTCCTTTCTCAAACCGCACTTCTGCACATCGGGAATGGTAATCTTCCAATTGGCTCCCGTTTGATTCAACGTTTTCGCAAGAAACATTGCTCGACTTTCTTTCACCATTATGTCAGCGAATTGGTGAAAACCGGTGGCCGATTTCCAGAAGTCCAACTAAAATTTGTGATTTGATCAATTTGTTTTTGATTGCTCACTTTGGTTTTGTTTGCCACTGATAACTGATTTTTGAAGAATTTTGCTCAAAAATCAAGCCCAACCTTTTGCCAATGTTTGCCTGAGCCAAAGCCTGAGCCAATATTTGCCTGAGCCTGAGCTAAGGCAATGTTTGCCTGAGCCTGAGCCAAGCCAATGTTTGCCTGAGCCTGAGCTAAGGCCAATGTTTGCCTGAGCCTGAGCTAAGCCAATATTTGCCTGAGCCTGAGCTAAGGCAATGTTTGCCTGAGCCTGAGCCTAAGCCAATGTTTGCCTGAGCCTGAGCTAAGGCAATGTTTGCCTGAGCCTGAGCTAAGCCAATGTTTGCCTGAGCCTGAGCTAAGCCAATGTTTGCCTGAGCCTGAGCTAAGCCAATGTTTGCCTGAGCCAAAGCCTGAGCCAAAGCCTGAGCCAAAGCCTGAGCCAATGTCTGGCCTGAGCCTGAGCCAAAGCCAATGTTTGCCAAAGCCAAAGCCTGAGCCAAAGCCTGAGCCAAAGCCTGAGCCAAAGCCTGAGCCAAAGCCTGAGCCAAAGCCTGAGCCAAAGCCTGAGCCAAAGCCTGAGCCAAAGCCTGAGCCAAAGCCTGAGCCAAAGCCTGAGCCAAAGCCTGAGCCAAAGCCTGAGCCAAAGCCTGAGCCAAAGCCTGAGCCAAAGCCTGAGCCAAAGCCTGAGCCAAAGCCTAAGCCAATATTTGCCTGAGCCTGAGCCAAGCCAATGTTTGCCTGAGCCTGAGCTAAGCCAATGCCTGAGCCAAAGCCTGAGCCAAAGCCTGAGCCAAAGCCTGAGCCAAAGCCTGAGCCAATATTTGCCTGAGCCTGAGCTAAGGCAATGTTTGCCTGAGTCAAAGCCTGAGCCAATGTGTGCCTGAGGCATTCTGATAGACTGGATTCGCGCAAGAAATGTTAGCTGCATTCGAGAGCTATTAAAAAGCTTAAAAAACCTTTATATTTACTCTTTTGATTTCAATTCTTTTGATTTCTGAAAGAGAACTCATAGGGAATAAAAAAAGAGTTTTTTAGAAATCTAGATTCTACTACTATTTATTTAGATTCTACTACTATTTACTTTTTAGATACTACTCTGGAACTACCTGTTGCCTTATATACTTCCTGACAATATATACCGAATAACAATACCTCGTACTCGTGCGATTTCATATAAAGTCTGTTGAGAGCGTCAAGTTGTTGGCTGGTGTTGGGGAAAATGCGAAAAACGAGGTGTTTCCTGAAAATTTTAGGTTTTAGCCAAGGTTTTAACCGCAAAAAATGGCTTAAAATGAGTTTTTGCTGTTTTAGTGTTATTTAATGATGTCATATGGTTCCAATATGGCTCCTTTCAGGAAATTGCCAATATGGTTCCTTCCAGGAAATTGGCTCCAATATGGTTCCTTTCAGGAATTTGATTCCAATATGGCTCCAATATGGTTCCTTCCAGGAATTTGATTCCAATATGGTTCCTTCCAGGAAATTGATTCCAATATGGTTCCAATATGGCTCCTTTCAGGAATTTGATTCCAATATGGTTCCTTTCAGGAATTTGATTCCAATATGATTCCAATATGGTTCCTTCCGGGAAATTCTTTCCAATATGGCATTTATTAATGTCATTTAATGTCAATTTAATGTCATTTAATGTCTTTTTAATGTAAGATAGTCTTGCAATTCTCAATTTCTTTAGTCTTGGACAAGCCTGTAGAAGAGCTTAGCCAGAAAGCTTAGCACTAGAAGCTCTAGAAAAAGATTGCTCTAGTCAACTAGAGCAAAGCAATAGAGCTTCTAGAGCTTCTAGAGCTTCTAGAGCTGTTTCTAGGGCTTCTAGAGCTTCTAGAGCTGTTTCTAGGGCTTCTAGAGCTTCTAGAGCTTCTAGAGCTTCTAGAGCTGTTTCTAGGGCTTCTAGAGCTTCTAGAGCTGTTTCTAGGGCTTCTAGAGCTTCTAGAGCTGTTTCTAGGGCTTCTAGAGCTTCTAGAGCTTCTAGAGCTTCTAGAGCTGTTTCTAGGGCTTCTAGAGCTTCTAGAGCTGTTTCTGGCTTCTAGGAGCTTCTAGAGCTTCTAGAGCTTCTAGCGCTGTTTCTAGGGCTTCTAGAGCTTCTAGAGCTTCTAGAGCTAAGTCTAAGTTTGAAGCTGTGCTAGGCTTTGAATTTCTGAAAATCTATTCAAAAATCTATCCAAAAATCTATCCAAAAATCCAATAAATTCTTCAATTTACTCATAATTTGTCGGCGGATTGGCGAATTTCTCTTCTCGATTCAACGCGGTAATTGTTTGAAGAGTGAAGAGGAGAAATAGAAGGCTCATTTCTAGAGTAACGCCCATTTCTAAAGTATCAAATAAAATAAAGAAAATTGAGAAGAAAAGACTCGGAAATCTCATAAAGAATATCTCAAGAAATCCATAGAAATAAAAAATTTTTCCGATTTCCAAAAAACGGATAAACTGATATTTTTGAGAGAAAAATGGGGAAAACGGAAATATTTTGAAAAAAGAAAGTTGGAATGGTCACGTTGGACTGGAACTTGGAATTTTTGAGAGAAAAACTCTTTCTAGTGGACTTTGTGCTTGAAAATTTGGCTCTTCCGTAGTTTCGGGGGATTTTGAACGGCTGCTCACACTTTAGAGGCCTCTGACTTTGTCCAGAGATTATATTTTTGCTAACTTTTTAGATCATTGTACAGAGGAGATTTCAGTCTTTCAAATGATATCAAATAGAGGTTGATTCGACTTTTCATTCCAATACAAACAAGACAAAAAGACACCCGAGTTGGAAACGAATGGGGAACGAATGGGAAACGAAGGGGAAACGAAGGGGAAACGAAGGGGAAACGAATGGGGAACGAATGGGGAACGAAGGGGAAACGAAGGGGAAACGAATGGGGAACGAATCGGCCTCAAATAGAAACCGAAATGGGACCAAATCTGATTCGAAATGGAAACAAATCGGCTCAAAATGGGTCGTCACACTTTAGAGGCCTATAACTTTGTCCAGAGATTATATTTTTGCTAACTTTTTAGATCATTGTACAGATGAAATTTCAGGCTTTCAAATGATACCAAATAGAGGTCGATTGGACTTTTCATTCCAATACAAACAAGGCAAAAAGACACCCGAATGGGAAACGAATGGGAAGAGAATGGGAAGAGAATCGGAAGAGAATTGGAACAGAATGGGAACCGAAAGGGAAACAAATTGGACCTAAATGGAAACCGAATGCGAACCGAACCGGAACCGAAGTCGAACCGAAAGGAAAACAAGGCAAAAAGATACCCGAATCGGAAACGAATGGGAAGAGAATCGGAAGAGAACCGGAACCGAATGCGAACCGAAACGGAACCGAAAGGAGAACAAATCCGCCCTAAATGGGAACCGAATGGGAACCAAATCGGAACCGAAAGGGAAACAAATGAAACAAACAAAAAATTTGTCGTAAATTTGCAGATTTCCATGAACTTTCCTTAAAATAGCCATATTTCCCTAAATTTACCCTAGAATTTGCCCTAGATGTTGTCCTAGATGTTGTCCTAGAATTTCCCTAGATGTTGCCCTAGATGTTGTCCTAGATGTTGTCCTAGATGTTGTCCTAGATGTTGTCCTAGAATTTGCCCTAGATGTTGTCCTAGATGTTGTCCTAGATGTTGTCCTAGATTTGCCCTAGATGTTGCCCTAGAATTTGCCCTAGATGTTGTCCTAGATGTTGCCCTAGAATTTCTCCTAGAGCCTGAGCCTAAATTTGCCCTAAACTTGCCACAAAATTGTGATCAATCCATAAATTTGCCTTAAACTTTCCATAAAATTGTCATTAATCCATAAATTTCCCTTCAAATTCCCCTAAATTTACAAATTACTCTTAAGAATTATCAACTTTATAAAAAAAATGAGTCGAAAACGAAATAGCTTTCCGGAAAAAGCAGAACTTTTCACAGAAAAGCTTTTCCAAATCGAAAACGATTGAGATCTATGTTTTTGAAAGAAAAATGAACGAACAAAAAAACTCGATTGGCATGCCGAAATTGGAGAGAGAAAAGAAAGGAGAACGGTGAAAAGGATCGGATTTTTTTAAAAAAATGAGATTTAGAGAGATTTAGATTGAGATTTTGAGATTTTCCATACCTAGAATCCATTGAAATCTTCGATGGATTCATTCAACAGAAAGAATAGAAAGAAAAGAAAAGAAAGAACAGAAAGAAAAAGGAACAGAAAAGAAAGAACAGAAAGAACAGAAAGAAAAGAAAGAACAGAAAGAAAAGAAAAAAAGAAAGAAGAAAGAAAAGAGAGAACAGAACAGAAAAAATTAGATTGCAGTAATAGAGTACCGGCCGTATTGATATCTAAGGCTGAGCTGGCTGAGCTAAGCCTGTTCCTGATCGGCCTGGCCTTGATGCTTACCCTGGAGCCTGCTGCTTACCCTGGAGCCTGGTCCTTACCCTGGAGCCTGGTCCTTACCCTGGAGCCTGCTGCTTACCCTGGAGCCTGAGGCTTACCCTGAAGCTTGATGCTTACCCTGGAGCCTGAGGCTTACCCTGGAGCCTGATGCTTACCCTGGAGCCTCGATGCTTACCCTTGAACCTCAACTAAATATCAGTCAGCTCTCTAAATCAAGGTTTTAAGCAGAATTTGAGTTATTTGAATGAAAACGATACGATTTTCTTGCTGTGAAAACCTGTAGTTTTGAGTAAATCAAATAAAAGATGAACGATTGATTTGACAGGGGAAAACTGAGTGGAAAATTGAGATGAAAAGACGCTAAACCAGTCAGTGAAAGATTTGGATAAAGATTTGGCATAGATTTGGAATAGATTCTTGATAGGCATTGATTTGGAATAGATTTTCTCTTGGAAATTGCTTTTTATTTGGCTTTTTACTTGGCTTTATTCTTTGCTTTATTCTTGGCTTTACATCAAACTAAAGTTCAAGTTCTAGAAAAGTCTAGAAGCTGAGTTCGACTTCGATTTCGACTTCGACTTCGGCTTCGACCTCTAAAAGTTGACCAAAGCCAGTCTAGCTAGTCACAAAGCTAGTCAGTTCAAGCTAGAGCATTTCCTTTCCATCTTAGTGCATTAGAAAGAGTACATTTGCAAGTTTTCAAGGCATACGAGAAAAATCGAGTACGGCAGTACGAGAAAAAGCTGAATCCAAGAGTTGAAAAAGTGAAAAATGCGATAATGAAACAAGGAAAAGTTTAAAATGTTCAAAAGGTCGTAAAAACATTTTCTTTCACTTGAATGCCATCCAGGATGAGGGAAATGTCAAAGAGAATTTAGGGGATATTGAGAAAAAGAGCCAATTTCGGTGTCGATCTCATTTTCTTTTGATGTCCGCTCACTTGGCATTGCTTTTTTTCCGTTTTTATCGTAGACTTTCCTTTTTTTTTGGGGGGAAAATCTTCGCAAATGAGAAAACGAACGGAGAAATTCGTCTCTAATTCGTTTCTAATGATTTAGAGAAGAAAAATCTTCTTTAAATTCTTTTGACAAGTCGAAGATTTACAAAAAATGAAAAGAAAAACGAGAAAGAAAATCGTGTGCCAGATAAAAGACGTTTTGGTGAGTACATATCTATTTAAATAGCTATTTAAATATCTATTTAAATAACTATTTAAATATCTATTTAAATATCTATTTAAATAACTATTTAATCAAGCAAACTCAAAGCAATCAAACTCAAGATTACATTCATCATTTTCTTGTATCTATTAGGTTGTCAAGTTATAAATGCGCGTTTTTAAGGTAACAACTCGTTACCGTATTTACTCTATTAGTGGGGTCCCCCACTATTTTTTCAATCCCCTTCCAGACGACCCCACTATTAGAGAGGACCCCACTATTAGAGAAATTTAAAAGAACATAAAACCAAAGTTTTAAATTGAAAAGATATCAATTTTTCTCCGAAATTCTTGACAAAACAAGTTTGGCTTCATATTTTATTTAGCTTTAACCGTAACAAAACATTAACAAACAGTAAAAGAACTAATCCAAGAGATCAACAATTGATGTATCACTTTCGTTACCAATATCTTCTTCCAATTCGAGAGGACCCCACTATTTTTTCAACCCCCCTCCAGACGACCCCACTATTAGAGAGGACCCCACTATTAGAGAGGACCCCACTAATAGAGTAAATACGGTATTTTAAAACCAACAGTTTAACAGCTCAATCAACAATATATTCACCATTTGTTAACAATATTTGTTTCCATCTTCCATGCAAAGAATGAATTCCGTCGGCGTAAAAATTGGCTTGTTTTAAGGCAAAGAGGTCGGCCAACCATTTTTCGACCTCTTGAACATCTTTGAACCAGTCAAATGGTTTCGCATTGAGCGAAATAAATGGTAATTCGAAAGGGAAATATCCGGAGAATATGGCGGATGCGGAAGAGTTTCTCAGCCCAACTCTTCGAGTTTTTCCTGAACAATCTTTGCAACATGTGGACGGGCGTTATCTTGAATGAACTTTATGTTTAAAGGATCAAGGCCTTTTTGTAGCAATACACTGTTCACTCCTTCCAGTTGTTGTGCATACGTTTCACCCGTCATTGTACGTCCGGGTTTAAGCAGCTCAAAATAAACAATGCCTTGGGAATTCCACCAGACAGTAAGCATTACTTTCTTGCCATGGAAGTCGGGTTTTGGTGTTGGTATTGGCTCCTCACCAGGTTCTAGCCATTGCCGTTTTCATGTAGAATTATCATATTGAATCCATTTTTCATCGCAAGTAAGGATTTCATCGTAAAACCCAGTATTTTTTGCCAAACGAAGAAGAATACCCGCCATAGGGACACGAGTAGCTTTATTGGCATTGCTGAGAAGATGAGGAACCCATTTCCCTTGTCGGCTTGTTTTCCCCAATTGATTTAAATGCTCGGAAATTGTTTGAGGGCTTACTCTAAATATTTCTGCAAGTTCGCGTGTAGTTTGTCGAGGATCCATTTCGATCGACTGCTTCAGTACTGCATTATTGATCGCAGGAGGTCATCGTTGGTGGTCTTCGTCTTCCAAAAATTCATTTCCTTCTCGAAATCGTTGAAACCATCGGCGACACTGGCTTTCCGAAATAGCATCTTCGCCAAATACTTTGCAGAGATCTCGATGAGATTCAACGGCATTTTTGCCTAATTTGCAGTCATACCAAAGACTGGCACGAAGACGAAACTTTGTCTCGGTCATCTAAACACGGAAATTAAATCAAAAATGAATTAGTTTAACGTCAAAAACACGAAAAATTGTAATAAATAAGAAATCTTGAACAGCATATAGAGAATAGGGTTTGATAAAATTGTATAGCCCTAAGGTACGCTGTTCAAGAGCAGGCGCGCATTCATAACTGGACAACCTAATAGTTCTTTAAGAAGAGCCAAAATTTCATTCATCCTTCAGCTTCAAGAATCTTTTAGCTTTTTATATCGATAGTTGACTTCATTTTGAAATAATGAACGAGCTGGCCTTCCGATTGCTGTAGTGAAGTTGAATGAATCCACCAAATCCCATCAAGCGCCATTGATCCGTTTCCGTTTTCCATTCTTGTTTGAGTTGACCCAAGCCCGTATGCTCGGATGTGCCTACCTGGATGTGCCTACCTGGATGAACCGACTTGGATGCGCCTACTTGGATGCGCTGACTTGGATGCGCCTACTTGGATGCGCCTACCTGGATGCGCCTACCTGGATGCGCCTACCTGGGTGCGCCTACCTGGGTGTGCCTACCTGGGTGCGAAATCAAAAAGAAAGAAAATTTAGAAATGATTCAAGCGAAAAAAATGCGAAAAGCAAAGTTTTTGTTGAGAAACGAGAAACGATACGAGTATCAAGGATATGAAAAAGAAATGAAAATGAAAATGAAAAGAAAATAGAAAAGAAAATGGAAAAGAAAATAGAAAAGAAAAGGAAATAAACAAGAAAAGAAAATGGAAAAGCTGTGATCGAATCAGAAATGGAATTGGAATGTGGAAAAGAAAAGAAAAGAGAAAAACCGAAAGGGAAAGGGTAACCTTGAAATTTTTGTGCATCTCCTTTCCATCAAAGACATTTTGGCATTGCCTTGAGCGAAGAAAAAGGGGAAAGCTCTCGAGATCTGTCAGAATGGAAATCGAATGAATGATGGATTGCGGGGAAGGGTCGAGGGATTGTCTAACCACAGCTAACCTTCAGATAATCATAGATTGGATGACAGTGCTAAGGGTAAACGAAAGATCGATCTCGTCTAAGTACTTGTCTATCTGAGTCCTGTCGTCTCAATCCTGTCGTTAGTTTAACGACAATAACTCCTCAAGACTCATGGAAGAAGTGCAGTCTAAGAAGTCAGTTGTTTTGTCTAAAGTTAACTATAGTCTAGCGAAAGTGGATGGATTTTAAATGATAAGAATGAACGGATCTAGCTGGGTCAACCAGATCAACCGGATCTAGCTAGGTCAACTCAGATCAACCGGATCTAGCTAGGTCAACCAGATCAACCGGATCTAGCTAGATCAACTAGATCAACCGGATCTAGCTAGGTCAACCAGATCAACCGGATCTAGCTAGATCAACCAGATCAACCGGATCTAGCTAGGTCAACCAGATCAACCGGATCTAGCTAGGTCAACCAGATCAACCGGATCTAGCTAGGTCAACCAGATCAACCGGATCTAGCTAGATCAACCAGATCAACCGGATCTAGCTAGGTCAACCAGATCAACCGGATCTAGCTAGGTCAACCAGATCAACCGGATCTAGCTAGGTCAACCAGATCAACCGGATCTAGCTAGATCAACCAGATCAACCGGATCTAGCTAGGTCAACCAGATCAACCGGATCTAGCTAGATCAACCAGATCAACCGGATCTAGCTAGATCAACCAGATCAACCGGATCTAGCTAGGTCAACTAGATCAACCGGATCTAGCTAGGTCAACCAGATCGGTAAGCCAGGTCAGACAAGAGCAGTTTAGATTTAATCAATTTCTAGTCGATCTGATCCATCCACGCGTCCATCTGATCCATCCAATGGCAAGCTTAAGCTCATCAACGTTTCGATACTCTTCTTGTTTTCGTCATAAATTTGCCGTCATTTTGCGTAATTTTGCGTCATTTTGCCCATAAGCTTTCGTATGGGCAAAATGCCATAAACAACCACAAATCCTCGTACGTTTTCGATAACATTCAAGTCAGGAGAACATGTCAACCAAGAGAGAACAGGGATTCTCTTACGTTGCAACCATTCCTGTGTGCGCTATGTGAATCGGAGCGCCACGCTGCATAAAAATCAAACTTTTGTTGCAATTCCGGCGCCAAAAAGGAGAATTCCACGTTGCATTGGATAATTGGATTCATTCATCGATAATTGATTGGATTGGATTCATTCATCTTCTTTGAAACAAAGCATAACTTCATGCATCCTGTCGATAAGATCGCCGCCCAATCCCACCATTCTTGAATCGCTGCCCAATCCTATCATTCTCGAATCGCTGCCCAATCCTATCATTCTTGAATCGCTGCTCAATCCTATTGTTCTTGAATCGCTGCCCAATCCTATTGTTCTTGAATCGCTGCCCAATCCCACCATTCTTCAATCGCTGCCCAATCCGACCATTCTTCAATCGCTGCCCAATCCTATTATTCTTGAATCGCTGCCCAATCCCACCATTCTTCAATCGCTGCCCAATCCGACCATTCTTCAATCGCTGCCCAATCCTATTATTCTTGAATCGCTGCCCAATCCCACCATTCTTCAATCGCTGCCCAATCCGACCATTCTTCAATCGCTGCCCAATCCTATTATTCTTGAATCGCTGCCCAATCCCACCATTCTTCAATCGCTGCCCAATCCTATTATTCTTGAATCGCTGCCCAATCCCACCATTCTTCAATCGCTGCCCAATCCCACCATTCTTGAATCGCCGCCCAATCCCACCATTCTTAAAGTCCTGTCTTGAATATCGGAGTTTATCCTCTCTAAGATTATGCCAATAACTTCGAAAGCCATCGGGTTCTTTGAGAAATAGAAACCGTTTCTGCAAAAATCAGTGGATCATTATGTGGAACGGTATACGTGGCTTCTGACTCTTTCTGACTCTTCTTTTCTACTGGACGATGTGTTTAAGCCATTCTGACTTGACCCGACCAGTTTTGGTCCACAAAAAAACTTCAGCCATCCTAAATCGACGATTGACCTGAAACGACGATTGACCTGAAACTGAAATCGACCTGAAAAAGACATGTTTACAGCTTTTTGAGCACAAAGCATTTCAACGCACTACGGTTCGTCTGCTACCAACTTTTTCATTCATCTATCCACTTTTTACGGCAATTGTAAGAAGTCTGCTATGAGAAACTTTTCTCCTAGCAGACTTGCTGAGAGAAATATCCGTCTACCATAAATTTCAAACGAGAACAAAGACGGGTAAAAGTTTTCAAATTTGAGAGAGAGAGAGAGAGATTTTCGAAAAACCCGAAATCAAAGAGATTTTACTTTTTTCAAAAAATCGTTAAACTAGAGTTTTGGAATGGAATGAGGAAGTGCTCTGAAAAGTTTTGTTTATTGGAAAATATCAATTTTAAGGTACGAATTTTGTGGAAAAGTTCTCAACGATTGTTTTCGTTTGACTTTGCCCTGAAAAAAGTAAATTCTCATTTAAAGTATTTTCTGTAATAGTAGTGCGCACTACTATTTTTTTCAACCTAAGCCTAAGCCTAATGGGGATTTAGCCCAAACCCAAATAGACTTAGTGCGAGGGTGCTAGCCTTCGCACTAAGTCCAAGCCAACCAACCTGCACTACTATTAGAGTTTTCTTTCTTGTTGTAATTCCACAACTCTTGAAGAAGTAAACGATTAGATGCTTCGGCAGCTCAGTCCTCGATCCGTTGACCATTCATTCTTCATATTGTGCTTTAATATTTGCTTTGAGGCCTCACGTAACATCAGCTCTTTAATATGTGCTTCGAAGGGAGCGTTTGGGTATAACAGTGATGTACCGGCTCTTGGATGAAACAGCAATGCCGATCAGATCTTTAATCGTTTCTTCTTTCAACTCATCGAATGCTCGGAAGGTGCCATTTTGCTGATCGGATCGGATGGTGTTTTCGAGAAGGTTCCTCATCAGGCTTCTCTTCTCCAGCTGCCGTATGTCAGTGACGAGCTGACGTCAGCTTCATCAGCAATGTCGGTTTCTTTTTTGTCGTAATTCCACAACTCTTGAAGAAGTAAACGATTAGATGCTTCGGCAGCTCAGTCCTCGATCCGTTGACCATTCATTCTTCATATTGTGCTTTAATATTTGCTTTGAGGCCTCACGTAACATCAGCTCTTTAATATGTGCTTCGAAGGGAGCGTTTGGGTATAACAGTGATGTACCGGCTCTTGGATGTAACAGCGTTTCTTCTTTCATCTCATCAAATGCTCGGAAGGTGCCATTTTGCTGATCGGATCGGATGGTGTTTTTGAGAAGATTCCTCATCAGGCTTCTCTTCTCCAGCTGCCGTATGTCAGTGACGAGCTGACGTCAGCGTCATCAGCAATGTCGGTTTCATTTTTGTCGTAATTCCACAACTCTTGAAGAAGTAAACGATCAGATGCTTGGGCAGCTCATTCGTTTCAAAAATTCAAGCGTTTCAAACCCAAGTCAAGTAAATTTCCATGGATGGTGGCGGGATCCCTTCCTTTCGTGAGAGGCCTCAATCCGTTGACCATTCATTCTTCACATTGTGCTTTAATATTTGCTTTGAGGCGTCACGCAACATCAGCTCTTTAATATGTGCTTTGAAGGGAGCATTTGGGTGTAACAGTGATGTCCAGGCTCTTGGATGAAACAGTAATGTCGATCAGATCTTTAATCGTTTCTTCTTTCAACTCATCGATTGCTCGGAAGGTGCCATTTTGCTGATCGGATCGGATGGTGTTTTCGAGAAGATTCCTCATCAGGCTTCTCTTCTCCAGCTGACGATATGTCAGTGACGAGCTGATGTCAGCTTCATCAGCAATGTCGGTTTCTTTCGCACCCAAGTTGATTGAATCGATCCATTTTTATGCAGAATCGATCCATACGATGCAGAATCGATCCATTTTTATGCAGAAACGATCCATTCGATGCAGAATCGATCCATTTTTATGCAGAATCGATCCATACGATGCCGAATCGATCCATTTTTATGCAGAAACGATCCATTCGATGCAGAATCGATCCATTTTTATGCAGAATCGATCCATTCGATGCAGAATCGATCCATTTTTATGCAGAAACGATCCATTCGATACAGAATCGATCCATTTTTATGCAGAAACGATCCATTCGATGCAGAATCGATCCATTTTTATGCAGAAACGATCCATTCGATGCAGAATCGATCCATTCGATGCAGAATCGATCCATTTTTATGCAGAAACGATCCATTCGATGCAGAATCGATCCATTTTTATGCAGAATCGATCCATTCGATGCAGAATCGATCCATTCGATGCAGAATCGATCCATTTTTATGCAGAATCGATCCATTCGATGCAGAAACGATCCATTCGATGCAGAATCGATCCATTTTTATGCAGAATCGATCCATTCGATGCAGAATTTTACGCTGATTCCGAATCTGCTCCGAAATCCGAATCTTTTGCTAAATAGGTCGGAATCGCAAGGAATTTGGTGGGTCGTCACTCATCGATCGATCGGTCCGCAGTAAGGTCCAGCCAATCTCTGGGTTCAGCCAATTTCTGAGTTCATCCATCGGGGCTTCGCAGGAGTCAGTGCCTCAGAATCGATCGATCCACTTTCCTTCGCTTCTCCAAAGTCGGAGTCGGTCGATTCTCCTCTTCCGTTTGATCCTATTGTTGCCTGTCTTGAATCTGTGAAACCATTCCTATGCAGCACTCGTTCCGACGATTTTTTCCCCATAAAATTCATTGATTTCTCGTGCTGAATTGATTGATTTCAGCGGTTGGCCGCTAAAATCCCTCTTAAAAATCGTTGAAGCAGTAAGGCGAAGCAGTAAAGCGTGGTTTTCTTCTCGAGTTGGCTTCATTCGATCAACTGCAACTCTCTTCTCGTGTCGATTCCTAAAAAATGAATGTTAGTGCAAGAAAGAAGAAATTTTAAGCATAAAAAAAAAAAAAAGATAAATACAAATGTTTTGAGGATTGATTGGGGTAGGCTAGTTTCCGCGATTTTTTTTGCGCAACAGGGTCACTTGCGCAACTGGATCATTTGCGCAACTCGCCATAACTTTCTTCTCAGTGGACCAATCTTTATGATTTTGGTGTCATTTTGTAGATCTCAATAAGTGTAACAAAATGACACCAAAATCATAAAGATTGGCCCACTTAGAAGAAAGTTATGGCGAGTTGCGCAAACGACCCAGTTGCGCAACGACCCTGCTGGCAAAAAATTGCGGAAACTAGCCTACCCCTATTGATTAAAATAAAGATATCTGGGTTTTTATGGGACAACCTAAAAACCTAAAAACTTCGCCAACAATCGGAGTAAATTTGGGTTCCCGACTCGACTTGTGTTCAAACATCGCTTCCAATAGGGTACTAATCAAAAAATCTCTGGATTATGGGACAATCTAATAATATACATGTTATTTGAAAGCTTGAAGTGTCCTTTCTATGGTCTATGGTCTCTCTATGGCCTTCTCTATGGTCTCTCTATGGCTCCTTTTCTCTACAAATCTAGTTCCTTTCATATAAAATTTTGGTTCCTTGGGGGTGGGACAAATGCGACCTTTTTTTTTGCACACCTGGACATTTGCGCACCTTTTTTTTTGAAAAGGCCTTAGCTTCAAAGCTGCAAAGCAAGATCGTAGAGCTTCGAAAATATTTCCTCCTATAAGGGAATCGTATGCGTAGATTTCCGAATTTCGACAAATCAGACCTCGCTGACACGTCAAATTTGGGCTAAAAGGCAAAAACTGCGAAAACGTTAACGCTGTTGCGTAGTTTTTGCCTTTTAGCCCAAATTTGACGTGTCAGCGAGGTCTGATTTGTCGAAATTCGGAATCTACGCATACGATTCCCTTATATGAAAACATTTTTGAAGCTCTACGACTTGCCTAAGGCTTCAGGCTTCCAGGAAAAAGGCTTCCACGCTGGAAAAGGCCTTTTCCAGCAAAAAAAAGGTGCGAAAATGTCCAGGTGCGTAAAAAAAAGGTCGCATTTGTCCCTTTTGTCTACAAATTCCTTTTCTCTACAAATTTGGTTCCTTTTCTCTATGGCCAGTCACGACATGGCTTGGCTAAAGCCGGCTAATCAGAGGCAAAAGCCGGCTAATCAGAGGCAAAAGCCGGCTAATCAGAGGCTAAAGCCGGCTAATCAGAGGCTAAAGCCGGCTAATCAGAGGCTAAAGCCGGCTAATCAGAGGCAAAAGCCGGCTAATCAGAGGCAAAAGCCGGCTAATCAGAGGCAAAAGCCGGCTAATCAGAGGCTAAAGCCGGCTAATCAGAGGCAAAAGCCGGCTAATCAGAGGCTAAAGCCGGTAATCAGGAGGCGGCTAATCAGAGGCAAAAGCTGGCTAATCAG
Organism: Mesorhabditis belari; assembly: GCA_958450365.1. Classification (NCBI taxonomy): domain Eukaryota; kingdom Metazoa; phylum Nematoda; class Chromadorea; order Rhabditida; family Rhabditidae; genus Mesorhabditis; species Mesorhabditis belari. Next base: position 942,495 of record CAUEEP010000753.1, on the reverse strand, counting down.
AGGCTAAAGCCGGCTAATCAGAGGCTAAAGCCGGCTAATCAGAGGCTAAAGCCGGCTAATCAGAGGCTAAAGCCGGCTAATCAGAGGCAAAAGCACACCCCTTGTGCCAAGGTTGGCTTCAATTTTCGCACAAGTTATTCGAATGTTCGAATTCATCATAAGTTATTCGAATTCGAAAGCTTTTGTTTATTTTTCTGCAAATAGCATAAAATGTTTGACTTGGGCGAAAAATTCGCGTAACTTTGAGGGCGAAAGTGATAAACATTGGGCAGAAAAAGCTGTTATCAGTTTTTGCCTGATTTTCCGCCTTTTTTTCCATTAGAAAACACACTTTCAAGGCTGAATTTGATTCATTTTTTTTTGGCTAATTTTTGGCACAAAATTTTCAAAATTATCGTTTCTTATTCGACTTTCTTAAATTATTGTTTCTTATGTACAAAGTACAGTTATGTACTTTGTACATACTTTGACTTAAAACTTGTTTACTTGTACGTTAAATGTGTACTTAGAAATGTCCTGTAGCTGTTTCTTGGACATATCCCTGGCCCAGAATAGCTTGGCAGGTCAGGTCGGGGCCCAGGGCTTGCTTTGTACTTAGAGATGTTCTGCACTGTTGCCTAGGGCTTGCTTTGTACTTAGAGATGTTTTGGACTGTTGTTCTGCACTGCCTGAGCCCTATTTTACTTAATCCAGGCCTGGCAGGTATTCAGTATAAACTAACACTGACCTGGCTTGGCCTCGACTAACAATTAGACACTGAGCCGAGCTGGTTTAGCCGGTGCATTAGCCTAACTATCAGTTAGAACCAAGCTGGCAATCTTGGGTCTAGTTTGGTTTAGTTCTGAGCAAGTTCTGAATAGCCTGGCTTTGACCTATTTTCTACTTAACTGGCCTCAACGTCTGCCTAAACTTGGCTTCTACTCAAGATTCGATCCGTCTATTCAAAAGTCACCTGGGTTGACAAATCTGGCCTCAATGTCTGCTTAAACTTGGCTAGAACTAGTCAGGCTTAAGCTTGGCTAGAACTGGTCAGGCTAAGACTGGGCTAGAACTGGTCAGGCTTAGGCTGGGCTAGAACTGGTCAGGCTTAGGCTGGGCTAGAACTGGTCAGGCTTAAGCTTGGCTAGAACTGGTCAGGCTAAGACTGGGCTAGAACTGGTCAGGCTTAAGCTTGGCTAGAACTGGTCAGGCTTAGGCTGGGCTAGAACTGGTCAGGCTTAAGCTTGGCTAGAACTGGTCAGGCTTAGGCTGGGCTAGAACTGGTCAGGCTTAAGCTTGGCTAGAACTGGTCAGGCTTAAGCTTGGCTAGAACTGGTCAGGCTAAGACTGGGCTAGAACTGGTCAGGCTTAAGCTTGGCTAGAACTAGTCAGGCTTAAGCTTGGCTAGAACTGGTCAGGCTTAGGCTATATTAGGCAAACCCAGACTCAGATCTCAGACCTGCCCCTAGTCTTATAATCAACCCTAGCCTGGATAGCCTTAGTACAAAGAACTGGCCTTGCTTAGAGTAAAAAGGTAAAATGGACAGGTAAAATCTTTCACAATCATTGTCTCAAAAATCCATTCAGATATTTCGTTTCCCTAGACTCTTAATAACATTTTGGTATGTTACTCATGAGATCTCGAGGAGATTTGGCTAATCTCGAGGAGTAACAATACTTACCGTATTTTCTCTAATAGTAGTGCACCCTGAGCGTCGCCTAAATTGCTCGAAATCTCGAGAACCGCTTATCAGAACCTATCGATATCGGAAAATGTAGCTGACGATAAGATCTAGTGGGTGATTAGAGTGTTGAGCTTCTGCAGCTTCTGCAAAAGCTTTGAAACCGTAAAATCGTCATCAACTCGGCTCGCCGGGGTGCACTACTATTAGATAACAATATTAGAGTAACACGCACAAAGTCATACCCATACCTCGAAGTATACCCATGAACCAAACGTCGGGTTAAAGTGCCTAAGTGTCCACTCATGAGATCCCATGAAAGGCGTTAGTTGATATAGACAGCAGGACGGTGGCCATGGAAGTCTGGTACCCGCTAAGGAGTGTTAACAACTCACCGAATCAACTGCCGAATCAACTAGCCCTGAAAATGGATGGCGCTTGAGCGGACCACTTATACCCGCCCGTTGCCGACTTGAGCGCAATGCCCGCCTGGTCGCAAAAGAGGAGCTTTTTGAGGCTTTCTGGAGCTTTTTGAAGCTTTCTGGAGCTTTTTGAGGCTTTCTGGAGCTTCAAGAGGTCTTCGCCTTCCTTCAAGAGGGTGGCAGTGGTTTGGGTTGAAGGCTTTGGGCGTGGGTCCAGCTGGAGCTTCTATCGGTGCAGATCTTGGTGGTAGTAGCAAATATTCAAGCGAGATCCTTGAAGACTGAAGTGGGGAAGGGATCGAGGTAGACCCATACCCGACCGTTGCCGACTTGAGCGCAATGCCCGCCTGGTCCTCGAGGTAGACCCATACCTCGAGGTAAATTTGGTTCCTTATCTCTCTAAATTTGGTTCCTTATCTCTCTAAATTTGGTTCCTTATCTCTATAAATTTGGTTCCTTATCTCTCCAAATTTTGGTTCCTTATCTCTATAAATTTGATTCCTTATCTCTCCAAATTTGGTTCCTTGAATACCTCGAGGTATGCCCATGCGGTCACCCTGTACAAGTTGTCTTCAGAAATGAGCGACCGACTGAGGGATGGCCAAGAGAAAGCGTATCAAATAAAAATCGATGCGACAAGCGGCACAAATGACAAGTTTATAGGATTAAAAATCTATTTAAATGTCAAATTTTCAGCTACTCATTAAACGGTCAAGGGATCGCCTTTCAGTGCTTTAAAGAGAAGAATATCGAGGAGAAAAAGCAGCTGGCGGGTGGCGGATTCGCGAACACTTATGTGTGTCGTTTTAAAAATTCGAGGTAATTTTTGAATAAATTTATTAACTGAATTTATTAACTGAATAATCTATTAACCCAAAAATCAATAAGAAAAAAACTTTATTCCAAAAGATTTTCGCTTTTTCGCTTTTCGCTTTTCGCTTCAACTAAGCTTTTCCATTTGTCTTGCATAGACTTTTTTGATCAGTCTTCGCACTTAGGGGTTTGGTACAAATTTGGTTCCTTTTGTCTTAGGTGTTCCTATTTTGGCGCAGAGCACAGCCTGCTTTCTCTGCCTGCACAGCCTGCTTCCACATTTCTCTATCCCTATTGTCAGCCAGTGTTTCCTATCTTGGTTGTTCCTGGTTCGAAGTCTTCGACTTGCTTGTGCTGGTGCTTGCCTGCTTGCTTATGTTGGTGCTTGCTTGCTTGTGCTGGTGCATGCTTTCTTGTACTGGTGGTGGTTGCACTCTAGCCATCCTTTCTCTGACCATTTCTGCCACTCTTGTGCTCACCCATCGGAAGACCTCGTTGCTGGTCTTCCGATGGGCCTCTTCTGGTCTCGTGGTAGCCACTCTGTGATCCGTCTCGTCCATACCTAAAACGAAAAATTCGAGGCCCCTTCTAGGCAGGCCCTTCTAGGCCCCAAGGCCCCTTCGAAGCCCCCAAAGTAGTCTTGCGCCCAAATTTCGACTTCTTCACGATTGTTAAACTTTTGATTTACAAGAGAGTGTTGCATAGACCGAAACACAATTCGTAATCTGACTAAGGAATTTTGTTAACTTATCATGGCTTTTGACTAGCCTATCTGAAGCTCTGGCTTTCAAAATCGACCTCTGAAACCTTAACGCTTCAGATTCCTCGTCGTTCTCAAGGAACCGAAACGAAGCGATTCGCATGATCACTGTGAAATGATGAGGAATGAGTACAGGAAACATTTGTATGCCGGCGCGGCACATCAGAATATTGTCAGGGTGAGTGAGAATAGGGGAATTGGATGAGTGAAACGATTATCTTGCAGGCACTCGGCAAGATGGAGTACGAGGATGGGAAGAATCTCGGAATGGTATTGGAGTACGTGCCGGAGGGGACAATGGAGAATGGTGAGGAAATGGGGAGCTTTGCTTCTGGGTCTAGTGCTGGCTCTGGCCTAACCCTGGTTTCACCCAGTACAGTGTTCTATCCATCTTGTTCCCTTGATTCTGGCCTAGGGCCAGATATTCTAGATCTTCATCTGAACCTGTGCTATGTAAATGTAAATTTGTAAATTCTGAGCCTGGCCTTGACCTGGTCTGTGCCTGGCCTTGACCTAGCCTTGACCTAGCCTTGACCTGGCCTAGATAGCCTCTAGTCTAGAGTCTAGAGTCTAGAGGTCTAGAGAGCCAGGGCTTGACAAGAGCCAGGGCTTGACAAGAGCCAGGGCTTGACAAGAGCCAGGGCTTGACAAGAGCCAGGGCTTGACAAGAGCCAGGGCTTGACAAGAGCCAGGGGCTTGACAAGAGCCAGGGCTTGACAAGAGCCAGGGCTTGACAAGAGCCAGGGCTTGACAAGAGCCAGGGCTTGACAAGAGCCAGGGCTTGACAAGAGCCAGGGCTTGACAAGAGCCAGGGCTTGACAAGAGCCAGGGCTTGACAAGAGCCAGGGCTTGACAAGAGCCAGGGCTTGACAAGAGCCAGGGCTTGACAAGAGCCGGGGCTTGACAAGAGCCAGGGCTTACAAGAGCCAGGGCTTGACAAGAGCCAGGGCTTGACAGGGCCAGGCTTGCAAGAGCCAGGGCTTGCGAGCCAGGGCTTGCAAGAGCCAGGGCTTGAGGCCGGGCTTGACAAGAGCGGGCTTGCACCAGGGCTTGACAAGAGCCAGGGCTTAGTCTGACAAAGCTGAACCTAGATCAATCCTGTTCTAGACCAGGTTAATGTCAGAGCTTGAGTCAAGCTATCCTTATCTAGCCAAGCTTACTATTAGGTTTATTAGACAGTTTACGATAAAGATCAAGAACGATAAAGATTTTTAAAAAATGAGGATTTCCAGTGATCTCATTGTGGGACGGGAAAAAGACGCGCATCTGCATCTACTCCGTTCATCACATCATCGCGTGGATGAACGATATCGTGTCCGCGCTGGTGTACATGCATTCGAATGAGCTGGCACATTTGGATTTAACGGCGAACAAGTGGGTGGCACAAAGATTGGTCTAGCAAACGGTCTAGAGGTCTAGCAAACGGTCTAGCTCTCCAGGGCTGGGGTCTAGCCTGAGACAGGCTTAGTCGGGACCTGAACTTGCCTTGATCCTATTTTACCATGAAATCCCATCAATTCCAGTATTCTGATGCCGGACAATTGGCGGAAAGCGATCATCGCCGATTTCGGCATATCAAAATTGCGCGGTAGGCGGTATCCGATGGAGAAAAGTGGAAAGCACAATCATCACACCGAATGTCCTAGTGATTATGCGGCGCCGGAGGTTTCTTTGGGCATCAAACTTCAAATGCGAAATTCCAGGTGAAAAACGGCAATGGTGAATACAAGAGTGATGTCTACAGTTTGGCGATACTCCTCTGGAAACTCGTTTACCGGCAGCACAGGTTTAATTTCATCGCTTTTATCTTTTAATTTATCTCTCCTCTGTACTTCTTGTCTTTTTTTTGACTTTTGCCAAACCCAGGTCTGACCTAGCCAAACCCAGGTCTGACCTAGCCAAACCCAGGTCTGACCTAGCCAAAACCAAGTCTGACCTAGCCAAAACCAGGTCTGTCCTAGCCAAACCCAGGTCTGACCTAGCCAAACCCAGGTCTGACCTAGCCAGACCTAGCCAGACCTAGCCAAACCCAGGTCTGACCTAGCCAAACCCAGGTCTGACCTAGCCAAAACCAGGTCTGACCTAGCCAAACCCAGGTCTGACCTAGCCAAACCCAGGTCTGACCTAGCCAAAACCAAGTCTGACCTAGCCAAAACCAGGTCTGACCTAGCCAAACCCAGGTCTGACCTAGCCAAACCCAGGTCTGACCTAGCCAAACCCAGGTCTGACCTAACCAGACCTAGCCAGACCTAACCAGACCTAGCCAGACCTAGCCAGACCTAACCAGACCTATCCAGACCTAGCCAGACCTAGCCAAACCCAGGTCTGACCTAGCCAAACCCAGGTCTGACCTAACCAGACCTAACCAGACCTACCTATCCAGACCTCCGGACCTAGCCAGACCTAGCCAGACCTAGCCAGACCTAGCCAGACCTAGCCTGATAGTATATTCAGGGCTTTCCCACCGGAACGTCTCAATCCACTGAATCGTCCGGAGTGTCCGGATCTGATTCCAGAACTGGAGAGTATCCTGAAAAAGTACGGTATTCAGATTTCAGATAATATCTAATATCCAACTTATAGCTGCTGGGCTCATGATCCGAAAAATCGTTGGACTTCCGGAGTACTCTATCAAAAAGTTCATGATTTTATGGAAAACCTCTTTCCGGATACGAATGACAAACCGAGAAATGAGATAGTTCGTTATCTAGTTATTTATAAGATCAGTTATCTAGATTCATCTAGATACTGGATACTGTAGAGATTTAAAATCTTGTTACAAATATGCTATCTTTTCTCATCTCATCTTCCAGATCGATCGCTTCGATTTGAAAGCACCCGAGTGGAGATCCGATTACATTGACGCTGATCCGAGGGGTTTGTCTACAGATTAAAACTGGATAAACGATAGAGATAGAATAGAAGAGATGGAAGATAGAAGAGATGGAAGATAGAAGAGATAGAATAGAAGGGATAGAATAGAAGGGATAGAATAGAAGGGATAGAATAGAAGAGATAGAAGATAGAAGGGATAGAATAGAAGGGATAGAATAGAAGAGATAGAATAGAAGGGATAGAATACTAGAGAGAGAACAAGTTTCTGAATAGTTGAGCCTGGTTCGTTCGATCTAGTACTGGCTTGAGACTGAACCGGGTTTTGGTTTGGTTCAAGCTTTTACTGCTCTGGTTCTGTCTAATAGTCCAGGTTTAGTCAGTCTAACTAGTCTACTGTCCAACTAGTCTACAAGTCTGTCTACTAGTCTACTAGTCTACCGTCTACTAGTCTACTGTCTAACTAGTCTACTGTCTACTAGTCTACTATCTAACTAGTCTACTAGTCTACTAGTCTACCAGTCTACTATCTAACTAGTCTGCTAGTCCACCGTCTACTAGTCTACTAGTTTACTAGCTAACTAGTCTACTGTCTACTGTCTACTAGTCTCCTAGTCTCCTAGTCTACTAGTCTACCAGTCTACCAGTCGACTAGTCTACCGTCTACTAGTCTCACTAGTCTACTAGTCTACTGTCTACTAGTCTGATCTAGCCCAATACTTGAACATCTCTAGACTCTCTAGACTCTCTAGACTCTCTAGACTTGACTCATTGCTAGGACAAACTTGAATCAAGACAAAAATCAGTTCTAGGCTAGTCTCCTAGTGCTGGCCCATCTGACCATGTTTCATTCTTTTAAACAATTTTTCAGGTACTCGCAAATCGCATAAAATCCACCCGCGTGAGAACAGCTATGCGCCGAGAAGAGAAGAGCAAAGATTTGAGATAAGACCGGAGTACCTTCTACAACAATACCAACAGCGAAACGATCAGGATGATACCAACACTTATCAATCCTGGGTAGGATTTCTAGAAACGTTTAGCCATGTTTTGCCAATGGTGATTTTAGAAAGGAGACAAAAGAGCGGCGAATTTCCCCTCAAATTCCTCGATTTCGGTGTCGCGAAGCGATAGCTCGATCGCGTGAGTCATTACTTACATTTAGTAGAGCCAGAAACTGGTTAAAGCTGGTGGCCTAACCCTAGTGAGGTTGTTTTGACCGGGGTTAGGCTTGTCTGACCGAGGTCTGGCTAGGTCTGGCTAGGTCTGGCTAGGTCTGGCTAGGTCTGGCTAAGTCTGGCTAGGTCTGGCTAAGTCTGGCTAGGTCTGGCTAGGTCTGGCTAGGCCTGGCTAGGTCTGGCTAGGTCTGGTTAATTCAATAAATCTAATTCTAATTCAATTCCCAGCACCTCATCCTCATCCTCAACCAATTTCTCTCAAATGATGTCAAGTAGCGAAAGTGAGATGAGTGGAATGTCAAGTTATGGAGAAGAAGAGGAAGAAGAAGAGGAAGAAGGGGAAGAAGGAGAGGAAGAGGAAGAAGAGGATGATGAGACGATTGGATCGAGTGAAGAGATAACAGAAGAAGAAGATGGAAAAGAAGAGGAGATGAGGAGGATGAACGGGGGAGAGAAGAGGAATCTGGTGGGTGATTGGAATTGGGTACTGTAAGCTAGCTTTAGTCCATCATCCCTTAGTCCATTAGTCCGTACCGTAAACCGTAGCTCGACTAGTCGCTATTAGAGTAAACGCCCCGTAAAGACTACTTAGCAACAATTAACATAAATAATGACATTAGGCCGATGATAGAATTTGAGTCGGTTGCACGACTACGGTAGCTGGCGCAATCCAACTTTAAGCTTACATATCTTGGTGTTGGGCTGTCCAATTTCAATAATTTTTCTACCAATTGATCGAGAAAGACTTGGCGCATCTAATCTAATCTAAATAGGGGCGGGACGCGTATAAAAGGTGGGACACACACGCCCCGCCCATTTTCCATGATCAATCTAGCTTTAAGCTTACATATCTTGGCGTTCGGCTGTCCAATTTCAATGTTCTTGGTATCATTAGATGCGCCAAGTCTTTCTCTATCGATTGGTAGTAAAATTATTTAAATTGGACAGCCGAACGTCAAGATATGAAAGGTTAAAGCTAGTTTGCTATTGGCAAAGTGACGAGGCGCGTATAAAAGGTCTTCCTGGCGCCGGTTTTCTATAGTTTTTCTACCAATTGATAGAGAAAGACTTGGCGGATCTAATGATACCAAGAAGATTTAAATTGGACAGCCGAACGCCAAGATATGTAAGGTTAAAGTTAGATTGCCAATGGCGAAGGGCTTGGCCCTGTTCGATAGGGGCGGGGATTGGCCCTGTCCGATAGGGGCGGGGATTGGCCCTGTTCGATAGGGGCGGGGCTTGGCCCTGTTCGATAGGGGCGGGGATTGGCCCTGTCCGATAGGGGCGGGGATTGGCCCTGTTCGATAGGGGCGGGGCTTGGCCCTGTTCGATAGGGGCGGGGCTTGGCCCTGTTCGATAGGGGCGGGGCTTGGCCCCTGTTCGATAGGGGCGGGGCTTGGCCCTGTTCGATAGGGGCGGGGCTTGGCCCTGTTCGATAGGGGCGGGCTTGGCCCTGTTCGATAGGGGCGGGGCTTGGCCCTGTTCGATAGGGGCGGGGCTTGGCCCTGTTCGATAGGGGCGGGGCTTGGCCCTGTTCGATAGGGGCGGGGCTTGGCCCTGTTCGATAGGGGCGGGGCTTGGCCCTGTTCGATAGGGGCGGGGCTTGGCCCTGTTCGATAGGGGCGGGGCTTGGCCCTGTTCGATAGGGGCGGGGCTTGGCCCTGTCCGATAGGGGCGGGGCTTGGCCCTGTCCGATAGGGGCGGGGCTTGGCCTCTCTTTAAACATCGAGTAAATTGAATACCTTTACATTTGAAGGGAATTAGCCACCAAATCATTTGAACAATTGAGTTCCTTGAAAATAAAGCCGTATATAAGGCGGCGCTCGTGATTCTTTTGGTGACGATGGCTAGCAGTTCCTACCGCAGTTCCTACTGCAGTAGGAGCCTAGCAGTTCCTACCGCCTACGAAACAGTGCTATGCACAGTGTGAAAAGGGTTAATTTCATACTTTTTTCTTTCAGAAACTCCCAAATCTCCTCAACGAACAATACTATTTGCGAGCATTTCCAATCTTACCCCAAAAAACCCCCACGAATCCGGTAATTGTTCGAAAATGTTCTTTCTTTTTTAAAAGCTCTTTAGCTCGTCGAGTTCACTGTGCAGCACGTAAACGATCTAGCGTTAAATATCGCGGCGATTGGGTAAGATTTCAAATTTTCGATTTTGAAAGGAAGAAAGTTGTCGAATCGGAAGATCGCAAAAAAAAAAAATAAAGCGCTCGCACCAAGTTTTCTCAAATTTCTTGAAGGATCCTTTCAAGTATGGCAAGAAAAAGTCTCCGGGACGTCATTTATCAAAAAAAGATCAAAAAGATCTTCAGCAACGTTCGCGGTATCTATTTGTCGTTGTTGACGGGGATGAATGAACGGAAAAGTGAGCACGACTCGTATTTGACGAGAATCTTCAAGCCCGATCGGCAGAAAGAGGTGGGAAATGTTGCGAGGAGTTGAAGAGTTGCTGGCAGGCTGGCATTTGTCGGCTTGTCAACTGGATCTGATTCGGATCTGATCCGGATCTGTCGGCCTGTCAGCTGGATCTGATCCGGATCTGTCGGCCTGTCAGCTGGATCTGATCCGGATCTGTCGGCCTGTCAGCTGGATCTGATCCGGATCTGTCGGCCTGTCGACTGGATCTGATTCGGATCTGATCCGGATCTGTCGGCCTGTCAGCTGGATCTGATTAGGATCTGATCCGGATCTGTCGGCCTATCAGCTGGATCTGATCCGGATCTGTCGGCCTGTCAGCTGGATCTGATTCAGTTCTGATCCGGATCTGTCGGCCTGTCAGCCGGATCTGTCGGCCTATCAGCTGGATCTGATCCGGATCTGTCGGCCTGTCAGCCGGATCTGTCGGCCTATCAGCTGGATCTGATCCGGATCTGTCGGCCTGTCAGCTGGATCTGATTCAGTTCTGATCCGGATCTGTCGGCCTGTCAGCCGGATCTGTCGGCCTATCAGCTGGATCTGATCCGGATCTGTCGGCCTGTCAGCTGGATCTGATTCAGTTCTGATCCGGACCTAGTTAGCTAGCCCCTGGACCATTTAAAATCTTATTTACCTTGGTCAGATGCAGGGACAAGTCTAGGCTAAGCCTTGTTAGCATATCCCGCACCAAATCCCATTGCCAGAGTGATTTTTGGGCTCACGGAAGAAGATCTTTCTTAAATATATCGAGATCTTGAACTAGTGTCGAGATGTCGAACTAGCATGCCTTGCATTAATCCTGCCGTTGTGATTGTGAGACGTTTGATCTGCGCTGTCCCTTTGTCATCAGCAATCTAGTTTGCTAATGGGAAAAGGGGCGGGGCCAGGAAGACCTTTTATACGCGCCTCGTCGCTTTCCCATTAGCAATCTAACTTTAAGCTTAAATATCTTGGCTTTGAATTGTCCAATTTAAATAATTTTTCTACTAATCGATAGAGAAAGCCTTGGCGCATCTAATGAAACCAAAAATATTTAAATTGGTCAGCCCAACACCGAGGAATTTGAGCTTAAAGTTAGATTGCTGGGAAAAGAGGCAGGGCGCGTATCAAATGGCCGATAACCGGAGCTTGTAGTGTCAAGACGTTGACTTTGTTGACGTTGACTAGCTCGAGTATTTTAAATCAATCAAATTCCAAGGTTTTCCTTCACATGATGAAATGGAACGCGAAACGGGATCTCCTTGCCGCTTTATACGAGTACAAGGAGTGCAAGAGATTTCAATTGGTCACAGCGAGAGTCAATTTCAGTGAGTTGAAAAGATCGTTGGGTTCAAAAACACCAGAACGCGTGTGTTTTCAAGATTTAAGCACAGAGCACAAATTTTAGGACCCGAGCAACGTGACAATCAGAAGAAACTGCTTCGCAAGGGTGGTTTCCGCTTCGAGGTAAGGGCTCACGGGCAAGTTGGTTTCAATCTAGACCTGGAATTGAATCAGGATTGTCAAACTGGAGCTAAGCTCAATGGCCGGCTCAATGGTCGGCTCAATGGTTGGCTCAATGGTTGGCTCAATGGTTGGTTCAATGGTTGGCCGTCTGGGTCCAGTAGGGTCCTGGTTTATGTTAGGATAGGGTCAGATTTAGGCCCTGGATAGACGGGAGTAGGTAAGGGACCAGGTAAGGGACCATGTAAGGGACCAGATAAGGGACCAGATAAGGGACCAGATAAGGGACCATGTAAGGGACCAGGTCAGGGACCAGGTAAGGGACCATGTAAGGGACCAGATAAGGGACCAGATAAGGGACCAGATAAGGGACCAGATAAGGGACCAGATAAGGGACCAGATAAGGGACCAGATAAGGGACCAGATAAGGGACCAGATAAGGGACCAGATAAGGGACCAGATAAGGGACCAGGTAAGGGACCATGTAAGGGACCATGTAAGGGACCAGATAAGGGACCAGATAAGGGACCAGATAAGGGACCAGGTAAGGGACCATGTAAGGGACCAGGTCAGGGACCAGGTAAGGGACCATGTAAGGGACCAGGTAAGGGACCAGGCAAGGGACCAGGTAAGGGACCAGATAAGGGACCATGTAAGGGACCAGGTGAGTGACCAGGTAAAGGACCAGGTAAAGGACCAGATAAGGGACCAGGCCGAGCTAGAGCTAGACCTAGAGAGCTCCAACTTAGCCACAAAAACTTTTCCTTATTTTAGATATCTAAAAGTTTAGATAGATTTTGTGATATCCAGCTTCAACAAAAAACTTTTTACTTTCACTCAATTTTCTTTCTTTTTACTTAAAATTGCGCGAACTGAGAACAGCGAAAAATGAGTCGAAAGAGGCAAAAGTAAAGCTAAAGAAAATGTGATTCATAAATCGTGGAACGCACTGAACCGATTGCACTAGGAAAAGGACAAGACTAGGAAAAGAGAAGACTATCATCGGATTCGGATAGCCGATTTTTCTTTTTGAGGTCTCCGAATTCTCGATCGCTGGCGGGGACAAATGTTTCCCATTGGACATTGAGTGGACGCCGACGAGTGAACAGGATTTGGCCGTCTGCTTCAACAATGCGATTTATGTTTTTAATGAAGGTGCAAAGTTTAGATGAAATTTGCATAAAGGAATTGGAATAGGTTCAAATTCAAGGTGGGCCATAATTACCTGATCACCTGGAATTGAATCAGGATTGTCAAACTGGAGCTAAGCTCAATGGCCGGCTCAATGGTCGGCTCAATGGTTGGCTCAATGGTTGGCCGTCTGGGTCCAGTAAGGTCCTGGTTTATGTTAGGATAGGGTCAGATTTAGGCCCTGGATAGACGGGAGTAGGTAAGGGACCATGTAAGGGACCAGGTAAAAGACCATGTAAGAGACCAGATAAGGGACCAGATAAGGGACCAGAGAAGGGACCAGATAAGGGACCAGGTAAGGGACCATGTAAGGGACCAGGTCAGGGACCAGGTAAGGGACCATGTAAGGGACCAGGTAAGGGACCAGGTAAGGGACCATGTAAGGGACCAGGTCAGGGACCAGGTAAGGGACCATGTAAGGGACCAGGTCAGGGACCAGGTAAGGGACCATGTAAGGGACCAGATAAGGGACCAGGTAAGGGACCAGACAAGGGACCAGGCCGAGCTAGAGCTAGACCTAGAGAGCTCCAACTTAGCCACAAAAACTTTTCCTTATTTTAGATATCTAAAAGTTTAGATAGATTTTGTGATATCCAGCTTCAACAAAAAACTTTTTACTTTCACTCAATTTTCTTTCTTTTTACTTAAAATTGCGCGAACTGAGAACAGCGAAAAATGAGTCGAAATAGGCAAAAGTAAAGCTAAAGAAAATGTGATTCATAAATCGTGGAACGCACTGAACCGACTGCACTAGGAAAAGGACAAGACCAGGAAAAGAGAAGACTATCATCGGATTCGGATAGCCGATTTTTCTTTTTGAGGTCTCCGAATTCTCGATCGCTGGCGGGGACAAATGTTTCCCATTGGACATTGAGTGGACGCCGACGAGTGAACAGGATTTGGCCGTCTGCTTCAACAATGCGATTTATGTTTTTAATGAAGGTGCAAAGTTTAGATGAAATTTGCATAAAGGAATTGGAATAGGTTCAAATTCAAGGTGGGCCATAATTACGTCCTTACAAAAAAAACAAATACTTCTCGCATTTTGCTAACTAGGCATTTTTGTTGTTTTTCTTTTCAATGTTCTTTCATCATCGCTTTTCGATCATTGTGAACAACAAGAAGCTAATGATCGTAATGTAAAGATCGATTTGTAATGATCGATTCCATTGAAACCCATCAATCCCTCATCTGCTCTCAATTTTCGCTTGTTTTTAGCGGTATTCGAAAAAGTTGAGCCTTGTTTTTCTTGCAAGCAGTAGCAGAGCTGAGGATCCGAGGCAATGGGGTGCTTGAAATCGCCATCTTCTTTGCCATCTTCTTTGCCATCTTCCTTGCCACCTTTGTCATTTGCCTTGCCGACTGGTTTGTCGGCACGACTGGCGACGGCACCCAATTCGGTCCCTCACTCGCTTGATGTTTGTTTTTGTGAGCGTCTACCGCTTCTTGGTGCCTCAGCAATTGTTCCCATAGCTCTTGATGCCTCAGCAATTGTTCCTGTAGCTCTTAGTGCATCAGCAATTGTTCCCATAGCTCTTGATGCATCAGCAATTGTTCCCATAGCTCTTAATGCCTCAGCAATTGTTCCCATAGCTCTTGATGCCTCAGCAATTGTTCCCATAGCTCTTGATGCCTCAGCAATTGTTCCCATAGCTCTTAGTGCATCAGCAATTGTGCATGAAGCAACGAATCGACACGTGGCTGTTACCCGAACATCTCACCCCGATTCTGTGCTGGTCTTTGCAGGAGTTATCGCAAACGGAAAAACGCCTCTTCTTTTTGTTTCACAAGGGATGAAAATCAACAGTAGCAATTATTTGGATTCCATAAAGAATGTGGTGTTGCCGTGAGCTCAATGGCATTTTGCTTGGCGTTGCTTGGCGTTTCTGAACCCATCAACAAGATCAACAAGACGGGGTACCTCAAAAGCCTAGATCTCTAGATCTCTCGATTAACTGGGGCCAAAATTGTACCCTATTTTTTGCAAAGCCAATTTTTCCCTCCTAATTACGAAGGACGTAATGATGGCCCAGCAAAGCTTGAATGAAGATCACAATTCGAATCTAAAACAATTCACATTGCAGCCTCAGAACAGAATCTAGCTAAGAAAAATAGAAAATCATTCGAATCATTCGAATCATTAGAATAAAGAGCTTCAATGCTTCTTTAGACCTTCAAAGCTTCTTTAGAGCTTCACAAACTGAATGGTGAATCCAGAGTGCCCAACGGAGATCACGAGAACTCGAAAGAGGCTCGACTCACGATCAGAAGAGGTATGCAAATTTTGTATTTTGCGAGACATTTGAATATCTCTTTTTTATCGATTTTTACAAGACGATATCGTAACTCAAATCTTTGTAGGCATGTCTGCAAGATGGGGCGCCGGTTTGCCGCCGCCGATCATCTGTGGCTGGGATGAGAGCGGGAGGAAATTCACGTACATCTACCGGAAAAGCCGCTTCACCTGGGACACACAAGAGAACAGGGTTACGAGGAGGAATATGGTCGGTTCGATTTTTAGGGGTTGCATAGGCTTTATGGCCCAGCTGGCGTAGGGCCCAGCTGATCTACGGCCCAGCTGATCTACGGCCCAGCTGGCGTAGAGCCCAGCTGATCTAGAGCCCAGCTGATCTAGAGCCCAACTGACCTAGAGCCCAGCTGACCTAGAGCCCAGCTGATCTAGAGCCCAGCTGACCTAGAGCCCAGCTAATCTAGCACCCAGCTGACGTAGAGCCCAGCTCACTGCATTTTAGCAATTTTGACCATTTAGCATCTAATCTGGACCGTCTCTGAATCTGATCTTAGCTCTAGCCTGGGTCCCAGATAAACCTAGGTTTGCCTGGACCTTGAGAGCCGCTGTCTTCGAGATCTAACCTTGCCTTGACTCTCGTCTACACCTAGCCAGATCTTTAGCCTAACCAAGAACGAAACTTGCCCTATTTCTAGTCTAATCTCTGTGTTAAAGCAATCCTTTTTACAGGATGACAAAATCACGCCCACTTTCTCGACGGTCGAGCGTTTAAATGGGCAAAATGGGAAACGTTGGATCGTCGGGGAAACAGAAAATGGATACGAGGTGAGAGGCTTTGATGAGGCTTTGACGAGGCTTTGATGAGGCTTTGACGAAGCTTTGACGAGGCTTTGACGAGGCTTTGACGAGGCTTTGACGAGGCTTTGACGAGGCTTTGACGAGGCTTTGACGAAGCTTTGACGAGGCTTTGACGAGGCTTTGATGAGGCTTTGACGAAGCTTTGACGAGGCTTTGACGAGGTTTTGAAAAAAAAGAAAACTTCAAACCGAGACTCCAGGTTTGGTCTTTCTCCCATCATAAACTCCATCGCGAATACGAGGCTTTAATCTCGCTTCCCGACACACCGTTTCCGATCAAATTCAAATCTTTAATGAATCCGATTCGAGACATTCAATACGTTGAGCCGAGTCCTCGACCGGATGGATGGAAAGGAGGGATTTGTATCGCGATGTGAGTGAAGAATTAGACTTTAAACCTTGGCTTTAGCAATGAGAAATCGGCTGATACCCGAGCGAGCAGAAACGAAAGTGCTACTGCTAAGAGATGAGCGTTTCTTTGAGAGTAAACTTAGACTACGAGAGGCTCCTATGGGGCTTTTATTAGAGGATTTACGGTGTAATTTTTACTCGATTTTTACTCGATTACTCGACGCTTTTTGTCGAGTAACTACGAGCAATCCTCTTTACACATCGAGTAAATTCGCCGTGTCCTTGCAAACGAGCACACTTTGGGCACACTGGACTATACATAATTTCGGCTATTCCTGGACAGTGTTAGGGCAGAGATTCGCGAGCAGATCTATCCAAGCGAGTCGACAAATAGATCGAGTTAACGATCACGATATTGGATCTGTTATTGGATCTGTTATTGGATCTGATCTTGGATCTGATCTTGGATCTGATCTTGGTTGCTTCATCACCAAACCATTTCCAGAAAGGGCCTAGCTGACTTAGGGCCCAGCCGAAATAGGGCCCAGCTGGCATAGGACCCAGCTGGCGTAGGACCCAGCTGGCGTAGGACCCAGCTGGCGTAGGACACAGCTGGCGTAGGACACAGCTGGCGTAGGACACAGCTGGCGTAGGACACAGCTGGCGTAGGACCCAGCTGGCGTAGGACCCAGCTGGCGTAGGACCCAGCTGGCGTAGGACCCAGCTGGCGTAGGGCCCAGCTGGCGTAGGACCAAGCTGGCGTAGGACCAAGCTGGCGTAGGACCAAGCTGGCGTAGGACCAAGCTGGCGTAGGACCAAGCTGGCGTAGGACCAAGCTGGCGTAGGACCAAGCTGGCGTAGGACCAAGCTGGCGTAGGACCCAGCTGACCAAGCGAGTCGACAAATAGATCGAGCTAACGATCATGATCTGTTATTGGATTTGATATTAGTTAATTCATCACCAAATCATTTCCAGAAAGGGCCCAGCTGACATAGGGCCCAGTATTGGATTTGCAATGGTTAATTCATTACCAAAACATTTCCAGAAACAATCAAATGGGTCAACAGAGTCAGCTCTTCGTTTGGCTTAAAGATCGACCAATTCGACCGTTGGATTTGAAAGGCGAAGAGTCGGCAGTAAGTTCAGCTAAATAAAATCAAATTTGGTTATCGATAGCTATCGATGGCTATTGATGGCTATCGATTGCTATCGTTATCCAATTATCTAAATCTCAATGAGCAAACCTCAATCTCAAGAAATCATCCTTGTTTCCAGATTCGCTGTCTCCGTTTCAAGCGTCAACCGCACTATCTGGCCGCGTTGACCGATCGCTATTTAGACGTTTATAAAGTCGATGGGGAACAGTTGAAAATCACTTGTAATTTGCATTAAGAACTCGTCTTTACTATAGATAACTAAAGAGCTTTCTTCTATCGTCACTTTGATCTATTGTCATTTTTCAGATCGTTACGATCTTCTCAAAATTTCCCCATTTTCGGGTAAAGTGCAATGGAATGATGACGGGCAAAAGATCGTTCTCCATCAAAAAAATCCAAGAACAGGGATGATTGGGGTGAGGAAAGAAGAAAATTTCAAATAAAAACCTTTTTCTTCGACATTAAAGTACGTCTGTACTTTACTGTCTAAGAAACTGATAACTGATAACTCGTTAAAATATTCAAATTTTTTTTCTAGATCACCGCTCTGATTCGCACAAAAATCGACGCACCAGCGCCAGCAGTGGTGGTGGAAAAACTCTGAAAGACTCAAATTTGCACATTTCTTTTTAGAAATCCAAAATTTTGGCTTATCTATTTGCCGTAAAAATAAAGTGTTTTTAAAATTTGAAATCAAATACAATTTACACAAGTAAACGAGTCTTTTACAAAGCAAATATCAAATGAAATCGTAAAATGAAAAATCGAAAAACTACACGTTTTGTTTCCGTACACAAAAAAAGGGGAAATGAAATGAATTGGCTAATAAAACAAAGAAGAGGACAAGTTCAGTGATTTTCCAACCGGGTTTTACGGTCTACAAGAAAGGCCAAGTCAGCCAAGCAAGAATTGGACAAGTCAAAGGTCAAAAAAATTCATTCTGAACAATTCGTTACCTTAAAACCATTGTTTGTTCAATAAATTGCTTCATTTTCTGGGTCAAAATTGAAAAACCAAGTAAAAGCCAGGTAAAAGCTGGCTTCTGACTAGGTTGGCTTGACCTGAGCCTAGCTTGACTTCGAAAATTTCGGTTTAGAATATCCATGAACAAGTTTGGGGTGGGGAGGGAAAAGATGATAAAGACATGAGAAAGACTAACTGATGATTTTGGGAGCGATTCACGCTTGAAATTCGGCTTGTTTGTTGTCTCAGAAAAGCTAGCGCTGTTCAAAATTCCCAGTCCAGGCCATTTTTGACCTGATTTGGCCTGAAAATTTCAAAAACCTAACTTTCCCGAACTAAAAGCGTATAATGCTCATCCGTGAAAAAGAAATCGATCAGCTTCCTTTAAAAAAAAGCGATAAATTTGAATAGGATAGACAACAACTAGATGATCTTTTGAAGGACAAGAAAAACAAAACAAACATGAATGGGTATGGAATGGATTAACAAAGCAAAAAAAGAGAAGAAAATCCGTTACTACCCTCGTTTTCCCACTTGAAAGTAGTGCCCGTTTTATGATGAAGAAGCAATGTCCACCGACGATGTCGAGGTACCCTTATCGAATTGATTCACTGAAAAGAAGGAAAATATAGTCATTGCTTTGTAATAAAGTACAGTATTATGCTCTTATAAAAGTACGTACCGTTAAAAGCTAAGAAAACTTCAGAATTTTGAATTATCTCTGAATGGATTATCCCTGAATCTCTCAGAAAGATCGGAGTAAAAAAAATTTCATGAGGGGTAACACATGATTTTTTTTTTCCACATTTTCTAATGAATTGAATCTCTAAGAACCCTAAGAAAATCGAGCCCAAGCAATCGGTTTACGCCACTTTTTTTTAGCATTGAATGCTTCAACTCTATTAGATTAGATATGATAATGCTATCACGTACTATTATCAATCCACTTATCTACTACTTATCAGCAACAAAACCACTTACCAATGTCGGTGACAAGTTGCGGATGATCCTTGAGGATAGCGTCCCAGCCTTGCGTATTCGTGATGTGTTTGGGTCGTTGCAGGATGAACTGGAAAGAAAAACATGGTCATCAAATAGATAATTGATAGCAAAACTTGAAAATAATAGTCTATATGTTGTGTCCGATTTGGATTAAATAAGTCACCAAGGTTAAATTTAGCCTCGATTAAAAAAATTCAGCTGCAGTGAGCCTAGTTACAGTACCTTTATCTTTTGTCCTTTTTTATTGGCTTTCCTAGAATTTCCCCACTCCAAAATGTTGTTATGCTTTCTGACACCAAATCATTTACATCTTTTATGTAAATCGTTATGAGCCTCACTTTTCGCAACTTCTTGAACATTTTCGTAAATTTTCGTTAGAATCCTTCTGATTTCGTTTTTACCCAAACTTTTTATCTATTTTCTCGATTTTTACAGCATATAGGCCAACTGAAGCACAAAAAAAAGTAAAATTGATCATTTCAAGCGCTTCTCCATTCTAAAATACGCAAAAATCTTAAAAATTCAGTATAAGTGCTCATTAAAGGCTCTATAAAGTGCTCATTAATGCTATTCTAATCTCTTCTTACGCAAAACCTTTTACAGATTCATAAAAGCTAAGAAACCCTCAAGATAACAGTAAAAACACGTTATTGTAGCGCTCGAGATTGTTTCAATCCAAAATCGAACACAACATATATATGATGATACTCTGACAAATTTAACATCCAAGATTCATTATCAAATCCCTTACTTGAACAGCTCGTTTCCTCAATCTCGGTGCTCCATACATATCACCAAGAATCAACATCTCACAAACGTTCTCAATCGACAACTGCTCCATCAACGTCTAAAACAAAAACAGGATAAGTATCAGATTTAGAATTCCCACCTTTTCACAATGAGCTTTTAGCTCTTCCAAACGATATTTATCCGCAGCGATCAACAGATCCGAGGCTAAACAAAACAATTTTTATTGTCCGGCATTATTAAACGCACCAATATGATTGATATCTTTTCCACAGCGTCCACCATAAATATAATTGAGCATCTCGACGACAACCTCGTAGTCCAAATCCGGAATCGTCATCTCTGACTAAAACAAAGAGATTTATGAGAAGCCAATCGATTTTTAAGGACTATAAGCATTTACTAGTTGATAACAATGTTCTTAATAGGCGAACATGAATAACATGAGTATACAAAAATGATTCAAATGATGCACGGTTAAAGAATTTAATTCCTAACTAGCTAAGGCAGGTTATGAGACTGCAGTGCTTTCATCAAAACAGTCCATTTTATGGCAAAAGTTCAGATCAATGCCACAAATCCATCAGAAGCTCACATTTTTCGACTCATTCGTATCGGTGTGCATCAACATTGCGCTAAAAACGGGTGATCGAGCTGCCAAAATTGCCCGATGAGCGCGCACCTCGCGTCCGCCAACCTAGAAATGAAGAAAATGTAGTCAGATATGATACGACTTGTTAAAGCTAAATAGGATTTAACTTCTCTAACCGAAATTCGTAAAGTTCTAAAATGTGAATCTCACCCTAATCGAGAAATCGGTCAACACGTCGTCCCTAAAGATCCGCATGTAATCGTCAACGAGTTGTTGCTCACAGTTTACCGCCTGTAAATCCCGTTCAAGAGGTGAGGAAAAAAAGAAACGGAAATCACATTGAGTGGGCGATTTAAAGATACTAAACCTTTTTTGCACACAATAAAACTAAGTCAACAAGGTTGAATTTAGCCTCAATTAAAAAAAACTCAGATGCAGTGTGTTTAGTTACAGTACCTTTAAATGTACTCTTATTGGATTTTCAAAAATTTTCCAACTTCAAAATGTTGTCATGCTTTCTGACACCAAATCATTTACATATTTGATGTAAATCGTTATGAGCTTCACTTTTCGCAACTTCTTGAACAAGTATTGTTATGTGAGAGACAATATTGTTTCAGAGTTGCATAGTGGGAGGACCAAGGCGGGAGTCGAACCACGCCCTTGAGGGTGGAAACTTGACGGCTAACCGATTGAACCACAATGGCATGATACGGAGAAATGAAAAAAGAGAGCTTATACGTCGCTGTAACCTAGATTTCGGCCAAATCTTTATCCCTTACATGTTTGAAACACAAATTATTCAGTAACTTGTGTAAGAAAGTGGCCAACCGATGGCATTTTATTTTACAATTGCTACAAAAAGACTCTATGCAGTTTTAAAAGGCCAAATCATCAATAAAATGATGAAATGTTCGACAGGAAATGCTGCCGACCCCAAAAACTAACCACTAATTGCTCCGTTGTTGTCGTGATCGTCTCCACAGCGACATCAATCTCGACTTGCACGATGATGAGATCTCGGGGAAGAATTTGAGGGAAGAGAACGTCTCGCTGAAAAGAAAATAATGAATTGGCAAACAAATAATTCGATTGATTACCTTTATATATGAAACATAGTCGGAATGTGATGGGTTCGGGTGAATTCTCATTTCGATCTCTTTATTTTCCGCAGATCGAAGCATGAAGCGTGATTTGAAGCCAATCTTCGGGCTTTTCGAGATTCCAGTGGGGATCTGAAAGTCAAAGAAATAGGTAGAAAATGTTTAAAATTCGACTCTATCTAGGGCAATTTTCTCTATTCCGTAAAAACTGACCACTCGATTGAGACACAAAAAGACGAAATCCTTGTTGTTTTCTCCGTTTCCTTTCGGGTAAATCTTGATGCTCCACGTCAACTGCTCGTCACCTCTAAA
Organism: Mesorhabditis belari; assembly: GCA_958450365.1. Taxonomy (NCBI): domain Eukaryota; kingdom Metazoa; phylum Nematoda; class Chromadorea; order Rhabditida; family Rhabditidae; genus Mesorhabditis; species Mesorhabditis belari. Next base: position 920,436 of record CAUEEP010000753.1, on the reverse strand, counting down.
AAAGAAAACGATTGAATAAAGATTCTATTACTGAAAGTTTACCGATTCAAGTGCACGAAATTCTCGAGATATTCCTGGTAACAGTGCGAGAAGTTCTTCACCGTCCACGAGTGAGTCACGTTCTAAAACAAAAAAAAATGAGATCAATTGGCTAGATCTAGTTCTGTTAACTTTTCTTTCTTTGTCTAGATAATTAGCTAAATATCGCTCTGTTAACTTTTCTTTAAATTCAAAACGGTTTTCCCCTTAATTTTTGCTCATTTTTTTCATTTATCATAAAATCAGAGAGTTCTGATGTCAACCAGAAAATCAAAATTTCCTCTCACCTCGACTTTGATCTCCGTTTGACTCGAATGCGCCATGTGGTGAAGAGCCGACGAATCGATCGGCACGTTCAAGTCCGTCGCCGACGGTTCCATTTTGTCTTCGGGTGTCGACAGAAACACGAAGTGAGAAGAATACGGTTTAATCGAGTCGAAATTGGCACACAACCGATTGGAGCCTGGAAAAGACAAAACTATCATTTGAGAATGGAAATTTTCATCAAAATTTGAAGAAAAATAGCACAAAATCACAAAATCAATCTGTTCAACTCTATTGCAAGGAAAATTTCTCTAGTTTGTTGTCGAGAGGGTGAGAAAAACGATAAGAGGGAATCACTTGGTGAAAGCGTCACTCAGAAAGGAGAAAAAAAACGGTTAATCATCCAAATTTTAAGAGTTTAGCGTAATTTTTGGGACTTTGTCCCTTCAAAAGTGAATCGCCCAGGTACAAGGGTCGTTTTTATATCAATTCAAGAAATTTTTAGTTGAAACTTTCCAAAAGTTTAATTCTAAAATTTTGACGCTTGTCTGGAAATTGTAACAAACTGTCTAGAAATTGTAACAAACTGTCTGGAAATTGTAAAAATGACACAAACAAAAATTAACGATTTTTTACTTCGTTTAACTCTAAGGCAAAAAAAAACACCAAAAGTACCGTATTTCCCAACTTCAGGGCCAAAAAAATGAACTAGTAGAACTATAAAAACGGAAAAATCGCTAAAATGCCGATCAGACATTGAAATAAAATGGCATTGAGAATCGAGGGGAATGGATGGAAAAGAAAACGAGAAAGGGAAAGGGGAAAGGCTGGGGAAATCGATTTCGGCACAAAAAGGGATATTTGTGTGAAGGAAAAGAGAGGAAAAAAGATGAGAGAAATAGAGAAATTTGGGAAGAAAGGAAGTGAAATGACCCAAAAGATCTGTGGAAAGCTAGGAAATCTCAGAGTCAAGATTTCAAGTATTGCAACTTTATAATTGAAAGTATATCACCCTAGCAGGTATGACAGATCAAAAACATTGGTACTGTAATTGGTAAAGGCAGTCAATTTCAGTATCAAATCTAATCTGAATCCAGTCCGAATCCAGTCTGAACCGATAGCTTTTCTAGAGGGAATGGGAGTGGGACAAATGCTACCTTTTTTGCGCACCCGGACATTTGTGCATCTTTTTTGCGCATCCGGCCCATTAGCGCACCTTTTTCGCGTTTTAAAAAGCTCTAAAAACTTATATTAACCAATCTCCATTCAAAAACTTGTTTTTCTGGGTAATTTTAGGGTGTAGAATCGAAATTTTGACATATCAGAGCTTGTGGAACCAAACGGACGAAGTTATACGTAGGGAAAAATCGACAATTTTCTGAAATTTGACCTATCCATTTTCCCTTTTTCAAATTGATTCCACAAGCTCTGATATGTCAAAAATCTCGATTCTACGCCCTGAAATTACCCAGAAAAAACAACTTTTTGAATGGAAATTGGTTAATATTAGCATTTTAGAGCCTTTTAAAACACGAAAAAAGGTGCGCTAATGGGCCGGGTGCGCAAAACAGAAAGTCGCATTTGTCCCACTCCCAGAAAAAGTATCGTACTTCAAATGGCCAAAAAAGAATCCAAAAATGAAAAGATCTGGATTCAAAGAAAGAGATTTCATTTCAAAACCAACCAACCTTTCAAAATCAACCTTCAAAATCTCCCGCAATCGTAACCCACCAAAATTTCCGCCTAAAAAAGTTCCAACTGTTCGTTTAAGCAAAAAAAAAAGAGGAAATCAGGTCATTTCGCAAAAAGTTTCCCGCACAAAATCGCAAAAAGAACAATAATTTCAAATAATTTCGGTGAAAACCGAATCATATTTCAGAATCTCAAAGAAAATCTCCAAATTTATTGCACTAGTGTAAGAAGAAATTTGACAATAATAACAACAACAACAAAAAATTCTAGCATTTCAATAAAGGTGACAAAAGCTTACCCGTAAACGAAAATTTTTCTCACTTTTCGCAAAGAAAGCACCAAAACACGTGTTTAAAAGGCAAAATAAATTAAAAAGAGAAATAGATATACAAAATAGAGAAATAGAGAAATTTCCATATCAAAGCATTACTGTTCATCAAAACATTACTCTTCATCAAAACGTTACTGTTCATCTAGAAACGAACATTCGAGTGGCATTTTTGAGAGATCTGAAATGAAAAAGTATTCCTTTTTTTCAGTATTAGCGATATTTTTGATTAACTTGATTCATCAATTTCACTCTCTAAAGGGTTTTTCGAAAAATTCGGCTCTAATTACAATTACCCAACTACAAGCACATTTTTTAATATCCAATTGTTTTTGGTATCCAATCCAATATTTTTCAACCAATCTCTTTCCTAAAAAGTGTCCTTTTACCCAAAAATTACCATAAGCTTGTCTCAATTTTTCATCAAATCTATCCACTTTTTTTATTTTTCAATATATTTTGTGAATCTTCACAGAATCAGACTAAGATAGGTAGATAGATTGGATCAAAATCGCAGCAAGATTACGATAGTCGAGAAAGTGGGACACGTTTTAGAAACGGATTAGAACCACAAGCCAACCTTTTTATTCTGCTTTCTCATTTTCACATCTTCCCATCCATCGCTGCTCAAATCACCATCATCCGGTTTCCGAATTTCTCCCGAATCGCTCAATTCCTCTTGGCGAGTCGGTAGTTCGATCGTTTCCATCGAAATATTTCCCTCGTTTTCACTTCTATCCGTTATTGAGGAACTTGAACAAAAGCCCTAAATGAAAAGCTTAGATACCATGCATTAGAAGTTTAAAGGCTTATTCAATTTTTAAACCAATTCAAATCCAAGATTTCAATTTTAAAAAACACACCGACGCCTCCGTGTGCACAAATAACACCGGCGTGCTGTTCGTTTTGAGTGCTTCCGCCGGATGGACGATATTGATTCGCTTCGACAACTTCATGTAATCAAGTAATCTAAAGTAAAAAATATAGTATTCACCATCTACTTATCAATAACAACCATATTTACCATATACTACAAGTCTACTCACCTTTTAACATAGTCCAAATCCAATGGCGGCACTAATAGAAGAGCCGAATCGTTTTCAGCAGTTCGAGGCTCTGTTCCCACCCATTTCAACGTAAATCCCTAAATCAAAAATAGTCTACAAACAAAACATTAATACTTACCTTTAACCACAATCGATACTCGATCTGCTCCTGTTTAAAAGTTAATAAATTTCCAAGAATCGAACCGCGATAGTGGCTTTTCCAACGTGCCGAGATGGGACGATCACTGAAATAAAAATTTATTTGAATTATTAGAATGTTTACGAAGTTCTGATCAATTTTGATTGTTTTTAGATGTTAGATGTTACGTTTTATCAGAATGAATATGGTAATCAAGTTTTCTAAAAAAAAAAACTCACGGTATAAGCACAGATTTCAACGAGATGAGCGCTTTCTCAAAGGCGAATCGAACACTCTGGATATTGTACGTGGAACGGCCAACATCGTTGCCTAAAACCAATAAAGTTCATTTGGCTAACCTTTACTGTTACACTTTAATTTGTGCATAGTCATAACACTGTGCATAGTCGTAACACTAGTAGTTTTTACTCATTAAAAGTCATTTAACCTCTTTTAACCATTTAACCTCTAATGTCAGCTATTTCCTCGATGCTCAAGTAATTATTTCAATCAGAGCCACGTCTTCCGATAGCTTTATGGTTTACCTGCCAACAATGGATCCTCGATGCTCAAGTAATTATTTCGATCAGCCACCTCTTCCGATTTGCGCACATACTGTTTCTCTTTCACCTAAAACATTGTACTTATTGCACTAAAACATCTTAAACATTTCACTTTTTAAAAAGCCCAACCTTAATCTCTAGATCCGAATAGTTGAACTCGAGAGCGAAAATCTAGAATTGATCGACGTTGATTGATTGAAATTTTCAAAGAACCTCAAGAAATCGCAACAACAAGATTCCCAAATTGACCCGTGGATCCTCGTAGCCCAAGTAGCGCAAATGATCATAGTTTGTCTAAAAGAAAAACGATTATAATGTCAAAATTTTAGCTATGCACACTATTTTGACATAAATAAGAATAGATTTTTCATTGGTTAAACAATTTTCATTTTCAGGTACAGGCTAAGCACGATTACATCATATTATTGTCAATTTTTCGATAATAAAACCTGCAACCATTTCCTGGTTGACTGGAATTCATCATCTTTTTTGCAAAACATTTCATTTGATCAATTTGATCAAAGTCAGAAGAGGAAAACAAAAGATAGGTGAAAGGCTAAAAACGAGGGAAAACAAGGGAAAGAAACTCGTGACTCTCAATGTCCCTTTCACCCTTTTTCCTATGTCTAGTAATGCTATGAGTGAGCCAAAAACATGAGAATGAGGAAAGAGAAGGGAATCGCAATGATCTCTGAACTATTCTCCGTGTTGTTATTGACAGCTTAATGATAGCTTAACGACAGCTTAATGATAGCTACTACAAGCTTTTAGCTTTTACAAGCAATTTAGAAGAATCGAGCATACAAACAGCGTTGTTGTCGCTTCGATATCTCATCGAAAGGCTGGAAAAAAACGAGAAAATGAGCAATGGACAAAACAAGAGCCAAATATTGATTAGGATTTCAGAAAGTTCTACTTAAAGTGCTAGAACTTGAGCCAATCAACAACGAATCTCTAAAAAATTCAATGCTAAATGCTAAATGTCTAGATTTGAATCCTGTAAGGGTTCAACTTTCAAAACTGCAACTTATGACGATTCAATGGGTCTTTCAATTCAAAATCACCCCAAAGAAATCGCCGCATTAATCTGATCAACGATAATTTTTCCCCCGAATCGAGAAAAAAAAAGCGATCACAAAATGGCAAAAGATTTTCCGAGAAAAGTGAGCGGCTCAAACTACAACAAACCACAAAACCACAAAACGCTCACGCATCGCTTTGTGAGGCAATTTCACGTACAGTAAATGCTGCTCGGATGAGAAATCGAAAGTTCAACTGAAGTAATTTTAAGGGAATGCCAAAAAGGCTCATAGTTCAATGTTGTTGTTGTTGTTGTTGTTATTCAATGTTAAGCTTCAATGTTGCAAAGATTGAAGATAAAATACTGAGGTCAGTCTAATTCAGCTAGTCAAAGCAAGCAAGGAGGAGAAATATATATGGAGAAGAGTTTGATTGACCTTGCCAAAATCTGCCAGTACAATCCATCAGGAGGCCAGCTGCTAAAGATTTCCAGCAGTTGATTTTAAAATTAAGTTCGAAAACTTGAAGTTCGATGCTAATCGTCAACGAGATGCAAAGGAACGCAGCAAGAAAAAGAAAAGGAAGAGAAACGGGCCATTTCAAAATCAACTACTATCTTTCACCAATAGATTCTGACCAGACCAAAGCACCAATCGATTCAGCATCAGTTACAAAGTTTATCAAGGTTTAGCTTACAAAGTGTACATAAACCTTAATTCAAGTTTTCAAATCCAAACACTCGAATGTCCAAAACAAGTCATTACGTCGATGTGACGTAATATGACGAAGAAAAGGGGGATTTTCAAGCACTGCATTTCAAAATCTACTAACAACCACAAAGCTTTCCAATAATTTTGTGTCAGTATAAAGCTCGACAAGGCTTGATTTAGATCAGAAGTTATAAAGTTTCCAAATCCAAAAATTCAAATAGCCAAAAACGAGTCAATAAGTCAAAAATGTGGTTGGGGAAAGGCGGGAGAGAGAGAGAGAGATGGAAAAGGGGACGGGCATTCCATCTCAAATGGGTGAGAGCAATGAGCAGTCAGTTGATGGAAAAAGAAAGGGAGAAATGTGGAAAGAAGGTAAAAAGAAGCGCTTGCATCGATTAAAAGCGTTAGAGAGAAATGGCGAACACACACGAGAAAGAGTCAAAGAGGGGAAGAGAAACATCAAATGTTGAGAAGAGGCGACGTAGAGAGCCTAAAAACCTTTTCGGGGCGGGGAGTCCAGCAAAGAGAGACTACGGCGTTGTTGAGTTTAGACCCTCACAAACATTGAGAAAACGTCACATCGCTTTTTCTCTCTGCAAATCCCTCTCTTTTCTGCTCAATCCAAAATCCAAACATCAACGAACAAGGTTGAGTGGAGAAGATTGTTGTTTTAAGTTTTTTTTTCTCATCGATGAACACATTTCATTGAAATGACATGTTTGTAGAGCTTCATTTGTTAAAGTTAGTCAGAAACTTAAACAACAAAACTTATGCTTGAGCACGTACATTAAACAACATTAAATAACATTAAACAAACATTGTTTATATTTTTTTAATGCTTATGCAACATCAAGACTTATTTAATGATTCGTTTTATCGATTAAAAATGGTACTGCTACTGGTAAAAATGGCTTTAAACTAAAGTTCGAAGGGTAAATTTTAGTCTAAGCCATTTCATCGAACTAGCGGGTTTGGCATTTCATTTTACCCTTTTAAAACTTCGGAAACTTTTGCCAATTTCATTTTTTAGCCTTTTTCAAATTTAAACCCCCCCACGTTTTACTTAACTCAAAGAAATGTTGAACCATCAAAATCAATCCATACGAAGAGAGGCCACCACGAAATGTGTAATTGAGAAGTCGCTCGCTCAAATATTGCTTCAGGAAGAACACCAGTGGCTCGAGCGATGGGAATTCGTCTCTCACCTAAAGAGAGTCTATTGGACCATTTATCAGTTAAAATCCGTACCTTCTCGAAATGCTCAGCCGCGCGAACACCCTGTTGGGTGTTGAAAGAGATGTCGATGCTAATCTTCGTGTCTTTGTCGACAACCTGAAAATGGTATCTATTAAAAGATCAACATATCAACAATTCACCTTTATGATCGGCACTGGAGTGTCGGTAAGCGTCGAAACATCGGTAAACCCGTTGTTGTGCAAGAATGTCGCGGCGGTGGCCTAAAATTGAGTAAAAAGGCGAAAACTCCAATCATCAAACAGCCAAAAACTCCATCATCAAACAGCCAATCAAACTCACTTTAATAATTTCATTTGCAGGCTCCGTTTGCTCATTCGCTTCATATTCGACAAGCACATCAATATCGGAGCTGGGAAGGAAAAGTTTCGTTCGAAGACTCCCGAAAACGGAAACACGAAGACCATCCAAGTTGGCCCAACGTTCGCTGATCGTCTTGGTCACCTGAATATGGTGAATTACAAAACGGTTAAATAGTTTCGGTTTTGATTTCGTACTCGCAAAACGACTATTAAAAGTTTAACAATAAACCAAACCTTCTCGAAGACTTGATATCGAATTTTGGTCTCAATCTGGCTCGGTCGCAACCAATTATACACATCGATTAGCTCTTCATGTAGTCTGAAAATAAAATCTAATATCTATAAAATGATCAAGTGAATCCGAAGCTCTTTAAATCGTTAGTTTAACTAATTTAACTAAACGATAACTATTCAGCTAAACAAAGGCTTGGTCTAACGAGTTCTCACCAAAACCATGATTTACATAAACATTTAGCTTCTTACATACTCAGCTCTCTATTTTCAAAGGATTTTAGGGTACGAAGTTTGGCTAATGTCTCGTTAAGCCAAACCTAATCATACAAGTTTTCACGTATTTCCCAAAAAACCTACCCTTGAATGGAGAGCGGATATCGGCGAGTTGCCCACGGAGCGAACACCTGATCGTAGCCAAATGGAAGTCTAAAAGAAGAAAAATCGATCAATCTTCATTAAATTAAACTTTGAAGCGTTTTAAGTGATTCAACTTTTCAAAAACCTTACTTTTCACTGAAACCTATCTCCGGCGCAGCGTTCACCCAATTGTGATAGAAAGGATTGTAGGGTTCCATTGAACGGAACTGATCTGAATTGGAAAACAATTAGCTGTCACGCCTTTACATCTGGCCTTGCTCTTAAAAATTGATTATCAATGCAAGCAATAGAGACTTTCACGGCTTGATACCCAAAAAGATTATTCATAGACAGCATAAAACCTTTATAAAAGCATTTCTACAAAATTTCAATTGCGACATTGAGCAGAAACTGATAAATGTTTTATCTAATCACTGGCTTACACACAGAGAAAAGTTTAAAAGCGGAATATCAAAGTGAAATTTCTTCTCAATATTCATCGTCCGAGTCGAGGGCGACGCGTCTGCGATCAAACTAAAAAAAGCCAAGTTAAAAAGTAGGTAAGTAAAAGCTATAACTGACTCTTGATTCTTCTTGTACTGGTTTTAAACCTTGGAAAAACCATCGTGTACGATATTTAAAGCTATTAAACAAAAACACTAGTCATACTTAAAGGTTGTTCAACAAATTTAAAAAAATTTACCTTGACGGTCGTAGTTTTGTGTGTTTGTTCGGAGACTTTCTCGAGAAGTGCCTTCAAACTTTCATCCGACATTCGCCCGACGATTTGTCCTCTTCTAAACAAATCAATATAAACTTTTGCTTGATCAAGGGTCAACTTTCCTAAAGATATGTGGCTAGCTCATATAGCTCAGATTCATTAAAATGATTCATTTTAGAAGTAAACCACGCACTTTGCCATATTAATGATCGTTTGTTGAACGAGTTGCGCCTTTTCGGGTTTCGCCGCCGCCAGATTCGATAGTCGCACGAGAGCTGGTTGTTCCAAAATCTGAATCAACAAAAATTAGATATTTTTATGAAATTAGCTGTTTTAAAAGCTAATTGATCAAAATTTGTTCTAAAGAGTCAATTTCCTCGGGATTCTCGAAACTTTTTTCACTCTTCTATACTAAAACAAATAAATCAGAACTTTTGCGTACTTTTAAAGAAAACTAAACCTGTGACAACATCTGATTTATAGCATTCTCTTGTTTCTCGGCCATCTCTCGCGCTTTCTCCGGATTGGACCCTCCCTAAAAACTTTAATTTCAAGAAAACGGCAAACTTTCCCTACCTCGAATCCCATTGGTGCATTCATTTTGATGTTTCGGTTATCTGAAAATAGCACAGTTCACTAAAATAACTAAAAAAAAGAAGCAAAATAAGCTGTCTACACCTATTAAAGTTTAAAGAATTCAGTCAAATAGTGATTTAACTGATTCGGTAGTTAAAAATCTCTTACTCATGCCAATATTGCCGTTAAACAGTCCGGAAATTTTGTTAATTCCTAAATTGCTTTCAAAAACTGCCAATCATTCAAGACAACTCTTAGCCAAAATAACCTTTCCATGCCTCAAAAACGCGATAAAAAGTATAAATACAGCGGTAAAAAAAACAGTATCGGCACCTTCTCGAACATTTCACATACTAATTAAAAATTTTCTTTCTATCCATGGATTTTCAATAGGGTTTAAATTTTTAGATACTACAAGAACTAAACTTTTTATAGGTAGAAAAACTTTTAAACTGAACGTTTTATTCGAGGAGAACAATTCATACGTACAAAATAGTGCAAAATAAGCATTGAATTGATATCTTTGTGTTTTCTCACTGTAGAATTTGTTTCTTACCTGTTTTCGAAAAAGTTTGAACTATCTTTTAGTGATTTAATGATGCTGAATCTGAATCTGAAACTGAAACTGGAAACAGTTCGTCAATAGCTCTTTTAGTTTTCGAGGTCTGAAATACCCATTTATACCGGAAAATAGTGTTTTGCGTTTTCATGGTCAAAACTTTTTTAGATTAGTCTGTCAGATCAAATGGCTTCGTTTTTCGAAAACTAGAAGAAATTTAGCACTAAATACTTTTTGGGAGCAACCTTTTCGCGGCGGTTTAGAGGGTCGAAAACATGGTTGAAAATGCAAATTCACTCAAAATAAGCAAAAGTCGGACCTCAAACTGTTGCTATCCCCTCAAATAAGGGGAATAACAAAGAGATGAACAAATTTAAAAGTATCACAAAAAAGGATCAAACCCGTAAACAAATAACGATAAGAAAGATCTGAAGTCACTCGTAACTTAGAAAAAAACAACGCGAAAATGAACATAAATTTGTGAAATTGAATCCCAACCATTAAAAACAACGCATGAATTTTCAAATTGAAAGATACCAAATGGAATATCTTGAGTAATCACTTAAACATCGCCTCAATTTCCTCGTCGTCTGCGGTAGGCCAAATCTTGCGGATCCTGTTGATGGCATTCTTCTTCTCCTCGGCATCCATCGGCACACACGGTTCGTCAAATTGCTCAGCCATCTCTTCACGTCTCGCACCACTGTTGATGTAACTCTAAAGAAAGAAGAATTTCGATACAAGCTATTGTACGGCAAAATCCTCATGATCATTCCGTTTACCGTGACCTAATAGATCTGTTGACTCTATTCCAATGACGACCGTTAATATTAAATCCGTTATTATTCCAATTTTTCCTTATTTTTTTCATAAAATAAGCACAAACCTCAGGGAACTCCCTTGCCTTGCTGTCATCACCTCCATTTCCGCTCGAAAATGCAAAAAGATTTTATAAACAACAAAAAACTCACCCAAATCGTCTTCATTGTCACTCGGTCGTAATTGTATCGTGCGTACTTCGGCATAGGAGTTGGCTAAATTTAAAGACTTTAGAGAACAGAAAAGTGCTAAAAAACCAGGAATACGCTGTTTTGGCAGCGAGCGATGATAGCCGGGACAAAGTTGTTGTCGAGGTACTCCCTGAGCAAGGCATGTTCCATCGGCTCCTGCAATAAAAAAATTTGTTACTACGTCACTACTAATTTGAAGCCCCTGTGCCCGTATATCAGTAGAATTTAGATTTGCTACCCAAATAAACTCACATCTTTTCCCGGTCGCGAGTGCGTAGAGCCCAGCCAAACGGGTGCTGGACCCGAATGGACTGGAATGTGCACTGGTTCCATGGCGATCATCTTCTTGTTCTCGAAGTATGTCGCCAGCTTGTTCGAGTCGTCGCTGCGGATCGTTACATTCATCACCGGGTCCAATCTCTAAAAATACCAATTAACGAATTTTACATAAGTTTAAATTGTTTACAATTTTTTTTGGATAAGAAAGTAAACCATTTCTTAGATGAACCGACATCAACATCAATTTTAGACATATTGCCCGTACATGTAAAAACTTCACTCACATTTAATCGTATGGCCTCAAGTCGATAATATTCTTTACGTTCGGGGCCAATTCCCTGAAATGAATGAGTTTGATGCATTTTACCGTAAAGGGGATCAGCGTACAAAAAAACTATCCAAATTTCCATAATCTAATTATAAAAGTTGAAAAATGCTTACTTGATAGATGTCACCCATAAGCCGAAGATCGGAGTTAGTGTAAGCCCGACCGTGTAAGCGTCGAAAAATGTCCCTTCCATCGCGTTCCACGAACAGCCAAAAGGAAGTGAGCTTTCTGAAATTTGAAAAAGTTACTTCGATAAAATGGCAACTACCCAGATTGTTTATGGGTTTTTGGTTGAAAAGCCATTGTCGCTTATCGCTGCTGTTAACTGAAATTTTAACGATATAGAAACATTGGGAACACGGAAAGGGTGCAGTAAGTGAAGCGAGAAGGTTGACTTTTTAGACAAGACCGAAAAAGACCATGAATCTACAGATTCAGTATATCAAAAACACTCTCTTGAAGACTAGGAGTACGGTAATAAATTAACTACTAGGTACAATAATAGTCAGAGAGACTCCACTTCATTCCTTGATCAAAAGCTTTTGAAATGATCGGATCCAGTGAGAAAAGTTTATTTAATTGTCTGAATGTGTGAACAAAAATTTGTTAGCTGGCTGTCAAAGTTGTTAGTCACGAACTATTAGTTATTAGCGTGCATCCGATCAAGAGGAACAAGAAAGATAATTCACTAATCAACATCAAAACCAACACTTTCTCACGACATCCTGCAAAAATTCACATCAGGCTTTGAAAACCTTTCAAAAATCCACTTTCCCTAAAGAAAAGAAACTTTATTACCACCAAAGGAAAGAGCAAAAAATGAACGAAACAATACTCACAGAGCGATGGAAAACAAAAAAAAACAATAAAAGAGACAAAAAATGATAAGAGAAACTCACCGAGAATATCACAATATCAAATATGGTAAATCTATGCACATGCCGTAAAAGGAAAATGAGTGACAAAATCCATGCAAGAGAAAAAAAGCTATACAAAAGGAAGAACATTTTCGGATTTCAAGTGTCACACAGAAGAGAGACTAGAGCTTTCGAAAAAGGAATAGACAAAAAGCGACAGTAACCCTATCTGAAAAAAACTTATCTACAGTAATCCGAAAAAAGAGAGACAAGGCAAGTATACCAATCAAATCACACACCATGTAAGAAAAATGCTTCATGTAAGAAAAAAGAAAGCATAACCGTCGTTGTACAAACATACTTTTTATGCGGCTTAAAACTAGGGAAAATGTAAAGCGATGCAAAAAGTTCACACAGATATCACAAGAGAATTGGATAAGATCTTGTAAAACACACAAAAGCACAACCCACTAGACATAAAGACAATGTGAAACGAACATGGAATGGAGATTAAAGGCCTTCTTCTAAAGCTGCCAATGTTCGGCGAAATCCACGTAAAGAGCCTGCTCGAGACGAGAAATCGCTGCCGAATAACCCAAACGACCGGAGAGAATGTTTGCGTCGCGCCAGAATGGAGAGCCGGCTTTCTAAAGAAAAATACATTATCTCGTGAACGTTTGCTTAAAAGCGCTAGCGTGTTCCATTTCCCTAGGTCTAGTTATAGTCCAACATGGCCAAAAAAAGGTCAAAAAGTCGCAATCACCTGATTTTTCTGTCCAATCGTTCTTCCGTGCATGGTAAGAGCGTAGAAGAATGGTCGCAGTTCATCAAAAGACGTCAACAACTTCATTCCCGACAACGTCGCCGGTGTTGAGTCCAACTCGATTTCAGTGAATTGTCCATACTAAAAATTTCATTAGTTAATAAAGAGCTTCACATCTACATCAATACGTAATTCTAATTCTTCCAACCCCAACCTTTGTCTGAAGTCTTTTGCTAATACGATTGGCAAACGGTGTGAAAACAGCGGGATTCTCACCGGTGGCCACCGATGTGACAAAGGCCCAATTGCACCTAAATTGATACGTTGTAATTTGACGAAATGTTCAACATACATCTGAAATTGAGCGACATAACCGGCAGGTAGTGTGCACAAAGCTTCTAGAAGTTTCGAGGAGGCCAAGAAGAGTTGCATCCATTGATCGTCACGTGCACCGTACTAAAATTTAAAACTTAACGATGAAGTGCTTCATGGTAAACCTCTTCTTTATTCCCATCAGCTGGATCATCAGAAAGTTGTTGTTCGACTTGAAGTAGCACGTGAATCTAAATCAAAAGGTAATCTCATTTTTCTTCTACATTAACTTACCAATTCTGTAACCATCGCCGGCCACATGCTGACAAGAGAATGTGGGCGAAGACGAATCAAAAGCACTCGATAACAGAGAAGAACGGCCGCTCGAATTGGTGGATGTGGGCAAACACGGAGATTCTCAGCCAATCGCTCTAAAAGTTGGAAATCATACAAATACAAACTTTTCATGTAGGAATACATACATAGCTAAATCTCATGACAAACCTTGAATATCCGGCAACTGTGTGTGATACTGATCAACTTCCGAGCTGAAGACGATAAAGGCCAATCTTTTCAGCGCCTGTGTTCGAGCCTCATATTCTTGTTCACGCGATTGCATCAAATTTAACGATGACGAGGTGTAGGAGATTGATTCTAAAGTAAATATTAGGGTTTTTCAAAGGCTTTTTGTCTTACTCAGCAATTCTTTGAATGATGTTTTGTCGTGCGCCAGCATCAAAGTGCTCTTTTCTGATGCTTTTGATGCCTAAATTTTATCGATCAGTAACGAACAAAACAAAAAAAAAACACCCAGCCTTAGACTATTCCTAGAATCAGGTATCAAAACGATTAAATCCACTGAAAGAGTCAGTCAAAAAGTATTTATTGCCCCCAAACTGACTGTCCAAAAGACAATCACATAGAAATAGTGCACGTGAGTCTTTATATTTTCATTAAACCAAACCAACATTATCAAGCGTCATCAAATGATCAGTGACGATCAACCATTGCCGAATCGAATGAACATCCATGCGAAAGAAGGCTAAAGTTTAACTCGAAAATTGAAATTGTGAGTCAGCACAAGCACCATAAACTAAAACTTACATGAATCCAGCAACAACTCGAGCGTCGTCTTTTTCCACACCGACCTCATATAGTTGTAAGATGACATGTTAGCCAAAAGCTGCGAAGCGGCAAGGAAAAACCGGGCATAACGAGCACTAAAAGAGAGCTTTTAAACATTAAAACTTTCAAACAAACTTCTTTGATTTCAAATAAGGCACAACATTTGCCCAAACAGCGTGAAGCGTCGGTAGAAGTCTCTCTTTGTCATCACTCTTGCAAATCGAATCGATCAACTCCGGGAGGTGCTAAAGAGAAACGATTACAGTTAGTTTTATATGTAACTTTCATTATTTAGCAAGTTTGTACCTCGGCTAACAAGAATAAAGCTTGCGTAGAATGGGCCGGATCTCGCTTGTTGTTGTTTGAGTCCTGGACTTGCTGAAAATAAATTTAAAGTGCTTCAAAAGTGTATTAAAATCACTTTCAACGAGCTCCTCAAACTGGCGCTGCTCTTTTTATTATCTTGTATAGAGAGAGCTGTCGTGTATTGTGTGGAAGTTGACGATGTTAAGGAATTCGTTTCCAGTGAGGCTGGCCTGAAAAATAATGATTTGACAACTCATGAATTTAATTTAACGATCCCGTTGCTAGCGGTATCAACTCGCAGCACCACAAAATCACTCACCGATTTTGCATAAGACTCGTTGTACTCCCCCGGACGCTGCTCAAATCAACCGGTCCATTGCTTGGCGTTTCTTGCATCGGTGAAGCGTCCACAGAATGCGAAATCTTGCCAACTAAAGTCGAATTTTGGCTATATTTTAACGAAGTTAACCTGTAGTTGGATCTGACTTCACAACAAGTGTCCTCTTCAACCATGTTGTAGCTTCAAGTTGCCATCTTAAAACAGAATATTTAAAGTGTCATGTCACAATAACCAACCCAACAATTCCATTAATTGCTTCTGTGAGCTTTTGACAAGAATCGTGCACGGCTCGCACAGTGGCTCGATCCTCGATAATGTAAAGTGGGCCAACGATTCGCACAAAATCACACAGCATACTAAATATCATAGTTATTGTTCATCACGAATATAACGTTGCATTATCCTAACAACAAGATTAACTTACATGAACTGCAGGAAAACGGCTCGTGGTGGAAGTGTTGAATGGGATGAGTCGATGAAAAGCGAATGAAGTGATGACCAACAACTTGTCACTTGCTCAAAGGTGAGACTCCGCAAACAGCCGTGGACCAATTCCAGTAGTGGAGCTTCCGTGGGAAATGAGTTCTAAATAGAAATCTCTTAGTTTATTTTTTTTAGTTGTTAATTTAGCAGCAATGAAAGCTTTTGACTTTTAGCATACAAGAGGATTTGTAGCTCGCCTTTTCTGAAAGTAAAGTTGTCGGTTTCCCAGCTTTTCCTGACTGATCCCTCAACGATTCTGCAACTCCAGCAAGCACAGTCTCAAAAGAAAGCATTCGAATTGATAACAGCAAATCAGCCACATCCATTTGAGCTCTCGAATAAGTGAAAGATGCCTGAAAGATTTTAATTGAATAGGCCGCATTATATCCTTTACCACATCGTTTTCCGTTTTGCTTTGAATTCCGAGTTTTGCTCGAGTCAACCAAACAAGAGACATTGCCTAAAAGAAATAATGACCGGAAATACAAAATCAAACGTACTTGTAGATAATGTGATTGATGATTCTGCGCAATTGGGCTCAACAAATCGATGATCAAACGGCGCAGATGCTGAAATTTTAAGTTGAAAACTTCACGAAGTAAGCAATTTGACGTTTCAGATGGACAACTCTTCAACTTGCAATTAAAACTTTTTTACGGATCGCCTTTTGCGTCAATCAGATTCACAAGTGCCTAAAAATCTCCCAACTCACCTGTGCTTGTCCAACCGGATAGATCGGAGTTGCTCCTTGTCTCACGACTCCCCAAACATCACAAAGTGTCGCCAGTGAATGGGGAAGCCCCGTCAAAATTTGCCGCCTTGCCTCCTGCCACGATGCATTTTTTGGATCGAGCTTCGCCAGTGGAACACCGGTTGCCTAAAATCCAGACGCGTTCACCAATAAGCTCATTGTAATACCGTTGACGTGTCATTGAAGGTGAAGGCGGCTTTCACAAGGTTTGTCAACAATTGAGTCCCCGGAATCGCCTGCATTGCTTGGCCGACCATTCCCGAAGAGCTTGACTGCATTCCGCCAGAATTTCTGAGCACAAAATAGATTTCAGTCTTCTTGAATACTCTTTACCTATTCGATTTGGTCTCGTCTTGGATCGTCGATGAAAGATTGCTCGTTCCACCAACCACACAGAAATGAATGACTGTCGTTAGCGTCTCAAGGCACTGAATCAGCCAAATTTAGGTAGTCTTTAAAGATCTCATACCGATATCAAGTAGTTAGCCGGATAGCTGAATTGATCACTGAGCGGGTTCTCGCTTGGTGTTCGTTCAGCGATCTAAAAATACGCAATGAGTTGCCTTTGCGATATATCAAAGTTTATTTTCAGCACAATGATATTGAGATCCAACCGTTTTCTCCATTTCCGGAAAAGCATTAATGGCCGCATTCTCGATATTCTTACACAACTGCTCAATGACATGCGTACAAAAAGTTGCCAGCGAACGATCGATCCACGGGAGAATGTAGATCACAAATTGGAACCAGATCTAAATAAAATGTCTATCAAAGTTGTTAAATTTGTCCTCACCTCATGCCTTTCCGGTTTATGCTTGATCGCGCTCAACACCGTCACCAAGAACATTTTCAGCTCGACAAGAGGAGGCTGAAAGAAAAGTAATTGTAAAATGGAAAGGACTTTTAAGCCTTACTTGCGAGTCCCTTATGGTACTTCGGTGTTGAGATGCCATTGTTAGCGTAGGTGTCAACGGTAGTCGATTGACCACAAATCCGGAAGCCGTCTAGAAAGTGCTATTCTAATAGTAAATTCTGTTATATCAGACCAGTTCATTAAACTCTCGATATCCAATTTTAATATCGTGCTCTAAACGAATTGTCGCCGCAGTCAACGCCAATAGAGAAGAATTGTAAGCAGACAGGAGGCCTAGATAAGAAAGTTGATATATGCAGTCAAACCTCGATTTAACGATGTCAATTTTTGGTCCCTTGAAAGCTATTTACCTTATAAAGACGTTCGATTTAAGGATTTACTCGATTTAACGATGGAGAATCCCGGTCTCTTGAGAAACGTTAAATCGAGGTTTAGAAAGACCGACTAGAAAGATCAACAAACCCAAAATATGCTGTCGTTTTTCTGGAGTTGCCCAGCGTCCCTCGTTGAATTCAGCAATTGTCACGGAAACCGGAACGCTAAAAAAATATTACGTTTCTTTGTTAAGAATCATCTTTAATTTTTTAAAATTTATTTATTCACCTTGACGAATCGGTCCCTCTTGGATCATGAACGGCGGTCAAAAGGAGATGAAGCAGGCACTTTTGCAGCTTACTTCTCTGGAGAATCGTTTGAATGAAAGCGACCAGCGCCTAAAATCAATTAAACTTCTGCAGAAAGTGCAATAAACCTGTGATTGTTGTGCCCGAAGCATCTCGCCCAATTCTACCAACAATGATGTAAGAAAATCGAGAGCGGCCATCTAAAAACAAGTTCAACGTGAAATTTTGCGGTTTGCTCACCTTGCACTTCCAGGATTTCACCAAATCGTCATCATTAACAACAGCTATTGGAGAGTTTAAGAAGTACGATCGGAGGAAGTGTAAAGTGATTGTCAGCAACAACTCGAGAAGAGTGAAATGTCGATTCACCGCCTGTTTTCCATCATCTTCGCCGCCCGTGCTCCAGAATTGTTGACCAAGAATTGCCTAAAAGATAACGTGTAATTGGCATTGATAAGATCATTTTAATGTAACAACCAGTGTTAGTAAGCTTTAACCTACAGCTACAATTTACAGAATTGCTTGTTAACCTGTCGTTTGTTTGTTTGTTTGTTTTTTTTGTTCTCTAATTAAACTCTCTTACCTTCACATGTCGACTCATCAACTCAACAAGAGAGCCAGAGTTATTTGAAGTCGATGCATCTTGTGTGGATGTGCCTGAAGAGACGAGACAGTTCAGCAGCATCCTTGGAGGTAAAGCCGGTCCACCACGAGGTCGAAGAAGAGCCGTCAAAATGCGAAAAGCGGATTCACAACGTGAGAGATCGACCAAGCGCCCGGATTCACCTAAAAATACGATAATTCCATTCTATTCGATATCCCTTACCATATAAAAGCATGTGCGTGTGTAGTTCGTCAAATAGGGAAATCCCATCAGTTTCATCATCGGCGGAGAGGAGTTTCTGGTTTGGTCTTGCAATTTCGCATTGTTCCAGTAATCTAGGAAAGAAGTCATTTCAAGTTGTTTTATAAAATCTACTTCAACTCAGTTCCACAATTGAATATGCTTTCTTGAAGACTGTCCGTTCGGCGGTGACCCTGGAAAACAGCATTTATTAACTTTTAAGAGCTCAATGTGCATAAGTGGACCAAAAGTGCCTCACTTACCCGTTTAATCCTGCTCACGCAATCTTTATTCGGCAGTGGTGGTTGTTCCTCGATCTGCACATGAGCTTTGTCATCGGAATCAACGCCAGCTCTGGAAAAAAACAACAATTCGACGCAACTTCTCGAAGAACCCACCGAAACACGACATTCTCTGTGTGCAATTTTCCACTTTCGTGAGCCTCACGGAATCTAAAAGCCCAATAGAGTCAAAAATTTTCTTCTATCAATACCTTCTCTCAATATCCATCTCGCTTTCTTCATTCTCAACAACGATATCAATCATGTATTGGAGACAATCGTAAACAGCCGGCTCGATTCCCTCTTGATTGATGCTCATTGACAGTGTGTCCAACGAGATAGAGTCCTAAATTGATAAACTTCCATAGCGATCAGTAGGAGTACAACGACGTAAAGTTCAATTTTCGCACCGTATCGTCATCAAAGTTCGGAATATCATGGTCCTGTGTGGGGCGTCGAGTTCGATTCAAAAAGTCGGCCGATCTATCAATTGTCGTGTCCACGTCTTCAAACGTTGTCAAAAGGCGCGATCGCAAATCGGGCAACCACGACGAAGAAGCAGTTGATGGACTAAATTTGAATGTAATGAAAGCATGATTCTAATCAGTACCTGCTCTGATCCTCAAAAATCACGTGATGCATCTTGTGGCGCTCATCGCTGGTGAACAAACTGATTGCCTAAAATAGAGTTTTAGCATTCAGTTTATATGCTCAAACCTGTGTCCCTGTTGGCATCGACGGTACATCATTTCCGGTGATCTTTTCTTGCACGGTTACGTATTGAATCGACACTCGAGCTGTCACCGGATTCATCAACATCGTTGAGAGCATCTAAAAAGAGCAGAAATTTTTAAATGGCTTTCAACAAACCTGAACAATCCTCGGCAAATCATTGTGTTTTGCACATCCGACAAACCAGTTGATCGCCGTCGATTTGAGCGTGATCTTCTCGCTGCCCACCGATTCATCGGACAAGATTCCAAGAAGAAACATTACGACCCTGAAAATTGAAAGATTTAAATCTTGAAGTGATGATTCTTGTTTACTTTACTTATTTTCGTTTATTCATTACCTTGAGAACAACTTTGGCGGCAATCCAGGCAGCAAATCTTCGTTGCCTCGTGTCAACGTCCAAACTCGGTCAAATGTTCGAACAGCAATCGCGCAAGAGACCTAGAAATTAAAAAGGTATATTTCTTAATGTACTTGTTATTTTAAATAACTAATTTGCAACTGTTTATTTTTCTAACTTCCTTTCCAAATAAAAAAACGTTTTAATAGCTTCTCATTGCCATTACATTGTGTTCATGTAGCTATTTAGAGCAACTACCTGATCTTGTTGCGTCAATTCGGCCAGCATAATCCCCTCCGCTTCACTACTCGGATCTTGTGGTCGTCGAGCGTGAATGATGGCCAATAGATGAGCCGCCGATGCATGCAATGAGGCGTGTTTATTTGATGAAATCGTTTTCCACAAAGCTTTAGCGCTTTTCTAAAGAAATTTTCGTTAAGGCACGAATAAAGCGTTTACCTCAAAGATTCCTTGCGTTTCCAACGTTCTCAACTCTTTCTCCAATAGCATCGGCTTCAATAACACTGTCGTTGTAGAGCTGAACATTGGCCTGAAAGTGTATTGGTATTTGAATCCACGCTTTAAACCCACTGCTCTTTTGCCCCTTGAATCTCCTTGTGTTGCTCGAGTACTTGTGAACTTCGTACATAAATATAGCACAGCAGGTCAACGCAAGCAGCGCGAGCCGTGAAGTCGCAATTCGCCCCAAGTTCCGTCCATCTACAAACGTCAACTACCTAAAAAAGCTAGCTTAATAGCATTTCAACAGGAAACTTTCTGCTAAACGACAAACTAAAACTGAAGTTTAGCAAGTCTAATCCTCGTGTTATTTAGATTTTTAACAAGTCGATACTATTATTAGAGTGGTAGCGTCAAAAGCACTGTTGGTATCGCTCGAAAACTTATTATCAAATAGAGAATTTCGCGCAAATTCTCGAACCTTAATCAAAGTTTCGATCCATTGCGATTGAATGGGTGTCTCCAAATCGAGGCAATACAGTGGGAAGTCGACGAATCTCGATACAAGCTTGCATGTTGCCTAAAAATGTCAAATTTGAGTGTCAAATTAAAGCTCTGGATGGTCTTACAATAAAAAGTGGCAACTGTCTGATGTCCCTTGCTATCAAATATTGACCAGAGATCACCTCGAAGAGACACAAACAATCCAAAAGACACTCCTCGAGAAGTTTCTGTTCTAAACTCATCAATACAGTTGAGTATGCTAAGAAAATCGCAAAAACCTTTATCCCTTCGTGAGTCACCGAGGATTTTCTTTACGGGACTACCGACAGAAGAATTTGGAGTAGAGTCTTCACACTCAAAAACTGAAAAAACACGACCACTTTGATGAACAAACAAAAAGCAAAGAATAGAAACACAAGAAATGAATTTAAGTAGGAGATTTATGCAATAGGTTCGAGTTCGAGCAAGGTGAAATTTACTTAATAGAAGCAGGCTAATTTAAATAGATAGGTCTAGAGAATTTGATAGTTTTTATTTTTTTTTAATAACATTATTTTTTTAAACGGGATCCCAGTAAAGTTAAGAAATATAAAAACTAAATTCCCAGGGGTTTTAAGATAAGCTGAGCATCTTAAAAAGAGTAAAACTAACCAGAAATTGGTCCAACCCCAACGGTCATCTCTTCCAGCAACTTTTGACAAACGGAGATCTAAATTACTGGGTTTGTTGGAGGTGATTCTTCATCTCACTTGATTATGTTAACTTCAGACTTTCACTCACCAATTCCAAATAGACATCCATCGGGATCTTGGTCACATCTATCACAGCTAGATCCCTCAAAATCGAGTGAAGAAACCTCGGCAAATGCAACAAACGGACGCCGAATGAAGAGTCAAGTTGACAAAGGGAAATACATTGACGGACAACCTAGGACGTTAATATATAAAGCGCTTAAATATTTGACTACCCATGGAAAGTGATGCAATTGTTGAGCGTGAATATTCCTCTCATCTTCATTTTGCTCATCGTCGGTGCTTTGAAGTCTCAACAATCTAAACCGTGAAAACAATTTGAACATTATGCAAATCTAAACAGTGAAAACAATTTGAACATTATGCAAATCTAAACAGTGCAAACAATTTGAACATGAGCCAACTCACCTCGTGAACCAAGAGGCCAAATGTTCCCAAATGAAACCATCGTCCAATGAGCTCAACAACAAATTAAACGCCTTCGAGATGCTATCGAGTCGTTTTGCCTAGAAAATCTTATTGCAGTCATAGCAAATCTAAACAGACATATAGTTCAGCAGGCGTTGGTTCAAACTTCTTGACTCCGGAAAACGTTGAATCATCAAAGGACTCGCTCTGAAGATCAAAATACTATTATACTTTAAAGGGTTGATCGTTTACCTCTGCTTGCTCATTCTCCGGATTCCTTTTAACAAGGTCGATGAGGAAAATAGGCAGGATGCTAAAGTCAAGATTGGTGAATTCAACTTGCTTTGACATACTTTGACAATACAGGCTTTCCGATTTCGGGCCGATCTTGCAGGTATAGCAACAGACGACAAACACGCACCTCGCAAAGCGATTGGTCGCCTTCCTAAAGGAATTTTGATTCCGAAACAAGCTTAACTAAGGCACGTAAGTGCTAAAAAAGTTAACGTACCCGTATTGAATATCCAAAATGTGCGCTGTTTGTTGCAGGCGCCTGCATCTCGACTGTGTCCAATTCAAGATAATTTGTCAGGGCTTTCTGTAAAAATGAAATAACAATCATTAATATATTGTACTTGTAGTAAAGGAAGGACGTCTTTGAGAAAGAACGATGCATCCAAACGATCATCGCCCACAGCCACACCACTTACAGCGAGGGTTGAGCCTAAAATGAAACTTTATTAGCAATTAAAGACCTATAAACCCACCAGTTGGATTTAAAAGCCATTGGTACAATCGTCGATTCAGTGACATATCGCGACGAAGCACAATGAAGAGGCAATGTTGCAATAACTAAAAAAAGTATCAGTTATGAGAGCTTTTCATTTGTGTTACCTTGACAAAGTGCTCCGATGGTAGTAATGGTGAATCAAATGGGAATGCGGTGCACAAAAAGTCGAGGAGATGCCTTTGGACGAGTGGTGATCCGTTGTCGTCTGCTGCCGCACAAAGTGCTTCAATCTAAACATTAAATTTCTAATTATTTCAATGCTTTAAACTTGATCACAAGTTCATCCAATTTACCATTAACTCCGGTGTGCTCAATAAATGCTTCTGTTCGCACATCGTCTTGTTCTTGTCCAATTTCGTGTTCACATAGATCAAAGCAGGTAGACGCACGGGCGGCGACCCAAGTACAGCCTCCCAGATGCAGCCGTAGAATGTGTCCGGTCCAACCGCATCGCAGACTTTGTCCAAGAATACCACCGATCTAAAATGGAAATATTTATTCCAAATAGGTCTAGTTTCGTACCTGTCATAGAACTCTGTGCCTTCTTCTAATCCCAAAAGAACGCCAGCCAAGAATCCCGGCAGTGAGGGACGAAGGTTTCCGCCAAGCTTCAATAAGTAGATCTCGAAGATTGAGAAGAGCTCGGATTTCACCTAAAAGTAAAAAAATTGGCATTGGTTGCGCTAAAATTCACCAAATAACTGCTGATAACGAGTTTTTAATAAAACATTACTATTTTTACCTTGATTCCACAATGGTCCATCAGTGGAAAAAGTCCGACAGCGAAGAGGTACAATAATTGAGCCAACTTCTCCGTTCCAAGAATGTCGAACACTTGTCGATACGTCTCCAAAGCTTTTAGATGAACGCCCATCGGAAGCGCTGGATGAAGGCATTGGGATAGGCGTTTCGCGACGATGACTGGCTTTGGAATGTCCCCGAATTTCGAGTTTGAACTGAACACCTAGAAAAGGAAAAAAAACTAGACTTTTAAAGGCAAAAGAACCTTGGAAAGCTTTTGCAACGCGGAGATGAGATCGGCCCATTCGTTCGTATTTTCGAAAGCCTAAAAAAGGAAAGGTTATCAAAATACAGATAATTTTATGCTTAAATCTTGAAGTTCTAGTCGAACTTCGCCCAAAATAATCTATAAACTATACAGCACTTACTTTCAGCGCTTTATCAACAGCCTGCGCATACTGTTTATATTTGCTGGTTCCGTGGAATGGATTCGGCACCAGTTCGGGTGCGATTGATGCCTGGGACATCCAACTTCTCGTTGAATGCTCCTGGAATTGAAAGAATTAGGAATTAATGGCAATTATGCAAGATCAAAATTCAAAAGTACTCAAGTTATGGCAGGTAAAAATAATGAAGCAAACAAAAATCTGCACTAACAATGTTGCATAATCCTTTCGATTATAACGTACTTGCGTACAAATGTAGAAATTTTATTTTTTTAGGGATTTTGGTGGCAAAATGAGACTGTTTAAACTGAATTCAGACTTTATTGGGAATATTTTGAGTACTCAACAATTTTCATGGGTAATTTCAACGCTCTATTTTCGTTTGCTTTTCACTTTAAAATGAGACGGCAATGTGTCTGAGTGGTCAGAAAAAGTAAACTCGATAAACTCTTGTCCAAAATCGATTCAAAAGTCCAAAGGAATTGCCAATCACTTAAACAAAGTTACCAAGAAAAGCATGATAAATGCTTGAAAAACTCTTCGAAAAGTCAAGCCTGGGGTCAAGTCAAATCAGTCAAAATGTACCTATCAGACTTCAAATTGACAGAAAGCTTAAAACAAAACAATTCAAAAATTAGCCAAGTAAAAGTTCAATGTTTATGTTTTTTTTTCAGCGGAAGCCTTTACGCAGCTGGTTTTGGCCGGGAGTGGTGTGCTAAAATGCGCTCTTTCTGCGCAGTTGAGAGGAAGTGAGCGAATAACATGACCACACAAAAAACAATCGGGAGAAATCTCCGAAATCCCAATGCACAGCCAAAACAATTTTTGTTGGCATTAGGGATATTTGAGTGGAACCATCTAACTCGGCACCGCATTTTCACATGAAACGATCAATGTTTAATGATTAACACATGATTCAGCTCAACGCATTCAACCAAAACAAAGTGACGATACTGTAGTTTGAAAACGCCCTTAATTGTAGTGCTTTTGCATTGTTTTTCTGTACTCAACCGATAAAATTGCATACACAACGTATTTTCTCTCCAAATATTCACCGCTTTTACAAAGATTTATCAAACAACAATAAAACGAGATTATCAAGAAAACGGAAATTCTCAGTGTTCAACGCAAAACAAGAAAAATGAGAGGAGACCATCGATAATGGAGAGCCGTTTTGGAGAATAGCAGAAGAAAATGAAAAAATCAAATAAATGTGGGTGGATGTGAAGATTTTTATTTGGCAATACAAAGTGATAACAAAACAGAGTATACAAACTAGCAATCAAGATGTGGCAGAAGAAAAAGACGTTGTTTTTGTTGTCCAATTTAACGGAAACGTCCCGGACCGCTTCGCATCTCACGCATTCCACCTAAAAACGAGAAATCTAAACAATTGGGACACAAATTCACCTTGCATTCCGCCGGGTCCTCCAGGGCCGCCTTGTTGTGACAAGCTTTGACGAACACTAAATAAAACAAATTAAAAAATAATTTCTTTTCAAAATTAAGTCCTATTTTTCTTAGTTTCTTATGTCCGTGTTAATCTTTTGATGACCAAGTAGTTGCCTACTAGCCTGGCATACTTTGGCCATACAAAAACGAATACACAAAATTATTTCGCACATGTATGACACCTTAAATGCTAAGGGAAAGGGATAACAAAAATTTGTTAACCAAAACGGTAACAAAAATTTGCTAACTTTTCCAGCAAGAACGGCTCTTAGAATGTGCTTGTTTCTTTTTACATTTTTAATTTCCTAACTTATTGCTCAATCTTACCATTGCTGAAGGAGATACTGTGCGGCGTGGATCTGATTTTGTGTGCCGGTGATGGTGATAATTCGTTCCTCTTGTCCAGGGGCCGTCGGCTCGAGCACAATGTGAGCACCAGATTCTTCGCGGATGCGGTTGATCCTCTCGCCTCCACGCCCAATTATTGTTCCTCCCAGCTCAGTCGGAATGGTGACTTGCTACAAAGAAAAAATTATCAAACCTATCAAAACTCTCTTGCCTGTGTTGACGAGAGTGCATTACCACCAGCTTGTGGAGGACCACCGGGGAATCCTTGATTGTAGCCGCCCATTGGGCCTCCCATTCCTCCCATCGGTGCGCCCATTCCACCGCCACCAAACGGGCCGCTCATCTGGGGTCCAGGTCCACGACCTATACAAGTTGTATAGCAATCATTAGAAATGTTTAGCTGTTGAGTCATTTTAAATTTAAATAGCACTTATTTCTTACCAAAATCTCCGCCCATGCCCAACATTGGTGGTCCCATGTCTCGTCCGCCTCTCATCGGTGGTCCCATTCCTCGAGGTCCGCCACCCATTGGTCCTCCACCTCCGAAGCGACCATGGCCATCACCGCCTCCTCTTCTCTCCATGTTTGCTCCGTATCCATCTCGACCACCTCGATCACCGCGCGATGGCGGACCGCGATCACCACCGCCAAATGTGAAGCCTAAACACAGAACTAATATTGATAACAAGTTTTTATTCTAGATCACAGGTTAACAATTACCTCCATATTCATTGGCTAACACCGGATCATAGTTGATAGGGTCGTATTGTCGAGTGGCACCTTTGATGGGGATCGACTTGATGAGACCACACCTAAAATTGAATGTAATTCAAATTTAGAATTTGCGAAGTCAAAGTACGTTCAAGACCACTTACACGGCTTTCACCGCTCCTGGAAGGCCCGACTCGGATCCCATGATTTGCACGATGCGGTCGGATGATTGTGGAGCACACTCAGAGTAAACCTAAAATGTTGAACTATTAAAATAAACACGGGGCATTTGAAGATCTACCTTAATGTTGCATCCAGTCTCCTCGCGTAATTCCTTGATCTTCGAACCACCCTTTCCAATGATGGCTCCAGCGTGCGACATGTGAACGAGCATCTTGGCTTCCCTCTTTCCATCAGCACCCGCCTAAAATACAAAATTTAAAAGCCATAAGAATGTGTCACTCACATCCTCAAATTTGGGCAGCATTTCGGCACAAAGTGGAGCAATGTTATCGACGACACAGACGATAGTCAATACTCTAAAAATCAATATTGAATTCGTGAAAACCAGTGTGCTTTCTTTAGGCTCAACAATTTGGAAGTCGAAAAAGGTTGGCGCTTTTTGGTGGACACATGGGATCCCTAGTATTTTGGCAAACATTCAAGGCCCTTGAGGTTGTTAAAAAATTTCAAGTCAAAAAGTGGATCGATCAAAGAAAAGGACTCGGGTCACCGGGAAGTGTCGGGAGTACGTGAGGTGATAGAGAGAGGTCGATTTGGATGAACTGGGAAAAATCGGCCATCGATTTTCTCACAAAAACATTGTAAGCGCCTTGAGAGCTTGTGTCGGGCGTGTTTTACTCATTTAAACCTCTCTTCGTTTCGCATTTGACAGTGGATAACAAGTTGGGAAAAAGATTTACCGCTCGGCTGACCCCTGGCTATCGGGGACTGTGACGGTGGCATCGAACTGAAAGGAAAATATTGGGTTTATTGTGACGTCTACAGTATCAAAAACATCTATAGGCGGACAAAGAATTTTGCTGATATCTCTTCATAAACTTGTCAAACCTGAAGATTTTAATGTCATTTGCTTAGGAAAAAAGTTTCTCCAGATCTGACAAATTCAAAAGTTATAAAGCAAAAGTACATTGTACACCTATGAACGTTCGAAGATTAATGTCTTGGAATCGGGCTAGATTTTGGTCACTACTCATCATTGATAATTTCAAGACTAAAGATTAAAGTCACCCCGTTCATTTAGTACTGGTACAAGGTCACGGTTTGGCACTTGGGTAGGATAATCTTCTAACTATTCGTAACCGGTTTCGAACTTAAAAAGGAAGACAAATGGTCTCCTTAACGGAGTGACGTGTGTAAACAAAAGAACAAATAAGTGCCTAAATAAGCATCAAAAATGTACTTGAGAGCGGAGACGTTTGATGTTGTCTCCTCCTTTTCCAATCACTGCTCCGGCACTCTTGCTTGATACGAGAAAGCGAAGCTCAAATTTGCCAGCCGCCAGAGCGTCGGCGTAGCCGTCACCCTAAATACGAAAAGTTGAGTACTTTGAAAAACTAGTTATACAAGTACGGATCACACTCTTTCCTTGCTTGATTAGGTTTCGTTTAAATTGATTTTAGTTCAGCCTAAGCCATCAACGGAATAATCGGCCAAACTCTGGGACAGAAAGCTTGTTCGATTTTCAAATCAAGCTTTCAAATCGCAACCGCCCACTAGACTCATCTACCTTCTAATCCACAAAATTGCAAGCGTTTAACTGTAGACATGTCCACTTTTTAATAATGCTTAGTCATCTTTTTAATCAGGCCTAAGTCATTAATGCTTCGCCACTAGCACAACAATCATCAAAAATCCCTTACCCGTTGACGCTTCGATCCACCGCGGTTGTAATCACCGCCTTCAGCACCATGGCGTTTCATTTTACCTGAAAGTTGAAACAATTAGCAAGGATTAAGAAAGAAAGAGCACTTCGAAAATAAAATGGAAAGTGGAAAATCATTGTGCAGTATTCGGTAAGTTCAGATTGTTCGTAGAACGAACAAGTCAAGAAAATTCATTAAATTTGTAGCTAAAATCGACTTGGAAACTAGATGAAACTAGATTTGGGGGTACGAAATTCAAAAAAAGCATGAGGTATTCGTTGATCAGAAATTCTTTTTACAGCTTCAACAACTATCGAACTAAACAATCCAGACCTTGGAATTTAAAAAAATGCATGGGTTGATGTTTCATGGCAATTCATTCATCAGAACCGATTTTTGCAGCTTTGACATGAAAAACTATCGGAAAGTTTGATAAATTATAAATTGATATTGATAAAAGTAAAAAAAAATATCAAAATGCGAAAGCCGCGCGCAAATTTTTGTGGGCGAGCGCTGCGAATCGATCAATTTTCGCCGAATGGCGGCGTCATTTGGATTCCCGCGTACACCTTGTCATTAGTTGTTTAACGGTTTTTCTTGCCAACTTTGGGGTTTGGGGATAAACTTTTACCAATAATAGCTATCAATTAACCTGGAGGTGGCTACTTTGCGCCAAATTTTTTTACGCAACTCGCCATAACTTTCACTCCGGGTCTACCGGGTCGAACCCGGATCATGTGGGCCGTAGACAAGCGCGTTTCCGACTGTGCCGCGTTAGTTGATATATAAATAAATAGAAAATAAATAAAAAGCTTTAAATATATAGAATAAACAATTCAAGTCGCATTTTAATTTGCCAGAATAGCTTTGAAGTGCGCTAAATTTCAAGCTTTGAAGCTACTTTGCCCCGAATTTTTTTGCGCAACTGGTCATAACTTTTTTCTTTTCTAACTTTTCCAAGTGGACGAATCGGTGCTTTTCCAATATCGGGGGAGCGGTCCGATTATCGGGGGAGCGGAAAGAAAATCGGGGGAGCGGAAGGAAAATCGGGGGAGCAAATTTTGCCCCCTCGAAAAATGCATCTCTGGGACTTTTATTTTAACTGCAACGTTTTTTTTTAAACTTTTTGGCAGCGCTTTTTTTAAAACTTATGTCCTATATTATCCAAAGTACTGCCATAAAATCCGCGAATTACCCGTTATTCTCACAGCCTTTATATTAGATCACAAAAGTGACTTAAATATCTAACACCAAACCTACCTCTACCTTCCCTATCGGTCGCCTTCTCTTTTTGCCGAACGCTCCACAATCCCGAACGAACAAATGGCTACTTAAAAAATTATTCATTAATAGTATAAATGACCATAACAACGAAATAAATGTAAACGAAGTAAACGCATCGCAACGGAGAAGCGCATCGTCGTTAAAGTTTAAAAAAAAACGTTGCAGTTAAAATAAAAGTCCCAGAAATGCATTTTTCGAGGGGGCAAAATTTGCTCCCCCGATTTTCCTTTCGCTCCCCCGATTTTCTTTCCGCTCCCCCGATAATCGGACCGCTCCCCCGATATTGGAAAAGAACCGACGAATCTTTATGATTTCTAGTGTCATTTTGTTGCACTTATTGAGATCTACAAAATAACATCAAAGCCATAAAGATTGGCTCACTTGAATGTAGATCTCAATAAGTGCAACAAAATGACATCAAAATCAGAAAGATTGGTCCACTTAGAAGAAAGTTATGAATCATCTAGGTCAGGACCATCTTCCTTCCGACTCTTCTGATCAATAACTTTCTTCTAAGTGGACCAATCTTTATGATTTTGATGTCATTTTGTAGATCTCAATAAGTGCAACAAAATGACATCAAAATCAGAAAGATTGGTCCACTTAGAAGGGAAGTTATGGCGAGTTGCGCAAAAGACCTAGTTGCGCAAAGAATTTGGCGCAAAGTAGCCACCCCTATTAACCTTACTTATCGCAGCCAAAGTTAATGCAAAATAGGAAATGAGTTACGATGTTAATGCAAAATAGAAACCACCTGCTTTCACCATTTCCGTTTCAAATTTGGCACTTCCTTTAACCATCAATTTTATGATATATCAATTTTCTATAATTCACTTGATCTACTATAAACTTTAGTGCATTATAGGAAGTGGTTACGGTTAAACTTAGCTATCGAGTGCTCGCGTTAAAACGGACATATCTTTGTGATTGTAGCTCCAAATGCTCTGAAACTTTTTACCAATGGAAAGCCAGAAGTTCAAGTTTTATTTTGGTACCTAATACATATTGTTAGAAGAAAAACGAATCTCAAAAAACCTTATCGATACGCTATCGATAAGATTATATTGGTTATCGATAAGGGCTCGATAAGGTCATATCCATAGCGTATCGATCAGGTTTTTAGAGCTGCGTTTTGCGTGCTCTTTTAGGTATTAGGTACCAAAATGAAGCTTGAACTTCTGGCTTTCCATTGGTAAAAGTTTCAGACCATTTGAGTAGTTTTGTGCAAAGTTATAAGATTTTTTTGCGCGACTACTCTAAAAATATCGATAATATTTAGCAAATAATTTAGCGCAAATGATACGTGGCGCAAATAATTTGGCGCTTTTGCTAGCACCTCGATTTGTTAAATGATTGCCGTTTTCTAATTTGCATTAATTGCACTAATTGATGCAAATTCTGATTGATGTTAAACTCTTTTTAGTCTTTAATTTGCAAAAACATTTCTGATTTTAGACTCTCTTTAATCTTTAGAACTCGAGCTAATTGATAATTTGCAGATGGCCGGTCAAAATATCCAGCCACCGGTACCCCTCCGACAACAGCAAGAAAGCGGCTATGGGAGTACAAATGACAACACGTCAACGATGAACTCGACGATGAACCGTTAGTTTAGAAACACTACTTCATTTGTGATCCGATCAGAGTATTACAGTAGACTTACAGTAAATCTACTGTAGACTTACAGTAATCTACTGTAGACTTACAATAAACTACTGCAGACTTACAGTAAATCTACTGTAGACTTACAGTAATCTCCTGTAGACTTACAGTAATCTACTGTAGACTTACAGAAATCTACAGTAGACTTACAGTAAATCTACTGTAGACTTACAATAAACTACTGTAGATTACTGTACGTCTCCAGTAGATTACTGTAAGTCTACAGTAGATTTACTGTAAGTCTACTGCAGACTTACAGTAAACTACTGTAGACTTACAGTAAACTACTGTAGACTTGCAGTAATCTCCTGTACACTTACAGTAATCTACTGTAGACTTACAGTAATCTACTGTAGACTTACAGTAAATCTACTGTAGACTTACAGTAATCTACTGGAGACGTACAGTAATCTACTGTAGACTTACAGTAATCTACTGTAGACTTACAGTAAACTACTGTAGACTTACAGTAATCTACTGTATCAAGCCTACAAATCAAGATACTTTTCAATTTCTATTGATTACCATTTGAAATTTCAGGTGCTCGCGAGAATCTCCCAAAAGTGAATCCGTTGCAGTTGAGCGTACACTTTCAGAATCTGCTCGGCAGTGGTACTTTCGGAAAAGTCGTTCGCGGATTGCATGCAGAATATGGGTGAGCTTGAAAAGTAGATAAAGATTGAGAAAAATCGTATTACCTATTCAATGACTGATCTGGGACATCAGGAGACAATTCTTGGCTTTGCGAAAGTCGAACAGCTCCGATGAGCAGCAGCTTTTCCAATGAGCACCTTTTCAGAGATGTTGCAATCAAAATCGCTGAAGACGACAAAGGCAAGAAGAAAGATTTACTTAAAGAGTGCTCGATGTTGTACAAGTATGGAGCAAATCATCCGAATATTGTCAAATGGTAAGTGTAATCAATCTGGCACACTGAAATGCGCGTTCGTTGTGTCGGAAGGGATTTGTTTGAGTACAAAGCATACTAGAAAGAGACAGAGATACTCAAAGAAGCTAAAGCCTGGTACTACATTACAGTATAATACAGTACAGTACACAAAATCTGTTTCTAGGTATGGTCTCTATGAAAGCGCTCACTTACTGGGTTTCGTGATGGAATTTATGGACTGCGGAACACTCGACAATTGTGAGTACTGTAGAAAAACGGAGCTTTGGCAATCTACTATATATAATTGAGGGCTGTCTGTCCGTCCGTCCGTCTGACTGTCTGTCCGTCTGTACGTCTGTACGTCTGTCCGTCCATCTGACTGTCCGTCTGTCTGTCTGTCCGTATGTCTGTCTGTTCGTCTGCCCATCTGTCCGTCCGTCTATCTGTCCATCCGTCCATCTGACTGTCCGTCCATCTGACTGTCCGTCCATCTGACTGTCCGTCCGTCTGTCCGTCAGTCCGTCTGTCCGTCCGTCCGTCAGTCTGTCCGTCCATCAGTCTGTCCGTCCGTCCGTCTGTCCGTCCGTCTGTCCGTCCGTCCGTCTGTCCGTCCGTCTGTCTGTCCGTCCGTCTGTCTGTCTGCCCGTCCGTCTGTCCCTCAGTCTGTCCGTCTGTCCGTCTGTCCCTCCGTCTGTCCGTCCGTCCGTCTGTCTGTCTGTCCGTACGCAACTTTCATCTAGAGAACCGGAGAAGCTAGAGCTCCAAAAACAACACCCTTATAGGTTCTCGAGGTCGCTGAGTTCCCCATTGAAGTCATATCTTTTCTACAGGCAATGGAACAACGAAAACAGTAGTATTGCGTACTCCAATCCTAGATCTCAGCCCCCAATATACCGATTTTCATAGTTAATATATAATTTTGTAGGAAATTTAAAACTAGAATGATTTCGATGGGTGCCAGGACAATTTCTCCGTGCAACCGCGTAGCGGACGCGAAGCGCAGCTAGTCATAGACTAGCAACTAGTCAACTAGTCATTACGTTACCTTTCTATACCCATCTCCTTTACAGTACTCCTCAGAGAGAATCACCTTGACTACAAGATCGATCACGTTTTCGCGTGGATGCATCAAGCGAGCGATGCTGTTTGCTATATGCATTCCGTCGGATTGGTGCACCGGGATTTAAAGCCGTTAAAGTAAGTGAAAAGATGTGACAAAGCTCAAGCTCTAACCATTTTCTATCCAAATTGTGTCATCCAACTTGCCTATAAGAGGGCGCCAAGCGGAAAGGAAGAAAGAGCAGCGACGGCTTAGGAGATAATGCGCTAGACTATAAAGTCTCTGCGAACTGGCCAGATCTAGAGTACTTTAACAGTCCAGAATATGCGAATTTGATGATCTTTAACTTTACTAGAAGAATTTGAAAGATTTAGAAGAAGCCAAAAGCCAAAATAAACATTAGAAGAAGCCAAAAGCCGAAAGAAACCTTAGAAGAAGCCAAAAGCCTTTAGAAGCCTGGATACCACAGTATATTTAAGAAATCCTGTATTACCATTAAATACTGTATTACCATTAAATACTGTAGTACCCAGGCTTCTGTATTGTAACTAACCTCAACTTCAGCCTTCTCCTCCGCGACGGTTACCTGCACTTAAAGCTCTGCGATTTCGGCACAGTGATCGACATTCGACGAACGATGACGAATTGTGTTGGATCGGCCGCCTATATGGCACCTGAAGTGAGTAATTGATAACTAAATATCTAAATATCTAAATAACTAAATAACTAAATAACTAAATAACTAAATATCTAAATAACTAAATAACTAAATATCTAAATAACAGAATATCTAAATAACTAAATAACAGAATATCTAAATAACAGAATATCTAAATAACTAAATAACTAAATAACTAAATAACTAAATATCTAAATAACTAAATATCTAAATAACTAAATATCTAAATATCTAAATAACTAAATAACTAAATATCTAAATAACTAAATATCTAAATAACTAAATAACTAAATATCTAAATAACTAAATATTCACATATTTACGTAATCCCGGTCAGTTCGCTTGTTCTTTCAGGTATTTCAAGGTCGTTCTTACGGTCCAGCTTGTGATGTTTACAGTATGGCAATCATCTTGTGGCAAATGATCGCTAGAAGGTAAAAATAGATCTGAATCTGATCTATAACTGAAACTGATCTATATCTGAATCTGATCTATATCTGAATCTAGTCTATAACTGAATCTGAATCTGAAGCTAGTCCACCTGCCAAGACTAATTTGACTTGGCTTACAGGCCCGGATCAGAAACGGATTCTAGCAGGGATTTTCTGTTTATTCAAATCCCACCAAGGTTACCATGGTTTTTAGAAGATCTTGGTCAAGCTCCTGCTCAAGCTCTTGGTCAAGCTCTTGGTCAAGTCCTATTCGAGTCCGGCTATACCTCTGATCTGACCCTGACAGCCAACCCTAGGTCACTCTTAGATCTTATTCAGATAGATTCTTTTAAACAGATATTCAGCTACTTCAGGATATTGTGCCCAATCATTTATCAGAAAGATTTATCTAATTCTTACCTTTTTTCAGAAGTCCATACGGTCGTGTCGAAAAGATCACTCTTCTCTGGAACGTTCATCAAGGACACCGGCCACAAGACTTGAAATGCCACTGGATTTTGAGGACATTCGTGCAAAAGCAAGTTTTTGCAAGCAAAAGCAAGCAAGCAAAAGCAAAAGCCAGCAAAAGCAAGCAAAAGCAAGCAAGCAAAAGCCAGCAAAAGCCAGCAAAAGCCAGCAAGCAAAAGCCAGCAAAAGCAAGCAAAAGCCAGCAAAAGCAAGCAAAAGCCAGCAAAAGCCAGCAAGCAAAAGCCAGCAAAAGCAAGCAAAAGCCAGCAAAAGCAAGCAAAAGCCAGCAAGCAAAAGCCAGCAAAAGCCAGCAAGCAAAAGCCAGCAAAAGCAAGCAAAAGCCAGCAAGCAAGCAAAAGCCAGCAAAAGCAAGCAAAAGCCAGCAAAAGCAAGCAAAAGCCAGCAAAAGCAAGCAAAAGCCAGCAAAAGCCAGCAAGCAAAAGCCAGCAAAAGCCAGCAAGCAAAAGCCAGCAAAAGCCAGCAAGCAAAAGCCAGCAAAAGCAAGCAAAAGCCAGCAAAAGCCAGCAAGCAAAAGCCAGCAAGCAAGCAAAAGCAATCAGATCAAAGTTAAAGTTAAAAGTTAAAATAGATAACAAAATAGATCTAAATATGGAATATTTTCTTATAATATAATATAATATAATATAATATAATATAATATAATATAATATAATATAATATAATTTCTTCAAAAATTTATCTCAACTAGTTACCTAAAGTTGTGCAATACTTGCACAACTTTGATTTGCGTTTGTAAGCTCTAAGGAAAAGTTTGTAGCTGTAAGGAAAAGTTTGTAAGCTTTAAAATCGATAAGTTTTCTATATCTAAATAAATTTTCACGATGTTTTCCTTAGATTTTTCAAATTTCCATGCTTTTCAGGTGCTGGGCGCATAAACCGGAGGATCGTCCGAATATGGAAAGTGTGCTCGAGTTCTCGAAGATTATGTGCAAAGTGGGTTGGAACTAAGATACAGTGCCACTATGGGAAATTGGCATTAGCTGTCCCTAGGATCTGTAAGCTAAGTTTTGAAGCCATGAATAGCTGAGCCATGAATAGCTGAGCCATGAATAGCTGAGCCATGAATAGCTGAGCCATGAATAGCTGAGCCATGAATAGCTGAGCCATGAATAGCTGAGCCATGAATAGATGAGCCTGAAGCTGAGCCATGAATAGCTGAGCCATGTAGCTGAGCCATGAATAGCTGAGCCATGAATAGCTGAGCCATGAATAGCTGAGCCATGAATAGCTGAGCCATGAATAGCTGAGCCTGAATGCTGAGCCTGTAGCTGAGCCTGAAGCTGAGCCTGTAGCTGAGCCTGAAGCTGAGCCTGTAGCTGAGCCTGAAGCTGAGCCTGAAGCTGAGCCTGTAGCTGAGCCTGAAGCTGAGCCTGAAGCTGAGCCTGAAGCCATGAATAGCTAGTCTCAGCTCAAAGTTCGGAATCGACTGGAAACACAGTGCATAAGATAGAATCGGAAATGGCGAACAAAACGCCACAAAAATTAGCCGCTAATAGCCACGGAAACGCCGGAAAAACAAAAAATCTGAAATGCAAAACCGGGATTCAAAACTGATCCCTTTATAAGGCTTCTCTCGTTGCTGCCCAGAGATGAGCTCGTGGCGTAGTGGATAAAGGCTTAGGTCTGTGAAAGGTCGATGCTACTTTTGCCCACGGGTTCAATTCCGCCATGCAATTTTTTTTGTTTTTTTTGCCTGGATTTGCATCGACGTAACCACTGGAATGCCAAGAAAACTGACAAAATTTCTGAAATTTTAGCATTCAGCCTATTGGTTCTGGTGATAACAACCAGTTTGGCACGGGTACAGTGTGAAGTTTAAAGCAAGTAGTAGCAGTAGCTAATACTTGCCTTAAACTTAAACCTTTAAAAGTAGGCTTACTAGCTATGCAACACAGTAAACAGTTAGAAATACAGTGTTCAATATTAATGGAGACAGCTCGCAGGTCGTTTGAGCTCTCATTGACATTGAGCTCTCTCCAGAAGTCTCTCTAGAAATCTCTAGAAATCTCTCCAGAAATCTCTCTAATCAATTCCTTCACTTCAATTAAAGCTGTTAACGTTGAGCGTATTGATAAGGGTGTTTTCTTTTAAGCATTATTGGATTTTATTTTGTATTATTGGATTTTATTTTGCATTATTCAATTTTACTATCATTTTGCTTCCAGGTCTACCCGCACGGCCATGAACCACTCAAGGATAAGCACTTTTTGTCGGCCGATCCGCAACGGGTGAGTGGGAGCTAGTACAACAGCAGAGCTAGTACAACACTTAGTGGGAGCTAGTACAACAGCAGAGCTAGTACAACAGCAGAGCTAGTACAACAGCAGAGCTAGTACAACAGCAGAGCTAGTACAACACTTAGTGGGAGCTAGTACAACAGCAGAGCTAGTACAACAGCAGAGCTAGTACAACACTTAGTGGGAGCTAGTACAACAGCAGAGCTAGTACAACAGCAGAGCTAGTACAACAGCAGAGCTAGTACAACACTTAGTGGGAGCTACTATAACAGCAGTGTTGTAGTAGGTAAATGCGTAAATAATCGTGTTAACATGTATCATAATCGATTTATATTTGTTTTGTATCATAATCGATTTATTTTCAGGTCGGCCAACGAAAAGAGCGCTTATCTACGGGTCGAGTGCAAGGCCATCGCCGAACCAGA
This sequence comes from Mesorhabditis belari, assembly GCA_958450365.1. Lineage (NCBI taxonomy): Eukaryota > Metazoa > Nematoda > Chromadorea > Rhabditida > Rhabditidae > Mesorhabditis > Mesorhabditis belari. The sequence continues at coordinate 882,731 of CAUEEP010000753.1, read as the reverse complement.
TCTGATGAGGTGACTTTGGTGAACACGAATACACCGGTGAGTGGTTTTTAGCTGAATATCTTAAGCTGATTCACTGGTTTATCGTAGTGAATCTCTTTTATCAACCATACTTTTTACAATATTTACTTTCTAGGCCTCTACCCCAAGCACGACGAACGAGATGACGAGCTCTGTAGTCGAGAATTCCCATTTCACGCCTAGAGATGCCGGGGCTTTGGTTTCTCGTTCGTCCACAAACACACCGACGATGAAGTGAGTGAAATGGGATTATCGTAATAGAACAATTTCAGTCATAACACCTCATCACCAAGTGTTTCAAATGCAGAAGAGTTGTTAGCGAGGATCCCGGCGAATTTAAAGGTTTGTTAGATGAAGCGTGGGGTTACAATAGTACTGGAGAACTACAATAGTACTGGGGAACTACAATAGTATTGAAGAACTACAATAGTACTGGAGAACTACAATAGTACTGGAGAACTAGTTTATAAACTATTATCCAAACAGGCTGCGTTCAGAACAGGCCTTAAGAGCTAGATCTTAAGAGCTAGATCTAGAGCCTGTACTAGGCAAAGGAAGCACTGTAGTTGATAATACATACCGTAAATACTGTAATAGTACCCCGCCCCCCATAACGACGGTGCGGAGTGTTGCGTAGTCTAGCTTTGAACGAGTTTTTCTCGACACTGGTTTATGCTACAATGCGCGCTTAGGTATCAAAAAATAGCCCTGAATTTCAGCTATTTTTTGATACCTAAGCGCGCATTGTAGCATTTCTGAAGACTACGGGTGCATCAACCCAGCTGACTGGCCTTTACCCTGGTCTGGATAATCTTTAGCATCTAACTCTAGAGCTGGAAAGTCAGGAGTCCCAGTAGGAGCTCAGGAGTCCCGGTAGGAGCTCAGGAGTCCCCGTAGGAGCTCAGGATTCCCGGTAGGAGCTCAGGAGTCCCCGTAGGAGCTCAGGATTCCCGGTAGGAGCTCAGGAGTCCCCGTAGGAGCTTAGGAGTCTCCCGTAGGAGCTCAGGAGTCCCGGTAGGAGCTCAGGAGTCCCCGTGGGAGCTCAGGATTCCCCGTAGGAGCTCAGGAGTCCCGGTAGGAGCTCAGGAGTCCCGGTAGGAGCTCAGGAGTCCCCGTAGGAGCTCAGGATTCCCCGTAGGAGCTCAGGAGTCCCCATAGGAGCTCAGGAGTCCCGGTAGGAGCTCAGGAGTCCCGGTAGGAGCTCAGGAGTCCCCGTAGGAGCTCAGGAGCCCCGTCCTAGCTCAGGAGCCCCGTACTTAATATGATTTAAGCTACCGTAGCGTGACCCTGGATAACTAAAGTCCTAAATAAACTAAAGTCCTAAATAAACTAAAGTCCTAACTAAACTAAAGCCTAAACTAAAGCCTAAACTTATTTTTCAGCCACCCAGTCAAATCCTTGACGACGAGAGCTCCGAGCAATCGTACAACGAGCATTTGGCGATGTGCAGGGAATGGTTGGATTACTCGAATATCTTACAAGAAGCCACTGCACAAAAGTGAGTGATTTTCATTATTCAGTGCACTAGAAAGGGGTTGTTTACGATTTCGAGCACAAAGCACACAGCAAAGAACGAAATAAAACATATCTGCCAGAGGGTTAACGTTTCTGGCACGCATAAAGCACTTGATCAAAGAGCAAAGCACAAAGCAAGCAAAGCACTTTAGACATCAGCGTCTCTTCGAAGTGACAAAGCGGTTGGAGTTGAAAAAGAAAATCGCAAAAAGGGTGAGTTGCACAAGAAATATCTAGATATAGATCTAAATTAGTAAATAATATTTAAAATAGTATATAATATCTAAATTAGCATATAATATCTAGCTATATTTCGTAGCCGCTTACGAAATTCAGCCACTAACGAATGAGGGTATTTCCGGGCATCCAATCAAAAAGTCATCCACATAAAAATGTTCATAATACATATATTTTATAATAAATTTTTGAAATTAGCTCATTTGGTTCAGTAGAAAATTTTTTTTGAGCCCCCAAAGTTTAGGTTCAAAAATGGCTATAAAAAATTTTCTACTCAACCAAAAAACTTGCCTAATAGCTCATTTTGTAGCCAATTTGATGTAGTTTCTTAAAGTAAAGCCATCTAAAACAATTTTTCGTTGAAAGTAGGAGAAAGAGGGCGAGGAACAAATTCAGGGCAATTCTCAAATGTGAAAACAGCGACCGAGTTCAACTGAAGTCGTTCCTCACCCTCTTTCTCCTAGCTTTGAAAAACAAATGTTCAATGTAGCTTTACTTTAAGAAACTACATTAAATTGGCTACAAAATGAGCTATTAAGCAAGTTTTTTGGTTGAGTAGAAAATTTTTTATAGCCATTTTAAAGATCCCCATCTTTGAACCTAAACTTTGGGGGCTCAAAAAAAATTTTCTACTGAACCAAATGAGCTAATTTCAAAAATTTATTATAAAATATATGTATTATGAACATTTTTTATGTGGATGACTTTTTGATTGGATGCCCGGAAATACCCTCATTCGTTAGTGGCTGAATTTCGTAAGCGGTTACGACATATATATCTAAATATCTATTTAAAAATCATCCCAGGATCACCTAAAAGCCGTCTACGATCAAGCGATCAACAAGCTGAACGGGATCGAGGAGAGTTTCTTGTAAAAGCACGCCAACTGATGCACTGAATTGCATGCACAAAGTCATTACAAGTACCCTGATCAATTTTTTTTAGCAAATCTCATCTTTTAGCAAATCTCATCTTTGTAAAGTCAAATTTTTGCAATTTCTTTTTGTATATTGTCTATTTTTTTTCTGTAATCTGCCTATTTTTTCTGTAATTTGCCTATTTTTTCTGTAATCTCTCGACACAAATTTTCCAGCATTGCCTTTTGTGAATAAAAACGGGTCCATTGTGTGTATACTTCAAAGTTTTTGATGAATAAATGTTTGAAAAAGTACGTTCAAGCCACAAAACGACATTTCAGGAAGCTTTTCCAAAATGTATGGCTTTGTGATCACCGCAATCCTAAAGCGCACATTTTAGAAGACACACAACAGAAACACGCAGCTCTACAGTGCAACAGCAACAGAAATACGCGACTCAACAGTGCAACAGCAACAGAAACACGCTGCTCCATAGTGCAACAACAGAAACACACTGCTCGATAGTGCAACAGCAACAGAAATACGCGACTCAACAGCAATAGCAACAGAAACACGCTGCTCCATAGTGCAACAACAGAACACGCTGCTCCACAGTGCAACAACAGAAACACGCTGCTCCATAGTGCAACAACAGAAACACGCTGCTCCACAGTGCAACAACAGAAACACGCTGCTCCATAGTGCAACAGCAACAGAAATACGCTGCTCCATAGTGCAACAGCAACAGAAACACGCTGCTCCATAGTGCAACAGCAACAGAAACACGCTGCTCCATAGTGCAACAGCAACAGAAACACGCTGCTCCATAGTGCAACAGCAACAGAAACACGCTGCTCCATAGTGCAACAGCAACAGAAACACGCTGCTCCATAGTGCAACAGCAACAGAAACACGCTGCTCCATAGTGCGTTTTCTATAGGATTTTTACGTTTGAATAGTCATTTGACGCAGAAAAATGTGCTGAATTCAATGGTGAAAAAATCCGTCTTGTAGGTTTTTTTTAAAATCGCATTTTATCAAAAAAATCGGTCATTTTACACAGAAACGGCTAAACTCACCTGCATTTAGCCCTCCACTACTCGATGATAACAAAAAAATTAGGGAATCCCAGGGAGTAGCCTTTATCAAAATGTTGTCTGCGGTCATTTTGAGACCAAAATCGTATTAATTGGTCAACTCATAAAAAAGTTATAACAAGACAAAAGAGACATTAAGACAAAAATGACGTTTGACGACTTTCTGCGCGCTAAAACGTGGATAATACCGTAACCCTTCCCCTGGGGGAAAAAACGACTTAAAGAACGCTTGCAACGAATTTTTTATTTTCAGTTCATTTTTCTTCTTTTTACGAGCTTACTTTATCATTTTCATGTCATAATAATTGTTTCTTTTTTTCAGATACCCAAAAATGAGTCAACGAAAGAAACGCAGCAAAATAGGAAAGCAAACGATCGAAAACAAAAGAGAGAAGCAGCGGATGGAGGTTTTGAGTTTTGAGTTTTGAGTTTTAAGATTTAAAGGATTAGAGCAAGCAAAAAGAAGATTAGTAGAATCAAAAAGCGCAAACGCGTTGAAATGTTGCAGAAGCTTCGTTTAGCTTTGTTTAGCTTCGTTTAGCTTTGTTTAGCTTCGAGCTTTGTTTAGCTTCGTTTAGCTTTGTTTAGCTTCGTTTAGCTTTGTTTAGCTTCGTTTAGCTTTGTTTAGCTTTGTTTAGCTTCGTTTAGCTTTGTTTAGCTTCGTTTAGCTTTGTTTAGCTTCGTTTAGCTTCGTTTAGCTTTGTTTAGCTTTGTTTAGCTTTGTTTAGCTTCGTTTAGCTTTGTTTAGCTTCGTTTAGCTTTGTTTAGCTTCGTTTAGCTTTGTTTAGCTTCGTTTAGCTTCGTTTAGCTTTGTTTAGCTTTGTTTAGCTTCGTTTAGCTTTGTTTAGCTTCGTTTAGCTTTGTTTAGCTTCGAGCTTTGTTTAGCTTTGTTTAGCTTCGAGCTTTGTTTAGCTTCGTTTAGCTTTGTTTAGCTTCGTTTAGCTTTGTTTAGCTTCGTTTAGCCCGAAACATTTATCGTCGCTACTTGAAAAAACAACGTAATCGGTTGTGGATCTCTTCTTTCCCCTCTTGAAACATTGGCTTTGATGTCAAAATTTTTAATTGTTAATTTTTAGTTTTTATTGAGAATAGGCCACGATTGTTACCCCCTCCCTTTAAAAAAATATTCGGTTAAGGGGTTCTACGATTAGAGATCTACGATTAGAGAAGGCGCTACTGTTGCAAGTATTACGATAAGCGATGCTGAGACAATGCTATAAAAATTAGTAAGAAAAACACTAGAGAGAAAGAAAGCTTTCGCTAAATCTTTCGCCAGAGTTTTCTAATGGTTACAGTGAGTAACTGATATTGAAATTCGCTTTGTAGGCTTTGCAGGCTTTGCAGGCTTTGTAGGCTTTGCAGGCTTCGTAGGCTTTGTAGGCTTCGTAGGCTTTGTAGGCTTTGTAGGCTTTGTAGGCGTTGCAGGTTTTGTAGGCTTTGCAGGCTTTGCAGGCTTTGTAGGCTTTGTAGGCTTTGCAGGCTCGAGTTTGATCAAAATTTAACTGTGCTCGACCTTCTTGTAAGCCAGATCGGCTTTCGCATTGCCCCAAATTTTCCATTCAACTTTCGCCCACAATTCCTGATTTCTGTTTGAAGATTTCAACTTTATACATTTTCAAATTCATTTTAAAACTTATTTCTTATATTCTTAATTTCTTATATATTTTTTTTGATCTGTCTTCGCATTCAGGTGTTCCTATTTGCGCAGATCACAACCTGCTTCCACATTTCTCTATCCCTTGCTAGTGTCATTCAGTGTTTCCTATCTTGTTCCTGGTTCGAAGTCTTCGACTTGCTTTTGCTGGTGGTGGTTGCACTCTAGCCATCCTTTCTCTGACCGTCTCTGCCACTCTTGTGCTCCACCTTGTTGCCGGTCTTCCGATGGGCCTCTTCTGGTCTCGTGGTAGCCACTCTGTGATCCGTATCGTCCATCTGTCGTCTGTTGTTCTGGCTACGTGGCCAGCCCATCTGAGTCTTTTTCTCTCAATCACTTCCACTGGATCTCTGAGTCCGGAGAGCTGGCCAATATCCGTACTTCTTAGGTCTTGGTCGAGCTGCGTCTTGGTGGAGCTGGGTCTTGGTCGAGCTGCGTCTTGGTGGAGCTGGGTCTTGGTCGAGCTGCGTCTTGGTGGAGCTGGGTCTTGGTCGAGCTGCGTCTTGGTGGAGCTGGGTCTTGGTCGAGCTGCGTCTTGGTGGAGCTGGGTCTTGGTCGAGCTGCGTCTTGGTGGAGCTGGGTCTTGGTCGAGCTGCGTCTTGGTGGAGCTGGGTCTTCCTATTGTACTCGAGGAGGTTCCTTTCAAGGACTCGATGCGTCGTTCTCAGGGCTCGTTCAGTGGTCTGTGTCGTGGCCCAGGTCTCTGTCCCGTAGCAGACTGCTGGGAGGACGGTGCTGTCGAAGAGGTGTGCCCGAGTTCTCTGGTGATTCTTGAGCATCTTTGTCTTATATTCTTTATTTCTTATATTCTTAATTTCTTAATTTCTTATATTCTTATATTCTTTATTTCTTATATTCTTATATTCTTAATTTCTTATATTCTTTATTTCTTATATTCTTATATTCTTTATTTCTTATATTCTTTATTTCTTATAATTCATCTTTGCAGTCTTTTTAGGTATAGAAAGTATTCAAAATGAGTCAAAAACGAGCTCAACTTTATTAGAAAACGAATTTCACCTTTGCAATTATCTCCAAAAACAAAAAAAAATTATTTCCTCAATTTGTGCCCCCGCCTGACAGAAAATACAAGAAAAATGAGTTCCCGGAAAATTTTTTTCTGAAAATCACATTTCTCTTTTACGATTTTTCCGCATTTTACGGGTTTCGGGAACTTTATTTTTGGCTTTTTAGCTCCGATAGAATTTGTTTTCCCGAAGCTACTGGGTTTCAGAGATTTGCTGAAATCTGTAAACACTATCGTACTTCTCGTGTACTTTGAGCTCAAAGCTTGAAAACGCAGCCTTTCTTTGGTCTAATAGTTCTTTACTATTAAACCTGTCAAGTTCTACCAAAATCTTAAGCATTTCAGTTTTCTGACTGACAAAAGTCAGGTCAAAGCAGAACTGGGCCTGGCTTAGACTAGAGTGAACTGGCTAGGTTTAACCAAATCAAGCCTCGTTTGATTTGTCTAACTCTGAGGCTTCATTTGATCCTGGAGGAGGTCCTGGAGGCTCCAGCCTGGTCCTGGAGGCTCCATCCTGGTCCTGGAGGCTCCAGCCTGGTCCTGGAGGCTCCAGCCTAGTCCTGGAGACTCCAGCCTGGTCCTGGAGGCTTCATTTGGTTTGGCCTAAGACAGGCCTAGGTCGGGCCTAAGCCAGGCCTAAGACAGAGCACAACTTAGGCTAAAAGAAGCTAAGCTAGGCCTAAGACAGAGCTCAGCTTAAGCCAAGCCAGGTCTACCTAGTGCTAATACTAAGGGAAAGTCTGGAGAATAAGGAGGGTGTTGGAAGAATTCTTGGCTCAGGCTGGGGATTGTAAAGGATGTAGCCGGGGATTGTAAGGATGTAGCCGAGGATTGTAAAGATGTAGCTGGGGATTGTAAGGGATGTAGCCGGGCATTAAAGCATTAACAGTCTGCTTATTGTCAAAGAGTAAATGTCTCTTTTGAGATCCCAACCAAGCTGATAGTATAAAATTCTTTTGGTGGAGATCTGGGAAGTCCTCCTTCTCAGCAGTAACTCCACACTCAACCCATTGCCGTTTCCAGGCCTGAATTGACCTGGATTGATGATTGTTTACAAATTACACAAAGTACACACCAGAATCTAGTTGCCCTAGTTGCTCTAGCTGCCCTAGCTGCCCTAGCTGCCCTAGCTGCCCTAGCTGCCCTAGTTGCCCTAGCTGCTCTAGCTGCTCTAGTTGCCCTAGTTGCTCTAGTTGCTCTAGTTGCTCTAGTTGCTCTAGTTGCTCTAGCTGCTCTAGTTGCTCTAGCTGCTCTAGTTGCTCTAGCTGCTCTAGTTGCTCTAGTTGCTCTAGTTGCTTACCGAAACGCACTTTTCTATGGTCGTTTCTATGCAATTATCCCCCAAACGAACAACAATATTTTTCGTCTACATTTGTCCACATTTTTTCATACGAAAACTTTTCAGCTATGGACTGCTCTTTCGACTATTCCCTAATCTCTCATCCTCTATACATCACCGCTTTGTCTTCGCACGTGATTTCCTCGATTTTCACCCTAATCTCGGCAACACTTGTGCTTCTGATATGCAAGAATACGCACGCATTGAACGGGAGTATTAGGGTGAGTTTTTGAAAGCTAATATAAATGATGTGGCTGATTAAGACAGCTGATTAAGAGCTACAGTTGATAGTTACAGACGATTAAGAGCTACAGTTGATAGTTACAGACGATTAAGAGCTACAGTTGATAGTAGTTTTAGCATTTAAAATAAAAATGAAAAAATCAAAGTTGAGCGGCACCAAGGAGGGTCGAACCCGGACCCTCTGGGCTGTAGAAACGCGTGCTCCCGACTGCGCCACGGAGACTATGTGGCGGGCTTTAAAACTTCTAGAGAAAGTTGTCTCGATAAAGAGTTTGGAGAGATTGTAACCAATCAAAAACTCGCCAAGTGGGTTTTTCTAGTTTTTTTTAGTCGAGTGATGTGGTCGGCCTGGGCCAGTGGGGAGCATGCTTTTCTATCACCCATACGATCCGGGTTCGATCCCCGGGCGGGTCAACTAACCATCATTTTTCGCATTTATTATTTTAAATAACACAACTATATATTCTAATGTTTTTAAGAGAAATTTTAGCTTTCTTGGTGGGAAAATATGGCTAAGATGGCTGAGAATGGCTAAGAAAATGGCTAAGAAAATGGCTGAGAAAATGGCTTTCATTGTGCAATAGAATAATATTAATAGAGTACTGTAGGTCATAGAGTGCTGTAGGTTGTTTTGAAGGCTTCTCTACTCGATCTCTACGTGATCTCGGCTCGGGAACTTGGATACTATCATGATAATAGAAATCTATCAGCTAACAAATTAGCAGTAGCAATTGAAGAGCCTTGCAAATTGGTATTTAGAAGATGTTGGGCACTACGGGCTCCTCGACAGCATCAAGATCCTTGTAGGGGATAGAGGAAAGGAGCATTACTCGTGCAATAATGTAATAGTAATCACAGAGTGCTGTAGCTTCTGCTGTAGCTTCTGCTTTAGCTTCTGCTTTAGCTTCTGCTTTAGCTTCTGCTTTAGCTCTGTTGGCTCGCTTTTGAGCTTCTGCTTAGCTTAGCTTCTGCTTTGCTTCTGTGTTTGTTCTTGAGCTTCTGCTTGCTTGCTGCTTTGCTTCCTGTAGCCGCTTTAGCTTCTGTTGTAGCTTCTGCTGTAGCTTCTGCTGTAGCTTCTGCTGTAGCTTCTGCTGTAGCTTCTGCTTTAGCTTTTGAAGGTTTCTCTACTCGATCTCTACTTGATCTCTTTGATCTCGGAAACTTGGATGCTGTCATTTTAGGCATAAACTTCATTAAAACAAAATGCTCTTTGGGCAGAAATGACCTCAATCTATCTAATTATCGAATCATCTAACACAAAGCACACTTTTTCCAAAAAAGAGCCCCAAATTCCCCAGGGGTCATTTGAAAGTTCAGTGAAAACCAAAATTGTGAACCAAAATTGTGACCAAAATTTTTTTTCTCAAGAAACTTTTGTCTCCTTTGAACCGAAACTGTTTAAAAATATCGGTTTTTGCATAAAAAATTGCAAAAAATTGAGTACAGGTGGTTTTTTGGGTACAAAAGAAATCGATGAAACACTTGAATCCTTTCTGGGAACACTTTACAAGAGTTTAGAAAAGAGCTAGAGAAAAGTGCAATTTTTTGGGATATTTACCTGTAAGAACATAGAGAAAAACATCGTCAAAGTTGACCGGCTTCTGGGAACACTTTACAGGAGCTTAGAAGGTTCATAGAGGAAGCCGGTCAACTTTGACTGCTTATATCTCGATGTGCAAGCATTGGATCGACTAGCAGTTGGTTTTATTAGAATCCTCATGAATTTGGCTAGAGAAAAGTGCAATTTGTTTGGGATAGTCGCCTGTAAGAACATAGGGAAAAACGTCGTCAAAGTTGACTGCTTTCGCGGTGCTTAGAAGAAGCCGGTCAACTTTGACTGCTTATATCTCGATGTGCAAGCATTGGATCGACTAGCAGTTAGTTTTATTGGAATCCTCATGAAATTTGACTAGAGAAAAGTGCAATTTGTTTGGGATAGTCACCTGTAAGAACATAGAGAAAAACGTCGTCAAAGTTGACTGCTTTCGCGGTTCTTAGGGAAAACCTGTGAAAGCCAGTTTTTTTGATTTTAACAAAACTATTACTAATATAATTTCTTTCTTTTCATTTCCTCTTCTAGATTTTAATATATAAAGAAAATGAACAAAGATAAGAGAACAAAGATCGAAAATAAGAGTAAGAGTCTTTCAGGGAACTCGAGTTAATTCCAGGCAAGCCTTGACCTAGCTTGACCTAGCTAGCTTGGCAAGCCTTGACCTAGCTGGACCTAGCTAGCTTGGCAAGCCTTGACCTAGCTGGACCTAGCTAGCTTGGCAAGCCTTGACCTAGCTTGACCTAGTTAGCTTGGCAAGCCTTGACCTAGCTGGACCTAGCTAGCTTGGCAAGCCTTGACCTAGCTTGACCTAGTTAGCTTGGCAAGCCTTGACCTAGCTTGACCTAGCTAGCTTGGCAAGCCTTGACCTAGCTGGACCTAGCTAGCTTGGCAAGCCTTGACCTAGCTTGACCTAGCTAGCTTGGCAAGCCTTGACCTAGCTGGACCTAGCTGCTTGGCAAGCCTTGACCTAGCTTGACCTGCTAGCTTGGCAAGCCTTGACCTAGCTGGACCTAGCTAGCTTGGCAAGCCTTGACCTAGCTTGACCTAGCTAGCTTGGCAAGCCTTGACCTAGCTGGACCTAGCTAGCTTGGCAAGCCTTGACCTAGCTTGACCTAGCTAGCTTGGCAAGCCTTGACCTAGCTTGACCCAGCTAGCTTGGCAAGCCTTGACCTAGCTTGACCTAGCTAGCTTGGCAAGCCTTGACCTAGCTTGACCTAGCTAGCTTGGCAAGCCTTGACCTAGCTGGACCTAGCTTGACCTAGCTAGCTTGGCAAGCCTTGACCTAGCTTGACCCAGCTAGCTTGGCAAGCCTAGCTTGCTTGATTTCACTTTAGACTTTAGACTTACTTCACTTGCCTTTCACTTGCCTTTCATCATTTTCTAGACTAGAGCCTTAAAATAAAGTTCTCCTTAGCCAGCATCGTCCAGCCATCGTCCAGCCAATACTTGAAACACATACTCGATGTAGACAGTCCACAGCTTAAACAAAGAGAGATCTAGCAAGAGCAAGATCTAGCAAGAGTTTTCAAGATCTGTAAACCCCAAACTCCTTTCCAGGTTCAACTCTACACTCTATTTTTCTTCACTTTTCTTCACTCGATCGTTTTGGGGAGTTTTCAGGTAATATCAATGATTATTGCAATACAAATAGTTATTCAGTTGTTATGTTAATGTTATTATGTTAATGTTATTCAGTTATTCCATTTGATTCGCGATCAAATCTTCTCAACTCGAAACGATTGTTCGATTCTTCTTCCATCATCATTTTGTTGCCTCTTTCGTATCCCGTTCGCCTTTTCGATAGGTAAGCTCCAGTCCATCTCTATCCAAAGCTTGTCCATCTCTATCCAAAGCTTGTCCATCTCTATCTAAAGCTTGTCCATCTCAATACAAAGCCTCAGTCCATTTTTCAAAAGCATTCTTTCTGATGCACTTCTACAAACGTAAACTTTCTCCATCTGGAACTCCATCTTTCCCCATCTTCATCTGGCTTGCCAATGAGATTCCAGTGTTCTAAATGGAAAGAGTTGCACAGTAGAATCTTGGATAACTTAGATAATCTTGGACAACTTGGATGCAAAGTACAATCTTGAATCCTACTTTGTACAAAGAACAATCTTGAATTCTGCTTTGTACAAAGTACAATCTTGAATTTTGCTTTGTACAAAGTAGAATCTTGAAAAAGGGAATATGGTTCCAATATGGTTTCAATATGGTTTCAATATGGTTCCAATATGGTTTCAATATGGTTCCAATATGGTTTCAATATGGTTTCAATATGGTTCCAATACGGTTCCTATTTTGATCTAATACGGTTCCAATACGGTTGCAATGCGGTTCCTATTTTGATCTAATGCGGTTCCAATACGGTTCCAATGCGGTTCCAATGCGGTTCCAATACGGTTCCAATACGGTTCCAAGACGGTTCCAATACGGTTCCAATAAGGCTCCAATACGGTTCCAATGCGGTTCCAATAAGGCTCCAATACGGTTCCAATACGGTTCCTATTTTGATCTAATATGATTCCAATACTTCTACAAAACTTGCAAACCGTCTTTCTCTCTTTTCTCTAGCCAACAAATCTCTTGTACTTTTAGCGGGTCTCGTTTTGTGTTGGTTCTCGTGTGCGATCGATCGTTGCATCGCGTCAATTTTCCCGAAAATGCGCGACTCTCGATTGGAGTTCACGGCAAAAGGACTTGTTTCAATGACGGTAATCAAAAAAGTGAAGGGGATTTCCAAGAAAAGATTAGAAGTTCTTCTTCAAAAGCTTCTTTTATTCGTTTTCTTGTTCACAAATTTCTATTATAAAGTTCTCTAAGAAATTTGTGATCAAGAAAACAACAAATTCTAACCGGTTATTACCCAAAAAAAGCTATTTTCACGCTATTTTCACTTTCTAGACGATCACATGAAAATAATTGCGGCTTAGTCGACTTGACGCATTATTTTCGACGTTAATTTTAGGTTCTGAAAATGGCCAATGGGCTCTGGCCAATCTCTGGCTAAAGGACCAACTCGGGAAAATAGGAGAACTTGAGAAGTGCCAATAAACGAGTACATCAAGTTCTCGAGTTAGAGTCTCGAGTTAGAGTCTCAACTCTTTAAGAATAGAGTAAAGTAAAGGAGCTAATTGATAAATTTGTCCAGTTTCTCGCCACATTTCTCCTCACTTTTTGGACGTTTCAAAATGAGGATTTCTCGGAGATGCAAGTGAATTGCGGAGCGTCGACGAAGAGCTCGGGTAAAGAAGTTTCATTTCATCAAAACTCGATCCACCGAAATGAAATTGAACTTTGGCTTACGTTTAGAGAAAGAGGAAGAGAAAGAAAGGGAGAAAGAGAGGAAGAAAGGGGAAGAAAGGGGAAGAAAGGGGAAGAAAAAAGGGAAACATTCTTGTTTATTTCATTCATTTCATAAATAACTCAATTCTAACTTAAAAGCCTTCACTTTTCAGCACAACATTTCACGTATTTCTTTTATTTTTTAATGATTTTGGACGTGTTAGCTGTTGGGATTTTTCTCAGTTTATATTTCTACAATAAATTAATGCTACAAAAGTAAGTGCATTTAAATATGTCGTAGCCGATTATGAAATTCAGCCGATTAATGAGTGGAATGAGTGGGTCTAGGAGCGTCCAATCATCAAGTATTTGGTCTAGGAGCGTCCAATCATCAAGTATTTGGTCTAGGAGCGTCCAACCATCAAGTATTTGGTCTAGGAGCGTCCAATCATCAAGTATTTGGTCTAGGAGCGTCCAATCATCAAGTATTTGGTCTAGGAGCGTCCAATCATCAAGTATTTGGTCTAGGAGCGTCCAATCATCAAGTATTTGGTCTAAGAGCGTCCAATCATCAAGTATTTGGTCTAGGAGCGTCCAATCATCAAGTATTTGGTCTAGGAGCGTCCAATCATCAAGTATTTGGTCTAAGAGCGTCCAACCATCAAGTATTTAGTATCATTCTACGCAGAATCATTGATAATTATGTTAAATTTTTGAAATTAGAAAGATTGGATAAAAAGAAAAGAAACTAGAGCGATTTGTTTGAGAGTGAACTTTGAAGGGCCGTAAAATTTTCTATTTTTATCCAATCTTTCTAATTTCAAAAATTTAACATAATTATCAATGATTCTGCGTCGAATGATACCAAATACTTGATGGTTGGACGCTCCTAGACCAAATACTTGATGGTTGGACGCTCCTAGACCAAATACTTGATGATTGGACGCTCTTAGACCAAATACTTGATGATTGGACGCTCCTAGACCCACTCATTCCTAATCGATTACGACATATATTTATATTTCACTTGTTTTACTTTAAAATCTTTATTTTCTTTTTCCAGAAAATCATTCGAGCTGAGATTTCGTTTCCAAGTCGAAGAGAATCTTCAAGTCATCGTCCTTCTTTCACCGATTGTCATTGCTCATTTTCTTGTTTTTCTATTTTACACTCTTTCTACCGTTATCGTACAGGTTTTCGTTTATTTTAGAAAAAGAAAAGCTCACCTGAAAGCAAAGCTCACGAAAGAAAGATCGTTTCTGTAAGTTTCTGTAAGTTTCTGTCATTTTCTACAATTTCTACAATTTCTGCCTTTTTCTTCTCAGAATTCGCTTTGATTTTGTAAGAAAATGAAAGAAATCAGTGCACTAAATGGCACGCGTTTGCTCTAGAGCAAAAAAGCACTTCAAAGAATGCGCTAGAAAGGATTAGAACGATTAGAAACGATTAGAAACGATTAGAAACTATTAGAAACTATTAGAAACGATTAGAAACTATTAGAAACGATTAGAACGATCTGAAACAATTAGAAACGATCAGAAATGATTAGAAACGATTAGAAACTATTAGAAACGATTAGAAACGATCAGAAACAATTAGAAACGATTAGAAACGATTAGAAACTATCAGAAACTAGTAGAAACGATCAGAAACGATTAGAAACGATTAGAAACGATTAGATACGATTAGAAACTATCAGAAACTAGTAGAAACGATCAGAAACGATTAGAAACGATTAGAAACGATTAGATACGATTAGAAACTATCAGAAACTAGTAGAAACGATCAGAAACGATTAGAAACGATTAGAAACGATTAGATACGATTAGAAACTATCAGAAACTAGTAGAAACGATCAGAAACGATTAGAAACGATTAGAACGATTAGATACGATTAGAAACCTTTAGAAACTATTAGAAACAATTAGAAACGATTAGAAACGATCAGAAACGATTAGAAACGATTAGAAACGATTAGAAACGATTAGAAACTATCAGAAACTAGTAGAGACGATCAGAAACGATCAGAAACGATTAGAAACCATTAGAAACGATGAGAAACGATGAGAAACTATTAGAAACGATTAGAAACGATTAGAAACGATTAGAAACGATCAGAAACGATCAGAAACTATTAGAAACGATTAGAAACCATTAGAAACGATGAGAAACGATCAGAAACTATTAGAGACTATTAGAAACGATTAGAGACTAGTAGAAACGATCAGAAACACCGTCTTTCTAGCATCCCCTTCTCTTCTTCTAATGCATGCCATTTTTAGGCAAATAAGACGAATTTCGTTGATCCGATGCTCTACGTGGTTATCGATATGCATTGCTATGTGAGAATTGATTTAAAAATTCAATCATTTCACTTAAAATTGGAATGATTTCACTTAAAATCAAATCATTTAGCTTGAAATCGAATCATTTAACCTAAAATAGAATCATCTTTCTTTAGGTTGTCCCATATTTCACGATTTGTCTCCCCTTTCTCTTTGCGTTGATGGTTTGGCGAGGGAAAAGGATACGGTAAGAGATAAAAGATCACATGAGAATAGAAACAAATCAAGTCTATCAGACTCAGAGTCCAAGGGTGACCCTGTGGCCCTGATCTAGAATCGCATTATACCCAGCGAGAGTACTCTAGAATCTTGTAGACACTGCAAGAGTCAGACTCAAATTGATCACCTCAAAGTGATCAAATAGTTAGGGTAAATGTTGGGTTGTTGGGTTGAAAGATAGTCAGAACTGCTTTACCCTGACATCGCTACGATTCCGATTACGATTACGCTTCCGATTACGATTACGATTACGGATTACGGCAATTGTAAAGGCTACAAGGATCAGAACCCTACTAAAAGTGCGAACTTGTACGAGAAAGCTCTGAGAATGCACTTTATGCCTTTAAAAGATGTATTAGGTTGAAGAATACCGTAAATAGAGCGTATTTTCCGGGTATTTTGAAAGAATCTGAGTACTTTAAAAGAATCTGGGTATTTTAAAAGAATCTGGGTATTTTGAACGGATCGTCAGACTTTGAAGCCCTATAACTTTGTCTAGAGACAATATTTTTGCTAACCTTTTATATCATTGTACAGAGGACATTTCAGGCTTTCAAATGATACAAAATAGAGCTCGATTGCAAAATCCAGTCCAAGAGAATCAGACCCAACTCTGGCCCATCCCTAGCCAAATGTGGCCTATCCAACTCGGGTGTCGTTTCGCCTTGTTTTCATGGGAATGAAAAAGCCAATCGAGCTCTATTTGGTATCATTTGAAAGCCTCAAATGTCCTCTATTCAATGATATAAAAAGTTAGCAAAAATATTGTCTCTAGACAAAGTTATGAACCTTTAAATCACGGCGTCTCATTCAGAGTACCCGGTCTTCGGTCTCTTGGTTTGTCCCCGATTTTCTTGAAATTCTTTAGTCCAATCAAGCTCTATTTGGTATCATTTGAAAGCCTGAAATGTCTTCTATTCAATGATATAAAAAGTTAGCAAAAATATTGACTCTGGAAGAAGTTACAGGCTTTCAAAGTTGGCGACTCGTTCAAAATACCCGGCTTTTCTTTCAATACGCAGATTCTTTCAAAATACCCGGAAACTACGTAAGAGCCAAATCTTCTATAGAAAAATATTTCAATTCTCTATGAAAACAAAGCGTAAGATGATTGGAGATCTGAGTGTTGAGTTACACTTAAAATATTGAGTCCGGGTAATTATTGAACACCAGAAAAGTCTTTTTGTTTCTTTTTTTACTTCCTTTTAAACCAACAAATTCAAATTGATGGTTTGGAAAAACCAGTGATGAGTATTGATTCTTTTCCTTAAAGAATCACTCATTGTACCATTTTTCAGACGCGGTCGTATCGCGACAATGGTCGGCGAGAAGCGAGACGGTCGTGCCGGAGCTGAGGCACACTTTTCAGCCATGGAAATCATGTGGAAAAGTCGAGTGAGTATTGGTGGGAATGGATGGGAAAATGAGGAGAAAAAGCGAAAGAAGCCTTTTGAGAAAATCAGGGTCATATCAGCAAGACCATGAGAGGGATTTGAATAAAGATTTATGACGAGAATTGTCTTTGCAAGCACACTGCACTGCAGCACTGCAAACAGTCTTTGCAGCACTAAAGTTCTGTATTCGACTGTACCAGAAGCAGCTATGATAACTCCGCCTCTTTGCTCTCTCGATTGCCGTTCGCAATCTACGAATTTTACTTGTATCTTGATTTGTTTGTAAAACGTTGAATTTCCTTTATTCGATAGAAAATTTCATTTTAAAGTTCTGTCCTTTTTAAATTCTCTTTAATCGAATTCTCTCTGATTACTATTTTATGTGTTTATAGCCAAAAGATAGTCAATTTTTCACAGAATTTCCACAATATTAGAGGCCCTCCAATAGAAGCATCACTCTCCAATAGAAGCACACTCTCTAATAGAAGCCCGCTCTCCAATAGAAGCATCACTCCCCAATAGAAGCATCACACTCCAATAGAAGCATCACTCTCCAATAGAAGCCCACCCTCCAATAGAAGCATCACTCTCCAATAGAAGCCCACTCTCCAATAGAAGCCCACCCTCCAATAGAAGCATCACTCTCCAATAGAAGCCCACTCTCCAATGGAAGCCCACCCTCCAATAGAAGCATCACTCTCCAATAGAAGCACACTCTCTAATAGAAGCATCACTCTCCAATAGAAGCACACTCTCTAATAGAAGCCCACTCTCCAATAGAAGCATCACTCTCCAATAGAAGCCCACCCTCCAATAGAAGCATCACTCCAATAGAAACCCACTCCCCAATAGAAGCATCACTCCAATAGAAACCCACTCCCCAATAGAAGCATCACTCCAATAGAAACCCACTCCCCAATAGAAGCATCACTCCAATAGAAACCCACTCCCCAATAGAAGCATCACTCCAATAGAAACCCACTCCCCAATAGAAGCATCACTCCAATAGAAACCCACTCCCCCAATAGAAGCATCACTCCAATAGAAACCCACTCCCCAATAGAAGCATCACTCCCAATAGAAACCCACTCCCCAATAGAAGCATCACTCCAATAGAAACCCACTCCCCAATAGAAGCATCACTCCAATAGAAACCCACTCCCCAATAGAAGCATCACTCCAATAGAAACCCACTCCCCAATAGAAGCATCACTCCAATAGAAACCCACTCTTCAATAGAAGCCCACTCTCCGTTTCATCAGCACAAAAAGCGTCTCAAACCATCACAGAACCACCGCCAAAGTTTCGAGTCCCAAACACCATCGGATCACATCGAAAATCCCTCCAAAAGTAGTCGACGCCATTCCGATAAACTTAGACTACGCGATGCGAGGCGAGGCTATAGGCGAGGCTTCTATTAAAGTATTACTCATGTAAATTTTAAATGAGTAATACTTTTTACGGTACTCATGTAAATTTTACTCGAGTCGCACTAGCACTTACTGAATTGAGTGAATGACGGAATGACTGAATGACTGATTTACTAGGCTATTACTAGCCCCCCCCAAATCCCCCAAGTACTCCCCGGTGAGGGAGGGGGTCACCCGAGCTATCTTGGAGGAATCATCCTTACCTCAAGCTCTGACGAAGACGCGCCACCGTCTCAGGGAGCAATTGCCCTGGGTCTCCGAGTTTTTAGAGTCTTTGCTTTGACTGAGCGTTGTTTGAGCTGTGCACCCCTCAGCTTTCCGACAATTCCCTTGGCTTGAAAGTACCCGGGTACTTAGGAGTGCCATTCTCCTTTACCTCACAGAGGACATCCGCTGTTTCTGTTTCTGTTTCTGTTATCACAAACGTTTTGAATTTCTAACTGGGTTTTTACATGACATCTATCGAGAATTTTTGCATCAAAAAATAAAAAAATCTTTGCTCAGTGCGCGCGTAAGCCTTTAAATAAAAGAGAGGCGAAAATGAGCTCGATTCAGAATGATTTTGCAAAAAAACGAATGAAAAATCAGTGCAACGTATCAGAAATGATTCGGAATCATCGTAAAATACGGAAACATTGTAAAATACGGAATCATCATAAAATTCTGCGTCGAATCATCTATAGCTCATCAACTCATCCCAGCTCATTTGGTGAGCTGGGCTACAACTCATCCCAGCTGGGCTACAACTCATCCCAGCTGGGCTACAACTCATCCCAGCTGGGCTACAACTCATCCCAGCTGGGCTACAACTCATCCCAGCTGGGCTACAGCTGATCCCAGCTGGGCTACAGCTGATCCCAGCTGCGCTACAGCTGATCCCAGCTGGGCTACAGCTGATCCCAGCTGCGCTACAGCTGATCCCAGCTGGGCTACAGCTGATCCCAGCTGCGTACGCTGATCCCAGCTGCTAGCTGATCCCAGCTGCGCTGCTGATCCCAGCTGGGCTACTCATCCCAGCTGGGCTCAGCTGATCCCAGCTGCCTACAACTCATCCCAGCTGGGTAAGCTGATCCCAGCTGCGCTACAACTCATCCCAGCTGGGCTAAACTCATCCCAGCTGTACAGCTGATCCCAGCTGCGCTACAGCTGATCCCAGCTGGGCTACAACTCATCCCAGCTGGGCTACAGCTGATCCCAGCTGGCTCAACTCATCCCAGCTGGGCTAAACTCATCCCAGCTGGCTCAGCTGATCCCAGCTGCGCTACAGCTGATCCCAGCTGGGCTACAGCTGATCCCAGCTGCGCTACAGCTGATCCCAGCTGGGCTACAACTCATCCCAGCTGGGCTACAGCTGATCCCAGCTGCGCTACAACTCATCCCAGCTGGGCTACAACTCATCCCAGCTGCGCTACAGCTGATCCCAGCTGGGCTACAACTCATCCCAGCTGGGCTACAACTCATCCCAGCTGGGCTACAACTCATCCCAGCTGGGCTACAACTCATCCCAGCTGGGCTACAACTCATCCCAGCTGGGCTACAACTCATCCCAGCTGGGCTACAACTCATCCCAGCTGGGCTACAACTCATCCCAGCTGGGCTACAACTCATCCCAGCTGGGCTACAACTCATCCCAGCTGGGCTACAGCTCATCCCAGCTGGGCTACAGCTCATCCCAGCTGGGCTAAGCTCATCCCAGCTGGGCTACAGCTCATCCCAGCTGGGCTACAGCTCATCCCAGCTGGGCTACAGCTCATCCCAGCTGGGCTACAGCTCATCCCAGCTGGGCTACAGCTCATCCCAGCTGGGCTACAGCTCATCCCAGCTGGGCTACAGCTCATCCCAGCTGGGCTACAGCTCATCCCAGCTGGGCTACAGCTCATCCCAGCTGGGCTACAGCTCATCCCAGCTGGGCTACAGCTCATCCCAGCTGGGCTACAGCTCATCCCAGCTGGGCTACAGCTCATCCCAGCTGGGCTACAGCTCATTTGGTGAGCTGGGATGAGTTGTAGCCTTTTGTTCACCAGATTTGTGCATTTGTATACGAAAAGCTCCTCCATTTCTACAAAACCCCTTTATTTAATTGGATATTTTGGAAAATTTGATAATAATTGAATTGAAATTGAAATAATTGAAATAAAAAAAGTAAAAGATTAAAAAAACTACCAACTATGCACCAGATTTTGATAATTTAAAGCAAAAAAAAGCAAAAGCAAAAGTTTTTAGCTAATATGTACAAGCGATCGAAAAAAAAGACGAGAAAATCGAGAAAACGAGGAAATTATCTGGTTACAGAAAAAGAAATCTTTTATTGATTGAAGCCGAGATTCGGCTGACTGGCCGCCGAACGGAACGAGGAAAGAATCGTTCTGAAATCGGAAACGTTATTTGTGATCGAGATATTTGGATATCAGCTGACATCCAAATATCTGGTAAAAAATTATGGCCTCTTTCCGAGAAAATCTTGGATTGACGCTTTAAAGTGTGGTAAAACTACCGTACCCCTCCTAAAAAAGACAGTGCGAAATTTCATTTTTTTCATTCTTGTTCATTTCATTTTTTTTTCATTTTTTTATCATTTCTTTTCATTTTTAAATTTCTATTCATTTCTTTTCATTTTTCATTTCTTTTCATTATTTCATTTCATTTTATTCTTTTTACGCTTTTCTGATGTGATTGCTTTTGTTTTTGCAAGAAACAAAGAGGATAAAGCTAATTTACGTTTTTAACAGCATTTTTTGTGGTGGAAGCTTTGTTTGTCGTTTTTACTTGCTTCCTGATGATCTGCTTCACGAACTTGATGCCAACAAATGTTAAGTAAAGTGGTTTTTATCATTTTCTATGGCAGAAGCTTTGTTTTAACCACGGCGATAACCACTACACCACGAGACTGTTGAGGGGCCGCGGCGGGAAAGGGATTTTGTGGGCATGACCCTCAAAGAGGGAGAAAGATTGGCACTTTGAAGAAAAGTCAGAGAAAAAAAGGCTTATTTTGAAGAAATTCTACTTGCGACGTTTTTTCGAGAAAATCTTGGGTTGGCGCTTTAAAGTGTGGTAAAACTACCGTACCCCTCCTAGAAAAGACAGTGCGAAAGTTAATTTTTTTCATTCTTGTTCATTTCATTTTTTTTTCATTTCTTTTCATTTTTTCATTCTTCTTCATCTTATTTTATTCTTTCTGCGTTTTTCTGATGTAATCGCGTTTGTTTTTGCAAGAAACAAAGAGGATAAAGCTAATTTACGTTTTTAACAGCATTTTCTATGGCGGAAGCTTTGTTTGTAGGGTTTTTTAGACCCACTTGCCTCCTTTTAGATCTGCTCTACGAACTTGATGCCAACTAATGTTAAGTTAAGTGGTTTTTATCATTTTCTATATTAAGTTAAGTGGTTTTTTATCATTTTCTATATTAAGTTAAGTGGTTTTTATCATTTTCTATGGTGGAAGCTTTGTTTTTAGTTTTTGGACCACTTGCTTCCTTTTAGATCTGCTCTACGAACTTGATGCCAACTAATGTTAAGTTAAGTGGTTTTTATCATTTTCTATATGAAGTTAAGTGGTTTTTATCGTTTTCTATATTAAGTTAAGTGGTTTTTATCATTTTCTATATTAAGTTAAGTGGTTTTTATCATTTTCTATGGTGGAAGCTTTGTTTTTAGTTTTTGGACCACTTGCTTCCTTTTAGGTCTGCTCTACGAACTTGATGCCAACAGATGCTAAGTTAAGTGGTTTTTATCGTTTTCGGCTAAATTCAACAAAGATTTTTGGAATGAAGGGGAAGCCAGGCTCAGGCTCACTAAATTAGTAGATATTACAGTAATTCTCAGCTACCGTAACCGTTTGGTTGTTGTACTAATCTAGGGATTTAGACAGGATTACAATTGCCAATTGCCACTATTTAGAAGTTGCCTCTTTTAGAATGTTAGTGTTTTTATAACGTTTATAATGCTTTCAAGTTGCCTTGGCTCCCTCGTAAATCGAGCTTCAGCAATGTTAGATAAAAGATAGATAAAACAATTGTAGATAAAGTAGATATTCAGCTCACGTAACTCTGCAGATTTTTGGTGCTAGCTCAATCGTTGACAAGACTTTCGTTCTTTCCTTTCCACTCACCGATTATTGTGCTGTTGTGTGGATCGGATTGGTTGCATTTGCCGTTCGTTTTCCTCATCATAGCCACCACCTTTCACCTCGCGAAGTTTGTCGAGCTGAGAAAAGATTTACCGTAAACATTCTAATACTTCGATTAGAACTGTACTTCTATTCTTAGCCAAGCCAGATCTGCTTGAATCTGTTCGAAAGAAAGGCCGGACAACTGATTTTTCTTTTCATTAATGTCCCAATAGGTTGAGGAACGACTATGGAGAAAATTCTACGGTTAAGTAGGCTAGCTGCAAATGGGAACCTAATGAGAACCTAATCGGAACCGAATGAGAACCTGGTCGGAATCGAATGAGGACCTAATTGGAACCGAATGGGAAGCTCTTCGGAACCGAATGAGGACCTAATTGGAACCGAATGAGAAGCTCTTCGGAACTGAATGAGAACCTGGTCAGAATCGAATGAGGACCTAATTGGAACCGAATGAGAAGCTCTTCGGAACCGAATGAGAACCTGGTCAGAATCGAATGAGGACCTAATTGGAACCGAATGAGAAGCTCTTCGGAACCTAATCGAAACCTAATCGGAACCTAGTTCTAATCGGAATCTAATCGAAATCTAATCGGAACCTAACCGGAGCCTAATCGAAACCGAATGAGGACCTAGTCGGAGCCGAATGAGAACCTAATCCGAACCAAATCCGAACCAAATCCGAACCAAATCCGAACCTAATCCGAACCTAATCCGAACCAAATCCGAACCTCGAAGAACTCTTGTCCGGGGTAATTTTCCCCTATATCATCCTGAAGCCTATTTTGTGTCAGGGATCGCTATTATCCTAGCGGTAAAGGGAATCTACAATGTAGCTCATTGGTAGAGCGTTCGTCTGGTAATCGCGCCGTTGCCGAGAGGTGTTCGAATCCCGGCGCCGACCATGTTTTGTTTTCCCAGCCCCAACCCATGTCCAACTCCTGGCTACCCCTAGCTAAATACCTCAATCTCAGGAATGGACCTTTCATATACGTCCATTCCTTCTCCAAAAATCAACCAACCAACCTGTCTACTCGAGATCGGTTGTGCCGATCGAAGGACGATCCATTTTACGGTTTCTCTGAATGGATCCACTGTCTCCGAGCCATCATAAACCCAGAATTCTTTGCATTTCTCTGGAAATCGCGTTTTGAACGAGATTTTTCCACCGTAAAACTCACCCAGCGCCGGGAAAAGTTGATTGAAGTTGTAGTGTGAGATTTTCGTCTCGTTTCCTTTGTAGACGATCTTCGGGAGAATCTCGATGAACGGATTGAGCGCGGGATTGTCGTCGTGCGATTCCTGGAAGTCATTGATTCGGGTCATTGATTCATCGGGAAGATCCTGGTTCAATTACCCGACTGGGGGATAAAAAAAAAGCTAGCTTAATGGCTAGCTAGCTCAAGCTCAACTAGCTAGCTCAAGCCAGCGTTTACCCTCCGCTCAAACGTCAGAGTTGCCAAAAGTTGGGTAAAAAGAGCCAAATCTCTTCATGGAAACCATCAAAATGAAACAAAATGAAGAATGATCAATATTTTAGATTTGATAGATCAATATGATCAATATTTTATCTTGTTCAAAAGATTTACATTCAAGAAAATGGCGACAATGACGACTCCATTCGGCTGTTTCAGCGCCAAATCCATTGTCGAGAAACGGGTATTCCGGTGAATGAGATGCATTTCGCCCGCATATCCAACACCTGAATTTACCGTATTTACTCGAATAGAAGGCCGGCCTCGATCATAAGACCGTCTCGAATAGAAGACGGGGTCTAGGGGATGATCGAAAAAATAGAAGACCGTCTTGAATAGAAGACCGAGTAAATACGGTAGTTTCTATTCGAGTAAATACCGTAGTTTTAAAAGCCAATTTTTACCTAAATCAGCTAAGCTAAATCATGTTTTCTGTTTTAAACAAAAAAAAAGTAAAAACAGACCAGACGGATCTGAACTTGAGCCAAGGGACCGTGATCGGTTTTGTAACCCAGCACACTAACCACTACGCCACCTCTGCCAATGTTCGGGGGCGAGGGGAAGACGCTTTAAAGGTACCGATCCCCAATCTGGAGCTGGTAATTTTAAAGCTTAATTAAAGGCAATTTTCTTTGGCTTTAACGACAATTTTATTTTTCTTTAACGACAATTTTATTTCCCAAATATCTCACGATTCCAAACCAATAAACAGATTTTTAAAAATGATTCGAAATCTCCGTCAAAAACTGTATCTAATGAGCTTAAGCACTTTGATTTCGGGTTTCCATATTAAACATTTTAGCTTTTTGAGCTCACTCACCCCCAATCGTATGCTCTGATCCGTTCATCGGCTCGGTTCCCCAATGCCAACTCACCGCATCCAAATGGAATTGTTCCTAGACAAAATAGCAATCTGAGATCTGAGAATGATTCGTAAAATCTAGTTGTTGTATGTTTAACGGTGACAGGATCAGATTTGATTTAACCAGCTCGGACTCACTTGTTTGCCTTGCTGGCTTGCTTGCTTGATTGCCTTGCTGGCTTGCTTGCCTTGCTGGCTTGCTTGTTTGCCTTGCTGGCTTGCTTGCTTGCCTTGCTGGCTTGCATGTTTGCCTTGCTGGCTTGCTTGCTTGCTTGCCTTGCTGGCTTGCTTGTTTGCCTTGCTGGCTTGCTTGCTTGTCTTGCTGGTTTGCTTGTTTGTCTTGCTGGCTTGCTTGTTTGTCTTGCTGGCTTGCTTGTTTGTCTTGCTGGCTGGCTTGCTTGCCTTGCTGGCTTGCTTGCCTTGCTGGCTTGCTTGCTTGCTTGCCTTACTGGCTTGCTTGTTTGCCTTGCTGGCTTGTTTGTTTGTCTTGTTGGCTTGTTTGCTTGCCTTGCTACCTTGCTGGCTTGTTGGCTTGCTTGCTTGCCTTGCTGGGTTGCTTGTTTGTCTTGCCTGCTTGCCCAAGCCTTAACTGGCCAGGCTTTCGCTCTGAGATCTGAGAACGATCGTCCACAGAATGATAGGCGCAACCCTGAATTTTGCAGAAACACAATTTAAAAAGTTTTGACGAAAGCTGTAAAAGAGTTTTTTTAAGGATCATCCCACCTCTTCCTCCCAAATTTAATGCTTTCTTTTCCCTAGTGTTTTTCTGATGTCCATAGCATTGTCTCTAATAGCGAAATAGCGAAAATCGCACACATGAATGGTTGCAATAGAATTCCTCTTCACTTTTGGCAATGAGCCCGATGGCTTTCGAAGTTATTGGCATGGCATAGTTATTGGCAGTTATTGGCATCTTAGAAAGGATAAACTCCAAGATTCAAGGACTTCAAGGGTATTGGGATTGAGCAGTGATTGAAGAATGGTGGGATTGAGCAGTGATTGAAGAATGGTGGGATTGAGCAGTGATTGAAGAATGGTGGGATTGAGCAGTGATTGAAGAATGGTGGGATTGAGCAGTGATTGAAGAATGGTGGCATTGGGCGGCATTTGTTTCCTTTTCTCTACAAATTTGGGCGGTGATTTGATCAAAAGGATGAGTGAAGTCATACTTTGTTTCAAAGAAGATGAAATGAATCGCATTATCGAGTATTTTAACGTGGAATTCTCCTTTTTTGGACGCCAAAATCGCAACAAGAGTTTGATTTTTATGCAGGCTAGCGTTCCGTGCGTTCCATTCCTGTGTGTGATGTGGACAGGAATGGACACAGGAATGGTCATCGCTCCGTCGTCACGCAAAGAAATTGCTGCAACGCAAGAGAATCAGGGAGGACAAGAGAGAAGAGGGTTCTCTCTAGAGAAGAGGGTTCTCTCTAGAGAAGAGGTTCTCTCTTGTCCTCCTGATTTGAATGTGATCGAGAACGTATAGGCATTTATGGCTCGGGTATTTTGCCGAAAGCTTATGGAGGAAATTTAAGCGCACGAACTCGAAAATTCTCAAGAAACAAGAGCTCGAAACGTTCATGAGTTCATGTTCTAATTCGTTCATCACCTCAAGTCTACCATTATCATCAAATCGACAAGAAATTGTTTGATAACCTCTACCACAGTTTGGATAATCAAGCTTTTTAGCTAATTCAGCGGATTGGAGCTGCAAAATTCAGGAATGCGGCTATCATTTTGTGGAGTATTTTTTGCCCAGACTATTGGCCTAGCATAGATCTATTATCGAACATTCTTGAGATGTAAAGCTATACAACTGAAAGCTATACAGCTATACAACAAGCTGAAAAGCCAATTGATCAGGTTTGAGCATTCTAGATTGAGCAATTGATCAGGTTTGACCATTCTAGATTGAGCTATTGATCAGGTTAGAGCATTCTAGATTGAGCAATTGATCAGGTTAGAGCATTCTAGATTGAGCAATTGATCAGGTTAGAGCATTCTAGATTGAGCTATTGATCAGGTTAGAGCATTCTAGATTGAGCTATTGATCAGGTTTGACCATTCTAGATTGACCAATTGATCAGGTTAGAGCATTCTAGATTGAGCAATTGATCAGGTTTTGAGCATTCTAGATTGACCAATTGATCAGGTTTGACCATTAAAACCAAGCAATCACTGGACTGGGTCTATTCCGACCCATCTACAGAACATCTACAGAACTACAGAACATCTACAGAACTACAGAACATCTATTGCCTACGACTCTATTCTTTTCAACCTCTGGCCAAAACGAGAGTGCCAACTCTGAGTCATTTCCCTCGCGTTCGATCATTATCTAAAAACTCGAAATGATTTTACAACCAATTTACCAATCAATCTACCAATTCCCAGTTTATTTACCCAATCTGAAATGCCTAGAGTGCCTTCTGGCCTTTCTGGCACGCGTTTAACGTTTACCCAGTGCATTTCTTTGTTCATTTACTCATTTCTCATTTCTCTCACTCATTTCATTCTAAAACCCACCGTTGCCCCAGTGTTGATCGCTTTGAATTCGCCATGATCATGGTATTCGACTCTAAAGGAAAAGCAAGTTTCATAGAATATTTTTAGCTAACATCTACAGTACTTTTAATGCAATTAGCTGAGTATCAGCGAAAGCTGTTAGCTGAATATCTGAAGAAATAAAGGTAAAGTCTCGCCTGAACTCAGCATTTTGTAGATTCTCTCCAAAAGCGGTGATCACCGGAACGATATCGATTGGAGATTGATTCCGACCGAGTGAAGTGACGTGCAGAACCTGAACACATATTTTGATTCGTAAAGGTTATCTACTATGTATAAAGCAGAAGAGTCGCCTATCTGTTTGTCTATCTGTTTGTCTGTCTGTTTGACTGTCTGTCTGCCTGTCTGCCCGTCTGCCTGTCTGCCTGTCTGCCTGTCTGTCTGTCTGTCGGTCAGTTTCTGTCTGTCAGTCTGTCTGTCAGTCTGTCTGCCTGTCTGTCTGTCTGTCGGTCAGTTTCTGTCTGTCAGTCTGTCTGTCAGTCTGTCTGCCTGTCTGTCTGTCTGTCGGTCAGTTTCTGTCTGTCAGTCTGTCTGTCAGTCTGTCTGTCAGTCTGTCTGTCTGTCTGTCTGCCTGTCCGTCCGTCTCTCCGTCTGTCTATCCATCTGTCTGTCCACCTGTCTGTCTATCCGTCTGTCCGCCTGTCTGTCTGCCCGTCTGTCCGTCTGCCTGCTTGTCTATCCATTTGTCTGTCCGTCTGTCTATCCATCTGTCTGTCCGTCTGTCTGTCTGTCTGTCTGCCCGTCTGTCCGTCTGTATGTGTGTCTATCCATCTGTCTGTCCGTCTGTCCGTCTGTCTGTCTGCCTGCCTGCCTGCCTGTCTATCCATCTGTCTATCCATCTGTCTGTCCGTCTGTCCGTCTGTCCGTCTGTCCGTCTGTCTGTCTGTCTATCCATCTGTCTGTCTGTCTGTCTATCCGTCTGTTCGTCTGTCTGTCTGCCGGCCTGTCTGTCTGTCTATCCATCTGTCTGTCCGTCTGTCTGTCTATCCATCGGTCTGTCTGTCAGTCTGCCATTGGCAAAAAGGGGCGGGGCTTAGATTGCGTGGAAAACGTGAACCTTCCCAGCGAAAATTCCGCTGTTAATTCTTATAAACGCATTTCTTTCACGATCTTATAAGCCAGAAAACATGTGATTACGAGCACACACAAAGTTTCAGAATCAAGCCTTTAGCACAAAGGCTTGACCTACTTTGTGCCCCTGGAAACGCACCTTTTCCAGTGCACCGAATTCAGCGGCTTTTCCTCACCTTTCCAATGCTATCCAATTTCACTTTATTCAGCAGCTCATCTTTCGCTGATTTTGCTTGATTCAACAGCTTCGGAGCTCCCTCCTAAAAAGCACTCTTTGCTCAAGTTTCGGTAGCTTTTTCTAGATTCGGAAAAAAATTTCTGGAATTTTGAAAGCTTCTAGATGATTCTAGATGATCTCTAAAATCTCTAGCGTAATCTTGACTCGAAATTTGCGTTATCTGTTCCATAGAACCTGCCCGTTTACCTAATCGAAGAGCAAAAGAAGCTGAGTAGCGTATTTCCATACTTTCTGCTTTCCTAAAACTTACCCCCACCTGCCCTACTTCTACAGAAATATATGTCGTAGCCGATTATGAATGAAATTTTTTGGTAAATCTTTCTAGTAGAGCAACCCTTTAATGTATGAGGACAATATTATATCATCTTGTAGCGAATTCAATTCTGCGTCGATTGGTACCAAATTTGTGAGTTTAAGTTAAAAATTGCCGGCGCTACAACGTTTCATTCAAAATCGGCGGGCCCCCGTAGCCGATGATGAATGAGTGGGTCTGGGAGCGTCCAACCATCAAGTATTTGGTCTAGGAGCGTCCAATCATCAAGTATTTGGTCTAAGAGCGTCCAATCATCAAGTATTTAGTCTAGGAGCGTCCAACCATCAAGTATTTAGTATCATTCGACGCAGAATCATTGATAATTATGTTAAATTTTTGAAATTAGAAAGATTGGATAAAAAGAAAAGAAACTAGAGCTGTTTGTTTGAGAGAGAACTTTGAAGGGCCGTAAAATTTTCTATTTTTATCCAATCTTTCTAATTTCAAAAATTTAACATAATTATCAATGATTCTGCGTCGAATGATACTAAATACTTGATGATTGGACGCTCCTAGACCAAATACTTGATGATTGGACGCTCCTAGACCCACTCATTCCTAATCGGCTACGACATATATAAATTTCTGTTTTCCAAAAACTTTCCCCAAACTACCATACCTTTATTGATTGCAAATGTGCTCCGAGGGCTCCTTGTTCCGTAAAATTTTGCGCAGTTTCTTTCAAATTTTGAAATTTCCCCTGCAGTTGACTCAAGAAAGCCATCGCTGAAAAGATATTCAGTTAAAGAATACAAGAAATAGCTGAATAGCTGAATAGCTGAATAGCTAAAAGCTGAATAGCTAAAAGAAGTCATAGGAAATTAATTGGAGGTTTCTTTTTTAGAGAAAACGGAGGAAATTGATGGCTTTTGAAGGAAAAGGGAAATCGATTTGAGGGGAAATAACGTTGGCTGAAAGATGGCTACAAAATGTTTACAAGTTGACGGGTTGTTTACAAGTTACAAGTTGAATTTCGAGACAAAACAACATGTACTGTACTGTGATGTACTGTAATGTACTGTAATGGACAGTTAGAAACAGTAGAAACTACAGTCCTGTACACAGTAAATTGGCGGACAAATAGTAAGCCTAAGCCTAAGCCTAACAAAAAAAATCGTAAAAACCACTTTCTATATCTCAACTTCCTGACACGACAGTCACCTGAAAATTTGCCAGGATGCTCCTATGGGGGGCTCAAGCACCACACCAAAAGCTTGCACCTTAACTCCGGGAAGCGGCTGAGATCCAGAAAATGGGGGTTCAGCCCAAATCCAAATAGACTTAGTGTTAGGCGCTAGCCGCTAGCCTTCGCACTAAAAACCTAAGCCTAAGCCTAAGCCTAAACCTAAGCCTAAACCTAAGCCTAAGCCTGAGCCTAAGCCTGAGCCTAAGCCTAAGCCTAAGCCTAAGCCTAAGCCTAAACCTAAGCCTAAGCCTAAGCCTAAGCCTAAGCCTAAGCCTAAGCCTAAACCTAAGCCTGAGCCTAAGCCTGAGCCTAAGCCTGAGCCTAAGCCTAAGCCTAAGCCTAAACCTAAGCCTAAACCTAAGCCTGAGCCTAAGCCTAACCCAAACCCAAACCCAAATAGACTTACGCTAGCCGCTAGCCTAACCCAAATAGACGCTAGCCGCTAACCTAACTTCTACAGCTAGCCTAACCTCTACAGCTAGCCTAACCTCTACAGCTAGCCTAACCTCTACAGCTAGCCTAACCTCTACAGCTAGCCTAACCTCTACAGCTAGCCTAACCTCTACAGCTAGCCTAACCTCTACAGCTAGCCTAACCTCTACAGGATGTGCCATAATTGTCGCAATTAGATAAAGTTCTGATTTTAAGGAAGACAAGAGCAAAGAAGACAAATTTTTAACTGAATCACATTTATTGTTACTGGCCAGACCCTGCAAACCACTCCCAAACCGGATATCCATGGGAAGAAGATAATGCTCTGTTGCTGGTGGAACTTCAAGGGATTGGCGCATTATGAAGTGCTGAAACCTGGTCTAACCGTCGATGCTGATCTTTATTTGAAGCAATTAATGAGAGTTAACGAGTCTTTGAAGAAATTGGGGCTCAAACCGGAGAGAGAGGCAAGGGAAAAGGCAAGTCACCAAGACTTTTTGCGACTCAGAAAGGTTGCGTTTGCAAATTTAGAGCGCAAAGTGCACGCAAAACAGTGCAATAAACGTTTTTCTTTGCTCGATTCTGAACCTTTCGCATTTCTAGCAGTTCCGTGCACTTATTGGTGTGCGAGAAAGGATGGGTTTAAAGATTTTTGGACTTTCTTTGGACTTTTGGGCTTTTGGACTTTGATTTTATTAGGTTGATGCATAAGTCTTTTTGTTCCTTTTCGTCTGCCGTTTCAAGCCAACAAATGCGCCAATTAAACTACGGTTGATTTCATTAGAAAAACCAATTATTTTTCTGCAAAATAACATCAAAACGGGTTTAAAAATATTTTATGCCTGGATTTTCTTGAGAGTATGAAGTCGGGTAGTCAAAAAGGGCTAACTCGATGATGCGGTGGTTTAGACACCTTAGCTAAAGAAAACCTATCTTCGTGTCAATAGATAAAAGATAGAGAAAAAAAACGTTTGATATTTCGCCAAAATTTCAGAGAAATTCATTCAGCCAATTTTTCCGTAGAGTTTTTTATAGATTTTTACGAAAAAGGCGTTTTTCACTCTCGAATTTGCTTGAAAATGAACCGAAATTGATTTAAAAAGATGGAAATTGAACAAAAAAACACTTTTTTTATAGAGCAAACTATAGATTAATTGGTGAATTTGTTACTTTTTAACAGAAGTACGAAAAAAACGAAAAGACTTATGCATCAACTTAATAGATCCAATACGGTTCCAATATGGTTCCAATACGGTTCTTTTTAGATCCAATATGGTTCCAATACGGTTCTTTTTAGATCCAATATGCTTCCAATACGGTTCCTTTTAGATCCAATATGGTTCCAATATGCTTCCAATACGGTTCCTTTTAGATCCAATATGCTTCCAATATGCTTCCAATACGGTTCTTTTTAGATCCAATATGGTTCCAATATCCTTCCAATACGGTTCCTTTTAGATCCAATATGGTTCCAATATCCTTCCAATACGGTTCCTTTTAGATCCAATATGGTTCCAATATGCTTCCAATACGGTTCCTTTTAGATCCAATATGGTTCCAATATCCTTCCAATACGGTTCCTTTTAGATCCAATATGGTTCCAATATGCTTCCAATACGGTTCCTTTTAGATCCAATATGGTTCCAATATGCTTCCAATACGGTTCCTTTTAGATCCAATATGGTTCCAATATGCTTCCAATACGGTTCCTTTTAGATCCAATATGCTTCCAATATGCTTCCAATACGGTTCCTTTTAGATCCAATATGGTTCCAATACGGTTCTTTTTAGATCCAATATGGTTCCAATATGCTTCCAATACGGTTCCTTTTAGATCCAATATGCTTCCAATACGGTTCTTTTTAGATCCAATATGGTTCCAATACGGTTCCAATATGGTTCCAATACGGTTCCTTTTAGATCCAATATGGTTTCAATTGGTGAATTTGTGTTCAAATTGGTGAATTTGTTACTTTTTTAACAGAAGTACGAAAAAAACGAAAAGACTTATGCATCAACCTATTAGTTTAAATTCTAGTTCGAAATACTCTTTTTCAAAGCAAAAAATCATCATCAAATTTTGTTGATTCCTGGAATTTCAGAAAAGTGAAAAAGGAAAAGGGAAAAAGGAAAAGCAAAAAGCAAAAAGCAAAAAAAGCAAAAAAGCAAAAAAGCAAAAAAAAAGCAAAATTTTCACTTCAATCTTTTCATTTCAAAGTTTCATGGAAGAGAAAAGAGAAAACGGCAAAAATTCGAAGAAAATCTCTTCTCGAATTGCCTAACGAATAAATAAAAGCTGAGAAAATGAGTGAAAGTTTTTTTTGTGAAAAATTTTCAATACGAAATGTTCGGAGATAAAAAAAATTTCAAATTAGTCAAAATTTTCTGATCTCTGAAATTTTAGGATTTTTTTTTTCAAAAAAAGCCAGAGTTTCATGAATTTTTCACAAAAACGTTTCAAAAAATCTCAAGAAATTCGCAAAAGGAAAGGGGAAATTATACGAAATTCTTCGAATCGCTGTGTATAGCTCAGTAATTTGCTTTAATTTGGGCTTCGAATTTGTAAAGGCGAATTGATGGATTGAAACTGGGGCGTTGAGCAAATTGATGCATTGATTTTCTTGAAGATTGATTTCACAAGAAAACAAAGGATTTCAATGCATCAGAAGGCGTTCATTTAAAGCAAAAAGTACTCTTAAAAGAATTGAATTTCACTGAATTTCAATAAGAAATCTCAAGAAATTCGCAAAAGGAAAGAGGAAATTATACGAAATTCTTCGAATCGCCGTGTATAGCTAAGTAATTTAAGCTTTGAATTTGTAAAGGGAAATTGATGGATTGAAATTGGTGCGTTGAAACTGGTGGATTGAAACTGGTGGATTGAAACTGGTGGATTGAGACTGGTGGATTGAGACTGGTGGATTGAAACTGGTTCATTGAAACTGGTGGATTGAAACTGGTGGATTGAAACTGGTGGATTGAGACTGGTGGATTGAAACTGGTTCATTGAAACTGGTGGATTGAAACTGGTGGATTGAAACTGGTGGATTGAAACTGGTGGATTGAAACTGGTGGATTGAGACTGGTGGATTGAGACTGGTGGATTGAAACTGGTGGATTGAGACTGGTGGATTGAGACTGGTGGATTGAAACTGGTGGATTAAAACTGGTTCATTGAAACTGGTGGATTGAAACTGGTGGATTGAGACTTTGATTTTCTTGAAGATTGATTTCAAAAGAAAACGAAGGATTTCAATGCATCATAACCGTATTGGAACCGTATTAGATCAAAAAAAGAACCGTATTGGAACCATATTGGAACCGTATTAGATCAAAAAAGGAACCTTATTGGAACCGTATTGGAACCGGAAAGCGTGGCTTGGCGCGTCCGCCCTGCTCCTCTCCGGTGCTCAGTCTTATGGAAGCCTCCCTGGCCTCTTCATCCGGCCAAAGTATTGGAACCGTATTAGATCAAAAAAGGAACCGTATTGGAACCGTATTGGAACCGTATTGGAACCGGAAAGCGTGGCTCGGCGCGTCCGCCCTGCTCCTCTCCGGTGCTCAGTCTTATGGAAGCCTCCCTGGCCTCTTCATCCGGCCAAAGTATTGGAACCGTATTGGAACCGTATTAGATCAAAAAAAGAACCGTATTGGAACCGTATTAGATCAAAATAGGAACCGTATTGGAACATTTAAAGCAAAAAGGAACTCTTAAAAGAATTGAATTTCACTGAATTTCAATAAATTTCACTGAATTTCAATAAATTTCATGAATTTCACTCAATTTCAATAAATTTCACTCAATTTCACTGAATTTCAATAAATTTCACTGAATTTCAATAAATTTCATGAATTTCACTCAATTTCAATAAATTTCACTCAATTTCACTGAATTTCAATAAATTTCACTAGAATCAATATTATAAAGAAAAAAAAAGCTGAAAACCCCAGCAAAAAAGGGCAGTAGTTTGGCTAATTAGGCCGTATGGGAAATGAAAAAAAAAAGCGGCTTGAAAATCTCTATTGAAAAAATATCTGATTGTGAGAAGAGGTTAGAAAGAAAGATATCTAACTATATATAAAGAAAGCGAAATAAAATCTCGACTATCTACTATCTAAATCTCGGACCAGACTTGCTTCACAGACTTTTTTTTAAGGCATCCACTGTTTGATATCGTTTCCCTGAAATCTTGTCTTCCAGAATTGACCATATCGAGACGTCTAACGGGTTCAAATCGAGGCTATTTGAAGGCTTTGAGATCTATTTGAAGGCTTTGAGATCTATTTGATTACCTGAACGCTTATGTAGCTATTACCTTACGGAAACACTATAGTCCTAAGGCTCCAGGATTGACCTTGCAAAGAAAGCTTAAGAACGCTAGAAAGCAAAGAACGCTAAGAAAGCTTAAGAAAGCTAAGAAAGCTAGAAAGCAAAGAAAGCTAGAAAGCTAAGAAAGCTTAAGAAAGCTAGAAAGCAAAGAAAGCTAGAAAGCAAAGAAAGCTAGAAAGCAAAGAAAGCAAAGAAAGCAAAGAAAGCAAAGAAAGCTAGAAAGCTAAGAAAGTCAAAGAAAGCTTAAGAATAACCGAAAGATCAAAGATTATTTATAGAAAAAGAGGAGGTTTAGCAAAAATACTCGAACTAGAGCTACTCTCGACGAGAGTGCGGGGCGGTGGGGGTGAATAGGGACCTAGGGGCCTAGAGGACCCCAGCTTCAGCCTGCATAGAGACCCAACTCGGGTTGGTAGTAAGGGATGGGAAAGGGACCAAAGAAACGGCTGAAAAGACCAAGAGACCAAAAAAAGGGGAAAAACGAGGCGAAACTCGAGAATCGGCTAGAGGCGAAAGAACAAAGGCAGGCCCTGGGGGAAGCCCTAAGGGTCTATGGCCTAGGGCCTAAGGCCTAGGGCCTAAGGCCTAGGGCCTAGGGCCTAAGGCCTAAAGCTGCAAGAGGCATCCCCATCAAAAGAATGCCCTTTATCCAAGTCTCCACGAGAGATTCAAGAGTTTCAATCGAATTTTCACACGTCTTTTTGATTTGTAAAGATTCCGAGAAGCTGCGAAAGCTATCTATAGAATAGATCTAGGATTTCTAATAAATACTACTAGCTACAGTACTCGAATAGCAATGTCTACAATTCCTACAGTACCCTATAGCAATGTCTACAATCCCTACAGTACCCTATAGTAATGTCTACAGTGCTACCGTGCTACAGGCTTAGCTATAAGCTGTAAGATATTGCTGAATATGGCTGAATGTAAGCTGCTCTGAAAAAGCAAAAAAAAGCGAATTTTAGCATTTTCTTCATATCTAGCTAGCTAAAGTTAATCAAAGCTTATTTCTAAAAAATTTGAAAACCAAAAATCTTTGTGAAAAGAAACGGGCGTTGAAATTCGTTCGGTGTGCTGAAGCGGAATAATTTTGGGGCTAAAGGCTCAGCGTTGGGGAAAAAGCTCAGCGTTGGGGAAAAAGCTCAGCGTTGGGGCTAAAGGAGTACTGGGTGGGGTAAAGACTCTGGGATCTCTTTAGCTAACTCGAAAAAAGGTGCCAGAGCAAATCAAATGGTAAACCTATAGTTTCTTCCCCCATCTTATTAAATTGAAAACATTTTTCTGAGGGAATTTTGCGCGTAGATGCGAAATTCAACATCCCAGAGCATCCCTTTTGCGGCAATTGAAAGTACGCAATTGAAAGTACGCAATTGAAAGTACGCAATTGAAAGTACGCATTTGAAAGTACGCAATTGAAAGTACACAATTGGAAGTACGCAAATGAAAGTACGCATTTGAAAGTCCGCAATTCGAAGTACGCAAATGAAAGTACGCATTTGAAAGTCCGCAATTCGAAGTACGCATTTGAAAGTACGCATTTGAAAGTACGCAATTGGAAGTACGCATTTGAAAGTACGCAATTGAAAGTACACAATTGGAAGTACGCAAATGAAAGTACGCATTTGAAAGTCCGCAATTAGGTGCAAAGGTAGGGGGAATCTGTAAACTCGTCTTGACATGTTGTCATTGTTGTTGAAATTTACACTGCCGTGTTTTTAATGATGAATGAATTGGTAATATTTTGAAACTATGATTTCTTGTTATTTTAATTTTATTACACATGGCTTTGATATTTTTCTATTATTTTGATGCTTTTTTGATGTTTTGTAATTTTTCTTAAGCTTTTCTTTAGTGTATGGCACAAGGTTTAGCATTGGCGGCTAGACTTGAATTGAAGACTCTTAAGAGAATGGCTCAAACTCGTGATCAAGAGTGACAAGGATTTCGATGATTGGCTGGCCGATGGAAAGATGGAAACTGCTTTGGAAAGATCGAGGCTGGTGGGAACTGCTTTGGAAAGCTTGAGGTCGATGGGAACTGCTTTGGAAAGCTTGAGGCCGATGGAAACTGCTTTGGAACGCTCGAGGTTGCCCGAATTGTGCCCGTCCGATGCACTTAACTAAGCTGGAAGCGGGTGTAAGAAGTTTGAGTGCAACTTGAGAACATCTAGAAAGAAAGTTGGCTTTTTAAAGGTTAGTTGTTTGCAGGGTTGTTAAAAAACAAGAAAAGTTACAAAACTGAGGAAAAAGTATCAAAAAATAGAAAAATATCAAAGCCGTGTTCATCAAAATAAAAAGAAATCAGTTTAAAAATATCACCAATCGATTCATGATCAAAAATCGCTCAGTGGAAAATTTCAAGATTTCAAAACGAGTTTACAGATTGCAGATCCCCAACTACTTTTGAACCAGCAGCAATCTCAGCAGACAACCGATAACAATAAACAACAACGGAAAGGAATGGCAGAGTCAAGGGAGTCAAGGAAGGAAGGCAACGAAGGAAAGCAAGAGTCTCATAACTTTCCATAATATCCATAATAAGGAATAGAGGACCAAAAGAGTCCAAAAGGAAGAGGAGGGGGATGAAAGATTGGTGGTAGTGGGGGGGAAAGTGAGAAAGAGAAAGAGGAATGCGTGTGGCTCAAATCCCCATCTTTTCCCCTTTCGTCCTATTACCGACTTGTCTCCGGGGGACCCCGAGGGCATGATTTGGCCCTGCATCCCCAGCCCCCCCCCCACTCGTTCTTTGGGAAAAGCCTAATGTGGACGACGGGGGGCTCGAATTGCGCACCCCCTTGCCCAGATATGTGAAAAGAAAGAGTATTCGAGATTCTCTCGAGTTCAACTCTGTGAAAAAACTCTAGATAGCCTACGAACCCTCTAGATGAAAAGGCTACTATGAATTCAGACATTCTGATAGTCCAAGACTTCAAGAAAATGAGGAGGAAGAGAATAAGCTGCGGGTGAAAAGTCGAACGGTGATCGAGGAGAAGAAAGAAACGGTGGAGCCAAACCACGGTGGAGCCAAAAGCAAGGGTATTTTTAGTGGCTACGAAGGCTACACTCGTAACGTTGCCGCTTCATTTTTCCTTATTAATGTTTTATGTTTAGGTGACAGAGTGCTTGAATAAGCTGCGGGTGAAAAGTCGAACGGTGGTCGAGGAGAAGAAAGGAACGGTGGAGCCAAACAACGATGGAGCCAAACGCCGGCTATTATTGGCTTCGTGGGTATGACTTGGCACGTTTTTTCAAACCACAGGATGCGCCATAATTGTTGCAACAAGGTATCGCACGCACGTTCCAGGACAATAACTCGTTGATTTAAGCTTCATTTTTAGTTTCTTTTTGAGTTTTTATTATATTTGAAATATAGTTGGAACTTTTTTTCATATAAAATGTGTCGTTTTTTAGAAAATCCTCGATCGACAATCGATCATCGACGTGCACGAGCGAGGAGTCTCGGCGCCGGAGATTCATAAGCGTCTTAAAGTCGATAGTAGTGTCATTTTTCGCACTATTTAACACTACGAAGCTGCGGGAACAATTGCTGATGCACCAAAAAGTAGACGAAGAATTGCTGATGCACCAAGAGCCACGCGAACAATTGCTGAGGCATCAAGAGCTGCGGGAACTTCTTTCGAATGCCGCTTAAAACGCGGAAATTTTTAAACATATGTATATTAACTCAAATAAATAACCGGCATATAAGTTCACATGAAATTTCTCGACTTAACAATGCATCAGAAAAGAAATTTGAGGAGAAACTAAAGATTGGATTAACTTACTACAAACCAAAATCTTGATCATAACCGTAAAGGAATCAAGTCGATAAAGAGAAAAACAAACAAAGCCAAAAAAAATTAACGAGGTGATTTTCAAGGCTTTCCAGCTGCGCGAGCCGCTTCTTTCTTGGCCGCTTCTTCAGCTTCGGCAGCCTGACGTTCAGCGTCCACAACCTAAAAATACAGTCTTTATAAAGCCATTCAAAGTTTTTACCTTTAGCAAAGCCTCCAGTTCCTCGACGGTCAACACTCGATGTGTGTTTTCCCCGGGCTAAAGTTGAAAATAAATAAAAATCTACTACTAACAAACTTTTTCCGTCTTGCTCATCACAGCGATTTCAATGTTTGAGGCACCAGATGGGACAACCTAAAAGAAAAGAAATGATTTTGAATCAAAAACCTGGGAAAAACCAGAATATTTTGTGAGTTATAAATAATTGCTTACGCTAATTGCTGCCCAACCTGAGAAAGAGCCTTAACGACGAGTTTCAATACGGCTTGCTCATCTTGGATATTCTCATCCTTGTATTGTTCCTCGAGAAATTCGCGAACCGCTTTCTCGCCACGGCCTGTCGAATTAGCCTAAAATACAAACATTTAAGAATATCACATATTATAACACAGCGTAGGCAATTATTTATAACTCACAAAATATTCATAGTAGGCTCCACTTGGTTCTGTCTTGAAGAGACGAGGAGTTCCATCGTAGTCGAATCCGCCCACCAACATCGCGATACCGAATGGCCGACGTCCTGGTGATTGAGTGAAGCGCTAAAGAAAATGATGCAAATGCTGATTAAAACTAACGACTGGTTAAAAACGATCAACTACCTGTTTTGTATCAGCAATGTATCGCGAAATGTAATGAACGGTGACCGGGTCTTCGAGCGTCAACTTGTACGATTGGCATTCGATCCGCGCTCGGTCTACCAACACACGAGCATCAGCGGAAAGACCTAATATAAAAAGTTGATGCTAACACGACGTTTATAATTCACCTGCAAAGGCCAACATGATGTGGTCATCAATCATGTGAATCTTGCGAACGGTACGATCATCCTAAAAAAGACACATAGAAACGGTTGAACATGTTTCATATTTTCCCAATGAAGCTGCATACCTGAAGTGTCGGGATGGTCTTCTTCTCAACGCCAATCACAATGCAGTTCTTTCCACGGACACCAACCTAAAAACACGATGAATAATCACGACTTGCTATAGCTATGCGATTCAACTGTGCTATTATTATATTATAACTAGAAAATTTCCAAAAGAAAGCTCATACAGTTCAATTAGCAAAACTAAAACCGAAACTGGTGCTATAGTAGTTGAGGGGGGCAGTGCACATTCATCTCTATTGAGTCAGAGCGCACCAATTTTTGGTTCTAGGGTTTTTTAATGGCGTAGATTCTTAATTTGATATTTATTTCAGCTTTAGCAACTGTTTTCTAGCTATTTCAAGCAGTTACTGAGGTTTTAAGCCACTTAATTCGGTTCCGCACCTCTAAACCCAGTGGAAATAGAGCCGCTCTTGATGGCTCGGAATTGTAAAACTAGTGGCAAGTTCGAAAAAATCGGTATTGACAAACTGGCTCCCCCAACTACTATAGCAGCCTGAAACTTACAGCAGTAGATCCCTTCTTGACGGCCTCATTGGCGTATTCGACTTGGAACAGATGTCCATCCGGAGAGAAGATTGTAATCGCCCGATCGTAGCTTTGACTTGTCATTCTCTAAACGAAAGAAATTCTAAAGTATCGAAAAACAAGAAAGTGTAAACGTCAAGAAAACTTTAAAGAGCAAATCCTACAGATAACAAAAGCACGCGTTGGCCATTAGCAGCATTCACTATACTCGTTAGACTTGTTTAACCAGACAGATCAAAAAATCAGGTCGCGCAACTCCAGGCGTTTAATCTAGCCTTCAGAGCATCGGATTTCAATAAACTTTTTTTATTTAAAAGCCAAGATTTTCAGCTATTTAATGATATTCATCACTTATGTTAGTACTAATAAAGTTGGGAGGGGCCACATTTTTTCTTCAAAACCACTTTTTCTGAAGTATTTTTATGCGTAGATTCCGAAAAACACAACGAGCGTTTGGGAAAATGCGTTTTAAGCCGAGTTTCAGGGCTCCAAAGTGCGCGATCATACAGTGTGATGAGAGGGATACACATAGGGAAGAGGTCTAAAAATGGTCTCTCAAAACATTTTTTGAAGCCAAAAACACTTCTTCTGGCATAATTTAACCTATTGATTACGTTTCTGATCAATTTGAAGCAAAATAAAAAAATTTTTCCAAATTTCGACATGACATGTGGTCCCCCACATGAGTCAAAATCGGTCAAAATCTTAAAAAAATTTCAATTTGTTATGCCTCTATTAGCCAATTTAAGTTCGAAAATGGATATTTCGTGGTTAAAAATTATTTTGGATCTAGTTTTGACCTTGAAAAGTGTCCTAATAGTCGATAGCTCCACATAGTGAAGTACACTGTAGAAGCGCGCACTTTGAAGCCCGAAATTCGGCTTAAAACGCGTTTTCCTAAACTCTTAGTGTTTTTTTTAGAATCTACGTATAAAACTACTCCAGAAAAAGTGGTTTTCAAGAAAAGAAAAGTGGCCCCTCCCAACTTTATTAGTACCCTTAACATAAGAAAAACATTTTCTTTTGAAAAAGTGGGTCAAAAATCGAGACTTAACGAGACAATTCCTCGTTATCTCGTTAATTCTCGATTAGGTTTTTGGTCCACTTTTTCAAAAGAAAAATAAAAATGATGAGTATCATTAGATAGCTTAAAATCTTGGCTTTTAGATAGAAAAAAGTTCATTAGAATCCGATACTCTGGAGGCTAGATCAAGCGCTTGAAGTTGCGCGACCAATTTTTTGATCTGTCTAATATTCACGGTCTAAATAGCCGTAATTTTGGTCCAAAATGCCTTGGAAGACATCAAAAGGGAGCGGGACAAATGCGACCTTTTTTTTGCGCACCTTGCCCATTAGCGCACCTTTTTTCGCGTTTTAAAAAAGCTCATATTAACCAATTTCTATTCCAAATGTTGTTTTTCTAGGTAATTTTAGGGCGTAGAATCGAAATTTTGACATATCAGTGCGTGTGGAACCAATTTGAAAGACAAAACGGCTAGATCAAATTACAGAAAATTGTCGATTTTTCTCTTTATATAACTCTGTTCGTTCGCTTCCACAAGCTCTGATATGTCAAAATTTCGATTCTACGGCCTAAAATTACCTAGAAAAACAACTTTTGGAATAGGAATTGGTTAATATTAGCTTTGTAGAGCTTTTTTAAAACGCGAAAAAAGGTGCGCTAATGGGCTAAGTGCGGAAAAAACGGTGCGCAAAAAAAAGGTCGCATTTGCCCCACTCCCGTCTCGTCAAGCAAGTCTAATATTCATGGACTAAATAGCCGTAATTTTGGTCCAAAATGCATTGGAAGACATCAAAAGACAATAAATGCGTTTATTTTTTAAATCTACAGCAAAAGGTATAGAGGAAAACTAGGCGAACAAAAAAAAAAAATTCGTTTTCCTGCGAGCTTAGTCGCTTTATATACACCATAAAGAGTGCATTTTAGAATGAGACAGACACTCGAAGTACGGTAATTCGTGTAGTATAAATTTTTACACCGAAACCTTGTAAAAATTTTATATGTACGGCGTTATGAAGTCTTGATCTTATAAAATAAACGATCAAGTTCGAATTATCGCGATGATAATAGTGTTGGCAATGTGCCCGCGGAGAAAACGGGACCATTTATCGTTGGTTACGACGTCAAATTCTTGTTCCGAAATTTTGAAAATCTTTAGAAAATGATAGTTTGCGATTTTTTAAAGCTTTTTTTACCGTTCTAGATGAAAACTGAACCTCAAAAATTTAAAATAAAGACTTCGACTTCATTTTTAAACTGGTTTTAAGGATGAAACTTGAAAAAATTGCCAAAACGATGAAAAGACCTTGATCAACTTCGTTTTTCTTATGTATGTATTCTTAAAGTTTTACAATATCTTACCTACTAGTTTATTGCTTTAGAAACGGATGGTTCTTACGAGGAGGAGCTCTCGACTCAACCCGTCAAATGAGCCAACTCCTGAGGCGCCAGTGGAACCAGTCAAAAATGAGGTAAAATTTGATAATTGTTTGAAGGAAAATGTCTAGTTAAGTCTAAAATGCCTAGGCTCTTTTAATGTTTTAATTTAGCCAGCCCCAACGCCAACTAAATCGAAAATGCTGATCGTCGACGAAGATACGCCGGACGAGGAAACACTAAGCGACGATGATGACATTGAAGTGATTGAGGTTTGTTTAAGATGCAAAGATTCAGATTGTTCGAAATGTACAGTGGTCAAGAAAAGTCTTTACCCTTTGCCTCCCAAATGATTAAAATGGTCATTGTTTGTTTCGAACGTTTCGGAAAAAAACTTTTTTGATGAATAATTTGCCAATGTTTTCTAGTTTTCGGATTAAATAGCTTACTAAAAACTTCAACTTTGAGCCGCAAAAAAGTCTTGACTCATTGTCATATTCTGTTGTTTGCTGTATAGATGAATATTTGGTGGCTCCTCCTTTTGGATGAATATATTGCGCGCGATTCATTTTAGCACAAAAAAGTTTTTTTACTAAAAACTTCAACTTTGAGCCGCAAAAAAGTCTTGACACATTGTCGTATTCTGTTGTTTACTGTATAGATGAATATTTGGTGGCTCCTCCTTTTGGACTTTTAGCAACTCGACCGTGCTGAATTTGAAAATTGTCTTTCTCTAACTCTTTTAGTTTTCGAGATCTCGTTACCCCAT
The DNA here is from genome assembly GCA_958450365.1 of Mesorhabditis belari. Lineage (NCBI taxonomy): Eukaryota > Metazoa > Nematoda > Chromadorea > Rhabditida > Rhabditidae > Mesorhabditis > Mesorhabditis belari. Next base: position 839,324 of record CAUEEP010000753.1, on the reverse strand, counting down.
TTATAAGGGAAAATCGGTTTTTGAGCTTGTAACCCCAAAATATCGTAAGCCGTAGATCCTATGATTCTGGTATGTAGAAACGTTTTTTAGTAGATATTTCAATGAACATTTTCATTTATAGCACTTTGGGTTAAAACTCAACGATTGCAGAGAAAAGGAGTTTTGAAGTTCAAACAGACTCAAAAAACAATCAATTTGCATGTAAAATTACTCATTATCAGGAGTTCTCTTTTTAAAAGGTTTAGAGGTTCTCTTGTTTAGAATTTCCCAGAGGTCGTTCATCAAGTAGAGGAAAATGAGGAGGCCGATGAAATTGAAGTTCTTGACGAAAACGGATTGGTGAATCACGAAGTGCAAGCGAAAGAAACAGAATCGATGGAAGATGAGGTAAAAGCAACTATCTACGAAAAAAATATTTAAATTAGTCAAATTTGAGTTTAAAATACAACTTTGATTTTATTAGAGTGAAGACGACGAAGACGAGGAAGATGATGAAGAGGAAGAAAAAGAATCAGATGAATTAGAAGATGAGAATGGATCTGAAGAGGACGAAGATGAGGAATTAGAAGAAGAACCGCCCGCAATTCTCGACAAAAATCAATGGACTCAGCTCTTCGAGGAACAAAATTTTGAGGTAATTTTTTTTAAAAAGTCCTCATTTTTTTAAAATTTAGAGTTTGAAAGAAGCCGTAGTTTGGACAACAAAACTTCAAAAAAGTTGGCGAGAAACGTTCGAGAAGCATTTGGGCAATGGTGTGGAGGTAAAAAGCTTAAATTTGGCAGGGGAAATGAGAACTTTTAGGCTTTCATCGAGAAAATTGGTGGAAAGACGAAGATTGCTGTGTCGAAAATGCATGGCTTCTTTTTTGACGGACAACTCGGCGCTCCACATTTCTTGTTGTTTCTGATGAAGAGAATGAACGATGAAATATCGGTTTGTTAGCTTTAAGTATACTTTAAGTAGCTTTTAAGTTAAGTAAATTATATTTGGCTAAATAATCTAAATAAACTAATTAACTTCGTGTTAAAGTACAAATTTAGGCAATCACTCATTCACCAACTGCAAAATGGAACGTGTTTCGATGTTTGAAAGTGATTCAGTCAGCTCTTGAATCATCATCGGAATTTCGAGGACATAAAGGTAAATCAAAGAAAATGATGAACTTGCAAGTTCGAATTAATTTTATTTACTACTCGCTTTAGTTGGTCAATTTCACGGTGGAAAGAAGGGAATGAAAACTGTCAAACGAGCCTATCAAGATTTATGGTTGGATGTGCTCAAGAAAAAGGTCCATTTCCGACTTTACCTCTAACTCGCTGTTCAAAAAATTTAACGCTATGTTGTTGTGCAATTTTAATGTTAAACAAGGTAGTAAGGTCCTGCAAAGGCCAGCATCATGTGGTCATCAATCATGTGAATCTTGCCAATCAACAAGGTAGTTTAACCAAATTTTTCAGCTTCCCAAAAAAGTTCTTCGTTTGGCAGTGGTTCATCTTTCAAAGTCAGTGCTCGATTTCGTGCCAACGCCACACTTATTCGCCGAATTTTTCTTCAAAGTCATTTCTTTCATGTTACAACGTGTATTCTTCGTTTTAGATCTTCAAACGTGGTGGCATCTTTGCGATTTTGGCGATCGACGGAATTTTCGAGCTCATCGTTAAGCATAACTTGTAAGTTTCAGTGTTCTTTGACTCTAAATATTACCTTTTTAGTGAATTCCCCGACTTCTATGAGTATGTCTATCAACAAACGACCGCACAATCCTTCTACACAGAACACAAATGGCATTTTCTGAAGAATATCGACAAGTTCTTGTCGTCTTCGTGAGTTTGGATAGACAAGATTTGGTCAAATTTTCTTTTAGTCACGTTCCCGAGTATGTTGTGGCTGGATTTTTGAAGCGCTTGTCTAGGTTGCTTCTATGGGCTCCATTAGATGCACAGGTTAGTTGGAAATTTTAGTGAATTCACATGAACAAGATCGTAAAATTATCGTCAACTATATTAAATAACTTTATGATTTAGGAATCAATGTTGGCGCTCATCAAAAACCTTCTCATTCGACACAAAAGTTTGAACATTTTGATTCATCGAGATGTTCCTGGTTAGTTTTTTTAACCTTTAAGCTAGTTCACGTATTCATTTAGAAAAGCTACTTGACGATCCGTACTTGGAAGATCGACCACTTAAAGATTGTCGAGCTTTTGACTCGAGTTTGTGGGAGATTAAGGTGTGTGCTTGTTAACGCAAACATATTTTGGGTTAACAAAAAGTTTTGTGTACAACAGTTTGATGATTTCAGGCAATGCAAAGTCACTGGTTTCCCAATGTCGCCAAACGAGCAAATTTCATTGATCGTCCTACAGAAAAGGTAGACTTTTATACAACTTGTCTAAATCCCAATGTTTAGACAGAATCGATGGTTCGCATTCGAGATTTTTCCGCCTATCTCGCTCAACTTTTTGAAAGAAAATATGGTGAGGCGCTGGCTTCAAGAAATGCTCATTTCGAGGAAAGTCAGGTAAATTTGAAGTTTAAACATTAAACCTTTTTTCATTTAGGATATGAACGACGAGGATGAAGAAAATGAGGAAAACGAGCGAGAAGAAACGAAAAAAGATGGGCGCAAACGGGCAAAGGTTGTAAAAACGGCTTTAATTATCATTTTTTTCATTTTAGGGTAGCAAAAAGTCGGGAAAACGGGCAAAGCACGAATTCGAGATTCAACTTCGTGCCGACGAGCCAACCGGTCAATTCTTCCCTCAGTCATCCACCGTTTGCGACTTCAATCGATTTTGGACTGAATAGAATTTTTTTAGAATAAAGTTGTTATTTGTTACCGTTTGTTTGTTACTTGTTGATTGTTTTTGTTAGAAAATAAAATTTTTATCTTTTTCTTGCTTTGTTTTCGATTGGTGCTTAAGCCACTATGCTATCGTTGGTTGAAAATTGAAATTTTTGAATCATTCTAGTCATTCTTTGTGTTGAAAACTTTTTGATTATTAGTGTACTTCAAAAAAACTTGCAAGCTTTGATAGTTTTTGAGTTTAGAGAAAGAATGCCCTACGCCAATCAGCCAACCATACAGATTTTGGAGTTAACCGAAGAGGTAACGAATTAAAGAAAGCTTGATAGATTACGTGGTAGTAAGCCTTTAATTAATGAGTTATTAAGTATTAAGGTAGGCATTATGTTTTAAAAAGTTTCACTAAACATTCCTTTTTTAGTTTGTCCGCTTCGTTCTCGAGGACACGGATCTCTCAGTGGCCAATGCTTTGCGAAGAGTTTTCATTGCTGAAGTAAGCTTTCATAAAAAAACATCGATTTGAGCTTTTCTAGGTTCCAACCATGGCAATTGATTGGGTTCAAATCGAGTCAAACACATCGGTGCTTCACGACGAGTTCTTGGCTCATCGGATGGGGTTGATCCCGTTAACGTCAAACAAAGTTGTTGATGAGTTCGTCTACAGTAGGGTACGTTTTTAATTTAGAAATATATAAAAACGGCTTATATTATGGCTTTTCATTTTTTTTGCTTTTTTTTTAGGATTGCGAATGTGTAGACTTTTGTGACCGCTGTTCGGTGGTGTTCAACTTGAAAGTTTGCTGTAAAGAAGACGCGACTCGTGCTGTGACAACCGCTGATTTGGAGAGCAGCAATCCTGATGTATGTTTGCTTGTTTTTAAGCAATTGATATTATTAACAATCATGATTTCTTAAACAAATCTTTCTTCAGGTTGTGCCAGCTTGCGGAGTGCACTTAAGTCGAAAACTTGGGATCGATGATGGTGGAAATCAAGAAGAAATCATGATCGTCAAATTACGAAAGGGACAAGAAGTTGTCATGAAATGTTATGCTAAAAAGGTAGCATTTTATCTTTTACAACATTGAATATTCATTCATTTAGGGTTTTGGGAAAGAGCACGCCAAGTGGAATCCGACAGGTAATTTCTATTATGGTGTTAACTTATAAACCTTTCAGCCGGTGTATCATTTGAATACGATCCAGACAATGCTTTACGTCATACGGTAAGCATTTTAGCAGTAAACAGTAAAATGCACTTACTACCTAAGTAGTCATGCATCTTTTTCATTAAAACTACAAGTGCTTGCCTAATTGGGTTTGTTTTTAGGTTTATGCAAAGCCCGAGGAATGGCACAAAAGCGAGTTCTCTGAACTAAAAGATTCTGACATGGCCGAATTGCCCTACGATGCAAATGGAAAGCCGAACAAGGTTAACTTGAATAATTATTGTCCGCTAATCAATGTTTATTTTAGTTCTTCATCGGTGTCGAAGCTGCTGGACAACTCGCGGCTGTGAGTATTGTCTCTAGTGGGGTAAGAAAATGTTTGACAAGTTGGAAAAGGAAATTATCATTTCAGGCCGAAATGTTGACGAAAAAGTTGCGTGATCTTCAGCAAGCACTCACAAAAGCGATGAGCACCGCTGCTTCAAATCCACTTTGATATGTTTGATCTCATTTGTTTTTATTGTTGATCCATAATTTTATAAATCATTGATTTACTTTGTTGCTATGTTTTGATTCTCTCATTTTTTATGTATGTTCAGAATAAATATTTATTGAGCGAGAAAGATTTATTGTTCTAAAGTCAGTGAGATAATCTGTGAAAGTACCCAAAATTTTGTCTAGTAAAGTGGTTGCAATTTGGTCATTTAAAGCTTTAATTTTATTTTTATTTTAGAGCTGTGATGGAGGGCGCCGAAGCGAAAGGAAAAGTTTTTGGGTCTTTGGCCAACAATTTGGCAGCAATGAGGGTTGGTTTTATTTTTTGTCAATGACAAAATATTGAAGCTGTTAAAAATAAGCGATGGTTATCAAGTTGATATCGTTAAAAATGCTACAATGGATCTTTAGGTCTTTAAAAGATGTTAGTATCCAGGCACAGCTTTATATATGAAATGTTGGATGTAAAAGTGTCTTAAATCGGTAAAATACCGCATGGAGACACTGCTGATTCGAATATTAATAGTCGAATTGATATCATTAAGAAGTGGTAAGGACAGTACCGTTATAAGCTGGTGTTATTAGCCCAATTGTTAACCAAGTTTAACCTAAATAATAGCCATTCTTTTAGAAAGAGGGCAACGCCGTACATATGGAAGCCGGTGAACGGATGGATGTCGACTCGGTGACGAGTAAGTAATTTAAAGTTTTTAAGGAAAGATTTGATTTAGAAACTTTATACGTTAAAACTTTGTCTTTGATGCATTTCAAAGTTTAGGTGAGCACGATAAGACGGTGTTGGCCGAATTCGAGCGCCGTAAACGAGCCCGTCAACTCACATTACCCACCGATGATCGGCAGGTTGGATGGCAGTATGTTATTAGTTTAATTTCTTTATGTTTAGTTGAAAATGAAGCTCCGAATGTTGAATCAACCGATTTGCCTATTCGGAGAAGATATTCAAGACAGACGTGAACGTTTGCGAGCGCTCCTCTCCACTCTGACGCCCGATCAAATTACGAAGATTTTACACACGGAAGAGGTTAGTAAACTTGATAGGATTAGGGCCCAACTCTGATCGGAATATTAAGCTCTGGGTCATTTAAACATTTAGCTCTTAACCATTCCAAATTCACTTATTAACCTTATTTGATAGTAATAGTTTAATTTCCAGGCAGGCGGCACCGAGCGCAGAGACAAAGAGACGAGTACATGGTATCATCGAGGGACGGAGACACTTCGAGATGCACGAGTGGCGATTGCTGATCATTCGTTGAGGAAAGCAAAGATTAGGTTAGTTCTAGTCTTTGCAAAAGCGTTGGCAAGGCTTTACACAATCTGAAAAATAAATAATTTCATATCTTTCTTTAGACTCGAACATCTGCGCGAAGAAAGCACAAAGCCTGATCAGGAAAAGGGTAAAAATTTCAATTTTGGACTAAAAAAAGCACTTTAACGTTTAGCCTTGGAAAAACAGGAAACGCATCGATGGGTACAACAGCTAAATCTACATGCATCACAGGTGTTTTCACTATGTCCAGCAAAATACAAGTTTCTTTTTAGGTGGCTGATCTTCGTCCAGTTGCTTATGTGGAATTTGCGCCCGATTCGGATCACATTGGTCAGTTTTTTTCTAACATTTTTAAAAAACTCTGATTTTTAGTAACTGCCGGATGGTCAGGAGTGCCAGCTGTGTGGAGAAGAGACACCTGCGAGAAAGTGATCAAATATCAAGGGCACCACGGGCAATGCGGATGTGCTAGGTGAGGTTTTTGATTATTGTTTGGTGTTGCCGGATAATAAATTGTCGGAGTCCTAAATGTTGTATGTTGTGTTGTCGTTGATGTCAATGAGTTGTTGCGTGCTGTTTATCCATCACAATCTACCTAGCATCAATCCGTTCAGATTCCATCCTCAAGCGTACATTGGACAGGATGAGAATGCGTTAAACGTCGCTTCGTGTGCACATGATGGTGAGCATTCAAAAACGCAAATAAGAAAAAAATCAAGATAATGTTTTAATGTTACTTTTTTAGCATAACATGTTTACAATTGACTTATTAAAGTTTTACATCAAAAACTTATGCTTTTATTTAGGGACCGTCTCGTTGTGGTCACTTTCACAAGAACATCCAATCGCTCAACTCGAGAAGCATCCACAACGCGTTTCCCGGCTCGCTTTCCACCCAACAGGGCGATATTTAGCCACTGCTTGGTTAGTTTGTTGTGATGATTATCAAAAAGTTTAAAATGTTGCTACATTTCGTACGGCTTAATTATTTTATTCTTTAAATCTTTTCTTTAGCTTTGATTCAACTTGGCGCCTCTTCGATGTGGATGTCGGCGAGGAGTTGCTCATACAAGAAGGGCATTCAAAGGTTAAAATATTTTTGTTTATTCTATAAAATGCATAATTAGCACGTCTCCGATGTGATATTTCATCCGGATGGCGGTTTAGCGCTCACGGTTGGTCACGATTGTTATGGACGAGTGTGGGATTTGAGAACGGGAAAGTGAGTGAATGGATTTAAGATAAAAGATCATTTCTTTTTAGATGTATTATGTTTCTGGATGGGCACACAAAGGAGATTTACACGGGAGAATGGATGCCGAATGGTTTCGAGATGGCAACCGGTGGAGCGGATAACACAATTAAGGTGGGTATAGTTGCAAATTAAAAGCTGATTGGATTAATCAAATTTGGAGCTTAATATAGCTTGAGAAATCTTGGAGTTGAATTTCTTCTTGGTGTAACTGTCAAGTCAAGATGCCAAATTCCTACCTTTATTGTACTAAAATGATTTCAACCCGGATCAAGTATCAAGTCTAATAAAGATGCTAATTAATTCTCCTGTTTAATCCGATTTTATTTCCAGACTTGGGACCTCCGAATGCGTCGTTGCACTTACACAATGCCGGCGCACACGTCGACGATTTCGCGGATTAGAATCGATTCAAAGGGACAATACATGATCTCTGGAGGATTCGATAATTTGTTGAAAGTGAGCTTGCTTTAAGAGATTTTAACGAACGAACTTGTTTAGTGTTGGGCAACGCGTGGCTGGCAACCATTGCGGGAAATGAAAGGACACGATACAAAGGTAAATTTTAAAGCTTGCAGACTGATTGACTGAGTATTAAAGTTAAAGTCTAAAATGTCAAAATTTGACGTAGCTTTATTTATCAGAGCGCTTTGAGCTAGCTGACAACTCTAGCATCAGCATTTCATAGTCTTTTTGCTTGTTTGCTTAATGTTTATTTTCAGATTATGTGTATCGACATCTCTCCAAACGGTCAATGGATAGCTTCAGCCGCTTTCGATCGAACATTCAAATTGTGGACCCAATCCGATTACTAAGTTATTTAATTTCTTTCTTTTTATCGTTAAGTTTAAATTTTGATCTCTGATAAATATTTTCAACATTCCAGTGATCGTGATTTGAGTTCGTTAGAGGAAAAAGAAAAGAAAATTGCTACCAGAACTTCCTGACTTAAAATTGACTAACGATTAAGAGCGCTAGATGCTTTTTAGAAGACTTTTTCTTCCCAATCGATCAAAAAACCGAGCTTTTTTTGTACTTCAAACAATTTATCACATTTACAGAAAGGGCACATGGGCAGCAATGCAAAAGACATTTTGTACGTAAACAAAAAAATATGGTTAAGAGTAGCTGCATCGCGGGTATTAACCAATTCAATGAAGCCTCTTTCTTGTGCCTAGCACAATACCTCCAACTAACCAATCCTTACTCCTATTGGGTCCTTCTATTGGGTTTGTAGAGTTCTTAAAAAGATCAGCAACAATGTCACGCGGAACCACTAAGCATCTTCCCGAAGCACACTTCAGAGTCGTCTTCTTGCGTCCTAAAAAGAAAAAACAGGTAACCAATCCGTGAAAGAAACACATACCTTGATTTGCACATGCGTGCAACAAATCAGCATTTGCACAGCTTTCATTTGTGGGCAGGCTTGTGATGAGTGAAGGAGTTGTAGTGATTGTGGTCTGCAGACATTCGATTTCTTCAACGCATCCCTCATAATCGCACTTCTCGTCACATTCAGCTTCAGCTCCAGACGTTTTTCCCGATGTGCAACCTAAAGAAATTTTGGCGCTATTTTGGACGGCGATCTTTTAAACGGCGCTCTTTTAGTGCCGCCTAAACTCCCGGGACTATATGAAAAGAGTATCGTTTAAAAGAGCGCCGTTTAAAAGAGCGCCGTCCAAAATAGCGCCAAAATTTCTTTAGGTTGCACATCGGGAAAAACGTCTGGAGCTGAAGCTGAATGTGTCGAGAAGTGCGATTATGAGCGCTCTTTTAAACGACGCTCTTTTGATGTAGTCCCGGGAGGCTAGGCGGCACTAAAAATTTGCATTGCACAATTTGCATTTAACGTTTCTGGATTTTTAAATCCATCGACAATGATATCACGAAAGAATTGGTGTCACTGGACACATGTTTTTGGATCAATTTCGATATCACTAGCTTGCTGTTTCTACGGTTCCCATGTCATTGAGCCATAAATGAGCTCGAATAGGTTTTAAGTGTCCATTCTATTCCTTGCCCACGAGGATTACTGTAGCCGGCCCTCTCGCGGCCATCGCCGGCGAATTTTTCCTTGACGCGTCGCGGCCATTTTTTTGAATCACCTGGAACCTTGGGAATCGTTTAACTGAATATTTTCACACTTTTAAAATTTCCTTTCAATGGAGGCCGCGAATCAAATGCTTAGCGATCACCAGGTGAATGGGATTTCTGAAAAATTGACTTGGAATTAAGCTTCGAGTAAGCTCAGATAAGCTGTTATAGCTAAATTTTGGTTTAAATTTTTCAAATTCAAATCTCAGGTGCAAATTCACAATATGGATGCGGGGAGGACGACGACAGTGCTGACTGGAGGACCGTCACAGGGTAAGGACCTGGGATTGAGACTGGATTATCGACAGAATAGCTGGATTTTTTGCTAATTGATCCTCTTTTAAAAGAAGGCTAGAGTAGCATCCAGTATCACATTAACCGAATAGGTATCTGGAGCTTGCCAGCCTTGCCAGATCTTTGCTAGTCTTGCCAGATCTTTGCCAGTCTTAACTTCACTGCAGGCTGTCTGACCCACGAAGCCTCTGGTTTACAGGCCATAGAATCCCGAGCTAGCCTTTTTACATGAAAATTTCATTTTATAGGCTCTCTATCAGTTCCATCGATGGGTCGAGGTGGGAAACACTCGACGGATTGGCAAAGGGGACCCGCTCATTCCACCGTCGTTTCGGATGAAGTTCGGTGGGATTTATAATACGACAAAGGCTGTGATTGATTGGGCTGTGATTGACTGGGGAACAGTCAGATTTCGCAAGTGCGACTCTTAACCAAAGCTATATGACTTGCGCAAGTCGGACACGGGCAACACGATAACGTTTTTAATTTTTGCCTAAATGCTCTAGATTTCTATATTTGAAATTTGGGCGACTAATGTGTTTGTAAGGGCTACCGTCGCTCACCAAAAAGTGGCTCAGTGGCGCAGTGGTAGTGCAGCTGGTGGTGCCGCTTTTGGCATTGGAGTTCAATCCACTCGGGCTGATTTTAATGTTTTGACCAATTATTTTAATGTTTTAAGCAGTAACGCTGTATTTTGAGTAGTTTTTGCGTATCAGTTAGCTTTAGCTTCAATTTCAATTTCTTTTGCAAAGCACTATTCCGAAAAAATTTTAGAAATTTAAACACGAAACAATATAAAAAGAAGGGAACGAATGAGGGGAAGGGGATTACTTTTAAAAATCCGCTACAAGAACATAATAGATTTTACGAAGGGTGAAGAAAACTTAGCGGAACTCGGCGAAACTAAAAAACTAAAAACCGGAAAACATTCACGATTCATCAGAAAAAATGAAAAATGAAATATACGTTCCTAGGTGTAAACGGATGTGGACTAGGATTTGGGTTTTGTTAAAAAGAGTGGATCCCTTTTTGATATCCCGCCATCTCTAATACACCGACAACCCAACTCAACTCCTCCAACGTATAAGAGGGGAGCCCCTGTGAAATGACCGACCTGTAGTTGCACTGCAGTTGCATAGACCCGGAAGATACATATCTTTATTTACCGTAATACAATAAGATGTATAGATTAGAAATGAGTGTAAGGGGGAAGGAGGGACTCCTAATGAGAGTCTCCATTTGTCCTCCTAGGCAATCCTAAGGACCGCCCCTTCTCAGCAATAAAAGGGATAAGCACAGAGGAGAACACATTTGCATAAGATTAGACAAAGCATTCAATGATAACAATAGTAACTAAAATATCCGCTTGGCGCGGAGCTGACAGAAATGAAAAAATGAAATGAAGAAATGAAATGAAAAGATGAATGGCATGACGAATGAAAAAGAAAAAAAATGAAAAGAATGGCGTTTTAGTTAAAAGGAAAAAAGTTAAGTTTGGTCTATACGGTTAAGTTAGATTTAGACGGCACGTACAAAAAGATTCATAGACAATGGAGTAGAAGAGAGCCGAGAGAAACGAAACAAAACCATTTTAGAAATTTAAACACGAAACATGGGCGGAACAATATAAAAAGAAGGGAACGAATGAGGGGAAGGGATTACTTTTAAAAATCCGCTACAAGAACATAATAGATTTTACGAAGGGTGAAGAAAACTTAGCGAAACTCGGCAAAACTAAAAAACTAAAAACCGGAAAACATTCACGATTCCATCAGAAACAAAGAAAAATGAAGTGAAAAAACGAGATGGAAAGATGGATGGCATGACGAATGAAAAAGAAAAAATGAAAAGAATGCAAAGGGGAATTTTTGTGTGGGGTACGGTAGCGTATTCACTCTTTAGAAAGCACGCCTCGCCGCCTTTCGCGCCAGTCCCTCTAAAGCGCACGTAAATAGGCTTCTAACTGTATTTTAATTAAAGCTGACCCGAGTTGCTATCCACCATGGAGTAAAGGAAAAAACTGTGAAAAAGTTAATAATTTCCATCAAAAAGCGCTAAACTATGGCAAATCTTTGTGCTTTTTTTTGCGTAATAACTACTTCTAGACCTGCTCTATGCGTAAAAAATAAAACATGAGCAAAAACAATAACAAAAGCATAAAAAACATGCAAAATTATGAAGATAGTAGTGCGAAAAATTCGGCGCTGAGATGAGCGGCGTTAATTCGGGCAAATGAAAAGAATGGCAAAAGGGAATTTTTGTGTGGGGTACGGTAGCGTATCCACTCTTTAGAAAGCACGCCTCGCCTCTTTCGCGCCAGTCCCTTTAAAGCGCACGTAAATAGGATGTATTTGTATTTTAGCTGTATTTTAATTAAAGTTGTCCCAAGTTGCTATCATTTTGATAAACTCCAAATTTCAGCACTCTTATAATCGATGCCGTTTTTTGTCGTCCATCCATTTGGGACAGTCAACGCGAGAAAAACGGGCCCGGTCGAAAGCAATCATTTCAAGAGATCACACAGATTTTGAATCAACAACATCACCAAGAATTGTCATGTAAGTTTTAACTTATTGTACTTTAAGAGATCGTTCTTTAGATAGTTTTACTTTAAGAGATCGTTCTTTAGATAGTTTTACTTTAAGAGATCGTTCTTTAGATGGTTTTACTTTAAGAGATCGTTCTTTAGATGGTTTTACTTTAAGAGATCGTTCTTTAGATGGTTTTACTTTAAGTGATCGTACTTTAGAGGGTTTTACTTTAAGAGATCGTACTTTAAATGGTTTTACTTTAAGTGATCGTACTTTAGATGGCTTTACTTTAAGAGATCGTACTTTAAATGGTTTTACTTTAAGAGATCGTTCTTTAGATGGTTTTACTTTAAGAGATCGTTCTTTAGATGGTTTTACTTTAAGATATCGTTCTTTAGATGGTTTTACTTTAAGAGATCGTTCTTTAGATGGTTTTACTTTAAGAGATCGTTCTTTAGATGGTTTTACTTTAAGAGATCGTTCTTTAGATGGTTTTACTTTAAGATATCGTTCTTTAGATGGTTTTACTTTAAGAGATCGTTTTTTAGATGGTTTTACTTTAAGATATCGCACTTTAGATGGTTTTACTTTAAGATATCGTTCTTTAAATGGTTTTACTTTAAGAGATCGTTCTTTAAATGGTTTACGTCACTTTTAAAGCTCGGGATTACTGTTTTTTATATTAAAATGCGTTAAATTTGCATTAAAATGCAAATTTCAGGTGAAGAAGTCGAAAAACAATGGAAAAACCTCAAGGACACTTACAATAAAACGAAGAAAAAGGTAAAAGGGGAAAATTTTGAAGAAATTTTGAAGTATTTTCCAGCTTTCTTTTGATAACGACGGCCGTCCGATCACTCCGAAATGGAAGTTTTTCTCGAATATGCTATTTTTGGATCAACCCAACAGTTTGACGGTGCCGATTGAGGTGGGTTACTGTAGCAAAAGCACTAGACATAATTTTTAACGTATTAGTTTGGTTCCTTGTCTCTCTAAATTTGGTTCCTTATCCTTACAGTGGAATATTGTACTTTAGTCTTTTCTAGAGCAGCAGACAGCTCTACCTGTCTAGAGCAGGAGACAAGCTTAGCTCGTAGCTTTTGTTAGAAGTACACTGTAGAAGTAGAAGTAGAAGGTGTCGCAAAAGTTCCCGAACTGGTTTTTAGTGCGTCAGAAAAGTTGTTTTGTCAGTGGCTTTTTCGTTTATTTGGTCTTTTTTATGTGTTTTTATCTTTTAATTATCACGGGATTTTAACGGGACGTTTTAGCTTAAAACCCCCATTTCACCAGCTTTATAGCTTATAAGACTTTCGATAGTTCATGAAAAAAAAGGTTTACAGTTGCTTTGGTACTGAAAAAGTACCGAAATAAGCTGGCTTTCGGTACTTTTTCAATATCAAAAAGTTTACAGCAGCTTTATAAGCTGAACTTGAGTCATTTCATCAAAAATAAACAGGTTTACTGTCATTTTGTGAGCTGAAGTTGAGCATTTTCATCAAACGCTAGCTCTAGAAGGTGAATTTCTGTACTTTTTCGAATTTCTGTACTTTCTGTACTAAAAAGGTGTCGATAGGTTTTTTTTCTCTTTTAGAAAAACACTGAACAAATTTACAGAATGGTCCCAGCTCATCAATGATGTATTTACGGGCTCGAAGCGAAGATGGAATGTCGAGGAAAAGGATGAGAGACGACGATGAAATCAACGATGACGATCAATATTTCGATTTCTGTATGTGAAATTTGCATCTTTTCATTGAAAAAACCCATTCCAAGGTCGCTCAATCTTGCACAATTTGCGCAAAATCGGCGAAATGGATCGTATGAAGTACTTGCAGCTGACAAAGGTTTGTTTTTTTTTCTAAAAACGATTAGACTACTATACTACTATTACAATACGAGAAAATTTGCAAAAAAAGCAAAAAAAAAGCAAAAAGCTGCTTGGTTCTTTTTTCTAGACAAATTTGGTTCCTCATCTCTCTAAATTTGGTTCCTTATCTCTCTAAATTTGGTTCCATTTCTCTACAAATTTGGTTCTATATCTCTCTAAATTTGGTTCCTTATCTCTCTAAATTTATTTGGTTCCTTATCTCTCTAAATTTGGTTCCTTATCTCTCTAAATTTATTTGGTTCCTTATCTCTCTAAATTTGGTTCCTTATCTCTCTAAATTTGGTTCCATTTCTCTACAAATTTGGTTCCTCGTCTCCCTAAATTTGGTTCCTTATCTCTTTAAATTTGGTTCCTTTTTCTAGACAAATTTGGTTCCCTTTCCCTTTTCAGCAAAACAAAAAAAATCTAGGGATTTGATTTGAATCTGAAATTTCCCAATTTCAGAGCATTCGCGATATGATCTACGATGCCGAAGTGGAGTTGCTTAGCCAAAACGAGATCGCCATTCAACAACAGCACTCGATGCTTCGATAAAACAAAATGTACAATAAAACATAGATTCAGAGGCTTTAAGAAAAAACAAAAAAATAGCTTTTTCGTTTTATGCAAATAATTTCCACTTGTGATATAGCTTTTGTACAGTCTTTGTACTCAAATTTTGGCAAATCTTGGCAAAGCTTGTCAAGTTTGGTCAAAACTTGTCAAAACTTGTCTGATTTTGTCAAATTTCGTCAATTTTTGTCAGATTTTGTCAAAATCGGTCAAAACTTGTCAGATTTTGTCTAAATTTTGCTAATTTTTGTCAAATTTCGTCAATTTTTGTCAGATTTCGTCAAATTTTGTCAAATTTCGTCAATTTTTGTCACATTTCGTCAAATTTCGTCAATTTTTGTCAAATCTTGTCAAATCCTGTCAAGTTTTGTCAAGGTTTGTCAAATTTTGTCAAGTTTGATCAGATTTTGGCAAAACTTGTCAGATTTTCTCTAATTTTGCTAATTTTTGTCAAATCTTGTCAAGCTTTGTCAAATTTTGTCAAAACTTGTCAGATTTTCTCTAATTTTGCTAATTTTTATCAGATTTTGTCAGATCTTGTCAAATCCTGTCAAGTTTTGGTCAAATTTTGTCAAATTTTGTCAAGTTTGGTCAGATTTTGTCAAATTTGGTCAGATTTCGTCAAATTTTGTCAGATTTTGTCAGATTTTGTCAAGTTTTGGTCAAATTTTGTCAAATCTTGTCAAATCCTGTCAAATTTTGTCAAATCCTGTCAAAAATTGTCAGATTTTCTCATATTTTGCTAATTTTTGTCAAATCTTGTCAAGTTTTGGTCAAATTTGGTCAAATTTTGTCAGATTTTGTCAGATTTTGTCAAGTTTTGGTCAAATTTGGTCAAATTTTGTCAAATCCCGCCAAGTTTTGTCACGCTTTGGTCAAATTTTGTCAAATCTTGTCAAATCCTGTCAAATTTTGTCAAATCCTGTCAAAAATTGTCAGATTTTCTCATATTTTGCTAATTTTTGTCAAATCTTGTCAAGTTTTGGTCAAATTTGGTCAAATTTTGTCAAATCCCGCCAAGTTTTGTCACGCTTTGTCAAATCTTGTCAAAATTTGTCAGATTTTCTCTAATTTTGCTAATTTTTATCAGATTTTTGTCAGATTTCGTCAGATTTTGCCAAACTTGGTCAATTTTTGTCAAATTTTGTCAAATCCTCTCAAATCCTGTCAAATTTTTCGGTTTTTGCCTCGTTTCGGGTGTATTTTTGCGAAAATTCTTTGTATTCTTCTGATTTTCACGATTTTTTTGATATAAAATTGCAAAAATAACAAAAACCTTTATTTCTAAACAGAAAGATTTTCAAAAAATTTCATTTGAAACGGAGAAAAAAAGTTGGGAAAATGGGAATAAAACAAAAAAAAAAAGTGGAGAAATTTCAAATTTTTTGGCGGTCCCCGGGGACGGTAATTGGAATTAAATTTTATAAATTTCTTCGAATCACCGCTTTTGCTTTTGGGTTTCTGGGTTTTCGGGTTTATTTTCGTCGTCCCCAAAGTCCGTTTGCCTGTTGCCACGAGGAGGCTCTGGAATTTAACAAAACAGCTCTAAAAACAACTCTAAAATACGATGGAAATCTTTTAGTTTTATAGTTTTATAGTTTTATAGTTTTCGATAAGTTTTAAACTTTTAAACTTGTTTTTCTTTTCTTTTGAAACCTCTTTAATCCGTAGCCGAAAACGGGTTGTCGATCGTCGAATTCGATGTCGGATCTGAGAAATTTTGAGCTTTTTTTAAGCTTTTTTAATCGATTTGAAGCATTCATTTCATGTTTTTCAATTTCCGTCGCATGTTTATAGTGAATTGCTTCAATTCCTTCCATTGGCTAGACTTAGAATAGATGTAAACCTGGAAGAAATCGCTTGGAAATCGCTTGGAAACCCGTTCACCCTCATAACTTCTTTTTGTGTAAACAGATTTTAATGAAAGTTTGCCTTTTTCTTAGTTGGATATCATGTAAAAAATTGGTATTGATCAAATTTAAAAATTTTGTCGTTGTTCGAAAAAATACCTCGGAACCTGTTCACCCTCATAACTTCTTTTTGTGTAGACAGATTTTAATGAAACTTTGAGATTGTCTTAGTTGGATATCATGTAAGAATTTGGATTGAACAGATTTTTTGGAAAATCGATTTTAGACCCGTTGTGCAATGTCAGCTTTTTTTTGTCAGCATTCTAGCCATTCTAGCCATGGCTAGGCTAGAATAAGGGTCAGAACTGGGACAGGCTAGGTCAGGCTAGGGCCAGGGCTAGGCTAGGGCCAGGGCTAGGCTAGGGCCAGGGCTAGGCTAGGGCCAGGGCTAGGCTAGGGCCAGGGCTAGGCTAGGCCAGGGCTAGGCTAGAGCCAGGGCTAGGCTAGAGCCAGGCTAGGCCAGGGTCAGGCTAGGCCAGGGTCAGGCTAGGCCAGGGCCAGGCTAGGCCAGGGTCAGGCTAGGCCAGGGTCAGGCTAGGCCAGGGTTAGGCTAGGCCAGGGTTAGGCTAGGCCAGGGTTAGGCTGGCCAGGGTTAGCTAGGCCAGGGTTAGGCTGGCCAGGGTTAGGCTAGGCCAGGGTCAGGCTAGGCCAGGGTTAGGCTAGGCCAGGGTTAGGCTAGGCCAGGGTTAGGCTAGGCCAGGGTTAGGCTAGGCCAGGGTTAGGCTAGGCCAGGGTTAGGCTAGGCCAGGGTTAGGCTAGGGTCAGGGTTAGGCTAGGGTTAGGCCAGGGCTAGACCCGACTAGGCCAAGCTAGACCAGACTAGGCCAAGCTAGACCAGACTAGGCCAAGCTAGACCAGGCTAGGCCAAGGCTAGACCAGACTAGGCCAAGCTAGGCCAGACTAGGCCAAGCTAGACCAGACTAGGCCAAACTAGGCCAGGCCAGGCCAGGCCAAGGCTAGACCAGACTAGGCCAAGCTAGGCCAGGCTAGGCCCAGGCCAGGCTAGATCAGGACCAAGCTTTGGACCAGGGTCAGGCTAGGTCCAGGGCTAGGCTAGGGCCAGGGTAGACCAGGCTGGAGTCAGGGCTAGGTTATACCAGGCCTTGGATCAGATTAGAGGCCGGGTTTGGACTTGGGACCCAATTGGAGCATTCCAGTACTATTAACAGTACTAGTTAGTACTATGCGCTGATTGTTTTTCGAAAATTCCCCAAAAATTCTCACCTTTTTCCCCAGAGTGTGTTCAATTTGTTCCAATTCTCGATGGGTCGTTTCTCTTCGAGGAAAAGCTCCTGAACAAAAACATATGCAAAAACATAGTCTAGTTTTTATTCTTATGTAAAACTCGATCTTCTCTCGAGCTTCTCTTCGAGATTCTCTTCGATTTTCTCTTCGATTTTCGTTTCTCTTCGATTTTCATTTGCTTTCATTTGCTCACCGCATTTTTGTCACTTCTTTTCCCCCATAAACCCATCGCTTTACTCCATTGTCGGGGTCGCTCCTCGCCGGGGATTTCTATAAAAATTTGCATATTTGTAGATAATGCTGTAAGCTGAATAGCTGAATAGCTTTTTTTACAGAACACTGTACCACACCTTTTCTACAGTAATCCAGCTTTGTCTTAGTCAGCCTAAACCTTTGCCTTGATCAAATGGTTACAATTAGGCAGACTACCGTCTACGGCAGACTACCGTCTACGGCAGACTACCGTCTACGGCAGACTACCGTCTACGGCAGACTACCGTCTACGGCAGACTACCGTCTACGGCAGACTACCGTCTACGGCAGACTACCGTCTACGGCAGACTACCGTCTACGGCAGACTACCGTCTACGGCAGACTACCGTCTACGGCAGACTACCGTCTACGGCAGACTACCGTCTACGGCAGACTACCGTCTACGGCAGACTACCGTCTACGGCAGACTACCGTCTACGGCAGACTACCGTCTACGGCAGACTACCGTCTACGGCAGACTACCGTCTACGGCAGACTACCGTCTACGGCAGACTACCGTCTACGGCAGACTACCGTCTACGGCAGACTACCGTCTACGGCAGACTACCGTAAGACCTGCCCTGATTACTGTACTAAGGCTGATTACTGTACTAGGTGGCATTGAAGCAACGCTAAGGCTTGTGCACTAAGGACTAGATCCAGGCTAAGGCCTTGACTAGATCCAGACTAAGGCCTGGATCTAGTCAAGTGCTTGAAGAAAGGGAAACTGTTTTCATATAAAAAGGAGCAGACTCAGTGCTAGTACTGTACCAGATCGTTCATTAGAATTTGGTATCTGTGTACTGTACTAGATCCTGAACCAGTGATAGTTTGACTACAGTACACGCAGAAGCCAGATCCCAAGTACTGATTAGAGTCTGTTTAGAGTTATATTAGAGCTCATAAGATATATTTTCCCATCACGCTTTCGGCACTGTACTAGGTAGGCTCTGGGTACTGTATCAATGCTGGTCAGAGTTCTGTTTAGGACTGTAGGCTTACTGTAGGTTTGGCTTGGGCAGGACTAGACCTGGACTACGGTACTGGACAGGTCTGGATCTGGGCTATGGTACTAGACAGGGCTAGGTCTAGACTACGGTACTGGACAAGTCTGGATCTGGACTATGGTACTAGACAGAGTTTGGCCTAGACTACGGTACTGGACAGGTCTGGATCTGGACTACGGTACTGGAAATGCCTAGATCTGGACTATGGTACTAGACAGAGCTAGGTCTAGACTACGGCACTGGACAGTCCTAGATCTGAACGACGGTACTGGACAGGGGTAGGTACTGGGTTCAAGTTTAAGTACAGTGGACCAGCTAAAGTAGTAACTACGGCAACTACAGTGCCCTAGGATACGCTAGGATTACGGTACCAGGATTACGGTAGCTAGGATTACGGTAACTACAGTGCTTCGTATGGTCTCAGATCTGAATAAAATCTCAGAT
The DNA here is from genome assembly GCA_958450365.1 of Mesorhabditis belari. Classification (NCBI taxonomy): domain Eukaryota; kingdom Metazoa; phylum Nematoda; class Chromadorea; order Rhabditida; family Rhabditidae; genus Mesorhabditis; species Mesorhabditis belari. The sequence goes on along the minus strand of CAUEEP010000753.1, from coordinate 820,095 downwards.
AAAATCCAAAAACCCACCCGCTTCCTCGGCAAAAGTGACGGCGATGACGAGAATGAAAAAGAAAAACGAGAAAATGGATGATGACATTGAAGAGAAATGAACCATTTAGAGAAAAAGGAAGAAATGGAAACGACACACCCTTTGTGGTACCCTGAAATCGATAAAATATAGTTAAAAGATTGGTAGTAGGTAAAAAAAAGAAAGAAAGAAAGAAAGAAAGACTTGGATAAGGCAAAGAATTTGGATCCGACAGGGAATTGAACCCTTTGCCTTCTGTTTACTAAAATGATCTACCACTGAGTCATCTTTGTCCAAGAAATAGGAAAAACAAGGAAGAAGGGAAGAAGAAGGGAAGAAGAAGGGAAGAAGAAGGGAAGAAGAAGGGAAGAAGAAGGGAAGAAGAAGGGAAGAAGAAGGGAAGAAGAAGGGAAGAGGAAGGGAGGAAGAAGGGAAGAGGAAAGGAAGACGGGAGGAAGGGGAGAAGAAGAGAAGAAGGGAAGAAGGGAAGTAGTAAGGAAGAGGTAAGGAAGAGGTAAGGAAGAAGAAAAGAGGAAGGGAAGACGTAAGGAAGAGCTAAGGAAGAGGAAAGGAAGAGCTAAAGAAGAGGAAAGGAAGAAAGGAAGAAAGATAGAAAGAAAGAAAGACAGGGAAGTTCAACGTTTTTTAGAAAAAACTCTTTCAAGTAAAGGAAATGTCAGAAATCTCAAAGCTTCTCAAATTCCTCAAGGAAGTGACCAATTTGTGTTAGTGATTGGCGGAAAGGAGTAAAATGAGATATTTTCTTGAATCCAAGGGGATAATGAGGAATTTGAGATCAGAAAAAGGGCTATTTTTGAATGAGGGAAAGGTTTTCGCAAGTTCTTTCCTTTTTTTAGACAACATTCCAGTATGATACTGTTTTTAGTGGACTTTGTGCTCACTTTTGTAAGCGGATCTTTTCTAGCGCACTGAAGACCGAAAACCGAACTACCGAAGACAATTAGTGAAAAAGATTTCAGTGTTTTTAGCCCAAAGAAAGCTGGGATGGACGAACAGACACTGCTCTTTTATATTAGGAAAGAAAGTTCTCGAAGTTCTCGAAAAAGTTTGACTGGAATTTCTGAAAAAAAGAATCCACGAATTCAAGAATATTTTCTTCTATTATTTACAAGTTGACTCCAAGAAATTACTCCTAAAAAAATGAGTACAGCTTTCCCTTCAAATTTTAGGGATCTTTGAAAAATTTTGGTTTTCCAGCTTAAATCCAGCTCACTTTTTGCACCAGAAAAACGATTCCTTATGAGGTAAAGCTAGCATAGTCCGATCCAGACGTCGAAATCAGACTTCTGATCCAGAGATCCATCCAATCCAGACTTCTAATCCAGAGATCCGTCCGATCCAGACTTCTGATCCAAAGATCCATCCAATCCAGACGTCTGATCCAGAGATTCGTCCGATCCAGACTTCTGATCCAAAGATCCATCCAATCCAGACGTCTGATCCAGAGATTCGTCCGATCCAGACTTCTGATCCAAAGATCCGTCCGATCCAGACTTCTGATCCAGAGATCAATCCAATCCAGACTTCTGATCCAAAGATCCGTCCGATCCAAACTTCTGATCCAGAGATCCGTCCGATCCAGACGTCTGATCCAGAGATCCATCCAATCCAGACTTCTAATCCAGAGATCCGTCCGATCCAGACTTCTGATCCAAAGATCCATCCGATCCAGACTTCTGATCCAGAGATCAATCCAATCCAGACTTCTGATCCAAAGATCCGTCCGATCCAAACTTCTGATCCAGAGATCCGTCCGATCCAGACGTTTGATCCAGAGATCCATCCAAACCAGACCTCTGATCCAGAGATCCATCCAAACCAGACCTCTGATCCAGAGATCCATCCAATCCAGACTTCCAATCCAGAGATCCGATCCAGACGTCTGATCCAGAGATCACCGGTTTTTGAGAAATCACCGTGCAAACTTTGTGCAAACTTTTCCGAGAACTTTCTTTCCAATCTAATCTATAGTAGATAATGAAAGCTCGAGTTTCGAACAAACGTTGGCCAAAAATAAAATGGCTAAAGAAAATGGTTAAACAAAACGGTTAAAACAAAACGATTAAAACAAAATGGCTAAAAAACTAATTCAGGAGCAATTTTTATAGATTTTTCTCCGAAGTGATTCAAATAAATGAATTCTCACCCAAAAAAACTGGCAATTCCAAGGTTTTATGAGCAAAAATTTTCTGGGAAACAGTTTTCCTAATGGATTTTTGCTTATTTTCGAATCAGGAAGTGATCGTTGACGGGAAATTTTTGATTTTTTTGATTGGATTAAACCGATGAATGGTTTGGGTTAAAACGATGGATTTGATTAAAATTAAAATTTATGAATTCAAAAAGTGATGCATGATGCATTTTTTAGTCGCTAAATGCAAATTCGCATAGTTTAAATGTAAAAGTTGCATCCATTAAACATCAACATTGCTTTTGAGCTTCACATCACATGGATCTTCACATCACATCAAGTGTTTTACCCAAGAAAAGTGCTGTATCTTGAGCCATGAGTCGATAAGCCGATAAAAAGCCGAAACTTTGACTAAAAGCTTTGACTAAAAACTTCGACTAAAAGCTTCGACTACGCGACGCTCCCATAAAAAGCCGACACTTCGACTAAAAGCTTCGACTACGCGACGCTCCCATAAAACGCCGACACTTCGACTAAAAGCTTCGACTACGCGACGCTCCCATAAAAAGCCGACACTTCGAGTAAAAGCTTCGACTACGCGACGCTCCCATAAAAAGCCGACACTTCGACTAAAAGCTTCGACTACGCGACGCTCCCATAAAAAGCCGACACTTCGACTAAAAGCTTCGACTACGCGACGCTCCCATAAAACGCCGACACTTCGACTAAAAGCTTCGACTAAAAGCTTCGACTAAAAGCTTCGACTAAAAGCTTCGACTACGCGACGCTACCATAAAAAGCCTCCCATAAACGCTCCCATAAAAAGCCGAAACTTCGACTAAAAGCTTCGACTACGCGACGCTCCCATAAAAAGCCGACACTTCGAGTAAAAGCTTCGACTACGCGACGCTCCCATAAAACGCCGACACTTCGACTAAAAGCTTCGACTAAAAGCTTCGACTAAAAGCTTCGACTAAAAGCTTCGACTAAAAGCTTCGACTAAAAGCTTCGACTAAAAGCTTCGACTAAAAGCTTCGACTAAAAGCTTCGACTAAAAGCTTCGACTAAAAGCTTCGACTAAAAGCTTCGACTACGCGACGCTACCATAAAAAGCCTCCCATAAACGCTCCCATAAAAAGCCGAAACTTCGACTAAAAGCTTCGACTACGCGACGCTACCATAAAAAGCCGGTTTATTAAAGTTTTTAACGATATTTTTCTTAACAAATAAGTCGATAATATAAAGATTTTTCTCAAAAAGAATATTAGAAAGAAAGAAAAGTAAATATTTCGCCAAAAACTGAGCTGAATTGATGAAATTTCGGGCAAAAAAAAGTGGAAATCCGGGAAAAGAGGGAAATTTTCAAGCAAATACTCTGAAATTTCAATTTTTTCTCAGAATTATCAAAGCAAACGATGAAAATAGCTTAAAAATAGCTTAAAAATTTAATGAAATCAAATAGTTAAGCTAAAAATACGTTTGAAAAGGCGAAAGTAGATAGAGATTTTCGATTTTCACACGAAAACAAAAGAAAATTGAGTTTGATTGCTTTTTTTTCTCAATCTTAACCTAATGGGGGTAAATAATTATCCAAAAAAGTACAGGAAAAGAAGAAAAAAGAAGGAAAAAGAAGGAAAAAGAAGCAGAAGAAAAGCAGAAGAAAAGTAGAAGAAAAGTAGAAAAAAGAAGAAAAAAGAAGAAAAAGTAGAAAAAAGTAGAAAAGCTTCCCCAAAAACCTAAAGAAATTGTGCTTTTATCAATCGGAAACATCTAAATGAAAAAGAAATTGGGGAAAGCATGAACAAATCTGGTTCCTTTCACCCAAAATGTTTGCTCCGGGCAAAGTTTCAGTTGGACAATCTCCAGCAACTCCGCATTATCGAGGACAACTGGATGATATCCATGCGACAATCTCCAGCAACTCCGCATCATCGAGGACAACTGGATGATATCCATGCGGCTCATCTTCCAAGCTCTCATCTCCTTCACGAAAACGTCGAAACCATTCTTGGCAATTCCTTTCACCGAAAATGTTTGCTCCGAATGCTTCACAAAGATGCTGACTCCAATGAGTGTGACTCCAATGAGCGAAAGGTGTCGAGAAATTGTGCTCGGATCACTTAAGTATTCGGCTATTCGGGCAGTTTCAGTTGGTGCGACTTGCATCTCCAGCACCCGCTTTCGAGGCCAACTGGTGTTCCTGCGCTCTCCGCAACTCCGCATTATCGAGGACAACTGGATGATATCCATGCGGCTCATCTTCCAAGCTCTCATCTCCTTCACGAAAACGTCGAAACCATTCTTGGCAATTCCTTTCACCGAAAATGTTTGCTCCGAATGCTTCACAAAGATTCCGGTGTGACTCCGATGCTGATTTCTTCATTTTGAAGTCATAGAGAAGCAATTTAATGAAATCAAATAGTTAAGCTAAAAATACGTTTGAAAAGGCAAAAGTAAATAGAGATTTTTCACACGAAAACAAAAGAAAATTGAGTTTGATTGCTTTTTTTTTCTCAATCTTAACCTAATGTGGGTAAATAATTATCCAAAAAAGCAGAAAAAAGAAGAAAAAAAGTAGAAAAATGCTAAAGAAATTGTGCTTTTATCAATCGGAAACATCTAAATGAAAAAAGAAAATTGGGAAAAGGGTGAACAAATTTCGTAGTTTTCAATTCCTTTTTCCTTGAGGGGAATTCCAAAGAAAAGGTGGGGAAGATTTATCGTGACGACATTTATTTCACACGCCCAATGATCACGAATTTTGTCGCGCAAAAAGGAAAAAGGCATTGGCAGCAAGAGGAATCGAACTCGAAAGCTCGCTGTTGCTCAGCGCCAGCGCCAGCGAAAGCTCTGGGCCGCTATGTACCCGCCGCTTTATAGACCCGCCGCCTCGTAAACACGCCGCCTTATATACGCGCCTTATATATACGTCTCCTTTTAAAGATATTCGGCCGTTTGACTGATTTAATGACACAAAAATGACACGACAAGATTAGAGACGAATCTTCGAGAGAGTAATTTTAAGATAAGCAATGAGGCAAACGGTTAAATCCCGTCCCTAATGGATTTCATTGACAATTGTCGACTTATCTTAAAATTATTCTCTCGAAGATTCGTCTCTAATTTTGTCGTGTCTTTTTTGTGTCATTAAATCAGTCAAACGGCCGAATATCTTTAAAAGGAGACGTATATATAAGGCGCGTATATAAAGCGGCGGCTATATAAGGCGGCAGGTACATAGGGAGGCGGATATATAAGGCGACGCGTATATAAGGCGGCGTGTATATAAGACGGCACGTATATAAGGCGGCGTGTATATAAGACGGCGGGTATATAAGGCGGCGTGTATATAAGGCGCAGGTATAGAAGGCGGCGGGTACATAAGGCGGCATGTATATAAGGCGGCGGGTACAAGGCGGCGCGTATATAAGGCGGCGCGTATGTAAGCCGGCGGGTATAAGGCGGCGGGTATATAAGGCGGCAGGTATATAAGGCGGCGGGTATATAAGGCGGCGGGTATATAAGGCGACGGGTATATAAGGCGGCGGGTATATAAGGCGGCGGGTATATAAGGCGGATATTTTTGTCGACTGCAGCTATCCAACCGATGGACAGGGGAATTATCCAGAATCTTAAAGTGAAATAAGTCGTAGTTCGAAGAATTTTGGCCGTCGATTCCTTCGTCGATTGGTTTCCAATCTCCAGAATTGGTTTCTGATCTCCAGAATTGGTTTCCAATCTTCAGAATTGGTTTCCAATCTCCAGAATTGGTTTCCAATCTTCAGAATTGGTTTCCAATCTTCAGAATTGGTTTCCAATCTCCAGAATTGGTTTCCAATCTCCAGAATTGGTTTCCAATCTTCAGAATTGGTTTCCAATCTTCAGATTGGTTTCCAATCCCAGAAGGTTCCACTCAGTTGGTTTCCAATCTCCAGAATTGGTTTCCAATCTCCAGAATTGGTTTCCAATCTCCAGAATTGGTTTCCAATCTCCAGAGACGTTTGTTTACAATCTTCACCACAAAGTACAAACAACAAATGCTGAATAATCCAATGGAATTGAGCAATTTTGAGCAATTTTAGAGTCACAATTGTGAAAGGGGAGAAAGGAAATTGAGATTGAGTGAAATTGGAGGCAAAATGGACAAAGAGGGACAAAGGAAAAGTGATCAATCACATGAGAGAGATTTGGGAATAGAATAGATAGAATAGAATCGAAAGAAAATCGGTTTTAAGTACAGCTCAGATGATAGCTCTTTAGTAACACTTGGGTTTGAAGGAAATGATCCCTTTGACACAATTAGTAACACTCTTCTCCTCTAATCTCCCCTTTTTCTCTCAGCTGATTCCATTTCCATTCCTTTTCTTCCTTGTTCGCAATTCTTTAGTTCTTCTTTAGTTCATTAGGTGACCCTGAAGGGACTTGAGTACCCTGAATACCCTGGACCAAGATTCTCAAGGTTATAAGTCATCAGGCTAGAGTCATGACTTGGCCTTGTCTCTGGGGGAATGACTTACGATTTCCCCCTCTCTGGGAGAATGACCGGACAACACCCCGCCCTGGTCATTGATAATCTAACTTTGAACTCGAATATCTTGGTGTTGGGCTTTCTAATTCCAATAGTTTTTATACCAATCGATAGAGAAAGACTTGGCGCGTCTAATGAGACCAAAAATCTCTAAATTGGATAGCCCAACAACGTGTTATTCGAATTCAAAGTTGGATTGCCATTGGCAAAGGGGCGGGCGTATAAAAAGAGACGAGGCGTCCCTTTTCCATTGACAATCTAACTTTGAACTCGAATATCTTGGTGTTGGGCTTTCCAATTCCAATAGTTTTTATACCAATCGATAGAGAAAGACTTGGCGCGTCTAATGATATCAAGAAAATTTAAATTGGAAAACCCAACACCAAGAAATTTGAGCTTAAAGTTAGATTGACAATGGCAAAGGGGCAGAGTGTCTAGTTTTCAACATCTCACTGAAAAGGCGTCGCAAAGAAGAGCCGATGGCCTAGCGGATAACTCTTTGTATAATGTCGTAGCCGATTAAGGATTTCAGAAGTCCCAGACTTCTTCGGCTAGCCGATTAAGTCTCAAAAATGAAATCTTGAGTTATGTTATGCAAACTCAAGCTCTCAAAAAAGGCGCTTAAAAGCTAAAAACGCTCTCAAAAAGCTCTCAAAAAGCTCTCAAAAAGGCGCTAAAAACTAAAAACTTGTAGTGCTATTCTTTCTTCGATACGAATTGAATCAAGAGGCGCTTTACAATCATGGGATCAAAGGCGATTTGGACAAACCCAAAAAAGTCGTCAAGAACGAGGAGTTTAAAGAAAATTAATAAAGAAAAGATAAAAGAAAAGATAAAAGAAAAGAAATTGGATAAGTTTCCCCAAATTGGCAATACTATTGGGTTGATGCAAATTATCCGGGACTTCTTTTATAAATGATTTTATTTAACAAAAAATAACATAAATAGTTAGAAAAATATGTTTAATTGATTATTCTGGAGCATATTCACCGCCTACATCAATAACTGATTGCCATTTGCTTGGAAGACGATCGATTCCACGAGCGAAGAATAAACGACCTTTGGAGGCAATCCACGCTTTAACATCGTCTATCAAGTCATCCAAATCGTTGTAGATCTTATTTGTTTGCCAATTTTTGAGCGATCGATTGACGTGGTAGTCCGTTGGGGCTTCTCCAGTTCTTTGAGATCGCGAAACGACTCTGCGGCAGACCATCCCTTTTCGAAGTGGTAGAGCATGTATGGCGAAGATGGATATGATTGTCGACCGCTTTTGTTCACTAAAGAATACGAATATTTAAAAAAGAAATAGACAAAAGCTTTCAAAACAAAAAAGATACAAGCACGCAAAAAGAAGTCCGGATAATTATGCATCAACCCAATATTAATCAAGTTAATCAGCATGAAAAAGTAAAGAGTAAAGAAGCTGAAAAGTAAAGTGAGTAAAGCTGAAAAGTCAGAGGAAGATCTAGGCAAAAGAATGGCTAGAATGGCTAGAATGGTTAGAATGGTTAGAATGGTTAGAATGGCTTTCTCATTTCAATCTAGTTTTTAAGATCAAAAGACAAGGAGGTCGGTCAGCCTCTCCAGCATCTCCAACCTCTCCAACATCTCCAGCATCTCCCTCCAACATCTCCAACATCTCCAGCATCTCCCTCCAACATCTCCAACATCTCCAGCATCTCCCTCCAACATCTCCAACATCTCCAGCATCTCCCTCCAACATCTCCAACATCTCCAGCATCTCCCTCCAACATCTCCAACATCTCCAGCATCTCCCTCCAACCTCTCCAACCTCTCCAACATCTCCAGCATCTCCCTCCAACATCTCCAACATCTCCAGCATCTCCCTCCAACCTCTCCAGCCTCTCCAGAGTCCCAATTAGCCTCAAAGCTTCTCCGTTTCATTCACAAAACCTCAAAAACCCTAAGAAATCTCAAATTTTCCCACTAAATCTTCCCAAATTACTTCTCATTTTCTCATTTTCTTATTCTCGTCATCGTTTCCATTTTTTTTTGAATGGGAAAGTCAAAGAACGTCATTTTTAACACAAAAAAAAGTGAGAATTTGATTAAAAGCTTGTTAAAATTAAGAATTTTAAGATTTAAAGACTTTAAGCTCAATTAAGATTTAAATCTATACGATTTCAAAAAAATATTCGATTAAAAATAAGGAAATTCCTTTTTTTTTCTAAGCAATTACATGAAATTTGTATTTATTAATAAAAAACAAAAATTAAATGAATAAAAAGAAATGTAGTTTATTCTTTTGTGAAAGAAAAAAGGAAAATTTAGGGGTTTTTCGTGAAAAAAAGACACATGCCATCTACAATTGAGAATTGTAGCTGAAAATTGTGAATTCTGACCACAAAAAAAACAAGACTTTAAGTCAAAAAGCAGGGAGAGGTGAGATTTGAAGAGTTTAAATTAGAAAAGGGAAAGGGATAGGACAAGCTTGAAAGGGAAAGGACGTTGAGGCAGCTTTGAACAAGCTTTGAGCTAGCCCTGGACCAGCTCTGGACCAGGGAAAGGACGTTGAGGCAGCTTTGAACCAGCTTTGAGCTAGCTCTGGATCAGCTCTGGACCAGGGAAAGGGCGTTGAGGCAGCTTTGAACCAGCTTTGAGCTAGCCCTGGATCAGCTCTGGACCAGGGAAAGGGCGTTGAGGCAGCTTTGAACCAGCTTTGAGCTAGCTCTGGACCAGTGAAATTACTTTTGAAACAATCCTGACAATCTCCAACAGCTTCTATATTTTTAAAAATCTATTGTTGCAAAAAAATGGGAAAATGATCTCGGGCGGGATCGAACCGCCGACCTTCTGTGTGTTAGACAGATGTGATAACCACTACACCACGAGACCGATGGAGGGCCGAGGCGGGGAAGGGCTTTTCTCGGAATGACCTTCAAAGTGGGAAGATTGCAGTCAATGGCCGCTTAAAGTCAATGGCAAGGTCATGAATTGTAAGCCAAGTCAGGCTAAACAAATTCAGGTCATGAATTGTAAGCCAAGCCTGCGCCTAGGTCTACGCCTAGCCTTTGCCTAGGTCATTAGCCAAGCCTGAGCCTAGGTCTACGCCTAGCCTTTGCCTAGGTCATTAGCCAAGCCTGAGCCTAAGTCTACGCCTAGCCTTTGCCTAGGTCATTAGCCGAACCTCTGATTGCCATAAGCTAGGCCCTCCGATTAGTACCAGACCTTCCCAAGTACCAGACCGTTTGACCTGATCCGGTAAAATTCAGTAAAAGCAAAACCTTCCCGAGGCCAGGACTCGAACTCGAGTAAAGAACGGATAGCTCGCTTTGTATACAAGCACTCTATCCACTAGGCCACCGGTTCCAGCTGCGCGCGAGAAAAGCCTTTTAAGCGAGATGTTGAATACGACAAAACCACGCGCCCCGCGCTTTTGCCATTGGCAATCTAACTTTAACCTCAAATATCTCAGCGTTGGGCTTTCCAATTTCAATAGTTTTTATACCAATCGATAGAGAAAGACTTGGCGCATCTAATCATAGCAAGAACATTTAAATTGGACAGACCAACACCGAGAAACGGGGCGTATAAAAAGAGGCAAGGTGCCCCCTTTTCTATTGGCAATCTAACTTTGAGCCGAAATTGCCCAGCCTCCTGCCAGATGAGGTTAAATTGCGAATAGCAAAAGGAGCGGGCGCGTATCAAATGACTCAAAAATCTGAGATCCTTAACGAAGACCCAGATAAGTCCTTAACGAAGACCCAGACTCCTGCCAGATGTGGAAAATTTACGTGAATCTTCAACAAGTGACCTCCAACAACAAACAATATCCATTTTCCTATTTTTTTTTTCAGAAACAATGCCATCTCTTTTGAGTCAGGAAGTGATCACAAATGCACGCGATCCCATCATTTCCCGTCCTCATCTTTGCCACTCAAAAACATCGCACGATTTTGATGACTTCTAGGCTTTGCCTTTTATTGAGGATATGAATTTTATGACGGAAAATGTGTTTTGATGAAAGAAAACATAAAGATGAAAGAAAACATAAAGATTTAAAGATTTTCGAGTTATATTGGAGGGTGAGTAGACTAATTTCACAAAAATGAAGAAAGAAAGGATGTTTCTGGATATTTCTGGATATTTCTGGCTCTGATCCTAGCTCTAAACCTGGCTCTGACTCTGGCTCTAAACCTGGCTCTGGCTCTAAACCTGGCCTACTCTGGCCCTAAACCTGGCCGACTCGTCTAAACCTGACCCTGGCTCTAAACCTGGCTCTGACTCTGGCTCTAAACCTGGCTCTGACTCTGGCTCTAAACCTGGCTCTGACTCTGGTTCTAAACCTGACTCTGGCTCTAAACCTGGCTCTGACTCTGGCTCTAAACCTGGCTCTGACCCTGGCTCTAAACCTGGCTCTGACTCTGGCTCTAAACCTGGCTCTGACTCTGGCTCTAAACCTGGCTCTGACTCTGGCTCTAAACCTGGCTCTGACTCTGGCTCTAAACCTGGCTCTGACTCTGGCTCTAAACCTGGCTCTGACTCTGGCTCTAAACCTGGCTCTGACTCTGGCTCTAAACCTGGCTCTGACTCTGGCTCTAAACCTGGCTCTGATCCTAGCTCTAAACCTGGCTCTGACTCTGGCTCTAAACCTGGCTCTGACTCTGGCTCTAAACCTGGCTCTGATCCTAGCTCTAAACCTGGCTCTGACCCTGGCTCTAAACCTGGCTCTGATCCTAGCTCTAAACCTGGCTCTGACTCTGGCTCTAAACCTGGCTCTGACTCTGGCTCTAAACCTGGCTCTGATCCTAGCTCTAAACCTGGCTCTGATCCTAGCTCTAAACCTGGCTCTGACTCTGGCTCTAAACCTGGCTCTGACCTCTGGCTCTAAACCTGGCTCTGACTCTGGCTCTAAACCTGGCTCTGACTCTGGCTCTAAACCTGGCTCTGACTCTGGCTCTAAACCTGACTCTGGCTCTAAACCTGGCTCTGACTCTGGCTCTAAACCTGGCTCTGACTCTGGCTCTAAACCTGGCTCTGACTCTGGTTCTAAACCTGACTCTGGCTCTAAACCTGGCTCTGACTCTGGCTCTAAACCTGGCTCTGACTCTGGCTCTAAACCTGGCTCTGACTCTGGTTCTAAACCTGACTCTGGCTCTAAACCTGGCTCTGACTCTGGCTCTAAACCTGGCTCTGACTCTGCTAAACCTGACCTGGCTCTAAACCTGGCTCTGACTCTGGCTCTAAACCTGGCTCTGACTCTGGCTCTAAACCTGGCTCTGACCTGGTCCAAACCTGACTCTGGCTCTAAACCTGGCTCTGACTCTGGCTCTAAACCTGGCTCTGACTCTGGCTCTAAACCTGGCTCTGACTCTGGCTCTAAACCTGACTCTGGCTCTAAACCTGGCTCTGATCCTAGCTCTAAACCTGGCTCTGACTCTGGCTCTAAACCTGGCTCTGACTCTGGTAGACTCTGCACTGGTCCCTTGTCAAACCCAATCAACTTTATATTATAATGTAGAGTGAATAAACCATAAAAGTCCAAGAAAAATAAAAGAATTTGCATAGAGTTTCAGGTTCATAAAAGAAAAGTGCTTAAAAGCTCTTTCTCCAAATTTTCTCATTCATTTTCTCTAAACTTTTCTCTAAATTTCAAACTTTTTCACCCAAGACTCTTTTTATGATCCCAATTAGTCGAAATGGACGTTTTTTTTGCTCATTTCTGTTCAAAGACCATTTGAATATCGAATTTTTTCAAAAAATTTGAATTATGACATTTTTTGACATGACAATATGAAAAAAACTTTATCGATAATCAAAATTTTGTCGCTTTTTTGTTACCGCTGAATTTCAATTGAATCTTTTAATGGAAAGATTTGTTTGTTTGATTGCCTTGTTTGATTGCCTTGTTTGATTGCCCAGCCTTGACTCCGGATCCAGCCTTGACTCTCCGTTGCATTACAATACAATCCGTTGCATTTTCTCGTCTATTGTGCACCCGAACATCGGCGCGAAATAAGGCAAAAATGCGTTTTCTAACGGATTTTCTCTAGGAGTACCTTTTTTAGATGCGCAAAATTGTGCTGATTCCGAATCTGAAGGGATTTTTCAAATCCCTCTGACAAAAATTTAGTTTTAGCGGTTTTTTGGTCATTTTGTATGGGAAATTTTGTGGTACCCTGCAGTTTGGAGCTCGTAACTCGACAACGAGGGTCTAGAACCAAAAACGAGGGGATAGCTTCTATTCTAGAGACTCTTACGAACATTTTGATGCAAAAATCATCAAATTTGCTCAACTCCACAAAAAGTTATAACATCTTTAAAGAAATTTTGCAAAATACACTAAAAAATGTTATAACTTTTTATAGAGTTGAGCAAATTTGATGATTTTTGCATCAAAATGTTCGTAAGAGTCTCTAGAATAAAAGTTATCCCTTCGTTTTTGGTTCTAGACCCTCGTTATCGAGTTACGAGCCCCAAACTGCAGGGTACCACAAAATTTCCCATACAAAATGACCAAAAAACCGCTAAAACTAAATTTCTGTCAGAGGGAGATGAAAAATTCCTTCAGATTCGGAATCAGCACAATTTTCCGCATCTAAAAAAGGTACTCCCAGAAAAATCCGATAGGAAACGCATTTTCTCGTCTATTGTGCACCCGGGTTAGTGATTCAGTGACTGTAGTGATTCAGTAGAACATCAAAAAAGTGCGAGAGAGGTGGCGTCGGCCGCGGAACGATCAATCCGGTTTATGCCACGCCAAATGGGAAGTTTTGAACGTCGAATTGTGCGGCGTCCTTACGTCAAATTGTGCTCAAGCGTCGTCGTTTGTGCGGCGCAAACTCAAGATGGAAGCTTTCAAAAAGAACAAATGTCAAGGGCTCACCGAAGCTGCCAAAAAGAAAAGGAAAGAGCGATTTGAGATCCTTCTCTGGCGATTCAACCAACGGCGATTCAACCATTCAACCAACGCGGCGAGATTCGTGAGATTTTGTTCTCAGATGAAAAATTATTCAACGCTGAACAAGTGCTAAACAAGCAGAATCACCGAATGTCATATTGAATTCATTTTTCATCGCAAGTAATCGCAGTAAGGATTTCATCGTAAAACCCAGTATTCTTTGTACCCAGTATTACAAACGAAGAAGAATCCCCAGTGACACGAGTAGCTTTATTGGCATCGCTCAGGCACAGGCTCAGGCACAGGCACAGGCTTAGGCTTAGGCTTAGGCTTAGGCTTAGGCTTTGGCTTAGGCTTAGGCTCAGGCTTAGGCTTGGACTTAGTGCGTAGGCTAGCCGCTAGCGCCTAGCACTAAGTCTATTTGGGTTTGGGCTATACCCCCAATTTCCGGATCTCAGCCAGTTCTCGGAGCTAAGGGACACGCGTTTGGCGATGCTCATCCGCCCCCCATAGGAGCATCCTGGCAAATTTTCAGGTCAATCTGGTGTCTGGAAGTTGAGATATAGAAAGTGGTTTTTACGATTTTTTTAACATAGCCTAAAACGTCGAGATAGGTCGAGCTGAGTCTCCCAAAGCGGTAAAAAAATTTTTTTTTTTTTTTTGGTTTGGACTGAACCTCGATTTTCTGGATCTCGGCCAGTTCTCGGAGCTAAGGGACACCCGTTTGGCGGTGTGCTTGCGCCTCCCATGGGAGCGTCCTGACAAAATTTCAGGTCGATCTCGTGTCTGGAATTTGAGATCTGACCGGTGGATTTTGGGATTTTTTTGACATAGCCTATAACGTCGAGATAGGTCGAGCTGAGTGCCCTCCCATGGGAGCGTCCTGACAAAATTTCAGGTCGATCTCGTGTCTGGAATTTGATATTAAAAAAAATTTTTTTTTTGCCTGATAATTAAAGTGTGACTTCGTCAGTCCTCGACCCCGCCATGATAAACCCCCGGTTTTTCGCTATATTTCGGTGTTTCTCGACGAACTGAGTTGTTTGACATACGACAAGAGGGGTCTGGGAACGATTTGAGATTTTCGAAAAATCGAAATTTTTACACTGAAAACACAAAAACGCGTTTTTCACCTCTTAGGAGGCGTTTTTGAGGGTCGTCATCAGGTGTGGACCCACTTAGACTCAAAATTTTAAGGGGAATCCAACGGTGCAAAGATCGAGATGATCAGATAAATGGTTCTCGAGGAAAGTTCATTGGAAAAATTTTGAGTTTTTTGGTTTTGGGTTTTGTGCGTGTAAAATCGAATATTTAGTCATTTTTTCTCTGGGGTATCGTAAAACGTGAAGATAGGTCGAGCTGAGCCCCTAAGGGCTCGTTTACAAAAAATTTTTGGACCCTGAAATTTTTACTCTGATATTGCCGACACCGCCCTTAGAACTTGCCGCCGCTCAAAGCACCATAAGAAAATGCGACTAACACTAATTGAAAGGCCTGCCGGGAAGCTCCAATTTTAGCAGCCTTGGAGGTTGAGGCAGCCCGTGTTGAGTTAGCTCCAAATGACCTGTCCCCACCACTAGGCTCAAAAACTCCTTGATCCAGTAAGGCTATCGTGGTGGCAATGATTGGGTCATGAGGGGCTTTTATGGATAAGAAGACTTCATGCGGATATTTATCTTTTATCCAATGAAGAAAAGTGCCGGCAAGACCCCGGAAATCTTTGTTAGAAGAGTGGATTCGGGGTTTTGCCGGCCATTTACCAAGGAAGTCGCCGGCAAACCCCGTCAGAGCATTTAATTCGGTGACTGCCGTTCATTTACCAAGGAAAATTGCCGGCAAACCCACCAAATCCGGCAAATCACTGTTAGAACAGAGAATTCGGGGTTTTGCTGGCCATTTACTAAGAAAAGTGCCCGCACAGACCGTGAGAACGGCAAATTCCGGGTTTGTCGGCTATTTACTTAGAAAAGTGCCTGCAAAGCCCCGGGAATCACTGTTAGAATAGTCAATTCGGTGATTGCCGGTCATTCATCAGGGAAAATTTCTGCAAACCCCGTGAATCACTGTCAGTGAATTCGTTTGACGGCCATGTACTAACAAAAGTGCCCGCAGTTTCGGTCAGAACAGTGAATTCGGGGTTTACCGGCACGGGTTTCTCCACTTTACTTTCGCTTAATTTATTAAGCAATTTAATCAGTGCAGAACGGGCACTGTCATCAAAATTATCTTCAACGAATTAACTTTATCAACAATGTTAAAAATAAAATTCCAACAAATCTTCACAAACGAATCACAATAGTCCTTAGTTACTAACAATTGCTTCCGTTTACTTGATTTAACTAATGCCCTCCTAATAAATTACTAACAAAATTACTAATTACAAACAAAAGTGCCTTCAATTCCGGTCAGAATAGTGAATTCGGTATTTTCCGGCCATTTAATTAGAAAAGTGCCGGCCAAGCGCAGAACTGACACTGTCATCAACACTATCTTCAATGAATTGACTTTATCAACATTGATAAAAATCCCACAAATCTTGACGAACCTGTGACGAATCACAAAAGTCCTTAGTTACCAACAATTACTTCCGTTTACTTGATTTAACTAATCTGAACAAATTTTCTACAAATCTCAATAGAGCCTGTTATGAGCCATAATTTTCATGTATTGAACATAATCAACAGGCCTCCACAAATCTCAGAAACCACAATAGAACTCTTCAATAATCATTAAATTATCTGATTAGTTATTTTGTTATTATTATTATTATTATTATTATTATTTATCTAATTGCTCATAGAAGTTTTGAGTAGCTTTGGGTGCACCCTTTTATTGTTTCACACGCGCTGTGGGTGCAACAGAATAAAATGTAAGCCACAGCCTCAAATGTTCCTTTCATTTTTCCAGCCGCGGGTGCCACAGACTAAAGGCACTAACCGCTAGCCTCGCACTAAGTCTTTATTCCTTTATCCTGAGTTTACTAACACCCCCTAATCTTTCCATTTAAAAAAATAATGCGAAATTCATAACCTTTGCTTCCGCTTAATGAATTACGCATTTTAACCAGCGCAGAACTGACACTGTCATCAACACCATCTCCCCTCAAATAACTTTATCAACATTTATAATCATAAAACTCCCACAAATCTGGACAAATCTGTTATGAATCACAATAGTTCTGAGTTACTAACAATTACTTCCGTTTACTTGATTTAATTATAGCCATCTTGACAAATCTTCTCCAGATCTCGATAAAACCTGTTACTAACCATTACTTTCACTTATTTAACATTTAACAGAAACTATAATAGAACTCTTCACTATTCATTGATTTCCCTTATAACCATTGGTAAATATTATTTACCTTATTACTCACAAAAATTCTGAGTAGCTTTCAGTGCAGCCTTTTATTGTTCCACCACCCATGTGGGTGCAACAGCACATATAAGTAAGCCACCGCATCAAATAAACGTTTTATTGTTTTCACCCGCGGCTGTCACAGACTATAGGCACTAGCCGCTAGCCTCGCACTAAGTCTTTATTCCACAAATTATTTATCTAATTGCTCACAGATGTTTTGAGTAGCTTTGGGTGCACCCTTTTATTGTTCCATGTGGGTGCCATAGAATAAAATGTAAGCCACAGCCTCAGATGTTCCTCAAATGTTTCCTCATTTTCCACCCGCGGGTGACCAGGCTAAAGGCACTAACCGCTAGCTTCGCACTAAGTCTTTATTCCTTCATTCTGACTTTACTAACTCTCCCCGATTCTTCCATTTAAAGAAACAATACAAAATTCATAACCTTTACTTTTGCTTCATTTATTAAGCAATTTAATTAGCGCAGAACTGACACTGTCATCAACATTCTCTCCAATGAATTAACTTTATCAACATTGATAATAACAAAATTCCCACAGATCTTGACGAATCTATTACTAATTACAATAGTCCTGAGTTATTGAAAATAATTACTTCCGTTTACTTGATTTAACTGACGCTATCTTAACCAATCTTCTATAAATCTCAATAGAGCCTGTTACGAGCCATAATTTTCATTTATTGAACATAACCAACAGGCCTCCACAAATCTGTCAGAAACCATAATAGAACTCTTCAATAATAATTAAATTCTCTGATTAGTTATTTAGTTTTTGTTATTCTTATTCTTGGTCTTATTACTCACAGAAGATTTGAGTAGCTTTGGGTGCGCCCTTTTATTGTTCCACACGCGCTGTGGGTGCCACAGAATAAAATGTAAGCCACAGCCTCAAATGTTCCTCAAATGTTTCATTTTCCACCCACGGGTGCCACAGACTAAAGGCACTAACCGCTAGCCTCGCACTAAGTCTTTATTCCTTTATTTTGAGTTTACTAACACGCCCCAATCTTTTCTGTTAAAAAACAATGCAAAATTCTTAACCTTTACCTTCGCTTAATGAATTACGCAATTTAACTAGCGCAACACTGACACTGTCAGCAACATTATCTCCCTTCAAAGACCTTTATCAACATTTATAATCATAAAATTCCCAGAAATCTGGACAAATCTGTTATGAATCACAATAGTTCTGAGTTACTAACAATTACTTCCGTTTACTTGATTTAATTATAGCCATCTTGACAAATCTTCTCCAGATCTCGATAAAACCTGTCACTATTCAGAATTTTCAATTATTTGGAGTTTTGCCGGCCATGTGCTAACAAAAGTGTTCACAAACCCCGGAAATCAATGTTAGAAAAATACCCACAAAGCCTGTCAGAACAGTGAATCCGGGGTTTGCCGGACATTCACTAAGTAAAGTGCCGGCAAACCCCGAGAAACACTGTTAGAGCAATGAATTCGGGATTTGCCGGCCATTTAATTAGAAATGTTTGTGTCATCGCAGAACTGGCACTGTCATCAACATTATCTCCAATGAATTAACTTTATCAACATTTATAATAAGAAAATTCCAACAAATCTTGACAAACGAATCACAATCGTTCTTAGTTACTAATAATTGCTTCCTTTTACTTGATTTAACTAACGCCCTCCTAACAAATCTTCTACGAATCCCATAAATCTCAATAGAGCCTGTTACGAGCCATAATTTTCATTTATTGAACATAACCAACAGGTCTCCAAAAATCTGTCAGAAACCATGATAGAACCCTTCATCAATCCGTAATTTCTCTGATTAGTTATTTTGTTATTATTATTATTATTCTTGATCTTATTACCCACAGAAGATTTGAGTAGCTTTGGGTGCACCCTTCTATTGTTCCCTTTTATTATTAACTTATTATTAACTTTACCAACATTGATAAAAAATTGTTATTTATTGTTCAACCCGGGATGTGGGTGCAACAGAATATTATGTAAGCCACAGCCTCAAATGTTCCTTTTATTGGCCCACCCACGGGTGCCACAGACTATAGGCACTAGCCGCTAGCCTCGCACTAAGTCTTTATTCCACAAATTGGTTCTATTTTTTATCTTTGAAATCTACATTTGGGCTGCTAACGCAGCCCAATAAAAGCCCTGAAATCCTAAACCTGGAGCCTAAGCCTAAGCCATTTAAGACGGCCTGCTGCAGTAACAATACTGAGAACTTTAGGCTAAGGCTTTTGGTTGGGTAAAAACCCAACCAATAAAACAGTTATTTGGGTTTGCTCCCAACCCGTTCCAATTTCCGACCCGATAAAAGTACAGAAATCATAGGGCTGAAATGTCCCACCTTCAACAACCGCTTTGATGCAATAAAAGCACAGAAATCATAGGGCTGAAATGCCCCAACTGCAACAACCGCTTTGATGCAATAAAAGCACAGAAATCAAATTGCAAGGATCCCCCTCTAGCCCAAACCCAAATAGCCGCCTTTTTTTGGGCGAGGGGGGTCGGAGCAATTGTCTGCCCTTGAAATAAAAATATCCACAGCCTTTCGCAATAGATCGATCATGGAGTGGATGATAGTAACAAATCTAATATTAATCGCAAAATGTGATATTCCATCCCATCGATCAACTTGGAGTGCCAGAAGAGTGGATACTTCAAGTAAGTATTGAACCCGACAATCATCATCGACAATCATCATATAGTGGATCGTAGTAACTGACTTTAAAGAGAACCTTGAGTAACCAAGAATATCAAACGGATTTCCAACTTCTACTTTAGCTGGAATAGCTAATACTAAATTCACATTTAATATTAAACGTAAAAAGTAACTTTCAACTCCATTGATTAACATGGAATGCCAGACGAGCGTTTACCTGAAGTAAGTATTGAACCTGAAGATCATGGTCACAAAGCGTAAGGAGGAGTTTTGAAAATCACCGAAAGAGTCTAGGTATTAAAGCCTTATGTGGGGAGAAAGCCATAATCAGGAATGGCCACCCTTCATTAATAAACTGAGAGTCGGCTCGAAATCACATAGTACAAATGACAGACTTTCAGTCGTCTGGGATATCTTTAGATTCAGACTGATAATCGACACCAACTCACCATGCTTTTGAAGAGTGAGTGTGTTGTATGTCCAAAAATAGTTGCATAGAAAAAGTTTAGATTGAGGGTCGACCCGAATTTCGAAGATACATGTTGAAAATGACCACGGTTAGACCAGGCTTAGGCTTTCTAAATGCTTCAAAAATGTCAAAATAGAACTTTTTCCAAAGCCAGCAAAAAAATCCCAGCGAATGAAACTCCACGGCCTGTTTGAAACGTAGCATCAGTCATAGTAGTTGAAAATCCCAAAATTGAAAAGTCTCACAAAGTAATTTCCAACTATATTGATTAAATCAAATGCAAGTAGAGCTGCCGTTGAGCTGGGTCCTAAACCAATGGAGAAATGTGGGTTACTTCAAGTAAGTAATAACCTTGTAATAATGGTCACAAAGCGTAAGCGATTGTTTAGAAAATCGTAAAAAGAGCGTAAGTACTAAGCATTGAACAAACATTAATTGAAGGACCCAAAAAAAGGCGGCTATTTGGGTTTGGGCTAGAGGGGGATCCTTGCAATTTGATTTCTGTGCTTTTATTGCATCAAAGCGGTTGTTGCAGTTGGGGCATTTCAGCCCTATGATTTCTGTGCTTTTATTGCATCAAAGCGGTTGTTGAAGGTGGGACATTTCAGCCCTATGATTTCTGTACTTTTATCGGGTCGGAAATTGGAACGGGTTGGGAGCAAACCCAAATAACTGTTTTATTGGTTGGGTTTTTACCCAACCAAAAGCCTTAGCCTAAAGTTCTCAGTATTGTTACTGCAGCAGGCCGTCTTAAATGGCTTAGGCTTAGTTAGGCTTAGGCTTAGGCTTAGGCTTAGGCTTAGGCTTTGGCTTAGGCTTAGGCTTAGGCTTAGGCTCAGGCACAGACACAGGCTTAGGCACAGGCACAGGCTCAGGCTTAGGCTTGGACTTAGTGCGTAGGCTAGCGCTAGCGCCTAGCACTAAGTCTATTTGGGTTTGGGCTGAACCCCCATTTTCTGGATCTTAGCCAGTTCTCGGAGCTAAGGGACACCCGTTTGGTGGTGTGCATGCGCCCCCCATCGAAGCATCTTGACAAAATTTCAGGTCATTCTCGTGTCTGGAAGTTGAGATATAGAAAGTGGTTTTTACGTTAGGCTTAGGCTTAGGCTTAGGCTTAGCTCAGGCTTAGGCTTAGGCTCAGGCACAGACACAGGCTTAGGCACAGGCTCAGGCACAGGCACAGGCACAGGCTCCCTTGTCGCCTTGTTTTCTCCAATTGATGCTCTGAAATTGTTTGAGGGCATTACTCTAAATATTTCGGCAAAATATTTTCCTGAACAATCTTTGCAACGTGTGGACGGGCGTGAATCTTGAATGAACTTTATGTTTGAAGGATCAAGGCCTTTTTGTAACAATACATTGTTCACTGGTTCCAGTTGTTGTGCATACGTTTCATTCATGATTGTATTTCCGGGTTTAAGCCGCTCAAAATAAACAATGCCTTGGGAATTCCACCAGACAGTAAGCATTACTTTCTTGCCATGGAAGTCGGGTTTTGGTGTTGGTGTTGGCTCTTCACCAGGTTCTAGCTATTGCCGTTTTCGTGTAGTATTATCATATTGAATTCATTTTTCATCGCAAGTAAGGATTTCATCGTAAAACCTAGTATTTTTTATCAAACGAACATCAAAAATCAAACGAACAAATCCCCAGTGACACGAGTAGCTTTATTGGCATCGCTCAGGCACAGGCTCAGGCACAGGCTCAGGCACAGGCTCAGGCACAGGCTCAAGCACAGGCTCAGGCTCAGGCCCAGACACAGGCTTAGGCACAGGCTTAGGCACAGGCTCAGGCACAGGCTCAGGCTCAGGCACAGGCTCAGGCACAGGCTCAGGCTCAGGCACAGGCTCAAGCACAGGCTCAGGCTCAGGCCCAGACACAGGCTTAGGCACAGGCTTAGGCACAGGCTCAGGCACAGGCTCAGGCTCAGGCACAGGCTCAGGCACAGGCTCAGGCTCAGGCACAGGCTCAAGCACAGGCTCAGGCTCAGGCCCAGACACAGGCTTAGGCACAGGCTTAGGCACAGGCTCAGGCACAGGCTCAGGCACAGGCACAGGCACAGGCTCCCTTGTCGCCTTGTTTTCTCCAATTGATGCTCTGCAATTGTTTGAGGGATTACTCTAAATATTTCGGCAAGTTCACGTGTAGTTTGTCGAAGATTAATTTCGATCGCCTGCTTCAGGATTATCGATCGCTTGCATTGGATTATCGATTGTAGGAGGCCGTCGTTGGTTGTCCTCATCTTCCAAAGATTCATTTCCTTCTCGTTGAAACCAAATCGTTGAAACCATCGTCGACACTGACTTTCCGAAATAGCATCTTCCCCAAATACTTTGCAGAAATCTCAATTTCCTCCCAAAATCTCTAATTTCTTCCCAAAATCTCTAATTTCCTCCCAAAATCTCTAATTTTTTAGCCAAAAATTCATCATACAGTACTCAGGAGCTATGCTTTTGAAAGTTTACAGAAAAATCCCCAAAAATTACCGTAAATACTGTAATTGGACCCCACCCCTCTAATAGTACCCCCCCTCTAATAGTACCCCACCCTAGAGGGGGAGGGAAAAAATAATACCCCACCCCTCTAATAGTACCCCACCCCACCTAACGCGTAATTACAAACAACGCTTTTAAAGCGGAAAATTTTCATGTATTTTCAGAAATCGTTTGTATTTTTAATTTTATCCCATAAATTTGTTGTTTTTAAATTTGGGCTGGCTACTTTGCGCCAAATTTTTTGCACAGCTTGCCATAACTTTCTTCTAAGTGGGCCAAGCTTTACGATTGTAGATCTCAACAAGTGCAACAAAGTAACACCAAAATCATAAAGATTGGCCCACTTAGAAGACTTGAACCACTTAGAAGACTTGAACCACTTAGAAGCCACTTGAACTCGGAGGGGATTGATATCGGTTTGGCTGAATGGATCGTCGAGCCGAGAAGAAACGAGTGACACGCCGGATTATCTGGAATGAAGCGGCTAATCGATTCGAAAAAGCTGAAATTTCTTTCAAAAGAAGCCATGGCTGGATGGAGTCGTTCTTGAGGCGCCACCAACTTTCTTTGAGGGCACCAACAACAACTTGTCAAAAGCTGCCGAGCGAATTTGAGAAGGCCATCGTCAAGCACATTTTGAGGCTGAACAAGACAATCGAAGAAGGCGATTACAAGCACATTGTTGATTGCGATGAGACGGCGGTTTGGCTGGATGCTTCGACGGGCAAGTGCATCCAAGCGGTTGGAGCCAACGAAGTTGGTGTTCTCACCCGCGGCTACGACAAGATGAATATATCCGTGATGTTCACTGCTCGTTCTGATGGGAAAAAGTTGCGCCCTTTTGTCGTGGTGCCTCGGAAGACGATGAACAAAAAAATCGAGACAAAGTTCCAATCGAAGTTATTGCTCTGTTCGAAAGCGAAGAAAAGCAAGTACATCGATAACGAGATCACGGCGAAATATTTGCAACGCTCTTTCGGTGGACTGGTCTTTAATCTATTGTACTTACAGGCGATGAGAAATGCTCGGACAGAGGCAGAAATCGAGGACCTCTTGGAACCGCTTGCATCAACGCGACTTCAAGGACATCGAGGAATTGATGAGCAAGAAAATGATGAATTCATTGATTCAGATGTTTCTATTGATTTAGCTTGTTAGTTGGTTTTGTTTCGTTTTGCTGTGAAATTTTCAAATGGTTAAAACCAATAAAAACTAAAGTACAAGTTGGCTTTTGAACAAATTATTTAAATGTATCCTGATTTGGTAACTTGCATAGTGGTGTAAAATAGTAACCCACCCTCTAATAGTGCCCCACCCTCTAATAGTACCCCACCCTAGAGGGGGAGGGAAAAAATAGTACCCCATGGGGTCCAATTACAGTATTTACGGTACCTGAAAATATCACAAGAACGCTCAAAAACTGATCAAAAACGCTCAAAAACTGATCAAAGACGCACAAAAACCACTTTTTCACATTTCCCTAGTCTCTGAATTCTCTTAAAACCAAAAGAAGCCTCTATATATCTCAAAAATCTTCAATATCACCAATAAAAACCTTCGCAAACCAAAAAACAAAACTTTTTACTCAAAAAAAACGCGAAAATGATCTCGGGCGGGATCGAACCGCCGACCTTCTGTGTGTTAGACAGATGTGATAACCACTACACCACGAGACCGATGAGGGAGGGCGGCGGGAAAGGGGTTTCGTGGGCATGACCTTCAAAGAAGGAGAAAGATTGGCACTTTGAAGAGAAGTTAGAGAAAAAAAGGCTTATTTTGAAGAAATTCGAGAAAATCTTGGATTGGCGCTTTAAAATGTGGTAAAACTACCGTACCCCTCCTAAAAAAGACAAGGCGAAATTTCATTTTTTTTCATTTTTTTTCATTTTTTTCATTCTTCTTCATCTTATTTTATTTTTTTTGCGTTTTTCTGATGTAATCGCGTTTGTTTTTGCAGGAAACAAAGAGGATAAAGCTAATTTACGTTTTTATTGGAACCATATTGGGGCGTGGGACAAATGCGACCTTTTTTTGCGCACCTGGACATTTGCGCACCTTTTTTTTGCTGGAAAAGGCCTTAGGAAAGGTCGTAGAGCTTCGAAAATATTTCCATATAAAGGGAATCGTATGCGTAGATTCCGAATTTCGACAAATCAGACCTCGCTGACAAGTCAAATTTGGGCTAAAAGGCAAAAACTACGCAACTTAACGCTTTTCCCCAGCTTTTGCCTTTTAACCCAAATTTGACGTGTCAGCGAGGTCTGATTTGTCGAAATTCGGAATCTACGCATACGATTCCCTTATATGGAAATATTTTCGAAGCTCTACGACCTTTCCTTTTCCAGCAAAAAAAAGGTCGCATTTTTCCCACCCCCCATATTGGAACCATATTGGAATCGTATCCGAACCATATTGGAACCATATTGGAATAGAAAATCTTGGATTGACGCTTTAAAGTGTGGTAAAACTACCGTACCCCTCCTAGAAAAGACAAGGCGAAATTCCATTTTTTTCATTCTTGTTCATTTCATTTTTTTTTCATTCTTCTTCATTTTATTTTATTTTTTTGCGTTTTTCTGATGTAATCGCGTTTGTTTTTGCAGGAAACAAAGAGGATAAAGCTAATTTACGCTTTTAACAGCATTTTCTATGGCGGAAGCTTTGTTTGTAGGGTTTTTTAGACCCACTTGCTTCCTTTTAGATCTGCTCTACGAACTTGATGCCAACAAATGTTAAGTTAAGTGGTTTTTATCAGTTTCTATTTTCTTGTTTTTAGTTTTTAGACCACTTGCCTCCTTTTAGGTCTGCTCTACGAACTTGATGCCAACTAATGTTAAGTTAAGTGGTTTTTATCAGTTTCTATTTTTTGTTTTTAGTTTTTAGACCACTTGCCTCCTTTTAGGTCTGCTCTACGAACTTGATGCCAACTAATGTTAAGTTAAGTGGTTTCTATCATTCCGTATTAAGTTAAGTGGTTCTTTTCCAATATCGGGGGAGCGGAAGGATTATCGGGGGAGCGAAAGGAAAATCGGGGGAGCAAATTTTGGCAGCGCTACATATGTCCTATATTATACAAACTACCGCCATAAAATCCGCGAATTACCCGTTATTCTCACAACCTTTATATTAGATTTATATTAGCGAAATAGATCTTTTCCCTTTGAGCGGACTTTCATCGATTCGCCACAATTGCAAATCCACGACTGGATGACTCCTTTGGTGACGAAATAATCGATTGCTGTCGATTCCTTGAACGCACAAATATCGGAGAAGGCGCAACGTCGTTAAAGTTTGAAAAAAAAACGTTGCAGTTAAAGTATAGTCCCGGAAATGCATTTTTCGAGGGGGCAAAATTTGCTCCCCCGATTTTCCTTTCGCTCCCCCGATAATCGGACCGCTCCCCCGATATTGGAAAAGTACCAGTTAAGTGGTTTTTATCATTTTCTATGGCGGAGGCTTTGTTTGTAGAGTTTTTTTGAGACCCACTTGCTTCCTGATGATCTGCTTCACAAACTTGATGCCAACAAATGTTAAGTTAAGTGGTTTTTATCATTTTCTATGGCGGAGGCTTTGTTTGTAGTTTTTAGACCCACTTGCTTGCTTTTAGATCTGCTCTACGAACTTGATGCCAACTAATGTTAAGTTAAGATTTTAAAGGCATTTAACTAATTAGACATTTTAAAACCATCATTCTCAATAATTTATTCAAAATTTCAGCGAAAAGTGATTTCAAAGCCGACCGGTGGCAAAAAAGCAAACAAAACATCAAATTTTGAAAAAAAAAATCGTTTTTTAAGCAATTATCAGCTATTTTCTTTGATCAAATGATAAAATAAGCGTAAAATTTTAAAGCAACAGGGTTTTTTTTGAAAAGAAAAAGTGAAAAAAATGCCCGTATTCTTTGCGAGGAGCGAGAAAAAGCGAAATTAATCTTGAAATCTTGAATATAGCAAAAATTTTGCAAAAAAAAAGATGAAAACCTGCTCCTTTATCACAATATTTTCTTGAATTTGATATGTTTTTTTTTTCAAATTCGATAATCCATCTATTCCTTGACGTAATTGCTCGGAAATAGCCCGACTTGTGTCCCGACTTTCCCTTGCCACCAGCCAGAATCGTCTGAAATTGGAAACCTTAATGCTTTTTTAGTTTTGTGGTTTTTTTAACGAATACGGTGAATTTTCATAAGCTTTTTAGCATTTTAAACTTTCAGCTACTTTCAGCTGAACCTTAGCCTGAGTCTGAGCCTTGTCCTGGACCTGAGCCTTGTCCTGGATCTGAGCCTTGTTCTGGACCCGAGCCTTGTCCTGGATCTGAGCCTTGTCCTGGATCTGAGCCTTGTCCTGGACCTGGGCCTTGTCCTGGACCTGAGCCTTGTCCTGGAGCTGAGCCTTGTCCTGGACCCGAGCCTTGTCCTGGATCTGAGCCTTGTCCTGGATCTGAGCCTTGTCCTGGAGCTGAGCCTTGTCCTGGATCTGAGCCTGAGCCTGAGCTAGTTTAGGCGTAGGTTAGGTTTAGCTTAGGCTTACGAGGGAATGGTCTTGACTTAAAGCAGGGAATCGATCCGAAACCAAGTGGACCTTATAGAATCGGCAACGGAGATTCATAATCTGCAAAAATTAGCTGCCAACTCGACCTGGATCCCGAGATATTTAGTTCTATAAGGTTCACTTGGTTTCGGATCGATTCCCAACTTTGAGTTGAGACCATTGCCTCTAGGCTTGGCTTAGGCTTAGCTTAGGCTTAGCTTGGGTTTAGCTTGGGTTTAGCTTGGGTTTAGCTTGGGTTTAGCTTAGGCTTAGGCCGATTCTTCTGTACCTAGGGTCATCTTTTGACAAGTTAACCGACTAGTACTTCTTCGGTACTTTGTTCAGAACCGATTAGTACTTTGTTCAGAACACTTTTTTGTCTAGTTTTTTGTCTAGTCTACAATCTTATTCACTCACGCTTCTGCACGAGTTCAATCTCTTGTCCAATTTCGAAGCTCAGCTCATCTGTATCCTGTGCATCATATGCGTAAAGAGCGGTGACTGTTGGGAGAAGTTTTGGCTTTACTGGGGGACGAGGTTTGTTTGGACGAGGCGCAGGGCGAACCTGGAAATGGGAAAATTTAAATAATTGGATAATTCTATAGTTAATTAAATGATTTTATAGCTAATTAAATAATTCTATATCTAATTAAACAATTCTATATCTTTTTAAGCCTCTTTCTCATCTCATTTTTGGCTGTGAGATAGCTGTCCTGAAAGATTTTGAACGTTAAGTTAGAACGTACTGTAAGTTAGAACGTACTGTTAGAACGTACTGTTAGAACGTACTGTTAGAACGTACTGTTAGAACGTACTGTTAGAACGTACTGTTTAAAACGTACTGTAAGTTAGAACGTACTGTGAGCTAGAACGTACTGTAAGTTGGAACGTACTGTAAGTTAGAGCGTACTGTAAGCTAGAGCGTACTCTAAGCTAGAACGTACTGTTAGAACGTACTGTAAGTTAGAACGTACTGTTAGAACGTACTGTTAGAACGTACTGTTAGAGCGTACTGTAAGTTAGAACGTACTGTGAGCTAGAACGTACTGTAAGTTGGAACGTACTGTAAGTGAGAGCGTACTGTAAGCTAGAGCGTACTCTAAGCTAGAACGTACTGTAAGTTAGAACGTACTGTTAGAACGTACTGTTAGAACGTACTGTAAGCTAGAACGTACTGCAAGTTAGAACGTACTGTTAGAACGTACTGCAAGTTAGAACGTACTGTTAGAACGTACTGTAAGTTAGAACGTACTGTTAGAACGTACTGTTAGAACGTACTGTAAGTTAGAACGTACTGTTAGAACGTACTGTTAGAACGTACTGTTAGAACGTACTGTAAGCTAGAACGTACTGTAAGTTAGAACGTACTGTTAGAACGTACTGCAAGTTAGAACGTACTGTAAGTTAGAACGAACTGTTAGAACGTACTGTAAGTTAGAACAAACTGTTTTTGACGTAACGTACTGTAAGTTAGAACGTACTGTAGGTCAGAGCGTACTGTAAGTTGGCCAGTATTTAGAGACTCAAAAAGCTCTGTACGTTGAGTTCAAAGTACGCGAAAGGTTTTTTTTCCTCACCGCATTTGTCGGCTGCAATTGTTGCTGTCCAATGTTGAGCCCAGCCAATGGAGTTGCAATTCCACCAATCGATGGCCCAGTGACTCCAGATCCATTGGCATTCTTGTGCCCGCCATGAGCCGGCGCTGCTGGAGCGGTGGAGTCTAAAAGCCTCCAGTTAAGAAGTGAATTATAGAACCAGTTATAGAACTGAAAAGTGATGTACTTCGTTTCCGGGATTTCTAAGGTTTTAGGGTTGAAACTATTCTAATCTTTTAGTCAATTGTCAACTAGCTATAATAGCCTGCTTACTGTAGGGTTGCTGTAGCTCGAACAGTTGTCTAGCCTGACCCTAGACCAGGTCTAGCTTTTGAAACAGCGCCAGCTACTGTAATCCTGTCTTACTCAACTCTGACGTCGATGTCTAAAGACGTCTAAAAACACTTTACCAAACTATGTATGAATTAGCATTAGAGGATTAGATTTTTATGAATTACTGTAGGATTATTGTAGTACTGTAGGATTATTGTAGAACTATTGTAGCCAAATCACTAAAACTCACATCCGCTTCTTCTCGGCTCCACCTCGTACTCATTGACGCCCAGCGAGCTTGGTGGGCTGAAATGAGGATTGAGGAATCTATTGACTACAATCTATCAACTACAATCAATTGACTACAATCTATAGACTACAACCTATAGACTACAACCAATTGACTACAACCAATTGACTACAATCAATTGACTACTATTGACTACTATTGACTACAATCAATTGACTATCAATTGACTAAATCTCCTTACATCTAGATTTATCATCTAAATATCTACTTATTCTGATACCCAGCCGCCATTCCCATTTGTGGCTGCGCCGGTCGACTGGGCGCTTTCTTCGTCGATCGTCTACCCTGCGTCTGACGCTGGTATCCGCCTTCAGGACGCGTCGTTCGGGGTCCTTAAATGTGAAATTTTTAAATCCCATACACTTATCCATATCTTTATCTATCTACCTAAATATCTAGTTACTTTTTTTTAAAATCGGAAAACCAGAGATCATTGAAACGTATCGAAATAGTATCCGTATTGGAACCGTATTGGATCTAAAAAGAAACCTATTGGAGCCGTATTGGAACCGTATTGGAACCGTATTCGAATCGTATTGAATCTAAAAAGAACCCTATTGGAACCGTATTCGAACCGTATTGGAACCGTATTGGAACCGTATTCGAACCGTATTGGATCTAAAAAGAACCCTATTGGAACCGTATTGGAACCGTATTGGAACCGTATTCGAACCATATTGGATCTAAAAAGAACCCTATTGGAACCGTATTGGAACCGTATTCGAACCGTATTCGAACCGTATTCGAACCGTATTGGATCTAAAAAGAACCCTATTGGAACCGTATTGGAACCGTATTGGAACCGTATTCGAACCGTATTGGATCTAAAAAGAACCCTATTGGAACCGTATTGGAACCGTATTGGAACCGTATTCGAACCGTATTGGATCTAAAAAGAACCCTATTGGAACCGTATTGGAACCGTATTGGAACCGTATTCGAACCATATTGGATCTAAAAAAGAACCCTATTGGAACCGTATTGGAACCGTATTCGAACCGTATTGGATCTAAAAAGAACCCTATTGGAACCGTATTGGAACCGTATTCGAACCGTATTCGAACCATATTGGATCTAAAAAGAACCCTATTGGAACCGTATTGGAACCGTATTCGAACCGTATTGGATCTAAAAAGAACCCTATTGGAACCGTATTGGAACCGTATTCGAACCGTATTCGAACCATATTGGATCTAAAAAGAACCCTATTGGAACCGTATTGGAACCGTATTGGAACCGTATTGGAACCGTATTGGAACCGTATTCGAACCGTATTGGATCTAAAAAGAACCCTATTGGAACCGTATTGGAACCGTATTGGAACCCTATTGGAACCGTATTCGAACCGTATTGGATCTAAAAAGAACCGTATTGGAACCGTATTGGAACCGTATTGAAACCGTATTGGATCTAAAAAGAACCCTATTGGAACCGTATTGGAACCGTATTGGATCTAAAAAGAACCGTATTGCAACCGTACTGGAACCGTATTGGATCGAAACGTTTCAATGAGTAGAATTCTGGCAAGCTAAACGACTGCTGAACGATCTCTAGATCTCTAGATCTCTAGATATTTCTCTTATTTCTGTCCCACTTGTCGTATTTGGCTCTCCCGGTCCAACCATCACCGTCAACGTTTTCCCATTATGTGTCAAGAGCGCTTTCGCTGATCCATTTGGATTACACGAGAAATTCACGATTCGATGTCCGCCACCAAAACGGGTTTTCTGAAAAAAATTGATTAAGAAACTCTAGAAGGGTTTAAAGCTATAGTAATCAAATGTTTTATTGGATCAGCAATTTAGGCATCAGGACCAGGATCAGCAATTTAATCTTACTGCCTTGGATACTGAATAGCTTTGAACAGAGCCAAAATCAGACTCTCTAGAGTAGGAGTCACTGATTAAAGGTTTCACCTGGTTTCTGGCTGACTCAGGAACTGGCTAGCTTCTGGCTGACTCAAGAACTGGCCAAGATCAAGCCAAGATCAAGCCAAGATCAAGCCAAGATCAAGCCAAGATCAAGCCAAGATCAAGCCAAGATCAAGCCAAGATCAAGCCAAGATCAAGCTAAGCCTGGCTATAGTCATCGTACTTACTAATTAAAATATTGTTCATGTGTATTTGAGCTTTTTCTACGTTCAGTTGGGGAATCGAATGATTTGTAGGCGAGGCCCAAAGCCGGATCCTCGTCATCTAGTTACGAATCGATTCAAGCCTAACCAATTGTTAAAAGTTCGACCTATTCTACTGAGTAAGGCTAAGCCAAAGCCAATCTGGATATCAGACTAGAGTTTTTAGAGTTCGGGTTTTCAATTTTCACTAAAATATTTGTACTCGATGTGCACTGCTGGGAGTTCGTGCTTATTTCAAAAAATTGGCAAGATCCATTTGATTCAAATGGCGTTTTTTCTCTTATCTGGATATCACACTAGAGTTTTTAGAATTCGGGTTTTCGATTTTCATCAAAACATTTGTACTCGATGAGTACAGCAAAGAGTTTGCGATGATTCCGAAAAATTAACAAGAGGAATTTTCTTTGAAATGCGTTTTTTCTTTGGTCTGGATGTCACACTAGAATTGCCACGATTCGGATTTTCGATTTTCATCAAAACACTTGTACTCGATGACTACAGCTAAGAGTTTGCGATGATTCCGAAAAATTGACAAGAGCAATTTTCTTTCAATTGCGTTTTTTCTCTTATCTGGATATCACACTAGAATTGCCACGATTCGGATTTTCGATTTTCATCAAAACATTTGTACTCGATGAGTACAGCTAAGAGTTTGCGATGATTCCGAAAAATTAACAAGAGGAATTTTCTTTGAAATGCGTTTTTTCTCTTATCTGGATATCACACTAGAGTTTTTAGAATTCGGGGTTTCAATTTTCATCAAAACATTTGTACTCGATGAGTACAGCTAAGAGTTTGCGATGATTCCGAAAAATTGACAAGAGCTCTTTTATTTTCATTGCGTTTTTTCTCTTATCTGGATATCACACTAGAATCTTTAGGATTCAGCTTTTCGATTTTCACCAAAACAGATTTGTACCCACCTTCAGCGTTATCGTGTGCGCCGTCTTGAACTCTAGCGCCAGCGTTCCGCCGTTCGTTTTCTCTTTGTACTTTTTGCTGAAAGTTTTTGCTGAAAGAACAGTAAAAGAAAATGCCTTTTACCTCAACGTTGTCAAGAATTCGGTTTTAAATGGTGTTTCGAGGAGTGACGTGTAATCTTCTCTCACGTAAAGGATCACAAAATCGTCTTGATATGGAGAAAGGCCGATTGACTGGATTCGATCGAGGGGGATTTGTCTGAAGGTCTTGCATAAGCTATGGATGCCGTAGATCTACAGGAATCTACAGTAATCCTCTCTACAGTAATCCAGAGTTATCTACTATATATAAAAGTGTCTGTCCGTCTGTCCGTCTGTACGGTCGAATTTTCGGCTTCCCGTGGATCGATTTCTATATTTTTTACTTTGTTAGGCTTAGAATTCTACCTATTTGTGTTTCATATTTCATTTTTCTAAAAAACAAAGGTCATGACACAGTCGGGAGTCGAACCCGACAGATCTTCGCCTCATCTGTGAGCTTTAGACAAGCGCGCTACCGACTGCGCCAGGGAAGCAACGGCGACCGACTAGAAAAACCCGATGTTAAGCGACCAACGAAGCTTTTTTAGCCACGGATTTTAGCCAAGTTTAGCCATAGATCATTGATAAGACCCTTTTTTTCCACCTCAACAAGCGGTCTCGTGGTGTAGTGGTTATCACATCTGTCTAACACACAGAAGGTCGGCGGTTCGATCCCGCCCGAGATCATTTTCCCATTTTTTTGCAACAATAGATTTTTAAAAATATAGAAGCTGTTGGAAATTGTCAGGATTGTTTCAAAAGTAATTTCACTGGTCCAGAGCTGGTCCAGAGCTAGCTCAAAGCTTCGATCCGGCCCGAGATCATTTTCCCATTTTTTTTTGGTTTTTTAAACGTTCGGGAAGTGTTTTTATTGCAGATTTTAGCTTTTGCATTGTTTTTAGTCAAATCAGAGACTGGGGAAAGCAGTTTTTGAAAGCAAAAAAAGCAAAAAAAGCGGTTTTTGTCCTTTCTTGTGCGACTCTCAAGTAACTTTTGCGGGGATTTTTGTGTAAACTTTCAAAAGCATAGCCGCTGAGTAGTATGGGATCAATTTTTCAGGTATTTAGCTAACGCTTCGCCATGCTCTGCTACTTAAATGCGTCTTTTGTTGATATGAAATGTGCTTTTAAATTTGGATTTTGCTGTCATGCAAATTTTGGAATAGTTTACATGGTTTAATGCGTTTATAAGATGTGATTTGGGATTATAGGGAAATTGGCGAGTGCTAGAATTTGTGGATATCGTTTTTTGGGGGCTTAAGAGCTTAGGGGTTAGCGTTTTTCACTAGAACTTTTGCGAGAAATAGGAAAACAAGGCTAGAACAAGACGTAGTTCGGTAGACGTTTTGCAGAAGTTCTGTAGAAGCCCTGTAGTTCTGTAGAAGCTCTGTAGAAGCTCTGTAGTTCTGCAGAGGTTCTGTAGAAGCTCTGTAGTTCTGCAGAAGTTCCGCAGAAGCTCTGTAGTTCTGTAGAAGCTCTGTAGTTCTGCAGAAGCTCCGTAGAACCCCAGCTTAGTTTTTGCGCTCTGCTTCAACTGTTTTTATCGTATAAATCTTGTTATGCAAATTTTTCAAATGCAAAATCGAAAATGATCTCGGGCGGGATCGAACCGCCGACCTTCTGTGTGTTAGACAGATGTGATAACCACTACACCACGAGACCGCCTGGTGGGGGAGGAAAAAAAGGGGCTTATCAATTTTCTGTGGCTGAAGCTTCGTTGGTCGCAGGTGGCTTTTTCGATCATGAATAGTCAAATCACAAATCAAGCAGCTGCGTCAATGTGACCGCTTGGCCTAGTGGTTAGTGTGCTTGGCTTCAGCTCTATGCCTCGCGGGTTCGAACCCGGTTGCAGACATTTCTTTGCTTTTTGTGTTTACGGATGTAGAAACTTTAACTAAACAATTTTAGGGGACTTTTTGGAAAATATATAATGCAAAATGAGTTGTTTATTTGAGAATTTGATAAGAGTTTGGCAATTTGATAATTTGACAATTTAACGCAAAATTGGAGCTGAATATCTTGGGGAATTTCGACAGTTGATCTAGATATTCGGAATTCTTTTCTGACAAATTAAAGCTTCAAAGCAATCCAAAACAAGTAAAGATTAATCTAAAATTGAAAAAAAAAAAAACTCCAAAAGCTTTGCAGGCTAGAGATAATTTCCAATAATCAACTCTAGGATTTGTATTCGCTGCTCAGAACTTCGGCTCTTTGACCATGCTACTCACTGGCACTCACTTTGACCATGCTACTCACTGGCACTCACTCAGATCGATTGAACTCAAAATGGGCAATTTGTGCTTCACTCATTCTCATTATTCTATCCCTAAACGATCTAGAGTATCGGAATTCGCGTAAAAAACTGCAGTAAAACGGGATCTAAGCTCAAAAGCATCCCTAGTAAGTGACAAATCAGATAACTTTCATTCTGTAACAAAAAGATAACAAAGAGTTGATTTACAGAGCGCTAAAACGTAGAAAACATCATTTTTGAGCTTTCTGAGCTTTTTTGAGCTTTCTGAGCTTTTTGAGCCGTTTAAAACAGCATCCTTAGTGGCTAAAAAGGGCTAAAAGTGGCTAAAAACATCCTAAGATCTTCATTCTTTAACAAAAAGATGTTAAAGTTGCTTTTTTATAAAGTTCACCTCTTCAACACCTCGACCAGTTGCCCCTTTTGCGGTCCTTTTGCCACTTTTTCACGTCCAATCAAATTCAGATGTTTTGCTGTGATGATCATGTCCAATTTTGATATCTAAATCATTCTTGATATCTAAATCATTCTTGATATCTAAATCATTGCCCAATTTTGATATCTAAATATCTATCTAAATATTTATCTAAATAAAGAAAAAGATATCTAAATATATGAAAAATCTATAGCTAGAACAAATCAAAACTCGTCCGCCGCCGGGACTCGAACCCACGACCTTTCGCTTGCCATGCAACAGTGCTAACCATTACACTACAATGCAGTTGATTCCCTTACTCCAGAGGGAGTTAGGTTCCAGTTTTCGAAAAAAATGGAAAAATGGAAGTGGAAAAACGACGCCGCCGGTTATGGGGCCCTTTTTAATTCCTGAGAAAAAGGGCCGGGTGGTGTAGTGGATAGTGTGCTCACCCTCCGCTCTGCCCCACCCTGGTTCGAATCTTGCCACTGCCGCAAAATCTTTTTGTTTTCTTTTTAAAGCACTAGAATCGATTTCTAGGTGTTTATGTTTATGTTTAAAGCGTTTAAACAGTAAGAAGGGCTCCTGGAGATGGCTGAAAACAACTTTCCGTGGCAAACAACAACAAAAACTCGAGACCATCTTCCCTCCGACTCTTTTGAGCAATAACTTTCTTCTAAATGGGCCAATCTCTCTGATTTTTGTGTCATTTTGTAGATCTCAACAAGTGCAACAAAATAACACCAAAAGAAGCCAAAGAAAGTTGCCCCTGGCCTTGCCTGGCTTACAGGCCTCTAGGGCCAACCTAGTCTAGCTTTGCCTGGTTGACAAGCCTCTAGGGCCTACCTAGTCTAGCCTGGTGTGACTTACAGGCCTCTAGGGCCAACCTAGTCTAGCCTGGCGTGACTTACAGGCCTCTAGGGCCTACCTAGTCTAGCCTTGCCTGGTTGACAAGCCTCTAGGGCCTACCTAGTCTAGCCTGGTGTGACTTACAGGCCTCTAGGGCCAACCTAGTCTAGCCTGGCGTGACTTACAGGCCTCTAGGGCCTACCTAGTCTAGCCTGGTGTGACTTACAGGCCTCTAGGGCCTACCTAGTCTAGCCTGGCGTGACTTACAGGCCTCTAGGGCCTACCTAGTCTAGCCTTGCCTGGTTGACAAGCCTCTAGGGCCAACCTAGTCTAGCCTTGCCTGGCTGACAAGCCTCTAGGGCCAACCTTTTGTTTATAAACAGTAAGAAGAGCTCCTAGAATAGGCTGAAATGGCTGAAATCACTGAAATCACTTTTTTCTTTTTCAACTAGATCAAAAACTCGTGCTGGGACTCGAACCCACGACCTTTCGCTTGTCAGACAACTGTGCTAACCATTACACCACAATGCATTTGATTCCCCTAGTTTAGAGTTAACTATACCTAGCTTTTAAAAAAGGCTAAACACCTTAAAACGTCGATCGTATTTGTTGCACGTTGTGGCGAAATCGATCCGTTCGCGTTTCCCGACAAGAACCTGAACGATTTGAAGATTTGGAGATTAATTTCCATCTTAATCTCCATCTAATCAATAAATAGCTAATGCAAATTACTTGTAGAGCTGGATGATGTTCGATTCCAATGTAATCCCCAACGAAATTTCGATTCAATGAGAAACGACGACGCTCCTTTTTCCCGTACAATAAATCGCTGGCTTGCTCCTGGAAAAGATTAGAGATTTAAGTATTTCGTTCTCTTCTATTACCTAGTAGACAGCTATCTAGATACCGTAGCTAGTATCCTACCGTAGCTAGTATCCTACCGTAGCTAGTATTGTACCGTAGCTAGTATCATACCGTAGCTAGTATTGTACTGTAGCTAGTATTGTACTGTAGCTAGTATCATACCGTAGCTAGTATTGTACTGTAGCTAGTATTGTACTGTAGCTAGTATCATACCGTAGCTAGTATTGTACTGTAGCTAGTATTGTACCGTAGCTAGTATTATACCGTAGCTAGTATTGTACCGTGGCTATGTTGCCGTAGCTAGTATTGTACCGTAGCTAGTATTGTACTGTAGCTAGTATCATACCGTAGCTAGTATCCTACCGTAGCTAGTATCATACCGTAGCTAGTATCATACCGTAGCTAGTATTGTACCGTAGCTAGTATTGTGCCGTAGCTAGTATTGTACCGTAGCTAGTATTGTACTGTAGCTAGTATCATACCGTAGCTAGTATCCTACCGTAGCTAGTATCATACCGTAGCTAGTATTGTACTGTAGCTAGTATCATACCGTAGCTAGTATTGTACCGTAGCTAGTATTGTGCCGTAGCTAGTATTGTACCGTAGCTAGTATTGTACTGTAGCTAGTATCATACCGTAGCTAGTATCATACCGTAGCTAGTATTGTACCGTAGCTAGTATTGTACTGTAGCTAGTATCATACCGTAGCTAGTATCCTACCGTAGCTAGTATCATACCGTAGCTAGTATTGTACTGTAGCTAGTATCATACCGTAGCTAGTATTGTACTGTAGCTAGTATTGTACTGTAGCTAGTATCATACCCTGGCTAGTATTGTACCTGGCTAGTGTTGTACCGTAGCTAGGATTGTACTGTAGCAAGTATCATACCGTAGCTAGTATCCTACCGTAGCTAGTATCATACCGTAGCTAGTATTGTACTGTAGCTAGTATCATACCGTAGCTAGTATTGTACCGTAGCTAGTATTGTGCCGTAGCTAGTATTGTACCGTAGCTAGTATTGTACTGTAGCTAGTATCATACCGTAGCTAGTATCATACCGTAGCTAGTATTGTACCGTAGCTAGTATTGTACTGTAGCTAGTATTGTACTGTAGCTAGTATTGTACCGTAGCGATAAAACAACCCAGCAACAAAAGAGTTTATTAATTTAAAAGAAAGAGAAAACTTTGGCAGCACGGGGAATCGAACCCGGATCTTGTAGGCTGTAGGCGAGAGCCCTCCCGACTGCACCATGACCACATAGCTAGAAGCCAGAAAAACTCGCTGTTAACCCTT
The DNA here is from genome assembly GCA_958450365.1 of Mesorhabditis belari. Lineage (NCBI taxonomy): Eukaryota > Metazoa > Nematoda > Chromadorea > Rhabditida > Rhabditidae > Mesorhabditis > Mesorhabditis belari. Next base: position 782,019 of record CAUEEP010000753.1, on the reverse strand, counting down.
GCTTTTAGGCCTCACTGTTATAAAACGGTAGTCCATTCCCTTCCCCAACCTCAAAACCCCTTTTTCCGATCGCCCTCCCACAGCCGCATTAGCTCAGTTGGTAGAGCGTCAGACTTTTAAACGGAAGGGTATCTGAATGTCAGGGGTTCGAGCCCCCTATGCGGCTAATCATTTTTAAAATTTCTTTTTTTTTTAGGGAATGCTTTGCTGGGGGTTTTTAAAGGGTTTTCTAATAGAATCTTGTGAATTCAGTGCACTAGGAAGGATGCGTTTACGAGTACGAAATTATTTTCTGGGGTTCTTGACGGGTTTTCGAGAAGATTTTTTTGGTTTTAGCTCGTTTTAATGGATGGAATTGGTTTCTAGCAGTTTTTGGGTGAAAATTGGCTCTCTGATAGAGCCTTGGCTCTCTAATAGAGACAAGAATTCTATCCGACAATATGAGGCCGGAGAGAGCCAGACTGCTGCTATGCACAACGATCCAAGGGTAACGTTAAAAGCGATTTTCTAAAAATCTGATCAATCCAAATTCTTACATGATATCCAACTAAGATAATCCCAAAGTTTCCTTAAAATCCGTCTATCTCAAAAAGAAGTTAATAGGGCGAACAGGTTCCAGGCAATTCCTCCCCCAACAACCAAAAACAGACCAATCCAAATTCTTACATGATATCCAACTAAGACAATCCCAAAGTTTCATCAAAATCCGTCTACTCAAAAAGAAGTTAATAGGGCGAACAGGTTCCAGGCCAATTCTGCTAATCACTTTTTAAACGGAAAGCAATCTGAATGTCCAGGGTTCGGGCCCCCTATGCGGTTAATTGCTTTTGAATTTTTCTTTTCTTGGGAATTCTTTGCTGGGGGGGGGTTTCTTAAAGGGTTTTCTTGTAGGAAAAAGAATAATCTTTCGGATGCATTCTCTTAGAAAATCCCAAAATCCACCTTCATCTTGACATGATGTCTCCTAGCATTGTGTCTTCTCCACGCTTTCTGGATTTTCCTTGCGAAACCATCGTATTTCCTCTCGCGTACCTCCTCCAGCAAGAATAGCTGTAAAGTTTCGGTTTGAAATGCTAATTTGAGGGATTTGAGGGCTTGATTTGAGCGATTTAAATGCTAATTTTCGGCTTTAAATGCTAATTTGAGGGCATTAAATGCTAATTTGAGGGCCCTGAAGGCTATTTGAGGGCCTTAAATGCTAATTTGAGGGCCTTGAAGGCTATTTGATGGCCCTGAAGGCTATTTGAGGGCCTTAAATGCTAATTTGAGGGCCTTGAAGGATATTTGAGGGCCCTGAAGGATATTTGAGGGCCTTAAATGCTAATTTGAGGGCCTTGAAGGATATTTGAGGGCCCGAAGGATATTTGGGGGCCCTGAAGGCTATTTGAGGGCCCTGAAGGCTATTTGATGGCCCTGAAGGCTATTTGAGGGCCCCTGAAGGCTATTTGAGGGCCCTGAAGGCTACCCTGAGGGCCCCTGAAGGCTATTTGGAGGGCCCTGAAGGCTTGAGGGCCCTGAAGGCTATTTGAGGGGCCCTGAAGGCTATTTGAGGGCCCTGAAGGCTATTTGGGGGCCCTGAAGGTTGAGGGCCCTGAAGGCTATTTGAGGGCCCTGAAGGCTATTTGAGGGCCCTGAAGGCTATTTGAGGGCCCTGAAGGCTATTTGAGGGCCCTGAGGCGGCCGGGGGCCCTGAAGGCTATTGGGGGCCCTGAAGGCTATTTGGGGGCCCTGAGGCTATTTGAGGGCCCTGAAGGCTTGAGGGCCCTGAGGCTATTTGAGGGCCCTGAAGGCTATTTGAGGGCCCTGAAGGCTAATTTGAGGGCCCTGAAGGCTATTTGAGGGCCTTAAAGGCTATTTGAGGGCCCTGAAGGCTATTTGAGGGCCCTGAAGGCTATTTGAGGGCCCTGAAGGCTATTTGAGGGCCCTGAAGGCTATTTGAGGGCCCTGAAGGCTATTTGAGGGCCCTGAAGGCTATTTGAGGGCCCTTGAAGGCGAGGGCTGAGGCCTGAGGGCCCTGAAGGGCTATTTGAGGGCCCCTGAGGCTATTTGAGGGGCCTGAAGGCTTTGGGGCCCTGAAGGCTATTTGAGGGCCCTGAAGGCTATTTGAGGGCCCTGAAGGCTATTTGAGGGCCCTGAAGGCTATTTGAGGGCCCTAAAGGCTATTTGAGGGCCCTGAAGGCTATTTGAGGGCCTTAAAGGCTATTTGAGGGCCTTAAATGCTAATTTTCGGCTTTAAATGCTGATTTTCGGCTTTAGATCCTAATTCGAGGGCCTTAAATGATTAAAATCCATTAAAATTCATTTAAATTCATTCAAATCCATATAAATCCATTCAAATCCATTCAAATTCATTCAAATCCCTTCAAATCCCTTCAAATCCATTTAAATCCACTCATTTCAATGCCATAATCCCCTTTACAAACCGATTCCGGATTTTTGATGAAAACTTTCGAGCGTCCCATTTGAAATTGATCTGGATCGAGCTTCACACTGCGACAAATGATCTGAATTTGAATTGAATTCATTTGAATTTTGTCAGTTTATACCATCATTCATGCAAAAACACAGATCTTTCAATTTATTCTCGAAATTTACGAGTTTACGGCCATTTTCTTAGTCATCTTTTGACTAATAAAGCTAAAAATTCTTTAGAAAATCTTAAGATAACAATATAGTTCGCTGTTATAAAACAGTAGTCCAGTTATCAATTCCCTTTCCCCAACGTCAAAACCCTTTTTCCCAGACCCCTGCCCTCGCAGCCGCATTAGCTCAGTTGGTAGAGCGTCAGACTTTTAATCTGAATGTCAGGGGTTCGAGCCCCCTATGCGGCTATTTTGCATTTCTCTTTTTTTAGGGAATTCTTTGCTAGGGTTTCTTAAAGGGTTTTCGAGAAGAATTCTTGATTTTAGCTTGTTTTAATGGATTGAATTGGTTTCTAGCAGTTTTTGGGTGAAAATTGGCTCTCTATCAGACGATATGAGGCGGGAAAGAATCTGGTGTCAGTCACAATGATCCAAGGATAACGTTAAAAGCTATTTTCTAAAAATCTGTTCAACCCATATTCTTACATGATATCCAACTAAGACAATCCCAAAGTTTCATCAAAATCCGTCTACTCAAAAAGAAGTTAATAGGGGGAACAGGTTCCAGGCAATTCCTCCCCCAACAACAAAAAACTGACCAACCCAAATTCTTACATGATATCCAACTAAGAGAATCCCAAAGTTTCATTAAAATCCGTTTACCCAAAAAGAAATTAATAGGGTGAACAGGTTTCAGACAATTTTTCTTGATTTGAGCTCGTTTTAGTGGGTGGAATTGGTTTCTATTAGCCAGAGTAGATATTGACAGCCAGATATTGACAGTAGTCTGGACTACTGTCAGACACAACGATCAACGGGTAAGATCAAAAGCGATTTTTTTGAGGGCCTTAAATTTTCTAAAAATCTGACCAATCCAAATTCTTACATGATATCCAACTAAGGCAATCCCAAAGTTTCATCAAAATCCGTCTACTCAAAAAGAAGTTAATAGGGGGAACAGGTTCCAGGCAGTTCTTCCCCAATAACCCAAAAAAAGAAAACATTAAAATCTGACCAATCCAAATTCTTACATGATATCCAACTAAGACAATCCCAAAGTTTCATTAGAATCCATCTACTGAAAAAGAAGTTAATAGGGTGAACAGGTTCCAGGCAGTTCTTCCCCAATAACCCAAAAAAAGAAAACATTAAAATCTGACCAATCCAAATTCTTACATGATATCCAACTAAGACAATCCCAAATTTTCATCAAAATCCGTCTACCCAAAAAGAAGTTAATAGGGGGAACAGGTTCCAGGCAATTCCTCCCCCAACAACCAAAATCTGACCAATCCAAATTCTTACATGATATCCAACTAAGGCAATCCCAAAGTTTCATCAAAACCTCTTTACTCAAAAAGGCTTGGTATTCGCTAGAACAACAAAATCGCCCTTCCCCAATATGAAAATCCCTTTTTTCCGATAACTCCCTCGCGGCCGCATTAGCTCAGTTGGTAGAGCGTCAGACTTTTAAACGGAAAGCTATCTGAATGTCAGGGGTTCGAGCCCCCTATGCGGCTAATCTTTTTTTTGAATTTTTTCTTTTTTCAGCAGATTCTTTTCTCGAGTTCGTGACGGGTTTCTTAAAGGGTTTCTAATAGAATCTGTAGAACTCAGTGCACTAGAAAGGATTCGTTTACAAGTTTTTGAGCACAAAGTACATAGAGGTCAGTCAGAGAGTCAGAGAGGTCAATGGTCAATGGTCAATGGTTCAGCTGATTTTTCTAGTCCAAAATAAACAATCTAAACTTCTTTTCTTGTAATTTCTTGTAGTCTTCTCGTAAACGCAGAGGATCTGGTGCACAAGAGAGAGCATTTTTGCAGCAAAAGAGCTCAAGAGAGATTTTTTTGTCGATTTCCCACCTCGCATCCCTGTTTTGGATCTCCGCGATATGTGGGCCATGTCTGTTCGGTTAAAATGGCATATCTGAATTTGTAAAGAAGTTACAGCGCTCATTTACAGCTTTCTAGATTTCTATAGCTCTCTATAGCTCTCCATAGCTCTCTATAGCTCTCTATAGCTCTCTATAGCTCTCTATAGCTCTCTATGGCTCTCTATAGCTCTCTATAGCTCTCTATATCTAGCTTTGTTTGATCACACCTCCACAGAAATTTCTCGAACGGTCGTCGATATGCGTATCCAGCTCGTCGCACTCGAATATTCTCCTTTAGTCCCAAATAAACGACCTGGTGATGGACTCTGAAAAGGAAATGAATTGATTAAATCGCTTTTTTAATATAATAAATGATTACTCTTTCTTGGCGAACACAAAGAACACTAGTTCTTGAAAAAAAGAAACGAAGTCACGGGAACTTTATTTTACATTTTTAAGGCTCAAGGTTAATAGGAATCATGATTGGAATCAGACCATTCGAGTTCAAACCAATTTCTCTTGAAACTCAAACGATTTTTGGAATTTGAATCAATTTTTCGTCAATCTGGAAGTCACGGAACTAAATTTTACATTTTAGGCTCAAAGTTAATTGGAATCATGATTGGAATCAGACCATTCGAGTTCAAACCAATTTCTCTTGAAACTCAAACGATTTTTGGAAATTGAATCAATTTTTCGTCAATCTGGAAGTCACGGGAACTAAATTTTACATTTTTAAGGCTCAAAGTTAATTGGAATCATGATTGGAATCAGACCATTCGAGTTCAAACCAATTTCTCTTGAAACTCAAACGATTTTTGGAAATTGAATCAATTTTTCGTCAATCTGGAAGTCACGGGAACTAAATTTTACATTTTTAAAGCTCATGGTTAATTGGAATCATAATTCGAATCAGACCATTCGAGTTCAAACCAATTTCTCTTGATACCCAAACAATTTTTGGAAATTGAACCAATTTTTCGTCAATCTGGAAGTCACAAGAACTAAATTTTACATTTTTAAGGCTCAAGGTTAATTGGAATCATGATTGGAATCAGACCATTCAAGTTCAAACCAATTTCTCTTGATACCCAAACAATTTTTGGAAATTGAACCAATTTTTGGTCAATCTGGAAGTCACAGGAAATAAATTTTACATTTTTAAGGCTCAAAGTTAATTGGAATCATGATTGGAATCAGACCATTCGAGTTCAAACCAATTTCTCTTGAAACTCAAACGATTTTTGGAAATTGAATCAATTTTTCGTCAATCTGGAAGTCACGGGAACTAAATTTTACTTTTTAGGCTCAAAGTTAATTGGAATCATGTTGGAATCAGACCATTCGAGTTCAAACCAATTTCTCTTGAAACTCAAACGATTTTTGGAAATTGAATCAATTTTTCGTCAATCTGGAAGTCACGGGAACTAAATTTTACATTTTTAAAGCTCATGGTTAATTGGAATCATTCGAATCAGACCATTCGAGTTCAAACCAATTTCTCTTGATACCCAAACAATTTTTGGAAATTGAACCAATTTTTGGTCAATCTGGAAGTCACGGGAATTTTATCTTACATTTTTAAGGCTCAAGGTTAATTGAAATCATAATTCGAATCAGACCATTCAACTTCAACCCAATTTCTCTTGAAAATGAAAAGATTTTTGGAAATTGAACCAATTTTTCGTCAATCTGGAAGTCACGGGAACTAAATTTTACATTTTTAAAGCTCATGGTTAATTGGAATCATGATTGGAATCAGACCATTCGAGTTCAAACCAATTTCTCTTGAAAATGAAAAGATTTTTGGAAATTGAATCAATTTTTCGTCAATCTGGAAGTCACGGGAACTAAATTTTACATTTTTAAAGCTCATGGTTAATTGAAATCATAATTCGAATCAGACCATTCAAGTTCAATCTAATTTTCTAGTTTATAGTCTATTTCTTGTTGTTTATTGTCTATGATTAGCTTTATTTGTCTATTGTTAGTTTGGGAAACGTTTTAGGAACGAAAAGCTTTGTTAGCTTTGTCTTTGAAAGCTTTAAAGTCTTGAAGGTTGAAAGTCTTGAAGCTTTAAAGTCTTGCAGCTTTCAGCTTTAAGTTCAGCTCTAAGTTCAGCTTTAAGTTCAGCTCTAAGTTCAGCTTTAAAGTTCTCCACAAGCCACCTTTCTTCTTCCCAATCGCCGGCTTTCTTTGTCTCATTCGGTTTTATACAGCGAACGTAATGCGGTGTGCATTTCATCAACGATGAGACTAACTCATTGGCTTGGGTCTAGAAAAGTTTGTTTTACGAAAGAAAAAATCGCCGAAACATACTCGAATCTTTATGGAAACGGTCGTCGGGCGTTTCCCCTGTTGGATCTGATCCGGGAAAAGATTTCTAGCGAATTGACTAAAAAATATAGTAAATACTGTAACGTTAAACGATTCCTTTAACTCACTTATTGCTTTGTTGCATTAGTTGAATCAAATCCGAGTAGAGAACGTCACGATTTCGATCGCAGAAACCATCAATACTGTAGGTGACCTAAGGGAGATTTGAAATTGATTTGAAATTGATTGATTGACGTCAGATTGATTGCTTGATTGATTGATTGCCAGGTTCGACTTGGTTACAAGGTTACGGTAGTTTTCTACGGATTACGGTAATCCTAAAGGATCCTGAACGGTCCTAACCTATCCTGAAGGGCCCTAAAGGATCCTGAAGGGTCCTGAACAGTCCTAAAGGATCCTGAAGGGTCCTAAAGGATCCTAAATGATCCTAAAGGGTTCTGAAGGGTCCTGAACGGTCCTAAAAGATCCTGAAGGGTCCTGAAGGATCCTGAAGGGTCCTGAACGGTCCTAAAGGATCCTGAAGGGCCCTAAAGGATCCTGAAGGGTCCTGAACGGTCCTAAAGGATCCTGAAGGGCCCTAAAGGATCCTGAAGGGTCCTGAACGGTCCTAAAGGATCCTGAAGGGCCCCTAAAGGATCCTGAAGGGCCCTGAACGGTCCTAAAGGATCCTGAAGGGCCCTAAAGGATCCTGAAGGGTCCTGAACGGTCCTAAAGGATCCTGAAGGGCCCTAAAGGATCCTGAAGGGTCCTGAACGGTCCTAAAGGATCCTGAAGGGCCCTAAAGGATCCTGAAGGGTCCTGAACGGTCCTAAAGGATCCTGAAGGGCCCTGAAGGGTCCTGAAGGGTCCTGAAGGGCCCTGAAGGGTCCTGAACGGTCCTAAAGGATCCTGAAGGGCCCTAAAGGATCCTAAAGGATCCTAAACGGTCCTAAAGGGTTCTGAAGGGCCCTGAAGGATCCTGAAGCGCCCTGAACGGTCCTAAAGGATCCTGAAGGGTCCTAAAGGATCCTGAACGATCCTAAAGGATCCTGAAGGGTCCCAAAGGATCCTATATTTTCCCAGAATTTAATCAATTTCAAAGTAAACCATCAAGATTCGATAAAACAACAAAATTCCCTTTCCCCAACCTCAAAACCCCTTTTCCCCCTAGCCCTCTTACAGCCGCATTAGCTCAGTTGGTAGAGCGTCAGACTTTTAATCTGAATGTCAGGGGTTCGAGCCCCCTTATGCGGCTAATAATTTTTTCATTTTTCTTTTTTTAGGGAATTCTTTGCTAGGGTTTCTTAAAAGGTTTTCGAGAAGAATTCTTGATTTGAGCTCGTTTTAGTGGGTGGAATTGGTTTCTAGCAGTTTTTGGGTGAAAATTGGATCTCTATCAGACACTAACTCTATCAAACCATATGAGGCCAGAGAGAGATAGACTGCTGTTATGCACAACGATCCAAGGGTAACGTTAAAAGCTATTTTCTAAAAATCTGTTCAACCCATATTCTTACATGATATCCAACTAAGACAATCCCAAAGTTTCATTAAAATCCGTCTACTCAAAAAGAAGTTAATAGGGGGAACAGGTTCCAGGCAATTCCTCCCCCAACAACCAAAAACTGACCAACCCAAATTCTTACATGATATCCAACTAAGAGAATCCCAAAGTTTCATTAAAATCCGTTTACCCAAAAAGAAGTTAATAGGGTGAACAGGTTTCAGACAATTTTTCCAAATTCGGATTCGATGCCGCATTCTGGAGCACTAAGCTGTCTTAGGGTCAAGTAACAGTAACAAGTAAAAGAGTCAAAGTTGTTCAAAAAGTCAGGGACAGGATCCCCTAGCGCTTGTAAAGTCAAATCTCTTAAACTCACATTTCCCGCATAATGTCGAATGACGAACGAGTCAGCGCCGGTGGCAAAATGCGGGTGATGAGCAACGGATTTCGAGAGAGTCGACAACAACTGAATAGCTTTATTTTGCGATTTAATTTGCGATTCAATTCGCTATCTGTTTTTTAAGTTCTTAAATCTTTGCTAAAGCGCTAAAATGCAATTGGACGGAATCTTTATATACTTTTTAGTCAAATTTTTGATTCAACTGTCTTAGCCGACCGGATAATCCTATCCAGCTGAATCAAATCAGCTAAGACAGCTGAATGAAGTCTTGTCTCCTAGTCCGGGGGTTAAGGGTTCGATCCCGGCGGCTGATTGCTTCTTTATTATCGGTTTTTTTCTAAACAACATTTGGGTAATAGGAGTTTCAATTGATTATAGTCGTAATACCGTATTTTCTCCAATAGTAGTGCACCCGGGTGCACTCCAATAGTGCAGGTATGGGTCTACCTCGAACCCTTCCCCACTTCAGTCTTCAAGGATCTCGCTTGAATATTTGCTACTACCACCAAGATCTGCACCGATGGAAGCTCCAGCTGGACCCACGCCCAAAGCCTACAACGCAAACCACCGCGACCCTCTTGAAGGAAGGCGAAGACCTCTTGAAGCTCCAGAAAGCCCCAAAAAGCTCCAGAAAGCCTCAAAAAGCTCCAGAAAGCCTCAAAAAGCTCCAGAAAGCCTCAAAAAGCTCCAGAAAGCCTCAAAAAGCTCCAGAAAGCCTCTTGAAGCTCCAGAAAAGCCCTTGAAGCTCCAGAAAGCCTCTTAGACCCCAGAAAGCCCCAAAACCCCCGAGACCCAAGCCCAAAAACCCCCAGCCCAGAAACCCCCCCAAACCCCAAAAAAGCCCAGAAAGCCTCAAAAAGCTCCAGAAAGCCTCAAAAAGCTCCTCTTGAAGCTCCAGAAAGCCTCTTGAAGCTCCAGAAAGCCTCTTGAAGCTCCAGAAAGCCTCTTGAAGCTCCAGAAAGCCTCTTGAAGCTCCAGAAAGCCTCTTGAAGCTCCAGAAAGCCTCTTGAAGCTCCAGAAAGCCTCTTGAAGCTCCAGAAAGCCTCTTGAAGCTCCAGAAAGCCTCAAAAAGCTCCAGAAAGCCTCAAAAAGCTCCAGAAAGCCTCAAAAAGCTCCAGAAAGCCTCTTGAAGCTCCAGAAAGCCTCAAAAAGCTCCAGAAAGCCTCAAAAAGCTCCAGAAAGCCTCAAAAAGCTCCAGAAAGCCTCTTGAAGCTCCAGAAAGCCTCAAAAAGCTCCAGAAAGCCTCAAAAAGCTCCAGAAAGCCTCACAAAATCTCCAGAAAGCTTCAAAAAGCTCCAGAAAGCCTCAAAAAGCTCCAGAAAGCTTCAAAAAGCTCCAGAAAGCCTCACAAAAGCTCCAGAAAGCTTCAAAAAGCTCCTCTTTTGCGACCAGGCGGGCATTGCGCTCAAGTCGGCAACGGTCGGGTATAAGTGGTCCGCGCCATCCATTTTCAGGGCTGGACATCACGGGAACTTTATTTTGCATTTTTAAGGGTCTTTTTAAGACATTTTTGCTTAAAAGGGCTTAAAGTAATGACAAAGATCAATACAAAAGAAAGCAGAGGTTTTTTTGATGATTTTAGACTCACTTTCTATGATAATGAAGTTAGAATTTTGATATAAAGTATTTAATCTATAGTATTGAATAATTAAATATTGGGTTGATGCATAATTATCCGGACTTCTTTTTGCGTGCTTGTATCTTTTTTGTTTTGAAAGCTTTTTGTCTATTTCTTTTTTTAAAATATTCGTTATTCTTTAGTGAACAAAATGCGTGTCGACAATCATATCCATCTTCGCCATATCATGCTCTACCACTTCGAAAAGGGATGGTCTGCCGCAGAGTCGTTTCGCGATCTCAAAGAACTGGAGAAGCCCCAACGGACTACCACGTCAATCGATCGCTCAAAAATTGGCAAACAAATAAGATCTACAACGATTTGGATGACTTGATAGACGATGTTAAAGCGTGGATTGCCTCCAAAGATCGTTTATTCTTCGCTCGTGGAATCGATCGTCTTCCAAGCAAATGGCAATCAGTTATTGATGTAGGCGGTGAATATGCTCCAGAATAATCAATTAAACATATTTTTCTAACTATTTATGTCATTTTTTGTTAAATAAAATCATTTATAAAAGAAGTCCGGATAATTATGCATCAACCCAATAGTTTGATCGGCCTTTAAACTTTTGAAAGTTTATCGGAAAAAACTTTAAAAAAGATTGAAGAAAAATTTCGTCACTCTTTTCCCCTCTCCCTTTCACCCCTTTCCCACAAAACCCCTTTCCCGTCGCGGTCCCTCCAGCGGTCTCGTGGTGTAGTGGTTATCACATCTGTCTAACACACAGAAGGTCGGCGGTTCGATCCCGCCCGAGATCATTTTTCCATTTTTTTTTGCAAAAATAGATTTTTAAAGATATAAAAGCTGTTGGAGATTGTCAGGACTGTTTGAAAAGTAATTTCACTGGTCCAGAGCTGGTCCAGAGCCAGCTCAAAGCTAGCTCAAAGCCAGCTCAAAGCTGGTTTCTAGCCGGCCCTTTCCCTGTCAATTCTAGCCAATCCTTTCCCTGTCTAATCTGTCAGTCCTCTCCAAATCTCAACTCCAGCGTCAAAAGTTTTCAGCTTTTGTTTTTTAATCGTTTTTTAATGTTTTTCAATGTTTATAAAGGTTTATAAGGGTTTTATTAAAGATTTTCGGATGTTTTTAGCCACTTTATAGCCTAAGAAACGTCAAAAATGCTGTTTTCTAGGGTTTTTTGCGTCTCTCACCTGCGTATCAACTCCTTCCGAAGTGCCATGATTCTGTGCACACGTATCATCCAATAATGACATGATACCTGCAAAAGAAATCATTAGAAATCATTAGAAATCATTAGAAATGATTAGAAAGCCTTAGAAAGCCTTAGAAATCATTAGAAATCATTAGAAATCATTAGAAATCATTCGAAATCATTAGAAAGCCTTAGAAAGCCTTAGAAATCATTAGAAATCATTCGAAATCATTAGAAAGCCTTAGAAAGCCTTAGAAATCATTAAAAATCATTAGAAAGCCTTAGAAAGCCTTAGAAACCGTTAGAAATCATTAGAAATCCTTAGAAATCATTCGAAATCCTTAGAAAGCCTTAGAAAGCCTTAGAAATCATTAGAAATCATTAGAAACCATTAAAAAGCCTTAGAAAGCCTTAGAAATCATTAGAAATGATTAGAAAGCCTTAGAAATCTTTAGAAATCATTAGAAATCATTAGAAACCACTAAAAAGCCTTAGAAAGCCTTAGAAACCGTTAGAAATCCTTAGAAATCATTAGAAATCATTTGGAAATCATTAGAAATCCTTAGAAATCATTAGAAATCATTCGAAATCATTAGAAACCATTAAAAAGCCTTAGAAAGCCTTTTCAGAAAAATTCAGAGGAGGTTCACAAAAGTCGCTTTATGGAAAATTGACTATTCTAAATATTCTAGCTTTACTTATGAGGAGAGACTTGCTTTTTTTGAACTAAAAACTTTACAGCATCGTCGCTTTGTCATTGATTTAGTCGAAACTTTCAAAATCCTCCTTTGTAAACAGATTAGCCCTTTGTTTATAGACTTTTTCAAATTTAAACCGCGGTCAGGGCCCAGAAGTGGCTCATTCCTTTTGCAAATTCCCTTTGCTTTCAATGCCTCTTTATCAAATTCATTTCCCGTTAGAGCCGCTAGATTATGGAACTTGCTCCCAAACGACATACGAGAAATTCAGTCGCTTTTCATATTCAAGAAACGTATCGATGCTTTAGATCTAGTGGCTCTTTGCCGTAAGTAATTGGCTTATTGATTTCTGTGTGTATTGTATGATTAAGTATCACTGTGCATTTCTCTATGATTTCTTTCACTTTATCGTTTGAATAAAGTATTATTATTATTATTAGAAATCTTTAGAAATCATTAGAAAGCCTTAGAAAGCCTTAGAAAGCCTTAGAAATCATTAGAAATCATTAGAAATCATTAGAAATCATTAGAAATCATTAGAAATCATTAGAAATCATTAGAAATCATTAGAAATCATTAGAAATCATTAGAAAGCCTTAGAAAGCCTTAGAAATGATTAGAAATGATTAGAAACCGTTAGAAATCATTAGAATTCCTTAGAAATGATTAGAAATTATTAGAAATCATTAGAAATGATTAGAAAGCCTTAGAAATCCTTAGAAATCATTAGAAATCATTTGGAAATCATTAGAAATCATTAGGAAATCATTAAAAAGCCTTAGAAATCATTAGAAATCATTAGAAATCATTAGAAAACCTTAGAAAGCCTTAGAAATCATTAGAAAGCCTTAGAAAGCCTTAGAAATCATTAGAAACCATTAGAAATCATTAAAAATCATTAGAAATCTTTAGAAATCATTAGAAATCGAAATCTCGATCTTTTCTACCCATTTCTACATCTAAATATGTGAATTTGAGTATAAAAAAACGAGCCTGGCGGTCGCTTTTCCTCGATCAGCTCGCAAACGATTTTATTATTAAAATACTCGATTTCCGTCCATTTTATGCCTTCCTAAATTCGAAGGATTTATAGAAAACAATCATTTTTTTGGCTCTACCAATTGTAGCTTTCTTTTTAGCTCTACCAATTGTTGGATGATTGGATGATACCTCAACAATTGGATGATAGCTCTACCAATTGTTGATAGAGCTTGAATGCTTGCTGCTGCTGCGTGCTTGAATTCAAAGATGTTTTAGCATTTCTGCAGAATGCAGGAAAATCAAACAAAAGATAGATTTGCGCGCTAGATGCTTTGCGTTTACAGAATTCAAGCACAAAATGCAAGCACAAGCATTATTTCCCGGCATTATACCCGGGATTATTCCCGGCATTATTCCTGGCTGAAGTGGACTTACTAGGGAAATTGCTTAGGGAAATTGGGCTTGAAATCAAGTGGGATGGTCAAGAGCAGGGACTAGTTCAGGACCAGGTCAGTCAACCAGATTCAGATCCATATCCAGGTCCAGAACCAGATTCCGATCAATGTCCAGGTCCAGAACCAGATTCAGATCCATGTCCAGGTCCAGGTCCAGAACCAGATTCAGATCCATGTCCAGGTCCAGGTCCAGAACCAGATTCAGATCCATATCCAGGTCCAGAACCAGATTCAGATCCATGTCCAGGTCCAGGTCCAGAACCAGATTCAGATCCATGTCCAGGTCCAGAACCAGATTCAGATCCATGTCCAGGTCCAGGTCCAGAACCAGATTCAGATCCATATCCAGGTCCAGAACAGGTCCAGAACCAGATTCAGATCCATGTCCAGGTCCAGAACCAGATTCAGATCCATGTCCAGGTCCAGAACCAGATTCAGATCCATGTCCAGGTCCAGAACCAGATTCAGATCCATGTCCAGGTCCAGAACCAGATTCAGATCCATATCCAGGTCCAGAACCAGATTCAGATCCATGTCCAGGTCCAGGTCCAGAACCAGATTCAGATCCATATCCAGGTCCAGAACCAGATTCAGATCCATATCCAGGTCCAGGTCCAGAACCAGATTCAGATCCATATCCAGGTCCAGGTCCAGAACCAGATTCAGATCCATATCCAGGTCCAGAACCAGATTCCGATCAATGTCCAGGTCCAGAACCAGATTCAGATCCATGTCCAGGTCCAGGTCCAGAACCATGTTCAGGTCCAGAACCAGATTCAGATCCATGTTCAGGTCCAGAACCAGATTCAGACCCATGTCCACGTCCAGAACTAGATTCAGATCAATATCCAGATCCAGAACCAGCCTTGGCTTCATTTAGCCTCACCTAGCCCTGAACAACTAGGCTAGAGCATGGCATTATTTCCCGGCATTATTCCCGGCATTTCCCAGCATTATTCCCGGCATTCCCGGCATTTTCCCGGCATTTCCCAGCATTACTCCCGACTCTATTCCCGGCTTTATTTCCCACCTTTACATATTCTTCTTGCTCAGCTTTCAGCGTCAATTCGATGAAGATTTGCTGTAGTTTTTCGTTCACATAATTGATGCTAGAAACGGGGTTTTCTTTTCATAATAATCTTTAAACTATTCACCAAAATTGTTCGAAACCGTTATGATCAAATATCTCGAAGCCGTAAATATCCAAAATGCCAATCGAAAACGAATTTGATGAGGCAGGGATCTTCATTGCGTCGTTCACCGATTGCACTAGAAAATGAGAATTATAAAGGGTGACGAAGAACCGGAACAACGTCGTAGAAGACGCAGAATTACCGCAAAAACCTCGTATTATATTATGAGGCCCATTTCGCTTTTTTTGAGATCTCAAAGATCGAGATCCAAGCGCCTGAATGTCCCCAGAAGCGAAACATTTATGGAACTCGAACGCTATGAAGCTCTGAGCAAAGCTTCTGATCGACTCAGGGATCTGATCGCCCTGGAAGAGGTTCAAAAAGAACAGCGGCTACTCCGGCTAATGTCAAGAAAGTGCGCGATCGTCTAAGATTAGACTTCAACCTAGAGCAGAAAAATTACACCGTACGGCAATGTTCTCAGTGACTTCAAAAGCTAACTGTAAACTCGATCGTAAATCAGCGACCTTTCCTCAGAAGTATTAGAATTTCAAGAAAAACAACAAAATTCTCTTTCCCTAACGTCAAAACCCTTTTTCTCCCTAGGCCTCCTCGCAGCCGCATTAGCTCAGTTGGTAGAGCGTCAGACTTTTAAACGGAAAGCGATCTGAATGTCAGGGGTTCGAGCCCCCTATGCGGCTTATCATTTTTTACATTTCTCTTTTTTTAGGGAATTCTTTGCTGGGGTTTTGTTAAAAGGTTTTCGAGAAGATTTTTTGGTTTTAGCTCTTTTAATGGATGGAATTGGTTTCTAGCAGTTTTTGGGTGAAAATTGGCTCTCTATCAGACGATATGAGGCGGGAAAGAACCTGGTGTCAGTCACAACGATCCAAGGATAACGTTAAAAGCTATTTTCTAAAAATCTGTTCAATCCAAATTCTTACATGATATCCAACTAAGATAATCCCAAAGTTTTATTAAAATCCGTCTACTCAAAAAGAAGTTAATAGGGTGCACAGGTTTCAGACAATTCTTCCAACAACCAAAAACAGAAAACAAAAACTGACCAATCCAAATTCTTACATGATATCCAACTAAGACAAACCCAAAGTTTCATCAAAATCCTTCTACTCAAAAAGAAGTTAATAGGGTGAACAGGTTTCAGGCAATTCCTCCTCCAACAACCAAAAAGGGAAAACATTAAAAACTTGAAATCTCTTCTATTACCTAGTATAGACATCAATCTAAATAGTACCGTAGCTAGTATCGTAACGTAGCGACAAAAACACAACCCAGTAACAATAGAGTTTATTAATTTAAAAGAAAGAGGAAAACTTTCGCGGGACCGGGGACGAACCCGGATCCTGTAGGCTGTAGGCGAGCGCTTTCCCGACTGCACCATGGCGACATCGTTGGCAAGGAGAAAAACTAGCTGTTAAGCCTTGCTGTTAGGCCGCACTGTTATAAAATGTTAGTCCATTCCCTTCCCCAACCTCAAAACCCCTTTTTCCGAACGCCCTCCCACAGCCGCATTAGCTCAGTTGGTAGAGCGTCAGACTTTTAAACGGAAGGGTATCTGAATGTCAGGGGTTCGAGCCCCCTATGCGGCTAATCATTTTTTGAATTTCTCTTTTTTTAGTGAATTCTTTGCTGGGGGTTTTTAAAGGGTTTTGCAATAGAATCTTGTAAATTCAGTGCACTAGAAACGATGCGTTTACGAGATTTTGAGCACAAAGTACAGAAAGGTCGAAGAAGGTCGAAGAAAATGAGGGAGATCAATATGGAATCAGGGAATTCTTTGCGGGAGGTTCTGTAGATCGATACTGTTCTACATTTGCAATTCTACCGTTTCTAGAAGAATGGATAAGGATTGTCCAGCTTTTAGAATGGATAAGGATTTTCCTGAGGGCAAGGACTGGGTGTAAAATAACTGGTTAACTGGTAGATTTAGTTTCTCTTGGATGTACGGCAATTCGAAGAGATCCTCCTGATCGAGCCAACGTAATTCTACAGCCTAGCCACAGTAAGCCTACAGACTCAGCCACAGTAAGCCTACAGCCTTATCCACAGTAAGCCTACAGCCTAGCCACAGTAAGCCTACAGCCTAGCCACCGTAATCCTACAGCCTCAGCCACACTAAGCCTACAGCCTCAGCCACCGTAATCCTACAGCCTAGCCACCGTAATCCTACAGCCTAGCCACAGTAATCCTACATCCAATCCTTAGCCATCTAGAGATCTAGAGAAAATAGAGCTTTTAGCGTCTTAGCGGTTATCGAGGGAATTTCTAACCGCCGCCAATCGATTCTCCGTGTCGATTTACATAGGACACGTGAGCTAAAAATTTGATTTAAAGCTTTTGCAGCTAGCTAGAAGAGCTCAAAGTTTGGTTGTGACGACTTTTTTCGCGAATTGAGCTTTCTTCAATATTAGGGAACCGTTAAAGCTATCGGTAATCATAAAAAAGCTACCGTATTCATAAAAAAGCTGCCGTAAGCTGCCGTAATGACCTGCTGTCATGATTCTCTACTCTTTTTAAGTTTCTGAGTATGGTAGCGCGAGAATCCACTGAAAATCCACTTAGTTCATAGTACGATTTACCGTATAAAACATCGAAAATAACATATAAACTCGACTTTCAGCCCCATAAATTTTCTTTTTTTGAATGTAAATTGTTTAGCGGCTTCTGGACGAAGCTGTTCTTTCAAAAACGCGGAAATCTTTCTCGAAACTCTCTCGAATCTCTCTCTCTCTCTCTCTCTCGAACTCACCAAGAAAGTCGAACATTCTCGAGTAAATCGATTTCACCCATGCATCCCTTGTGTAATTCGCTTGCTCCACATTCAATTGCATATTTATCGTTTCCTGTTTATTTCCCCAACGAGATTCCATTCGTCTAAACATAATCGTTTAGGAAAATCTTTCATTTTTAGGCTGCAAATGAAAGCACTCCTCACAAAGCACTCCTCACAAAGCAGTGCTTATCCTTTCAAAAATCAAAAGATTCCAAGTCTCAGCTAATAAATGTTGTATACTATTAAAAAGCCCTGAATCTCCTCTACAAAATCGTGCAAAAAGATTTTGAATTCGAGTGATTGTTGGGGAGTTGGGTGTTAAAAAGTAACCGCTGGACAGGGACCTGGGCCACGACACAGATCACCAAACGAGCTCTGAGAACTCTGAGAACTCTGAGAACGACACACTGAGCCCTCGAAAGAAACCTCCTAGGGCACAAGAGGAAGACGCAGCTCGATCTAAGAAGTACGGACATGCGCCAGCTCTAGAGACTCAGCTCTTGAGACTCAGCTCTTGAGACTCAGCTCTAGAGACTCAGCTCTCGAGACTCAGCTCTTGAGACTCAGCTCTCCAGACTCAGCTCTAGAGACTCAGCTCTCGAGACTCAGCTCTAGAGACTCAGCTCTAGAGACTCAGCTCTCCAGACTCAGCTCTAGAGACTCACATAAGTGAGCACTGCTTTCATCCCCATCACCCAAATATTCAAAAGAATTTTTTGCTTTTAAAAGCTTCTTTAAAATATTCCTTCCCCCCCCCCCCCCCCCCCCACCCCCCCCCCCACCCCCCCCAACCCCCTCCCTCCCCTTTTTTTCCTTTTTTTCTCCTTTTTTTTTTAACCAAAAAAAAAAAAAAAAAAAACCTTTCCCCAACCCCCTAACCTCCTTGTCCCCCCTTCCCCCCCTCCCCTTCCTCCCCCCCCCTTTTTTTTTTTTTTGTCTTTAATAACTTACAAGTACAAGTAACTCAAGTACAAGTTCAAGTAACTCAAGTACAAGTAATAACTCAAGTACAAGTACAAGTAACTCAAGTACAAGTACAAGTAACTCAAGTACAAGTACAAGTAGCTCAAGTACAAGTACAAGTAGCTCAAGTACAAGTAACTCAAGTACAAGTACAAGTAACTCAAGTACAAGTACAAGTAACTCAAAGTACAAAGTACAATATTTCTGTTCGATATCTTGAGAAATTTCGAAAATAGTAAAAACGCGCATTCATGACTGGGACAAGCCAATAAAAATCGAGCTTTCCCCTCCCACCTTGTCGTGAGTTTTTCCTTGATCGCTTCCGCGGTGAGTCCAAGCAGAAATGCGGGGAATTCGAGGACTAAAAATGAGTACCGTATTTCTTCGACTAGAAGACCGGGTAAAGAGTATGATCGCGTGCTCCTGCGTAGCAGCCCTTTTTAAAATTTCTTTTCTGCATAAAAGCTTTCAATCAAGTGCTATAGAGCTGGAAAATGACTCAAAAATAGCACATGAGCTAACAGATTTTTGAGTCATTTTCCAGCTCTATAGCACTTGATTGAAAGCTTTTATGCAGAAAAGAAATTTTAAAAAGGGCTGCTACGCAGGAGTACGCGATCATACTCTTTACCCGGTTTTCTATTCAAAGAATAATATTGGGTTGATGCATAATTATCCGGACTTCTTTTTGCGTGCTTGTATCTTTTTTGTTTTGAAAGCTTTTTGTCTATTTCTTTTTTTTAAATATTCGTTATTCTTTAGTGAACAAAATGCGTGTCGACAATCATATCCATCTTCGCCATATCATGCTCTACCACTTCGAAAAGGGATGGTCTGCCGCAGAGTCGTTTCGCGATCTCAAAGAACTGGAGAAGCCCCAACGGACTACCACGTCAATCGATCGCTCAAAAATTGGCAAACAAATAAGATCTACAACGATTTGGATGACTTGATAGACGATGTTAAAGCGTGGATTGCCTCCAAAGATCGTTTATTCTTCGCTCGTGGAATCGATCGTCTTCCAAGCAAATGGCAATCAGTTATTGATGTAGGCGGTGAATATGCTCCAGAATAATCAATTAAACATATTTTTCTAACTATTTATGTTATTTTTTTGTTAAATAAAATCATTTATAAAAGAAGTCCGGATAATTATGCATCAACCCAATAATAATAATAATGATTTGATCTGTCTTCGCACTTAGCGCAGATCACAACCCGCTTCCATATTTACTGAGGCAGAAGTGTAGTTGTCGTAGCCGATGATACTCCGATGGCCGGGCTGGGGCGCTCGGAGGGGAACCCATGGGAGTCGAACCCACGACTAACCCGCGCCGACGTATTCAAAGAAATACGGTTTATTTTGAGCAAAAAGACTTTAAAACATCTAAGCCTTAGCTAATCGATTAGCTAATTTATTATTAACCCATTCGAAACCGCAGCGTTTTTTCCTTTTTTTTTCGTCTACGGACCAAGCCCTTTTTTTTTGGCATTTTTGACTCCGAAGCAGTTTATTTATCGTTGGAAAGATGTACGAGAGTCTCCTACGCCATTTATTTTTTGATGAAGAACGATTTCGATTTGACTTCAATACTTTTCAAGATCCTATCGATTATTATTCTTATTTTATCGACGACAAATTAAGCAATATTTTAGTAGGCGAATCTAATAAACATGAAAAAAACGCAAAACAAACTGCCAGGATTTCGATGCAAAATCTTTCAAGCTCTTCCTGGCTCTGTATCTTCAAATGGGAAAATTACTGAAACCTGTTCACCCTATTAACTTCTTTTTGAGTAGACGGATTTTAATAAAACTTTCGGATTGTCTTAGTTGGATATCATGTAAGAATTTGGATTGAACAGGTTTTAATGTTTTCCCTTTTTGGTTGTTGGAAGAATTGCCTGGAACCTGTTCGCCCTATTAACTTCTTTTTGAGTAGACGGATTTTAATAAAACTTTCGGATTGTCTTAGTTGGATATCATGTAAGAATTTGGATTGAACAGGTTTTAATGTTTTCCCTTTTTGGTTGTTGGAAGAATTGCCTGGAACCTGTTCACCCTATTAACTTCTTTTTGAGTAGACGGATTTTAATAAAACTTTCGGATTGTCTTAGTTGGATATCATGTAAGAATTTGGATTGAACAGGTTTTAATGTTTTCCCTTTTTGGTTGTTGGAAGAATTGCCTGGAACCTGTTCGCCCTATTAACTTCTTTTTGAGTAGACGGATTTTGATGAAACTTTCGGATTGTCTTAGTTGGATATCATGTAAGAATTTGGATTACCGAGGATTCGTGACGACTGGAGTCAAGTTCCTCGTTTTCTTCACCTTGCACCTCTTTGAGGTAAACGACAGCCGTTCGCGTCATTTCCACTTCCTCACCACTGGGCACAGCAACGACTTCGGTGTTGTCGGTTGCTGGCTCGGTCTCAAATGGAAGTCTCTCGAGATCGTTCTCACGATCCACAGAGTCGAGTGAGCCTTCATAAGGTTTAGAAACGATTGGATAGGGCTCTTCTCCTTCGGTCGACCTTCTGCCTCCTCCGATTTTGAACGAGGATAGGTGGAAGCCCCAATCATGTTTTTTCTTATTCTCCTTCTCGTCGTGTGTTTCCTCGTTTTCGTCACCTTGCACCTCTTTGAGATAAACAACAGCGGTTTGCTTGGATCGACGACGACGACGACGTCGACTTATTATCGACGACAATATTTTAGTAGGCGAATCTAATAAAAAGGAAAACAAACTGGCAGAATTTCGATGCAAAATCTTTCAAGCTCTTCCTGGCTCTGTAACTTCCCGGGCCCCCCTCCCCCCCCCCACCAACCCCCTCCCTACCCCTCCCCCGACCCTATCTTCTTTCTCCCTCCACACGCCGAGTAAAATATCTCCTTTGTATTTATGTGTGTTGTTGCTGATTGATTACGCTTTATTTCATCTCCTGAATAAAGGATGAATATATAATATAAATGGGAATCGTCAAATTACCGAGGATTCGTGACTACTGGAGTGGAGCAGGCCTAGATTAGGAGGATTTTCCCACATGTCCCACATTATGTCAAGAGCAAAATTTGAATCTATTCTTCGAAATCTGCGTTTTTGTGATAATGAACTGGATCCTGCAGGAGATCGGCTTTATAAGTTTAGAGCTACTATGGAACATTTCAATGCAAAACCAGAGACTGCATTGATTCCGGGTAAATATGAAAAATCTTTTTTTGCCCACGTAATTCTGTAGATCTGCTACAATTGGAATATACATGTAATGCTGAAAAAAAGCAATTAATTGAATGAAAATAGCTCAATTAGCGGTCCGTTGCTGAGTTTTGGCTGCAGCGATTAGTTCGCTGGCTGCAGAAGTTTCGAATGGGTTAAGCTCTCCAGAAAGTCTTTTCCTTCCTTTTCATTCCTTTTCATTCCTTTTCCTAGATTCCATAGATTTCTTACGAAAAACACGTGTTTTCACTCTCAAATTTAACTTGAAAGTGAACCAAAATTGGTTCCAATTAACCTCTTTCCAATTAATCGGGAGTAAAAGGTTTTCACCATTGTTGCAACCCGATTTTAGAAATGTTTTTTGTTGATAACTTTTGACGAAATAAATCTTTTCTGAAAGCTAACATTCTAAGCTATCTAGATCTTATAAAAACTTGTTGATCTGACAGCTCAGCTGACAGCGATTATTCGCTGCAGCGATTATTCGAAGTTTCGGAACGGACCGCTGCAGCGATCCGTTGCTGAGTTTTTGTTGCAGCGATTATTCGCTGCAGCGGTCCGTTCCTGAGTTTTTGTTGCAGCGATTATTCGCTGCAGAAGTTTCGAATGGGTTAAAGCAATTTATTATTATTATTTTTATTAAATCTAGAAAAGAATCAAAAATCGTCTTACAACAACTTACAATCATCGCTTTCAATCGCCGCATAGTTTCCCTCTTCTCGGAAAGTGATATTTCCCACGTGTAACACGGCGGAAACCTAGGAAAACTTGTACTTTTACTTTATTTTCTTTGAATTTCTTTATATTCTTTGAATTTACTTTATTTTACTTGATTTTACTTTATTTTACTTTAATTTTACTTTAATTTACTTTATTTTACTTTAATTTACTTTAATTTACTTTAATTTACTTTCTAATTTACTTTAATTTACTTTCTTTTACTTTCTTTTACTTTAATTTACTTTATTTTACTTTAATTTACTTTAATTTACTTTAATTTACTTTATTTTACTTTGAATTTACTTTATTTTACTTTAATTTACTTTATTTTACTTTAATTTACTTTAATTTACTTTATTTTACTTTATTTACTTGACTTTACTTTATTTTTTACATCCTGAATAGATTTACATGTCCTAAGACCTCTAAAAACCTTTCAAAACCCCCGTTAAAACCCCTTAAAACCAAAAATTCGCTAGAAAACCCGTCGCGAAACCCATGGAAACAATTCGCCGAAAGGAAAATCGAAAAACAAAACGCAAAAAATGATTAGCCGCATAGGGGGCTCGAACCCCTGACATTCAGATTGCCCTTCCGTTTAAAAGTCTGACGCTCTACCAACTGAGCTAATGCGGCTGTGGGAGGGCGATCGGAAAAAGGGGTTTTGAGGTTGGGGAAGGGAATGGACTAACGTTTTATAACAGTGAGGCCTAAAAGCAAGGCTTAACAGCGAGTTTTTCTCGCTTGCTAGCTATGTGGTCATGGTGCAGTCGGGAAGGCGCTCGCCTAAAGCCTACAAGATCCGGGTTCGACCCCGGTCCCGCGAAAGTCCCGCGAACATTCAATACCCTTCCGTTTAAAGTCTGACCCCCAACGAGCCCATGCGGCTGCGAGGGGGGACCGGGAAAAGGGTTTTATATATTTGGGAAAGGCGATTTTTGTTTTAGGGACTTTTGAACAACTGAGTCTTTTGTTACTGGGTTGTTACTTGCCTCTAAGGACAATTACTGCTTAAGAATGCGGCATCGAATCCTAGCTTCGGTAAAATTGCTGAAACCTGCTCACCGTATGATACTTCTTTTTGAGTAGACGGATTTTAATGAAACTTTCAGGTTCGGTTAGTTGGATATCATGTAATGGATTGGTAGGTTTAATGTTTCTTTTGGGATGTTACACACCAACACCCCCCCCCCGACTCATATTGTCCGATAGAGAGCCAATTTTCACCCAAAAACTGCTAGAAACCAATTCCACCCATTAAAACGAGCTAAAACGAAAAAAAACCGAAAAGTCTTCGTGTAAACCCGTCAAGAACCCTAGCAAAGAATTTCATAAAAAAAAGAGAAATTCAAAAATGATTAGCCGCATAGGGGGCTCGAACCCCTGACATTCAGATTAAAAGTCTGACGCTCTACCAACTGAGCTAATGCGGCTGCGGTGGAGGGGTCTGGGAAAAGGGGTCTTGACTCTCCCCGGCTGCCACGGCCCTTTTCTCTTTGGAAATTTTTGGGAAAAGGGTTTTTTTTCGGTTTTTTCTGTTTTTTCGATTTTTTTTTCCTATTTTGATGGATTTTTTTTCGTTTTTATAAAACTAAAACAGTTTTTTTAAAACTTTTAAATTTTAAATTCAATCAAATTTCAATTTTGAACTAATTTCAGGTTCACTAGCAGTTTTTTGAGCAAATTTTCTCGAAAAACTCAACTTTCTCAATGAAAATCGAGAGGATTTCTTTAAAAAAAAAAGAGAATTTTGATTGCTTTTCTGTTTGTTTTTTTTGTGTTTAAAATAAGGATTTCCATTCTTTTTGTGTTTTTGATTGATTTTGATTGTGTTTGAAATTTGATAGTTGAAATTATTGATTTCCCCCTGAGCTCACCAATCGCATAATGTCCAATTGTTGCTCTTCGTTGATGCCGATCACTTTCATCGCATGCTGAAATGATTTTTCATTCATTTAAAGTTAACAAAAACTTTTTTGAAAGAATACTTGTTTATATTAATTTGCAAAAAAAAATTTAGTTTAAAAATTTTGCAAAAAAATTTCTGCAAAAAAAAAAAAAAATTGGGAAAATTTTTGAGATTTTGAAATTGAATTTTTAAATTCAAACCAAAGTGCTTTGAAATTCCTTTGCATCATCCGTGTCATGCGCTTTCATCACACCACTTTGATTGAGATAATTGTAATACGAAAGCTCACCGATGCCAAGATTTTCTGAAAGAAATTCGATGTTTTAAAAATAAACTTTCGATAATATTAGAGATTTAGAGAAGCAAACCAATTGTTTTTTATTGTTTTTTTTTCGTTAACTAGGCTAGTTTACTTCTCAATTCTTGAAAAGTGAGCTCAAATTTGTGCCCGGGAAAAGTGGGTTTGGCGGAAAAAAAAAAAGAGTCCAATTGGACTTTGAATTTGTCAAAGACTAAAAGACTGTAAAAGACTAAAAGACTGTAAAAGACTAAAAGACTGTAAAAGACTCACTTCTCAAATTCTGATCGGCTCCCGAGAGCAATTGATAGAAAATATGGAAATTTCGATCGCCTTTATTCTGCGAGACGACCCGTGACTTTTCGAGAAGGAAATTCGAGAGCTGAAATTGTTTTTTTTTTGGCTCAGAACCCTTCCAAGAAGAGTATTTGTTTTTAGAAAACTCCATCGGGATTTCTTTGAGTTAAAAACAGATGCCACAAAGCTAAACTGACTAAGGAAATGTTTCAATTTTCCACCGATTTTCGAAACTGGACCTAACTACAAAACGCCATCATAGAATTCTAAGAAACACGTATTTTTGTTTTATTTTTTTCCCATGAGCCCTGGTTTTCGTGAAAAATGTTTCAAAAGTTTCAGCAATTTTTGGCAAAAGGTGGGATCTGGAAGGATCAACCAGATATCTGAACTAAGATAAGCATGGCTTAGTCTTTAGCCTTAGCTAGCAGTTCGGAAGGATCAACCAGATATCTGAACTAAGATAAGCATGGCTTAGTCTTTAACCTGAGCTAGCAGTCTGGTAGGATCATTGACCTTTGCGGAGCTATATTGAGTTTTCATATCTGGTTGAACCGACCACGCCGAAAGGCAGTAATTGAAAAATGGCTAGATTACGATAGTTTTTGTAAAGATTGTCTTGCTGTGCTCTCATTATTTCTAAAATTGCCATTTAATTTCCTATTTTCACTCACTTTCCCTCCGATCGGTTGCCCACCGACGCTGAAAACAATCTCAACATATTTGCCGAAACGGGACGAGTTCCAGTTGCGAATTGTGGCACTAAAAAAGATTCGAAATCATTTGCATTGCTCAAATCAGCAAAATCGAAATGCATGCTAAATGCAAAATCGAAAACGATTACGATAGAAAGTTGAGGACCGAAAAAGTAAAGCCCAATTTGTTTTCTATTATGCGCAAACTTTACGCACCTGTTCCCGAATGCCTCTAAGAGTGGATTCGATTGAAGGATCACGTCTTTTACATGCTGAAATCGAAATTTGACCTCAAAAAATGAAGATATTCAGCTAAAGAAGTGCTGAAATAAAAATTTAGCCTTTAAAATAAGATATTCAGGTAAAGAAGTGCTAAAAAAAGCGAATCCTCAAAAAGTTACAAGCCAGAAACGTTTTTTTATCACCAACACAACATTTACAAACACTTCATTTACCTGTACACTCTAAACGGGATATTGGCTATAAAATAATAAAATAATGTCATTTATATAGTACAGTATTGATCTCTGTAGCATTTTGCTAAAATTTGCTTTTCAGAGAAGAGCTACCGTAGTCCGATTGTCTTGTTTATAAACTGTAAAGCTGCCGGAGTACGGTCAGCTTTTCGTCTTATAGCATATCGACTTTTCTGGTCGGTCGATTTTGGAAAAAATTGAAAAATCAAAGCATATGTGCTTTTATTCGAATAAATACGGTATCCATTACACTACTTGATCACTACTGCATTACTTGATGAAAATAAATCAAGTAAATTTATCTAACCTGTACAGCTTTCCCGCCACCCGATATCCGACTGATATAGTTCATGATGTACTTGGCGGCGACCGTTTTCCCGGCTCCCGATTCTCCGGAAATGATCACACATTGACTCTCTTGATCGATCAGCATGTTTCTAAAAATGTTTTAATCTTTATCAAGCGAAAGTTTTCTAAAAAACGCTACGGTACCCTATCTTTTTAAATCTAAATCTAAATCTAAATCTAAAACTAAATCTAAATCTAAATCCAAATCTAAATTTAAACCCAAATCTAAATCTAAACCTAAATCTAAACCTAAATCTAAATTCAAATCTAAATCTAAATCTAAATCTAAAACTAAATCTAAATCTAAATCTAAATTCAAATCTAAAACTAAATCTAAATCTAAATCTAAATCTAAATCTAAACCTAAATCGAAATCTAAATCGAAATCTAAATCTAAATCTAAATTTAAACCTAAAATCCGAGCGATTCATTTCATTAATGGCAGTTTTGACAAAAACTAACCAAAAACCAACCTGAACATATTATCGGCTAGCGCATAAATGTGAGGCGGATTCTCGTATTGTGTGGCTCCCTGAAAAGTTTGATAATTGAATTTACACTCTAGAATTCGATATAAATTCATCTAAACTCAATGTTTGCATTGGATGAACTTATCGAATTGTAGAGTTCAACAAACTAATACTAATACTAATAAAATTCAGGGCGGTACTTTGACCCCGACTTGGCCAGATTGTATTTTTTAACTGTTTTACCAAAGGTTATTTTACTTTTTCTAGGGTAATCAACACATGATGAATCTATTGCCAATTGCTGACATGATGAATCTATTTTTCGAAAGCTTTGAACAACTTTTATTGATATTTTGATAAGCTAGGTGCTAAATTTTGCCTCTGAAGTGTTGCTAAGCTTGAAAGTGAAGAAAGGGGTAAAATACAAAGTGATAACTTGTTCAAAACACTCTAAAAATATCGTCAATCGATTAATTTTACACAAACACAAACAAACCTGATACAAATCCATTTCCTTCTCGGTGAAATAGGGCATTTGCTTAAAAGGATTCACTGAGATCAACACCGGACCGATGTATGTCTAAAAATTCGTGAATTAAAAAGTAAAAGCCTTGCTCGATATCGAGTTTTCTCCAAAAACTCACAAAAATCTCATTGGCGTGGAAGCGTTTCTTCAAATTATCGGTGATCGAGTCTTCTGAAAGCCAAACAAAGTGAATTTTAAAGTACAGGTTTTAAATTTATCAACTCAAGCCTTAAAAATGAAAATATCAATAAAAAGGCTTGAATGCAAAATTTGCACATGATCTACGCTTAAACAAGCTTTGCAAAGCTTTAACACGGTTCTAAACCGTGTTAAAGCTTAATTCTAAAGAATTTCTAAAGAATTGCTACTAAATTTCTACCAAATTTCTACTAAATTTCATAATTTACACTAAATTTCACAATTTACACACAATTTCTACACCATAAGCTCACTTAAAAGCTCTATAGTTTTCGTGGTCACTTCAAACTTACTAAAAAGTTCTAAACATGGTACTTAAGTACTTAAGTAACAAACAAGCAAGTACTTAAGTAACAAAGTAGCGTAAATTTACCCGACAATCGACTCAGCAAAACCATATCATCGACGCCGACATGTTTAAAGTTAACATTCGACTGCCAGTGATGCGCCTGAACGGATTTTTATCAATCGGAACGAAACGGATATCAAAAATCGACACTTATCATTGTAGTTATCCATTTATCTCTCATTATCCATTAATTATTCATCTTTTAAACCTTAAACCTCACCATTTTTGTGACGTTTCACGAGCCAGCTCGAATCCGATACTTGATCGCCTGAATTTTATTCACAATGATTAAAGTTTATAAAATTGTAAAAGATTTGTAACGCGAAAAAGACGAACACTGGCTTGGAAATGAAGAAAAGATGTTTACATAAATCTGCAATGAAAAGCTCTTGAAAAACGACAAAAATGAAAAATGACATTACCGAACTACGATGAATATACATAGCAAGAGCACGTAGAAGATTGAAAATAAGATATTTGACAAGTTTTGAATAATATCGTAGCATCATTATATTATTTGGCATCATTATATCGTCGACAATGAATCCGGAGTGCCAAATAAAGCTTGTAGAATTATCCTTGTTGTAGAATTATCCTTGTTGCCAAGTAGAATTATCCTTGTTGACTATGCAAAAAGTTCAAAAACGACGAATAGGCTCCTTCTAATTCAAAAAGCATTTGCCTTGCGTCATCTTCGCTCAATTGATCCGCTGCCGCTTTCTTCGACAACTCGTCATGCCACTTTTTCACCTTCAACTTCGCATCGAAGTCATCGGGTAAACGACTGACCGCACAAATCATCGTGTAGAGATCGTTCAACGACGGGAATAGCTCGTCAACAGCCCGTTGATCCAACTTTAAATGATCGAAAACGGTGATAAACACTTCGACGATACTCGCGACATTCTTCAGCAAATTCCCCTTATCATCTTTTACAACAACCGGTCGTCCCTCGCGAATCCTTTCCAACGCGGCTGGCACTTGTAGACGATATTTGTTCGCAAAAGTCACCACATCCGCACCGCCAACGAGTCGCATCGCCACTTTGTATTGATCCAACAGTTTGAAGCATTCCGTTTTGTACTCATCAGCGGTGACGAAATCCTTGACGAACATTTTCTCGAGGCATTCTAACGCATTCAACACAGCAAACAGCTCGCCCATATTCTCGACTTGTTCCCTCTCCGAATTGTTCTCCCACAAGCGCACCTCGCGAAGCAGATTCGGGTTGTTCATGGCAATTGCTACCTGGAAATAAAGAAATTAGTAACGTGAAAGATTGGATGATTGGATCTTATTTTATAAAAAACAGAAAAAAGAGCTAAATTGAGCTAAAAACAGTTCAAAAAACATAAAATTAAGCCTAGTTCTTCTTTCAAAAGCTTCCTAAAGCATCATTTACGGCTCAAAGACTTTAACAGCTCAAAAAAACATAAAATTAAGCCTAGTTCTTCTTTCAAAAGCTCCCTAAAGCATCATTTACGGGTTTTACTTTACGGTTCGGATGAAATTGCATTTAAAGGACTAGAGGTAAGGCTTCTACTTTCAGGTATTGATTCAATAGTGAATACAACCGTCTTTGCACAGCCTAAAAATCTTTTTTAGGCTGTGCAAAACGATTTTTCATTAAAAACAACAAGTTTCAGTTGGGAGAACGTATTAAAAATGATCTTGTTTACTTCTAAATTAAATAAAAACTTCCAATTTTGTTGTATAAAATTTGGGCCGTAAAATAAACCCTCAAATGATGCTTTCCAGCAAAGAATTTTTGCTTTTTTGGCATCACGGAGCTGCCGGAAACAAAATAAGCTATGGCTCAACAAAATCTTAGTCTGGACCGTGAAATTTAGTTGCAAAAAGTTGCATTTTGTTACAAAAGGCCTTCAAAACTAAAAGATTAGTCAAATAAAAACGATCAAACCACTAAAGTACCAGAAAATGCGTTTTTAAAAGGAGGTAAATGATAAAAAGAATGGGCATAGGTTAATTTTCGCCATTTTATTTACGCAGCTCGCCATAACTTTCTTTTAAGTCGGCCAATCTATCTGATTTTGATGTCATATTGTTGCAATTATTGAGATCTACAAAATGACATCAAAATCATAAAGATTGGCCGACTTAGAAGAAAGTTATGGCGAGTTTCGTAAATAAAATGGCGTAAATTAGTCTAAAAGAATGAGTAAATTTGATGAAGATGGGTTATATAGTCATTTTAAACAACAGCAATGTTTTACAGCTTTTCAGCTGAATATCTTTAATTAAGAAAGTTTCTATAAAGCAAAACACTTTAAAACAGCCGTTACAATGGAAATTGTTTTGCTTTTCAGCTGAATATCTTTAAACAATGAAAGTTTCTATAAATCAAAACACTTTTGCGAGAGCAAAACAGCTGTTACAATGAAAACTTTTCAAGAAAATGTAAGAATTGTTGTTTTGATGGATTAAGATGGTGAGTAATCGAAAAAAAAAGTGCAATTTTGCAATCCTAACCAGTCAAATCGATGAATCACAGGGAAAGCGAAGTGTTCTCGTTTTTTTCTCGTTCTCTCGCCTCTCTTTTTTCTGTCAGTCATTGACTACACGCCACAGCTGATTACGGGCGGGGAAAGAGGGGAAATTTGATAGAGTCATTCACTGAATGATAGTTTTTGACAAGTTTGGCTGAGCCATTTGACTTTGTCACTAAATCTAGTCAAATGTCAGCCTGCAAAGTCACCCAATAGAATGCAAGTCTAGCCATCAACCGGTTTTGGGTTACTGTAACTGGGCCATGAAATAGGCACTGAGTCTTGGACAGTTTCAGTAAATCTAGTGCATCAAAAAGATTAAATTCGAATTCGGCTTTTGCATCGACAGCTACAATTCTTTGTTTCAACAATCCCGTTCGGTATTGACCTTCAAATTTTCTATGATTCCCATATCCATTGGTTGGATTGTTGCAGTTGCTTCCAATATGGTTCCAATATAGTTCGGATACGGTTCCAATATGGTTCCAATATGGTTCGGATACGGTTCCAATATGGTTCCAATATAGTTCGGATACGGTTCCAATTTGGTTCCAATATAGTTCCAATATAGTTCCAATATAGTTCCAATATGGTTCGGATACGGTTCCAATATAGTTCGGATACGGTTCCAATATGGTTCCAATATGGTTCCAATATAGTTCGGATACGGTTCCAATATGGTTCCAATATGGTTCCAATATGGTTCCAATATGGTTCCAATATGGTTCCAATATGGTTCCAATATGGTTTGGATACGGTTCCAATATGGTTCCAATATAGTTCCAATATAGTTCCAATATAGTTCCAATATAGTTCGGATACGGTTCCAATATAGTTCCAATATAGTTCCAATATAGTTCGGATACGGTTCCAATATGGTTCCAATTTGGTTCCAATATGGTTCCAATATGGTTCCAATATGGTTCCAATATGGTTTGGATACGGTTCCAATATGGTTCCAATTTGGTTCCAATATGGTTCCAATATGGTTCCAATATGGTTCCAATATGGTTCCAATATGGTTCGGATACGGTTCCAATATGGTTCCAATATAGTTCCAATATAGTTCGGATACGGTTCCAAATAGTTCCAATATAGTTCCAATATAGTTCGGATACGGTTCCAATATGGTTCCAATATGGTTTTAATCTGGTTCCAATATGGTTCCAATATGGTTCGGATACAGTTCCAATATGGTTCCAATATAGTTCGGATACGGTTCCAATATGGTTCCAATACCAAAGAATTGCTGAATGTTTGATAAATTAAGCTTCGGATCGGCTGGACAGTTATCGATAAACAACAAACAACCAATAAAGAAATTTTCCAATTAAATTTGATCAAATTCGAATTCTATCGAACTCTCAAATAATTCGCCGGTCATCCATGCCTTCGAATTTGCTGCATACAAAACTCAAAGCTTTTTAGTTTTAAGGCGTCCCGAAGATGAGTCTTACTTTCATTGTTTCCATTCAACTCTCCAAATCATCTTACAGTTATTTTTGGCCTTCATTGTGGTCCAGCAACGAAAAATTTCGGCTTCTCCACTCGGCTCCCAAATGGAAATTGATTTCTTTCTCATTTCAACACAAAATCTATAAAAAACAAAACGTTTTGTCACATGCAAATATGTGTTTGAAAGTTTTCTCTACGATTTTCTTGTTCACGTTCAATGGTTGACCAGAACTTTCCCAAATTCGCTAGAAAGCTTTTGACATGTTGTGGTCGCCGCTCTCAATGAGAATTGGTGCCGCTTTAGAAACGATTCCATCCAAACGAGGTTTTTAACGGTTCAGGAAATGAGCTTTGCTTTCATTGTTTCCATTCAACTCTCCAAATCATCTTACAGTTATTTTTGGCCTTCATTGTGGTCCAGCAACGAAAAATTTCGGCTTCTCCACTCGGCTCCCAAATGGAAATTGATTTCTTTCTCATTTCAACGCATAAAACAATAATTTCAATTAAAAACAGTTAAAGAATAAAAAAATTCAATTGGAAACAATTAAACGCCAAGCCTGACCTAGAAAAGTTCCGGATTCTTCACTCGGCTCCCAAATGGAAATTGATTTCTTTCTCATTTCAACATAAAATCTATAAAAAACAAAAAACAAACAAAAAACACACAAAAAAAAACATAAAACAAAACAAAAAAACATAAAACAATACTTCCAATTAATCTGACAAAAAAACAAATGATTTAAAAATGAAAAAGAAACGACGACGCGGCACTCCCATCGACTACCTCCAAATGGCGGTGACGTCAATTGGAATGCGACGTTGCGCAAAAATTAACATTTAACAATAAGGTAAAATTAAGATTTAAATTTTGCGACAGAAATTTAAATTTAACATGAAAGCGTCTCGCAAGAAACAAATTTTTAGCCGATAATTTCAATGCAAGGATCAAGGATAGAAAAAAGGGTAGGAAAAGGTTCAAAAGTTAAGAATACTCTACGGAAAAGGCTGGCTCTTCTTTGACTTGTACGATTGGTCGGTATACGGCGGTAGACCCTGGTGTGTCAATCTTTGAGAAAAGAGACCCTGGGGTGGACCCTAGGGGTGATTCGTTATTTGCACTCCTTCCCTTTCAATACACACACATAAACCACTCCCCAGCTTTTGCTTTCTTTGTTTTTTCGCCTTGTTGTTGATCGTGTCCAGAGTTTGGAATCGTTTTTGATGCAAATACTGCTACACTCGCCTGACTGGCTACTGGAGCTTGACTGGCTACCGGAGCTTGACTGGCTACTGGAGCTTGACTGGCCGCTGGAGCTTGACTGGCTGCTGGGGCCTGACTCCAGCAGCAGGCTCCAGCAGCCAATCGAGTGTAGCAGTATTTGCATCAAAAACGATTCCAAACTTCCAGACACGATCAACCACAAATACTTTTAAATCGCATAAAAGCTAATTCAAAGAGACGCGACAATACTTTTCTCGGACCCTGTAGATCTATCAGAATCGTTTTCTTATCATTGACTCTTTGAAATCTTAAAAATACCTTTCAAACATCTTTAAAATATCAAAAATAGACTATAAAGTATTCAAAAAAAAAAGAAAATCGATTTTCCACATCAAAGACAACAAATTTCCAGGCAACAAATCGATTTGAAAGCTCAAAAGAAAGGCAAATAATTGTAACATACACTCAGAAAAGAAAAGACTCAAGTTGAATAGTTTTCTTTTTTTTTTTCGCTGAATTCCAATGATAAGAAAACGAGCCCTTTTTCGCGTTTTTTCTGAATCACATTTCATGGCTCATCTAGTGAGGAAATTCGTTAAATTTGATAAAAATCAACTGAGAAAATCGTTTGAACTAAATTTTCTTTAAAATAATTTGAAATTCGATTTGGAGCCATATTGGAACTGTATCCGAACCATATTGGAACCATACTGGAACCATACTGGAACTGTATCCGAAATTGGAATCATATTGGAACCATATTGGAACCATATTGGAATCATATTGGAACCATATTGGAACCATACTGGAACTGTATCCGAATCATATTGGAATCATATTGGAATCATATTGGAACCATATTGGAATCATATTGGAACCATATTGGAACCATATTGGAACCATACTGGAACTGTATCCGAACCATATTGGAACCATATTGGAATCATATTGGAACCATATTGGAACCATATTGGAACCATATTGGAACCATATTGGAACCATATTGGAACCATACTGGAACTGTATCCGAATCATATTGGAATCATATTGGAATCATATTGGAACCATATTGGAACCATATTGGAACTGCATCCGAACCATATTGGAACCATATTGGAACTGCATCCGAACCATATTGGAACCATATTGGAACTGTATCCGAACCATATTGGATTCAATTGGCTGTCAAAATTCCCAAATCAAATCCGTTTTTGTCTTGTTTTTTTTTCCGTCAGAAGACTGAATACTTATTCAGTTATCTACCATCTTTACCCACATGGCTTTTACCATTTGAGCCCATATGATTCATTGCTGGAAACTTTTATAAGTTTTCGTCGACAAAAAATCGAAAACTTCGAAAAACAAAAATCTGAATTCTAGCAATTCTCGTGTGATATCCAGATAGAAGAAAAAACACAATTTTAAAAAATTGCTCTTGTCAATTTTTTGGAATCATCGCAAACTCTTAGCTGTACTTATCGAGTACAGCTAGACAAGCGTAGACAGCATTCCCTCAAGCACTTTCCGACACAATAAAGCTCATAGTTTAAACCAATTACCAATAACTATGCAAAAATCAAAATGAAACCTTTCAGAAAGGCTTATGTAAATACGTTCGCAACACATTTCTCAAAATCCCAAAGGTAATTTAAATCTTCTAAACAGCCTTGTCCATCAAATAAAGTAAAATTGAAAGAAAACCTCGCTCGAATGTAATCGTCAAAGCTTTCAAAGCTCATTTATTACTATCCATTCACAAATTCAATCACCAACATTGGTTACTTTACACAATTCTTTTCAAATACAAAGGCAAAATGTACAAAATACCCGAACCGCATAAACATTTTGAAAGATTTTCGCTAAAATCCACTTGTACGACATCGCTATTCATTCTAAGACCTCAAATTGATCGTCCGAGTCGTAGTTCGGATCGCCCATATCATGAAATTCTAAAGAATAGAAAATTATAATTTAAAAAACAAAAATCTTATTGCTTATTGATGATTTCAGGACAGAGCCGATCTTTATTATGCTTTTAGATTTCAAAAAAAGCAAAAAAGTTCGCTCCTGGATGGGTTCGAACCATCGACCTTTCGGTTAACAGCCGAACGCGCTGCCGATTGCGCCACAAGAGCAGGTAGCGTGCTGGGGAAAAGGGGAATGGATCTAGGAAGGGGGGATGGGGGAGAAAAGGAAGGGGGAGGGGGAAAGGAGGCCAAAAACGGGAAAGAGAGCTATGGGCATGAGAAAGCGAAAGGCCTGTCCCGCTGATCTTTTGTGAAAGATCCCAATTTAAAACTTCAAGAAAGCTCAAAACGCTTACTTCAACTTAAATAAAAGCCTAAATTTAATATTAATAAAAGAAATTATTTTTTAAAATCTCTATTATTTTAAAAATCTCACCTTTCATCTCGATTTTCGCCTTCACACCAATGTAAGGCTCGAATTTTGGCCAATAAGACGGTCGATGCTGAAGTTGCTCGAAAAGGGGAGGCGATGAGGCGGTGAGAAGAGTCTAAATCGGGGAAAATCGTTCACACATTAAACTGCAGTCTGCATAAATGATAATTATCCATGCAAAACAAGATTTACTTCTTTCAATCGTCGACTCAAATCCTCAAACTCGTCCCGCGAACGGCAAAAGAACGTCAACGCTAACGACGGGTCAACCTGAAAGTTAAAAGTTAAAGTTAAAAGTTAAAGTTAAAGTTAAATTTGAAAGTTAAAGGATTTAAAAAAAAATCTCAATTCAATTTATTCTTACTAAACAGTTAACAAGAAGAAAAAAAACCCCAACCTGATCATACGCCATTCCAAGAACAGTCGGGCAATGATACGTGGTGTCGTCGATTTCTTTCTAAAAGAAACCATTGTCCATCATTTCTTTGCTCTTATTCAAAAAGCTATAATGTTCCTATATAGTTGAATTGACATCATCAACCAATGATTGACAAATGAGCTCACCAAATCCGCATTATCTTCCTGTGTTGCGTTGATCGATTCAAATCCATCCACGAACGACTCCGGTTTGATGTAACGAGGACCGACGAGTGATTGCTGACAAAAATGTGGATCCAAATAGAGTAGCTAAAATTTAACGATTAGTTTAGATTTAGATTCTAAGGCTAGATTTAGATTCTAAAGCTAGATTCTAGAATAGAAGAAATTTCACCTTTTCCCCGGTGATCCCAATAAAGTACAAAGCATGATTCGGTCGTCCACCAATGATACCCGTGCATTGTGGCAATCGGAAGTACTCCTAAAAGTTTTGGATTTATAAAAACTATTGTGATTAAGCTAGTTGCTTATGCACTCGTATTTATTTCAAAGTTCACCTGTATAGCCGGTAGATAACATCGGTTGATCGTCGTCAGACCCAAACGAAGCGGAACGATTAGAAGCAATGAACGCCAATTATCCGCCTAGAAGAATGGGATTCGCGTTTAAAAAGCTCGAAAAGAAACCTCTCGTTCAAAATCCCCACTCGATAGGCTTGAAGGAATCAATGAGTGATCGAGTTTTCCATCTTCTAAAAAAAAAAATCAAATACAGTAACATTAACAATTTAATCTTTATAAACTAATAATTCTTAATATCGCTAGTTTATCATAACTTTAGCTAGCTGTTTTCTTCATGCAGACCTCTGTAACTAGCTACTTAACTTCGAGACTAAGTAACAAAACGTTGATACTTATATTTTCAATGGTATTGAAATTGAGTAAACGATTGTGCTACTTTTGAATACCGTATTTCTTCAAATAGAAAACCGGGTAACGAGTATCATCGCGTACTCCTGCGTAGCAGCCCTTTCTAAAATTTCTTTTCTGCATAAAAGCTTTCAATCAAGTGCTATAGAGCTGGAAAATGACTCAAAAATCTGTTAGCTCATGTGGTATTCTTGAGTCATTTTCCAGTTCTATAGCACTTGATTGAAAGCTTTTATGCAGAAAAGAAATTTTAAAAAGGGCTGCTACGCAGGAGTACGCGATGATACTCTTTACCCGATCTTCTAGTCGAAGAAATACGGTAATCTTCTTGATACTAAACAATCCCTTAAACACCCACCTCTTATCAATTTTACTGCATCATCACTTGGCATCGTTGTGGCCATCAATTCGACATCTTCCCTCACGACAATATTGTCCAAAGCTACGTGAACTGCCTGAAATTTATCGGTTGAATTTATCGGTGGTAAAATATCAATCAAGAACAACAAACGATAACTCTATAACACCACACGCACATGAATAGCAAAAGTAACAAAAACAAAAAACTAGATAAACATTCACAAATTTGTGCATGTGCAAGTCTCATAGAATCTCTAAATCTCTCTCATAGCTTACCACATCAGACCACGTATCAAAAACGCACAGCTTCTTCAGCACCTAAACATAAAAATAGAAACTAGATATGGATAATATTTAAAAATTTCTCAAAAGCTGTGGTAACTGATTAGTTACCACATTTCATTCAAAACCTCACTTGTGCTGCCGTATTCGGTCCAAACCACTCGCCAACTTTCTTTCCCTCAGAAACACCCATTTGAGCTAAATTATTTAGAAATTATATAATTAACTTAAATTCCCCCACCTATTAAATGTATGCTGTAAAGTGAATTTTTCGTATCGAGAAACATTCGCAAAATTTTCTCGTAATTTCCGCTCGGCTTCTCCCTTTTCCAGTTGTAATGCAAGCCAATGTGACGTCTCAAAAGAACCTAAAGATTTGAAAATCATTGAAATTGCAATTGAACGGCGAACGGCGAACGAAAGCATAATCAAACGGCGAACGAAAGCATAATCAAAGCAAGTAGGTAATCATAGTTAAAATCCAATATTTAATTAATATATTTAATATTAATCTTAATCTCACCTCTCCGAGCAGCATTTGCGCACATCGAAGCATACAACCCCAACCTTGATCACTCGCCGGGCCAGTGCCACCTGAAATGAAAATTTAAGTTATGAAAAAAACATTAACAAGCGTCAAGTATTGCTATTTCTATGTTTAATCATAGTAAAACCTCTAATAGAACCTCCTTTTTATTTCGAGCTTTTTACGTAACCCAAAACGTAACGTAACCCAAAAATTACCATTACCAAAAATACGTATTTTACACTTTTATTTTAACATTTTCTTTTTCTCTTTTCTTGCTTGTTTTTGTCTATTCAAGATTTTATTTTTATTTTTAGACGATGTCAGATCGACTAGAAGAGTTGGATGAACTTGAAGAGAACTTGAAGAGTTCCGAGATTGCAGTGAGAACGAGATGAAAGATTTTTCGAGAAGGAACGTGAGCACATACAAAGCCTCTACGATTGTGTCTGGTCAAAAAAAACGAGGTGGATGAGGGAAGTAAAGAGGAAACGATCGCTCAATGTTCGGAGAACGATTGTTCAAATGAAGAGAACGACGAAAGCTGAACGAAAGCTGAACGAAAGCTGAACGAAAGCTGAACGAAAGCTGGATGAAAGCTGGATGAAAGCTGAACGAAAGCTGAAGGAAAGCTGGACGAAAGCTGGACGAAAGCTGAACGAAAGCTGGACAAAAGCTGGACGAAAGCTGAACGAAAGCTGGACGAAAGCTGGACGAAAGCGAAATGCTTCTCCAATCGAGGTTTATTTGCAATGAATTGTTGACCCATGGAAATCTCTATCTAAAGAACTCATCGAGAGTCATTCAAGATGTGCGGAATCATGAATGATGTCAATGGATTTGAAGATGATCAAATTGAATACTCTAAAATAGATGAACCTATTCCGATTGGCTTTTCAAAACTTTCAAATGCTCGAGTTTATTGATCAAATTGTTTTGAATCAAATTTTGATCAAATTGAATGAAGATGCAAATAATGAAATTAACAACAGTGATGCTTCGATTATGAACGATTTTTTTTAGAAAGCTCGAGCTGTATTGTGTTGCCTGATGTTAACATTTAATTTAACGCTACACTTGTTGTGTTGCCTAGGCTTGGGCTTAGGCTTTACCTGGAATACCTAGAATACCTAGAATGGTTTCTACTTAAAGTTAACGTTTACTTTGCATTGTTTGTATTTTCTTGTTATTCAATAAATTATAACAAAAGTTTTGCAATTTTATCCGGGATTTTTACCAGGAATCACAAATTATCACAAAAATTTGTTTGATTTCTAATTTTTGTATTGAAAAATAAAAGCTCTCTCTCTTTTAGAAGCTCCCTTTAGATGAGAGTTGAAAGATCGAAGCCCCTGGAGTTCTATTAGAATAATTACGATACTGGATTTTATCTGGATCTTCTATCTGGATTTTAAAAACTAAATTTACCTATTGGATGAAATCCTCGTCGATACGTGAACCATAATCTCGACGTGATGTACTCTCTGATCGTTTCAATCTCTAAAAGAGAAGAAAGTAAAGTTTTTGCAATGACAAACACCTGAATCAGCCGTAAAATGTTTCCCCAAAATGTCGAGTCCTCCCTCGGTCGCGATCAACGCATAGTTCTGAAGCTCCTAAACAAGAAATACGTTTATTTGAAAGCCCGGTACTAGAGTCTAGAGTCATTCAATACTTTTTCGCGATCAACGCATAGTTCTGAAGCTCCTAAACAAGAAATACGTTGATTTGAAAGTCCGGTACTAGAGTCTAGAGTCATTCAATACTTTTTCGCGATCAACGCATAGTTCTGAAGCTCCTAAACAAGAAATACGTTTATTTGAAAGTCCGGTATAGAGTCGGTCATTCAATACTTTTCGCGATCAACGCATAGTTCTGAGCTCCTAAACAAAATACGTTGTTTGAAAGTCCGGTACTAGAGTCTAGAGTCATTCAATACTTTTTCGGGATCAACGCATAGTTCTGAAGCTCCTAAACAAGAAATACATTGATTTGAAAGTCCGGTACAACCTTCATTTATTACCAGACTTAGATCGATTCTTTTAAATCCCATAAACTAAAATAGTTACCTGGAATGGTGTCTCAAACGTAACGTAAGACTCAAGCATGTCCATGCCAACATCAACAACGCGAACGACCTGAAAAATTAACTTTTAGAAGTGTTGCCTTAAATTTACGATAAAAGTAAAGAAAACATGTATCCTACAACATATTATTACAACAGAACTACAACAGAATTATTACTATTTCAACACTCGATTACGATTCAATTTTTCGAACCTTAATTCACCAAGTCCAATAAATCGTTTTACCATTTTCAAATGAGCCATTTCACTCTTCATTCTTCAGATATCTATCACGTGCTACGTGTGCTTCTTTCAAATCGCAGAATCAACTCAAAAGTTTATTCAAAACAGTTTAAAGATAACAAAAAAGAGAAACTCTATAATCGAACAAAAAACAAATAAAATTCTATTTTATACGAGGTCTTCATACGATCGTCTACTCTTGTCCTTGTAGAAGTAGTCCGGCTTTTCATCCCATAATCCCAAATCTCGTTCGTTTCTGATTTCATCCTAAAAATTGAAAATATGAGCAGGGGTTTTTAAATATGAAATTTATTTTAAGAAATTTATTCACTATTTTAAGAAATTTATTCGCTATTTTAAGAAAGCACACACGATTCACGAATAAAAACCATCGTGCGCCAATGGTTACCTGTTTATAAAAACAGGTAACCATTGTTTACCTGTTTAAAGCCAACGTACCTGTTTATTGTAGTTGTGATACATCAACAAGTACTTGATCCTCTTCTGCAAATCGTGCCATCTACGTGGGGAATTGTTCTAAAGTTGAAATTACGATAATTACGATAAATCAACGTTACTCACTTGCAACTTCTCCTTGTAAAGATT
The DNA here is from genome assembly GCA_958450365.1 of Mesorhabditis belari. Taxonomy (NCBI): domain Eukaryota; kingdom Metazoa; phylum Nematoda; class Chromadorea; order Rhabditida; family Rhabditidae; genus Mesorhabditis; species Mesorhabditis belari. The sequence continues at coordinate 741,068 of CAUEEP010000753.1, read as the reverse complement.
TCGATAGTGAATCAATTTAACCAGCTCATTCGCCCGGTGTTGTCCCGGAAATCCGCGTAGCCAAACCGGCACGTGATACTAAATTTGATCTTGCAATTTGAAAAAAAAAAAACTAAAATAATGAAAATTTACCTGTAATTGAGCCGGATGAATGCTTCCGTCTCCCAGCAGGTCAATGTAGTCATTCTGGCCAAACCTGAAAAGAACTAGTTTATGAAAATCAATTAAGGATTCTAAATCTCACCGTGCTTGTGATTCTCGCCAAGTATCACGTTCCTTGTAATGTGGTCGTTGAACAGGAACGCGGCATCTAAAATCATAAAAATAGATCAACGCTTAAAGATCAATGTTTACAGAAACGGAATCGATCGTATCTAAGCTAACCGACCCTGGAATTCTCGGCAATTGCTCGATTCCATTTTGATGATATCTGAAGTTGTAGCCAACATCTTTCACCTAAAAAAACAAAATAAAAAGAAAATATTGGAATAGCTTCTTTCGTTTTTCTTCTGTTTCCTTTAATGATTTAGTCAAAGCTTTGTGATACATAAAATCTAGTTTCAAGTATGCTAAACTTTTAAAACTTGAAATTTTGACTCATTTTAAAACTTCGCTTTTTAAAATTTTCAACTCGAGTCATTCAATACTTTTTAGAATCAGCAAAACTTCATTCAGACTAGTCAGTGAATCAGAATGGTAAATATTATGGTCAAGGGAATGAAACCAGCGCTCATATATCTTTCCAAAAATAAAGTCCAAAGTTGCAAGTCTCAGCTAAAGCGTGTTGTATACTATTAAAAAGCCCTGAATCTTCTCTACAAAATAGTGCAAAAAGATTTTGAATTCGATTGATTATTGAAGACTTGGGTGACTTTTAATTTGAAAGATCAAAAATTACCATTTTCTGGAAAATGTGTTTCTGGTAATAACCATGCCCGGGTTTTCCGTTAGAAAATGCCGTCAATTAAAGTCATTTCAAAATCACATAAAAGAAAAGAACTTCTTCTGTTTGTTCGTCTTCTAGAGCTAAATCTTTGTTTTTCGAATCTTTGTCTTTCTAAATCTAAATCTTTGTTTTTAGGCCAAAAACGGCTACTTTCAACTTTGGATTTTCATATCTCGATAGCATCAAAGCTGATCATTTGAATTTTGGCATAAATATTGAGTAATTGATATCCTTAAGATACTGGAAAATTTTCAAGCGAAAAGATCCGTGAAAGCAATAGTTATCAGCCGGCGCAGGTGCCCAGGTTGAGACTCGACCTGCGGTTACTTTTTAACGCCCAACTCCCCAACAATCAATCGAATTCAAAATCCTTTTACACTATTTTGTATAAGAGATTCGGGGCTTTTTAATAGTATACAACACTTATTGGCTGAGACTTGCAATCTTTTTATTTTTGAAAGGATAAGCACTGCTTTCATTTCCAGCCTAAAAATGAAACATTTTCCTAAACGATTATGTTTAGACGAATGGAATCTCGTTGGGGAAATAAACAGGAAACGATAAATATGCAATTGTTATGGAGTTATGTGGAGCAAGCCAATTACACAAGGGATGCATGGGTGAAATCGATTTACTCGAGAATGTTCGACTTTCTTGGTGAGTTCGAGAAAGATTCGAGAAAGATTTCGGCGTTTTTGAAAGAGCAGGCGCAGGTGCCCAGGTTGAGACTCGACCTGCGGTTACTTTTTAACACCCAACTCCCCAATAATCAATCCAATTCAAAATCTTTTTGCACTATTTTGTATAAGAGATTCAGGGCTTTTTAATAATATACAACACTTATTGGCTGAAACTTGCAATGTTTTTATTTTTGGAAAGATATGTGAGCGCTGGTTTCATTCCCTTGACCCTAATACAATAAATTAGCCAAATTTACATTAAATACATTAAAGACCATTTGGTCTTTAATGTATTAAAGGTATTCAAAAAAACGACAAAAAGGTCGTGAAAAATAGAACCTGTGTTACTATTAACGCTCTGAAACTGATAACACCAATTCACCAACCTTCCAGCGACTCTTTTCATGATCATCGACAACTCTCGGCACAGATGATCGATCGTGAAGGGATCGTTGAAGCGAAACGACACTAGTCAACGCAGAAGCACTTGGCCAAATCGATCTCGACGACGTTGTGCATAACAACATCTAAAACTGCAAAATAACAACTCAAAAAGGAAAAGCTCAAATCTACACAAGATTTTTATATTTTAATGGCAAAAACCAATTCATTTCAAAATGTGATTCTTGAAATTAATGTTTATTGGAAAATTTTGCACATAAATACTAAGGAAGATCAGATAAGAATTTCGTGTCGAAGCACTGAAACAACCGCAATGTTATACTTTTGAGTACAACCAAGCCAAACTTTAGATTTACGTGAGTTCTCAAACAAAAGATACAAATTTGCTTTTTGGTTTTACTCGAATAATTAAAAATTTGATAGATTTTTGCCGTAATTCAGAGAAAACTCTTACAAAAAACACTTCAAATTTGACTACAATTTGACAATTCTTAAAAAAGCCTTTACTAGACTAAATTCAGCAAAAATCTATCAAATACCCAAAAAAATATATAATTGATAAACATAAAAATATAATTGATAAACGAGCTAACATTTAAAAATTTACAATGAAAGATATAAATAATAATACCGGTACTGAACGAAATTGAGTCATCATCAAACAAAAAAAAAAAAGGAGAAAGGAGAAACCCCAACAACGTGAACATGGAAATACCCGAATGAGAAAAGATAGCACCCGTGCTAAAACAAGAGCTAAAAAAACAAAAACAAATAGACTTGGCTAAATTCAACTTTACGCTTTGATCGAGAATCCAAACCAAGCCTGGTTTTTATGTTCTCTCTGATGCGAGAATGCATAAAAAACAAAATTATGAGGACGAAACGTTTTTAGAGAAAGAAAAATGAAAAAACCGTCAGACTGTAAAGTGAACGCAAATTAAGTCCACTTTACGGTCTAGGGTGAAAATTAGAATTTGAAAAAAATTAGCATTTGCAAGAAGTTAGCATTTGAAACTTAATTTACATTTAATCATGCTTCCAAATTTTCATTTTTCAGGAACCATCACGATTGCGCCGCAAGTCAAAAACGAAAATTGCACCGAAAGACCAATTTTCGCTGCTGGTCTTGCGGCGCAAATTTCGCAGCGCAAAATTCGGCAGCGCAATTTTCGCTTCTGGTATTTTGGCGCAAATTTCTTATGCTCAAATTTCGTTTTTGGGTCACGCGCAATTTTCGCGGCGCAACCGTGATGGTCCCATTTTCCACCACATTCGATAACCTTTACTTTCATTTTTACATTTTATTGCATTTCTTTTAACTTACGACTTTTCATTTCATTTCTTATGACTTATTTTTCATTTACTAATGTTTTTCTTTAGGAATGCGCATGACCGATCTCGTTAAAGCTCGATCAGACCGTAAAGTGCACTTAATGTGAGTGCACTTTACCGTCTGACAGTTCGTTTCATTTTTCTTTCTCTAAAAACGCTTCCCCCCTCATAATCTTATATTTTTTGTGCATTCAGGTATGGGGGAAAACATAAAAACCAGATTTCGTTAAAAATCTCGATCATACCGTAAAGTTAAATTTTGCCACAGACTTAAAGCCATAATTAACATGTCAAATGTGTAGGTATTTATGAAAATAACAAGTGAGCATCCTAAACACATTGATATGTCAACTATAACTTTAAGATTTGCTTAACAAGATGATCTTCCTCTTTCAGCAACGCTTTGGCCAAATCGTTTCTCTTGCACTGATCAGCTGTTCTTGCGGCATATGCGACGATTCGGTGTCGATCGTGCAGAGAATAGGCAATCGTCGAGACTTTCTTTGTTGTTTCTTCGATGTTGAATCGGCCTAAACGAGTCACTCGTGAATCAACGCAATACTTTGTGCTGATAAGCTAATATTTTGCAAGCGTACTTAATTAAAAACCTCTATTAGAAGAATGACATGTCGTCGTCATTATAAAAAAAAGTTTTACAGCAATCTATTTGATCTTTGAGTCATTTAATATCTCAACAAAATTTACCATATGACGCTTTCTTGACAATCTCGGTCGCTTTCGTCAAAGCATCTCTTAATTCAGCGTCTTCTAATCGTTCTTTTCTTCTTGATGACCCTTGTTGTATCGAGCTTCTTCTCATTGATCCATTCTCTGTACTCGATCGTCGTTCCAGTGCGATTTTCTTCGGTGATGAAGGTGTATGATCCTGTTCATCTTCATCTGGTGACAACTAAAAAGTTGCCATTTACTAAACATTGCATCACTTAAAAACTAACCACTCCATTTTCTTCCAATCCAGACAATGATCTTTTCCCATTCGTCTAAAAAGAACATATTTAAGTTTCAGAGTTTAGCAAACCTCCACAGAATCCATAGAAGATGTTTCCTCCATTTCAACATCCGTATCAGTGACATCAGACGTATACGAGATATCGGAGACAATTGACGATCGATCGCTGATTGTTTTTCGGCGCTCCCTAAATCAGAATTGTAAATAAAACAACTTTAATACAGCAAAAAAAAACAAATGTAAATCAAAACCCCAGCCAAAGCTAGACACCAATTTCAATGCATTAAAGGCTAAATGACTTTTAAATTTAAAAATTTGAATTTGAAAGTTGAAAATTAGTGAACTTTTAAGTCTCTGAGCAGCTCAATCTAGTCAATGAATGACTTAAAAGCTGTTTTTAGTTTACAATCTTTTAAATGGGTGAATAAAGTCAATTAAAATTGCTTATAAAAATCTCACCTCCAACTCTTCAACGCATTCCATGGCAGGGGTCCCGTTTTCCTTGTTCGATGTCGGTGTTGTCGATCGAATTTCCCGATTTTCTCCCTTCTCTGTTGTGTGGGATCTTTTGACGATCCGGTTCCAGTATTCGGGCTTTCCATCACCTCATCCACTCCAAAGTTGCCCAAATTCTTCTTGGCGAAAGGATTTCCAAAGCCAACCGATGTCGATCCACCATCGATTTCTCGGGGTCGAAAGCCGGCATTCTAAATGTTAAAGTTTAAATAAGTACCTAAATCATTAATTAAAAAAAACGTAAAACGATCGCAACGTTAACGATCGTAATGCTAACGATCGTAATGCTAGCGATCGCAACGTAAAACGATCGTAATGCTAGCGATCGCAACGTAAAACGATCGTAATGCTGACGATCGCAACGTTAACGATCGCAACGCTAACGATCGCAACGTTAACGATCGCAACGCTAACGATCGCAACGTTAACGATCGTAATGCTAACGATCGCAACGTTAACGATCGCAATGTAAAACCATCGCAACGTTAACGATCGTAACGCTAACGATCGCAACATAAAACGATCACAAAACGAACCGTCAACTCCTTGATATATTCCTCGTACATTCCCATCATGCTAACAGGTTGATCATGAATTTCAGCTAAACTTTCGATAACATTTAACCAATTTTAAAGTCACAAACCGGCATTTTGCAACCGAATGAGTGTTCCCGGTTTTCCACCTTGCAAGAAATGTGATTGTTGATCAGTGACACTTTGTCGATAATTCTCATGAAGCGAAATCAACGTTTGAATTAGTTCCGTTCTCCTAAATCTCACATTTTAACAAGCCAATTCAAAAAACACAAACTTGATAATCAATGGATTTTTGAACATCGACTCCTTTTGGCGATTGATCAGCGCATCTCGTACGGTGAGCTAAATTAAGCGATTAGCTGAATAGCAAATGCTTTATATAAATATTATTAGGTAATATGCAAATTACCATAAATACTGCAAATTACCAAATTACCTAATAGAAGCCCTTTCTCCATAATTACGTTTGCGACGCTACGACGCAATTACGACAAGTGCTTCGTTCTCGGCGCCGCTTTTTTGCTACAATTTGCGCTTGGGTGACAATCGATAGTCCTTGAATTCAACTATCTTTTAATACCAAAAAAATAGTTAGAAAAAATCTGGGGGTTGAGAAAAAAAATGATTTTGTAAACAAAATTTATCGACTACGCGACTGTACGAAAGGGGGCTTCTTCTATTAGTTTACGATAGGTAATCTTAGGTAATCTATCTCTTAATAATCCAATAAATTTATCGTAAACAACTAAAAATTTACTGCAAAAGATGGGAGTGGGACAAATGCGACCTTTTTTTGCGCACCCGGACATTTGCGCACCTTGCCCATTAGCGCACCTTTTTTCGCGTTTTAAAAAAGCTCTAAAAAGCTAATATTAACCAATTTCTATTCCAAAAGTTGTTTTTCTAGGTAATTTTAGGGCGTAGAATCGAAATTTTGACATATCAGAGCTTGTGGAAACAAACGGACCGAGTTATACAAAGAGAAAAATCGACAATATTCTGTAATTTGATCTAGCTTTCATTTGTTTCATTGATCTAGCCGTTTTGTCTTTCAAATTGGTTCCACGCTCTCTGTTATGTCAAAATTTGAATTCGACACCCTCACATTACCTAGAAAAACAACATTTGGAATAGAAATTGATTAATATCAGCTTTTAGAGCTTTTTTAAAACGCGAAAAAAGGTGCGCTAATGGGCCAGGCGCGGAAAAAAAGGTGCGCAAAAAAGGTCGCATTTGTCCCACTCCCTAATAATCTAATAAATTTATCGTAAACAACTAAAAATTTACTGTAAAAGATTCATTCTTCATATCAATTTGATAAAGTTTATAAACTTTTTTTAAAAATTCACCAAATTAAAAAATTCAATCTGTCATAATCACGTTAAAAGCCGAATTTCATTCAAGCAAAGATGCTTTACACTAAACGGCGTGGGCCATTTTTTTTTCGCCAACTTGCAGCTCATTTTTAAGCACCTTAAACTTGTCAGATCAGGAAGTTTTAATAAGATTTAGATAGCTTAGAATGTCAACTTTCAGAAACTATTTGTTTTATCAAAAGTTATTAACAAAAATCGGGCTGAAAAATGGTCAAAGAGTCGACCGTAAAGTCGACCCTTCCGTTAACCGTAAAGCACCCAAAGAAAAAGTCCTTTTCCCCACCTTTGGTCCTTCTTCTTGTTCCGTTTGTAGATCATCTGTTGGCAATCTCACATCCGGATCGACGATCGTTTTCCGATTTTCCCCATCTTTCTTCAATTTCCATCGACCCGCACATCGCTCCAATCGTGGCAAAACGGGAGTCATTCGTTGAATAGACGTCTAAATTTAAAAACAAATCAAATAAATCAAAAAAATCAATATAAACAATCAATAAGTCAATCAAAAAACCTATTAAAAACCCATTTAAAAAAAAAAGTTTCCAATTAAATTCTTTGTAAAAGTGTAAAAGTGTAAAAGTTTTCTCAAAAGTTGCGTCAATTCGATTGCGCAATCGAATTGACGTTTTTTTGACGTCATTTTTCTCAAACTTTTGATTTTTTTTAACTTAAACTATCGTAATCTGATTTGTTTCAAAGTTAGCGTAAAATAGAAAACAAAAATTAGGCTGAATATGTTTAAACTTATGAGAAAAATAGGAGAAATTGATTCAACAGTTCACTTTTTTTTGTTTTTGTTTTAAAGCTCATTAAAAAAAAAATGGTCAGAAAGTATTGAAGAATTTCTGACTGTGAGAAGAATTGAGGTCTTAAGAAGTTGTTTTCGATGAAATAGGTGAACGAAGAGAGCCGGAGTACTGAAGAATTTCTGATAGTAAGTAAATGAAATGGCTTTTCTGGAAAGTTGCTTCAGAAAGCTATTTCAGGAAATTTGCTTCAGAAATAGCATCAAGTCGAAGTGAAACAAAGAAAAGTTCAGGAAACCAGGAAAAGTCATTAAAAATCAATTCTATTAGTTCTATTAGTTTATCGATCGTTGAATACTAGCATTAGTTTCGAAAAAAAGTGCGCGATAAGGCTCAATTTCGTTTTGGATAACTGGGTTTTAAGAAAAATATTATACTAGCATTTCTAGGAAGCTTTAGAGCATTTCTAGATAGCTTTAGAGCATTCCTAGATAGCTTTAGAACATTCCTAGATAGCTTTAGAACATTCCTAGATAGCTTTAGAACATCCCTAATAACTTTAGAGCTTTCCTAAAGAGCTTTAGAGCATTCCTAATAACTTTAGAACATTCCTAATAAATTTAGAGCATTTCTAGATAGCTTTAGAACATTCCTAGATAGCTTTAGAGCCTTCCTAGATAGCTTTAGAGCATTTAATGGTTTTTTAAAAAGCAGGCAAGAGCTGGGTAAGTGCCAAATCAGGCTTTGGGGCTATTCTGGAATTTTCTTTCTATTCTATTCTTTCTTTCTATTCTATTCTTTCTTCTATTCTATTCTGACCTCTTTTTCCATAAAGATATTCAGTCAATCTTGTTTTTCCCCATTTTGCCCTTTATTAGCCTCCTTTCAAAACCCACCACAACGGGCATGAATCCAAGTTGAGCGATTGTCGGCGTAACATTTTGATGCTGTACTTTCGCATTCACATCATCAAATTCCCTCTTTGCAGCATCCTGAATGAAAATCATGTAAATTAATCAATTTTTTTTTTTTTAGTAATCTAAATCAATTGCAAACCTTAGCGACTCGTAAAAGTGCTTCACTTTGCTTATCTTGCTTGCTGCCTACCCGATATGCTTTGATTGAGTAGGTGATTTGTCCGTTAAATGGCGGAATCGAGCACTGTTGCTCGAAAAGCTCCGGTGGCACGTTGAAGCGGCGAAAATGTTTGCGAAGGTGCTAAAAATTGTGAAATTAGATGATAGATGATGTGATTGAAGAATTTCGATAGAGATGATTTGATTAGAGAATCGAGATACCTACCGTAAACACTGTAATAGTACCCCACCTCCCTCGTACAATCGCGTAGTCGCAAAAGTTTTTTTAGTATTTCATTTTTTTCAAAGCGCCCGTACTTTCAAAAAATGTGTCTTTGGGTATGAAAAAATAGCGCTGAATTTCAGCTATTTTTTTGATAACTAAGCGCGCACTGTAGCATAAACCAGTGTCGAGAAAAACGCGTTCAACGCTAGACTACGCAACGCTCCGCACCGTCATTATGGGGCTGGGCTACCCCTACAGTATTTACGGTAGGTGTTATTTCTAAAAGTTTTCTCTAAAATTGCGTTTACAAGGTTGGAAACTCGTCTACAAACTTGGAAATTATGGAAACTCGATTTTTCGACTTTAACTCGACACTCAATTATTCAATTTCCCTAATTTCATATTTATATAAAATTTCAATCCAATTTCTCCGTTCAATTTCAATTTTTTACTTCAGAAACACAGTGTTACGCTTTTTATAGCACTTCGAAGTTCACAAAATGTCAACCACTCAGCAGAATTGTTTTTTTTTGACATGATTTGCACATTGTTTTCGATAATTTTCAACTCTAAAGAAGCAATTCTTTTAGCTTTTTCCATTCTTTAGCTAAATTTAGACAAATATCACAAAATAAAGGCAAATATCACAAATATCACTTTGCAAGAAAGCAAATCAGGAATGATAAAGATCACTGCCCAGTAAATGATACAGATTCAACTATTGCCTCTCAATTGCCTCAATTTTGAAATTATTGTAAATCTTCTGCTGTGAAATGCTTCAGATAATTCTATTTCTTAATAAAAAAGCAAAAATGATTGAATACGAAGGGGGGATCTTTTCAAAATCCTGTCAAACAACAATTCAGCCGAGAGATTGGCATTTCTGAACTTCGGAAGTACTATAAAAAGCGTAGCACTGTGTTTCTGAAGTAAAAATTGAAATTGATCGGAGAAATTGGCTTGAAATTTCATATAAATATGAAATTCGAGGAATTGAATAATTGAAAACTCGATTTTTCGACTCGATTAAAGTCAAAAAATCGAGTTTTCATAATTGTGCGCTTGCAGAATTTTGAACCACCATTAACTAATCGCTTTTAAAAACTTTCCTTACAAGCAATACAAATACGAATACAAAAGAAGCGCTAAGTTTAGATCATCTAATGCATTTTAAATTTCGATCATCTAATGCACAGTGATCTCATCTAAACAGTGAACATCTAAACATCTAAACAGTGAACAGAGTCATCTGGAGTCATCTAATGCACAGCTTTAACTTACCACAAGATAATACAATGGAACGGTCTTCAAATAAGTCGCCAATTTCTCTTGCCAAACCGTATTGCTCTTCACTACGATGTTTTTCTGAAATTCAGAGTTCATTGATTAAGCTTTTGAAAGCCCCATTTGAAAGTTTCTTGAGAATAAAAGTTTGTTAAAAGTCATTGCCGACGTCATTACAGATTTTGATAGTACTAATTGTCGATAAAAATTCACACAATTCTCTTCATAATCAACCTTGATTTCATCAAAAAGCGGCAATAATGCCGGATAGTTGTATGGAAGAACAAATAGCGACACAGATTGAAGAGTTGATGCAACCTTTAAATAACCAAACGGTTTTCCCAGTCCCTCGTGTCGCGATGAGTTTTTCACGTAAACCTAAACGATTCAAGTCTCCATCATGTTCTCTCCAATCTCTCGACTCACCATCCATCCCAATTGCGATTGTGTTTGTTGTTTATCAGTCATGTACTCGATCATATATTCAGTTAAAGGTCCAGCCTCGACTTCATAGCGATCAAATGGAACATCCTGAAACGATCATAGAAAGATTTACATTCAACTTTACCATAAAATAATGAGCAGTGTCAGTAGGTTGAACTTGAACGTAAATCGTCGGATTTGCGCGTCGAGCCGGAATTGAACGAGTGCTAAAAGTTGACATAAACTTATCATAACTATTTTTGTTACTTTAGCAATTGGCATTTTATTCTACAAGCTACAAGCTACAAGCTACATTTTATTCTACAAGCTATAAGCACTTCAAATAAAACAAACTCTAAAGTTTGAGATGAAAAAGACTCGGGAAACGGCCAATGAATCTGCGGAATCGCTCCCGAATTCTTGATGTAGATCATCGACAAGGGTCGACGCTGAAATTAATAAATATTGACGAAAAAATCAAATCTTTCTTACCTCCAATCTTGTTGAGAGACTCTTATCATCTTGTAGGCCATTTCTATCTAAAATTTTCACTGGTTTAAAGCTGGCTTTAAAACATTTATTATCTACAATTTGCAAACAAGAAAACAAACTATTTTTTTATTTTTATCTACGTTTTCTTGCAATCTTTTTGTTAGGAATAGTTGTTTAGTTGTTTAGTTGTTGTTGTTGTTTAGTTGTTTAGTTGGTGTTGTTGTTGTTGTAGTTATAATAGTTGTTTTAAATCATTTCCCACAGATTATATATGTTAATTGTGTTTTCTAAAATGCGGACCTTCTACTATTTGTCCACCATTTCACAGCATTTTTTTTTTCTTTGGTCAAATTCGTTGTCGAACTGTTGTTTTGAAAAGGATTTTCCAATATTTCGTCTGTTTAAATAAATTTTTAAATCAGCTTCGTCAATTTAAATAAATTTTTTAATCAACTTCGTCAATCAACTTCAATCAACTCAAAATGTACTCATCAAAATCAAGAAAACCCATAAATATACAACATTTTTACTATACAATATTCTCATGAGACTCAACCAAAATTTTGCAAACTTACGTTGATAGGCTTCAAATCGAAGAACGGCTCCTGAAATGGACATCACTCCCATAAATTGTTGAACGAAAAATGGAGATTGCTCGTGAGAGTAGAGAGACCATGAACGACCTGGAAATCAAAAAATTGTTGAGTTAAAAGAGTTCTTGGAAAAGTGGTCGTCAATATGCTCAAAAATCTCAATCTCTTAATCATAGAATAGTAATTGATCAAATTCTTGACGCATAACGAGCCGAATTTCAAATTCTACTCGTTATCGAGCTCTTTTCTTTCATTTTCTTATCGAGCTTCTTTTCTACCTCCTGTTTGTCGACAGAGTCGGTCAAGCGGTGAAACATCGGGCTCAATTTTCTTTGTCACATCAAAACCGGAAGGGCGATGAGTTGACGGTAGCCGAAGAACCACCTAAACAATAAAATTATGCTTGAAATTTAATGCCGAGAAGCAGACAGACTTAACAATAAGCTAATGAAACAAGCTAATAAGCTTATCAAAATGCTTCTCTTTGGTTGGTTATACCAAGAACATTTCGTGTCCATTTTCGATTAAATTTCGATTCAATGATTAAACGATTAAATCATTGATCAATCAATGAAGATCAATCATCATTGATCAATCATTTCAATCATGTCCTCTGAAAACAATTTCTCATTGCTTTCTAACGCACCGAGAACACTCGTTGATCCCATCGAAACGCTTCTTCCATAAATTCTCCTGCTGGATGTCGACCATTGAATATAATCTAAACATAAACTTTAAAAAAAAACAACACTCTTTTTCTATAGCAACATCATCTATTTAACTATAAATAAATTTTAACGGTTTTATGCGCTAGATTCTACTCATATCACTCTTTTCCTCGTTCTCCTTACTCACCGGGAAATCATCCGGCAACGAACTGGCTCCAAGCGAATCCGTGATCACCACAATCACCACATTGTCATTTTGCAACGAAAACCACCGTCCCAGTCCGAATTGGTCTTGTCCAGTAGCTGCCCTAGAAAAAAAACAATTAAAACTAGAAAGATAGCATCTAATTTAAGCCTAGACACTAGTTTTGTTAGTAAAATATGTTAGTGTTAGTGGTAGTAATGTTAGCAACACTAAAATATGTTAGTGTTAGTGTTAGTAACTGTTAGCAACACTAAAATATGTTAGTAAATCGGCTCGCCGACTTTCTTTTCACAAACCGATGCGTATTGATGTATTTGAGTGAGTTCAAAACGGCATGTCCCAGATGAAATTTCCCATGTGGTCTCAAATTGTTTACCGATTGCTCAAAAATTTGACTTCCTTCACGAAATCCGGCCTAAAATAAGCAATTTTGTAGAGCCCACTCTAAATATTAACCTCGTCACAGAATTTTCTTTCACTTTACTATTGAATTAATTAAAAAAGCAGAATTTCAAAATCTATTCATCTATTCTATTCAATCAAATCGATTAAAGTTTTACTAAAAGGCTAGGCCAAATCGTTAGACTCAATTTCAACGGCTAAAAGAACCTTTTAGCTCTTTTAGCTCAAAGAACTCTTTTATGTTCCTCTTTGACATTTAAAAGAGCTTTCTCTCGTTGTCTGCCCTTAACCCGACCCCTCTTTTTCTCTGTTACTAGCACCGATCATCTCAATTCAAAAAAATCGAAAGAGACAACGATGTCTCTTACAGAATTAAGCAATCAGTACAAAAATGTATAAAGATTAGATCGAATTGTAGCTGAAGAGCTGTGAAAAGAAAAAAATGTATGAGAAAGCGAAATTCTTTTTCTAGTTTTTAAAGACTTTCGAGTTACTGACCATCGCATTGTACTCATATGCACTCTTGATCTGTGGCTAGTTTGAGAGCAACCAATGCTCAACATCACATCGTTTTCAGCTAAAATGGTCAGCTCACGGTCAACAAAAACCATCATTTTCACCAAAGATCGCTATCTTTGGGTAACTTTTCACAGATTCCGTGTGCGTGTACAAGTAAAACAAAGTGAAACACGAAAAATCGATGGTGATTTGGGTTTTCTCATCACATTTTTCTTTCACAGCTCTTCGACCACATCATTCATTTGTTCTCACGTCGCACCTTGACACACAGCGGATATTCTTCTGTCGTAATCAACATGTACCGGTCGGCTCCCTTCATTTGCTCTCTTGCCTAAAAATAATTCCAATATTTGTCCATCTTTGCTCTTTCGGAATTAAGCTTAGAAAATTCTCCATAAAACAGACCTTTCGAATATTTCCAACTAAACCCCTAGCATGCTCAAGATACGTTAAGCCCATGTACGAGCTTGCTGCCATAGAGGCACTTGTATCCACGAGAAAGAGTAGAATCGTCATCCCTCATCGACAATTGAAGAAGCAGCGATGAAAAGCGACGAGATCCTGAAGAAATCAAGTGATCGTTTGACGTGAACGCAAAACATGCGAATGAGGCAAATAGGCGGGACTCCGGCCCTTTTATTCACTCGGCGAGACGCGACGCGACACTCCGCCGCGTTACGCTTCAGACATTTCTCGCTATTCAGCCATTTGACTAGATATTTTTTCTTTTACCAGTCTATAAATCAAAAAACTTTAAGAATTAGTTTCGAGAGCTGATCAAAACAGCGCCACAACAAAAATACCCCATCCGCGATTAAGTTTCGATATTTTTCTCATTCTTATTGGATTTAGAATAAAATTATCTACATTTTGTATACTTTGGGATCATCTAAAACAGAATTGGCGTCGAGAAAAGCTCAGTTAACGGGCGTGGGACAAATGCTACCTTTTTTTGCGCACCTGGACATTTGCGCACCTTTTTTTGCCGGAAAAGGCCTTAGGAAAGGTCGTAGAGCTTCAAAAATGTTTTCATAGAAGGGAATCGTATGCGTAGATTCCGAATTTCGACAAATCAGACCTCGCTGACACGTCAAATTTGGGCTGAAAGGTAAAAACTACGCAACTTAACGCTTTTCCGCAGTTTTTACCTTTTAGCCCAAATTTGACATGTCAGCGAGGTCTGATTTGTCGAAATTCGGAATCTACGCATACGATTCCCATCTATGAAAACATTTTTGAAGCTCTACGACCTTTCCTAAGGTCTTTTCCGGCAAAAAAAAGGTCGCATTTGTCCCACCCCCGATCAAAACAGCGCCATAGCAAAAATACCCCATCCGCGGTTAAGTTTCTATATTTTTCTCATTTTTATTGGATTTAGAATAACATTTTCCACATTTTGTATACTTTGGGATCAACTAAAACAAAATTGGTGTCGAGAAAAGCTCTTTTTGAGCTATTTTTCGTTTTTTTTTTTGGCATCTTCTCATCCCAGATTTGTTCTAAACGGCTCCAAAAAATTCAGCAGATAGCTAATTTTTTTTCTACGTCTAATGAAAATAAGAAACACAAATAAACTTAACCGCAAACGCATTATTTTGGTCGGCGCTGTTTTAACCAGCTCCATTAGTTTCATTTTTCTTGTACCTTTCAACTTATTAAATTTTTTTGTTTAGATGGAGGTCGAGCCCTCAAATTCCACACAGGAAGCAGAAAATGAAGGTTTGTGATTTTAAAAAAAAAGCGTTATCACTAACTTTTATACGTTTAGGTGCTGCTCCAGTTCGCGGGATGCCAAAATCGGGCAGATGGTGGAAAGAAACAAAGAAACCAAAGTAAGATTTCTTTTTTTATGAAATGTGGGGTAAAAAGGGTTGTCGCTAAACTAAAAGACGATTAAAAGTCGCTTTATTCGACGTTTTTAATGATGAATAACGGGAAAACGTGTGTTTTAATAAATTCATCGTCAAGCGCAACGATAAATATAATTAAAACGTGTCTAACGTGTAAGTGTTAAATGCGCGTACCTGTTTACGTAACATTTGTGATTTTAGGAATACGATCAACAAGGTCAAGCCACTCCACTCATCGTGGGAAAAGAAAATGACTCAACGTGCCCAGAAAGCTCAAGTGAAACTTCTACAGCAAGAAATTCGGGACAAGTTGACACAAGAGAAACAGGTAAAGGATAAGTTTTGCGGCGTCTTGCTAATAAAGGCTTTAGGACAAGATTGAGCGCAAGAAAGAACACGAAGAAAGGCGAAAGGAGAACGCAAGGAAAGCAGAAATTGTGCAGGTTTGTTATTTTTGAATCGATAACGTTGGTGTTAGATCAATTTCAAAATGATTTTAAAGATTTAGTAAAGGGCAAAAAGTATACTCTCGGCTCTCCAAAACGTACTAGCGGATTTTTGATTTTGTCTGATCGTATCGTGAAATTCTCTATTTGAATCTTGGTACTAAGTCAGTTGCCTCCCCCCCCCCCAACTACCTAGTACCAAGGGGGTTACCTAAAATTTTCCCAAATGTAGTTTTTCTAGGGTAATTGATGGCGCTGATCACGAAAAAAAAAACATTTTGAAGGGATGTTTGCAATCAAAAAAACTTATTTTCCCAAATATTAATAGCCGGTTACTTCCATTTACTTAATATGTGTCACATTTGCGCTAGCTGCCAGTAGTCTGCTAGAAGCATAAAGGTAGCGGGCTTTGTGCCTTTGTGAAGCCTATCGATGTTGGCCTAACGTCCAACATCTACACACAAAGCCCGCTGCCTTCCAGCTTTAGCGACCGGGGTGCTGCAGTTAGATCACACGGACGCGTTCGGCGCAGCAAAGGTGCGGGGCCAAAGCCAAGGTAAATATATGGCACCTATGAAAAAAGAATAACTTAAAAATGTTTTTTTTCGTGATCAGCGCTATCAATTACCCTAGAAAATCTACATTTGGGGAAATTTTAGGCGCTCCTCCCCAACTGCCTTAGTACCTGAATCTTTTAAACTATAAAAGTTTCATGATTTCTATTGGAACTTTTATATTTCAAATTTTTAAATGTTGTCTATGTATATTTCATTTATTCAGGTGATCCGAAAGACAGAGAAGCTGAAGAAAATGAAAAAGAAGCAATTAAGAAAAGTCGAGAAGAGAGATGTCACATAAAAAGTGTTCTTTATTTTTGCCTATTTTATTGTTTTTCTTTCTTGTTACCGTTGTTTTTAGTTGTTTGTTGATTTTCTTTCTTTTTTTGTTGATTATTAAATAAAATTATTATTTTACAGTTATTGATAAAAAGCCAGATAAAAGGAGGTTGAAATCTTGTGTGAAATGAAGAAAAAGTAAAAGTTTCTTGTTTTTTAGATATGTCTCAACGACTGAAAGTTCTAGAGTTGTACCGAACTTTGTACTACATGGGCAAGGAGTATCCAAACGGTAAGATTTTTCTTTGTTTCCAATCAAATTCCTTTTTCTTTACGAGGTTCATTTGAAGATTTTAGGCAGTCAATGGTTCCACACACGCTTGAAACTCGCCTTCGCCAGGAACAGTGCTGAGACCGATCCGCAAAAGATTGAACAACTTATACAGGTAAGCATTTTGAAAGTTATAATGATACTGTCAGTTAAACTCTTTCTAATCTATTTTATTTTCAATGATTAGCATTTTTGTTAAACCGATTCCACAAAACCATGCTTTCATGAGCGTCTAACCAGTTTTATTATTAATTTTTATCAAAAAACACTTTAATAATTGAGTGTTACAAGAGTTTAATTGACAGATACGTTAGATTATACCTTAACTATTGGATCGAAGTGTAGATTTGAGGTAAATGTTAGTTTGCTAGCGATGACTCTATAGGATGTTCCGTATATAGTGTTGCGCTTAATGCATCTTTTTGGCTTTCGAAGACAATAAATTAATCTATGTCCAATTTTGACGTTTTATAGCTCATCCTAAAGCTGAATTCAAGACGGATCCATTGGTAAAAACTGTTTTGAGATATCTCTTTTCTAAAACTTTTTACAGCTATTTTAGTAAAGGGCGGCAGAGCCAAAAAATGGCTGTTTTCACGTTTCGTTAGTTTTCCGTGCAGAAACCTAGGCTAAAACCATGTGTTTCGTGATCAGCGTCAAAAATAACCCCTAGACACGCATTTTCAGAATCTTAGCAAAAAATTTTTGAAAAATATTGTCACCGGTGGAAGTCGAAACAGCGGCCCTCAGATCAATAGCCTTTGAAAGTTATAATGATACTGTCAGTTAAACTCTTTCTAATCTATTTTATTTTCAAAGATTAGCATTTTTGTTAAACTAATTCCACAAAATCATGTTTTCATGAGCGTCTAACCAGTTTTATTATTAATTTTTATCAAAAAACACTTTAATAATTGAGTATTACAAGAGTTTAATTGACAGATACGTTAGATTATACCTTAACTATTGGATCGAAGTGTAGATTTGAGGTAAATGTTAATTTGCTAGCGATGACTCTATAGGATGTCCCGTATATAGTGTTGCGCTTAATGCATCTTTTTTGGCTTCCTAAGAAAATACATTAATCTAAGCTGAAAAACAACAATTGATTATGAAATCTACGTGTAATTTTACATAGAATAGAAGAACCGTAACATTTTTTTAATGACTTTGACAACCCTAGCCGAGCAGTACAAAAAATGCTATGCTGAGAAACAGTTAAATTCGAGTTTAGGTTTTCTAAAAGTCGTCTCTTTCCATCTTTTTCTGTATTAATACATTTTTAGAGTTAATTACTATAAAAATAAGTGCTTCTTGAGAACCATTATTGCAAATGCAAATGCAAATGTTGCAAATTATATTGGCTAACAAAAATGGGCACATTTTTGACAAATTTCATTTTTTCTAGAGCAGCAATCAAGGCTTATATGAAATGAATGAAGTTTAAAATTTAATTTTTACACAAACTCATTAATCTAGTGGAAAAATGTTCGTAGATTTTAAATATCTAGACGAAAAAAATGTCAACTTTTTGATTTTTGAAAAAAATCATCCTTTTGTAGAGCGCAACACTAGATATAGGAACACCCTGTACTAACGATGTTTAAATGCTTTTTCTTTTTAAATAGCTCTATTTGAAATTTTTTTTTAGAGAGGCGAATTCGTTGTCAAAGAAATCGAAGCACTTTACAGTTTGAGAAAGTACCGAGCCATGAAACAACGATACTACGAGGACAGTCAATAGGTTTTGTGCATATTTTTGGTATAGACGATGCGTGAAAAGTTTTGATGTCGTGGAAAGAAGACCGCCTATTGAAGATTGAAAAGAACTAGAACAAAACGGATTTCAGATTCGAAAAAATTAACTATTTTTACCTTAGGGAAGCTTTTTGTTTAGTAGATTTCGGCTTCTTGCATCAATTTTTGAGCTTTGTTTCAGTGGCAACTCGGAACAATTTGTTAAATGTTAAATTTTTCCGGTAATGAACCTTAAACTACAGTCGACTCTCTCTATAACGAAATGGAAGGAATTAAAAAATTCCTCCGTTATATAGAGTGCCGTTATAGAAGTCGACTGTACAACTCGAAAATGGTCGAAAACGAAAACCACTCGAAAATGATTATTTCAAAACGAATTTGGTTGTATGAAGGTTCATTTTAAAGGAAAATGATTCGTCTTTCTAATAGACACAAAAGCATGCATTTAAGCCTACCCCAAAAGCTTGGCTTTTGCTTAGCACAAATTCTAAGCAGCGAAATTTGGCAACTCACTCCGCGACTAAGAATATTATCAAAAATAATCCCTATTTCATTTTGAATTCCCTATTTCCTTCCCTATAGCATGCAAAAAGTTTCTTTGGGGTTTGTTAGACACTGAAAACTTTATGTTTAATAGTATTTTTTTCAATCTGAAATCCGTTTTGTTCTACCTTTTTTCAATCTTAATATAAGCGGTCGTCTTTTTATGCTGTCAAAACAGCGCCGTCAAATTTCTCGAAATCCAAAAAATCCAAGCCGGTTCAAGTTTTATATCAAAAAATTCCTTGCGTTCTTGGCTACATGATGGGTGAAACAGTTTTTAAAAAAAGTTAATATTTCATAGATAAAAAGAGCACTCAAAATGGGTCTCTAAAGATATTCAGTTAACCAACTGGGTATCATCACTCGACGCACATTTTGAGTGCTCTTTTTACCTATGAAATATTAACTTTTTTTAGAAAACTGTTTCACCCATCATGTAGCCAAGAACGCAAGGAATTTTTTGATATAAAACTTGAACCGGTTTGGCTTTTTTGGACTGTGAGAAATTTGACGGCGCTGTTTTGAACGTTTTCTATTATGGCGCTGTTTTGACTACCCCCCGGTCAAAACATTTCACGCACTTTTCACGCACCTAAATACTTGTAGCTGCTTTACGTGTGTTTTTTTTTTGATAATAAATTTATTCCGCTAAACAAATCAAATCAAAAGCAATAAAAAGGCCTAAATTCTAGAGCTAAATGAATAATATAATAGGTGTAAAACTATAATAAATTATGGATTTTAAGTGAATGGGGTTTTATTTTCAGCTGAGATTGGAGTTTTTTTTTTTGGTTCTACATGGAAAACATTTCAGGATTACTCGTCAACAATTGGGGAAATTTTCTTTTTTTTTTTTTTTTTTTTTAAAGCAATTTCTAGATCTATTGGATGTGCGAAATACAAAGAACACAAGCATATTTCTTTTTTTTTTGTGCTGAAAGATTTCTCGGACAACTGATCGAGTGAGCTTGAGCTGGAAGGGAATTTTTTGATTATTAAAGGAATATTGCTTTTAGAATTTTAGCAAAAAAAAAAAAATCACAGGGATTGGGGCTAATTGGGGAATTTTTCTAGTGATTTTTTTGATCGATTATCCCCCAGCAACGGTGTCGTAATTGGCACGGAAAAGGCGCTTGTGAAGCTCGAATTTCCACACAGCGCCCGCGGCAAGGATGACGAGAATGATCAAGACGAACACCTGGAATTGAGGGAATCTCGGGATGGATGAAGCTTTTGGACTCCGCAGTGCGTTTGAAGCTTTATGAAATTATGGTTTTCAATCACGTTTTTGTTAAATGGTGGGTATTTACAGGGTGACCAAGAATTATCGCAACAACTTTTTGAAAAAGGATCTAGGAAATGCCTAACTTATTTTAGAAGTATCAAGTGTTATATAGAGAATATTGTAGCTCTAATTCTTGGCAACATTTATCTCCCAAGAAACTTCCCGATTGAACTTATACGACTCATTTAATAAGCGCTTGAATGATCGCTAGTCGACATCTCTCCGGCGAATCTGTTATTTGGCGCTAAAAACTCGTTTCCTTAATTAAAAATTGAGTTGAAAGCTTGATTTTTGATAGAGTTTTGTTAAACTCTTTTAGATGAAGAAAAACATTGTTTTGATAGAGTCAATTTTGCTTAGAGTCAGTAAAAGTCAATGTTTGCCGAATGGACAAAATGATGAATGAAAGATTATGGTAGCTTTTCAAATTACCAATCGTTTAGAAAATAGACAATCGCGAGCAATGATTGAACATTTTTTTTGTCAAGCTTTAGAGTTTATTCAATACTACGGTACTTCCTACAGTTACGGTTTCGGTAACATCTGTTAAATAGGCTAGGGTTACGGTATCCGTCAAGTTTTAAAGGGCTTTAATGGGCTGTAGGGGGTTTAGAGGGCTTTAGAGGGCTGTAGGGGGTTTAGAGGGGTTTAGAGGGCTTTAAAGGGCTTTAGAGGGCTTTAGAGGGCTTTAGAGGGCTTTAGAGGGCTTTAAAGGGCTTTAGAGGGCTTTAAAGGGCTTTAGAGGGCTTTAAAGGGCTTTAGAGGGCTTTAGAGGACTTTAAAGAGCTTTAGAGGGCTTTAATGGGCTTTAAAGGGGTTTAAAGGGGTTTAAAGGGGTTTAGAGGGCTTTAGAGGGCTTTAGAGGGCTTTAAAGGGCTTTAGAGGGCTTTAGAGGGCTTTAGAGGAAGGACTTTAATGAGCTTTAGAAGACTTTAAACGACTTTAGAAGACTTTAGAGGACTTTAAAGAGCTTTAAAAGGCTTTAGAAGGACTTTAAAGGGCTTTAGAGGACTTTAAAGGACTTTAGAGGACTTTAGAGGACTTTAAAGAGCTTTAGAAGGCTTTAAAGGACTTTAAAGGGCTTTAGAGGAAGGACTTTAATGAGCTTTAGAGGATTTTAAAGCCCTTTAAAGCCCTTTAAAGCCCTTTAAAGCCCCTTAAAGGGCTTTAAGGGGCTTCAGTTTCAAACGTACTTTTAGAACTTTTTTTGGATATTCAATCACTTACCGTAATCATCATAGCATTGCTCTCATCGGGTATCGGTTCTTGTTTCGCCTTCTCGTAGATAACTGACGTTTTCTCCTTCTCTTTGTCCTTCTCTTTCCCGTTCTCTTTCCCCTTCTCCCCTCCATCGCCTTCTTCCTCGTCACCTTCCTCCTCCTCTTCCTCTTCTTCTTCCTTGTCCTCTCCTCTCTCATTTTTCTCTTCTTTCCCCCCTTTCATCGGCTCTTCTTCCTCTCTTTCCTCTTCTTCCTCTTCCTCATCGTCTGTGATTTGCTCGATCTCCATTTTTGGTTTAGCTCTAAATTTTGTTCTCTGAATTTTTATAAGAATTTGATTGAAAGCAAGGCCTTAAGATTTTAATGATTTTCAATTAATCACTTCTAAAATTTGAAAGCGATAGACCTTGTAAAATAAAATTTTTTGTTCTTTAGTGCCTTCTTTGCCTCGTTCAATTGAAAACAGATCATATTAAGCAAGTTTTGGCACATTTAAAAGTCAGAATTTGATGGAGAATCGATTGGTGCCATTTGCAGGACGATCCGATGTCTAGAAGTAGGCCAAACGCTACTTCTAGACGTTCTAGTCAAACGTCTAGAAGTAGTCAAACGTCTAGAAGTAGTCAAACGGTACTTCTAGACGTTCTAGCCGTTCTAGACGTTCTAGACGTTTGTCTAGAAGTAGTCAAACGGTACTTCTAGACGTTCTAGCCAAACGTCTAGAAGTAGTCAAACGTCTAGAAGTAGCCAAACGTCTAGAAGTAGTCAAACGGTACTTCTAGACGTTCTAGCGGTTCTAGACGTTCTAGCCGTTCTAGACGTTCTAGACGTTTGTCTAGAAGTAGTCAAGCGTCTAGAAGTAGTCAAACGTCTAGAAGTAGTCAAACGCTACTTCTAGACGTTCTAGCCGTCCTAGACGTTTGTCTAGAAGTAGTCAAACGCTACTTCTAGACGTTCTAGCCGTTCTAGACGTTCTAGACGTTTGTCTAGAAGTAGTCAGACGTCTAGAAGTAGTCAAACGCTACTTCTAGACGTTCTAGCCGTTCTAGACGTTTGTCTAGAAGTAGTCAGACGTCTAGAAGTAGTCAAACGCTACTTCTAGCCGTTCTAGACGTTCTAGACGTTCTAGACGTTCGTTCTAGAAGTAGGCCAAACCGGGCAATTCCGTCTATTTCTTAGTAAAAAAACCGGAATCTGCGAAATTGCCCGTTTGACTCACTTACAGACTTTGAATCGTCCTGCAAATGAAAGCGATCGATTCTGCATCAAATTCTGACTTGTAAATGTGCCAGACACCATCAAAATCATCGAGAAATTAAGCTCCAAAGTCGGACTCACAATTCTCACTGTGCCGCCAATGAAAAGTCAACTTTTGGATTTCCGAAAATCTCGATTTCCGGAAAATCTCGATTTCTCAAGAATTTTCGCAATTAAAATGCTTAGAGTTGGTGAAATTTTGTTCAATAACTCATAGAAAAATAGTAAATTCAAGTGCTAACAAGGTGTTAACAAGATTTTGACAAGTTTGCTTTCAAAAACTCAATAAATTAGTAGGATGCCGAGCGAGATTGAGCTCTAAACTTTGAAAGGTTCTTGTTGCGTGTGTTGCGGTAATTCTTGGGCACCCTGTAGGTGTGTTTCGAGATGTTTACTCACATATCTAGAGCCTAGAACAGCCTATAGTTGTCCAGGGTAGACTCTAGCCTAATAGCTCTGGCCTAATAGCTCTGGTCTAATAGCTCTGGCCTAATAGCTCTGGCCTAATAGCTCTGGCCTAATAGCTCTGGTCTAATAGCTAGCTAGGGTCAAAATGATAAAATATTACAGTATTCATACCGAGAGTTCCCATTTTTTTCTCTCTTTTCTCACTCACCTTTCCTTCATCGTTTTCTTTCCGCCTTTTGTCTTCTTTCGATTGCTCAGCTTCTTGTCGTTTGACTGAATGAAATTCTTTATAAAAATAGTAGCTGTTATCAGATTTAAACTACTGGACAATGAAATATGATATTTGAAAAACGATCGTCACTTTCGCGCGTCTGTAACTCCCTTGTCTTTACCGTATTTCTAAATGTTAATATTACCATTCGGTAGCGCTTTTCTACCGTTAAAAAACGGTATGCGGTAGCTGGAACCAGGCTAGCCTTGGATTGCGGTAGCTTTTCGGGGCGTAATCAAAACAGTGGGACCAGAACGGCTCCAAAAGAGCGCCACTATTAGACTTGCTTATCGACCTATAGCTGATCCATAGCTGACCTATAGCTGGCCGATAGCTGAGCTATAGCTGATCCATAGCTGACCTATAGCTGGCCGATAGCTGACCTATAGCTGGCCGATAGCTGACCTATAGCTGGCCGATAGCTGAGCTATAGCTGATCCATAGCTGACCTATAGCTGGCTGTGACCCATAGCTGGATAGTGACCCATAGCTGGCCGATAGCTGAGCTATAGCTGATCCATAGCTGACCTATAGCTGGCCGATAGCTGATCCATAGCTGACCTATAGCTGGCCGATAGCTGACCTATAGCTGGCCGATAGCTGACCTATAGCTGGCCGATAGCTGACCTATAGCTGGCCGATAGCTGACCTATAGCTGGCCGATAGCTGATTCATAGCTGACCTATAGCTGATCTATAGCTGACCTATAGCTGATCTATAGCTGATCTATAGCTGACCTATAGCTGACCCAATTGAGCTGAGACTAATATGGCTGTGACGAGTTTTCTATCGTAAATCTACACTACTGGACAATGAAATATGATATTTGAAAAACGATCGTCACTTTCGCGCGTCTGTAACTCCCGTCTGTAACTCCCTTGTCTTTACCGTATTTCTAAATATTAATATTACGATTGTGTAGCCCTTGAAGTAGCCCTTGAAAAGAGCTTTCAGAAAATGTATAACACTAATAGTTTAAACTCAAAGACAAGAGAGTTATAGACGCGCGAAAGTGACGAATTTGACGAATCGAAGACGAACGAAATCGTTTTTCAAATATCATATTTCATTGTCCAGTATTGTACTTCGAGGATAGGATTTAACTAAGTAACTTAACTCTGGAGCTGGAGCTAATAGAGCTCTGGAGTTGGAACTACTGAAGCTCTGGAGCTCTGGAACTCTGGAGCCTCGGATCTCTGGAGCTCTGGAGCTGGAGCTCTGGATCTCCGGAGCTGGAGCTCTGAATCTCTGGAGCTGGAGCTCTGGATCTCCGGAGCTGGAGCTCTGGAGCTCTGAATCTCCGGAGCTGGAGCTCTGGATCTCCGGAGCTGGAGCTCTGGAGCTCTGAATCTCTGGAGCTGGTAGGAGTACTGTACTTCTAATATTAAACTTTAAACTTTAAAACTCATCTAAAAGATTTAATCAAAAAAACCCAAACCGTAAAGCATCCTTTCACTTGCAACTTCTCACTTTCGAATCTCGCACATCCAACCGGTTCCATTTCATCAGCGAGTTCAGCCTCTTCACTAGAAAAGTTTCTTTAAACCTTTAAAACCTTTAAACCTTTAAACCTTTAAAAGCCTTTAAGAAGCTTTAAAAACCTTTAAAAACCTTTAGAGACCTTTAAAAACCTTTAAAAGCCTTTAAAAACCTTTGAAAACCTTTAAAAAGCTTTAGAGATCTTTAAAAACCTTTAATTTCAATACTGTACAAGGACGGTAATTGCTCTAAAAAACAAAACAAAAAAGTGAACTCACGCAAAACTCGCGCATCCTGCCATGGCAAAAGACTGAAGTTGAGAGATTGAAGAGTTCATTGATGACTAAAATTGGGATATTTCGTATGGTAGATGGGTTTTGTATTAGATTTAAAGAAAAAAAACCAAAGCGAGACCGAGGCGCGATCTTACGACCGAGAGGCCTTTTGGACCGATTGAGAGGCCTTTTGGACCGATTGAGAGGCCTTTTGGACCGATTGAGAGGCCTTTTGGACCGATTGAGAGGCCTTTGGACCGATTGAGAGGCCTTTGGACCGATTGAGAGGCCTTTGGACCGATTGAGAGGCCGTTTGGACCGATTGAGAGGCCTTTGGACCGACTGAGAGGCCTTTGGACCGATTGAGAGGCCTTTTGGACCGATTGAGAGGCCTTTGGACCGATTGAGAGGCCTTTGGACCGGCTGAGAGGCCTTTGGACCGATTGAGAGGCCTTTGGACCGATTGAGAGGCCTTTGGACCGATTGAGAGGCCTTTGGACCGATTGAGAGGCCTTTGGACCGATTGAGAGGCCTTTGGACCGATTGAGAGGCCTTTGGACCGGCTGAGAGGCCTTTGGACCGATTGAGAGGCCTTTGGACCGATTGAGAGGCCACTATTCACTAGACCACCGGTGCCCATATCCCAGTGATTGAAAAGCACCCTTTAAAGCTTATCTTCGAAAGCTTATCTTTATACAACTCAATTTTCACGTGTCTGGAAGCTTATTTTGATTTCAGATTATGATTTAATATTATGAAAGTCGCTTTCTCCATCCTCGATTTAGTATGATGTATGTGGTTTGGAAACAAAAGCTCACGGGAATTTCGTGCCTTTCCCTAGTAAGATATTTCATTATAGTACCATTTCGTGCCTCCTTTCCCTAGATATTTCATTATAGTGTCAGTCCGTGCCTTTCCCTAGTAAGATAATTTCACTATAGTACCATTTCGTACCTTTCCCTATTATTGGGTTGGGGAGAATGAGTTGGCGCCCAACTTTAAAGGGACTTTTTGCACAGATAAAGCCTTCTTTAAACATACGTTTGGTTTCATCAAAAGGATCCACTATTTCTCTACAAAATGACTTTTGAGAGATTCCATAAAGCTTTTCTTTCGTGGAGTTTATGAACTTCCAAACGCAGCTGGTTAAAATGGCAAAGAGTCCGACTCATCATTTGAACAGTTTCTTTCACATAAACCTCCTTTGGTGTTTATATAAAAAAGATAGAGCACATTCAATTACTTCCACCAATGGGAAGATCTTCTAAAGTCTTCTAAAGTCGTTTAAAGTCTTCTAAAGCTCATTAAAGTCCTTCCTCTAAAGCCCTCTAAAGCCCTCTAAAGCCCTTTAAAGCCCTTTAAAGCCCTTTAAAGCCCTCTAAAGCCCTTTAAAGCCCTCTAAAGCCCTCTAAAGCCCTCTAAAGCCCTCTAAAGCCCTTTAAAGCCCTTTAAAGCCCTCTAAAGCCCTCTAAAGCCCTTTAAAGCCCTCTAAAGCCCTCTAAAGCCCTTTAAAGCCCTCTAAAGCCCTCTAAAGCCCTTTAAAGCCCTCTAAAGCCCTCTAAAGCCCTTTAAAGCCCTCTAAAGCCCTTTAAAGCCCTCTAAAGCCCTTTAAAGCCCTCTAAAGCCCTCTAAAGCCCTTTAAAGCCCTTTAAAGCCCTCTAAAGCCCTCTAAAGCCCTCTAAAGCCCTTTAAAGCCCTCTAAAGCCCTCTAAAGCCCTTTAAAGCCCTCTAAAGCCCTCTAAAGCCCTCTAAAGCCCTCTAAAGCCCTCTAAAGCCCTCTAAAGCCCTTTAAAGCCCTCTAAACTCCCTACAGCCCTCTAAAGCCCTCTAGGAAGATCCCACCAATGGCTTTTTCTAGATCACAGTTTGTAGTTTTTTTGTGAAAAAATGGCTTTTTCTTGAGGCGGAGGCGCTGTTTGAATTTTCTTTTAAATGTGATTTTGTAGAGAATTAGTTAACCATTCTACTCATATCAAACGGTCGAATAGAAGTTTTAGACATTTTTTTGATTTTCGGCGCCGACTCATTCTCCCCAACCCAATAGATATTTCATTATAGTACCAGTCCGTGCCTTTCCGTAGCTAAATACTTCATTATAGTACCACTTCCTCTCTCTCCTTTCCCTAGTAAGTAAATTCCCAAGAAATTCACCTCAAAACAGTACTCTCCTTTGCACTCGTGCTCTTTCGATTCCATCTGAAATTTTAACAAATTTATCTTTAACAAATTATCTGAACGAAACTTGGCCATAGATACCGTAAATACTCTAATAGAAAGGCCTCCTATAGGAGTGTCGCGTAGTCTAGGTTTACACTCAAATAAACGCTCAGAACTCGGAAGCAGTAGTACCGGTACTACAGCTTCTGAGAGTCCGCCCAGGGGAGCTTTGGTCCGCTCAGGGGCGCTTTGGTCCGCTCAGGGGCGCGTTGGTCCGCTCAGGGGCGCTTTGGTCCGCTCAGGGGCGCTGTGCCCTGTAGCTGTGCCCTGTAGCTGTGCCCTGTAGCTGTGCCCTGTAGCTGTGCCCTGTAGCTGTGCCCTGTAGCTGTGCCCTGTAGCTGTGCCCTGTAGCTGTGCCCTGTAGCTGTGCCCTGTAGCTGTGCCCTGTAGCTGTGCCCTGTAGCTGTGCCCTGTAGCTGTGCCCTGTAGCTGTGCCCTGTAGCTGTGCGACCAAAGCGCCCCTGAGCGGACCCCCTTCTCAATCACAAGTTAGAGCACAGAAAAGCATGCCCATGCTAAGCGGATCGCTCCTTTGCACAGCAAATAGGAATTACTAAATGCTGTTCCGGAATGCTAACGGTACTGTATTGCTAACGGTACTGTATTGATGAAAAATTGTTTTTTTTTTGCCATTTTTCAATCATTTTTTTCTAAGCGCTGGTTAATGTTAGAAATCTGTTTTATATCTCAAAAAATCCCCCACTCTCTCTACTTTAATTTGATAGCAAAGCGCGCAGAAACAAGCGTACTACTGCTGAGTTATGAGCGTTCTTTTGAGAATAAAAAAACCATCGGCTACGCGACGCTCCGCGACGTCCCTCGACGTTCTGTTAGGGTTTTTTTTGGAGATTTTTCTTTCATATACTCACCAATTTCCCGTGCACTTCGTATTTCGCGTACATTTTGCATTTCGAGTTCTCCACCTGAGTCACTTTGAGCTTTTTTCGATTGCAGAAATCGGTGCCTAGATAAGTTTAATGAAAAAAAGGCGAAGAAAATGAGGGAAATGAAGGATTCGGTGCTCCAGAAAGGCGCGTTTACACGCGAGCACAAAGTACACCAAAATGGTAGGCCTAGGCAACTTTGTGTGTAAACAAATCCCGTCTGGTTCACCGAGATTTTCAACGTTGAAAGCAGTCTGCTAGAAAGGGTACGTTTGAATCAGTGTGCTAGAAGGGGTACGTTTAAATCAGTCTGCTAGAAAGGGTACGTTTGAGAGCAAGTAAAGCACAAAGAACAAAACAAGTACTGTACTTGAGAGTCTTTTATGAATAGAACAGTTTGTCTAGCCGATTTTTCTAAAGCCATTTTTTCTAAAGCCATTTTTTCTAAAGCCATTTTTCTAAACCCATTTTTCTAAAGCCTCACCACAAATGCAACTCTCGGTTCTCAATAAATCGACCGGATCGGATTTCATGTGATGATGCATCGCTCCTGAAATAGAAATTTAGAAAAAGAACCGTATTGGAAACGTATTGGATCAAAAAAAGAACCGTATTGGAACCGTATTGACGTTATTGGAACCGTATTAGATCAAAAAAAAGAACCGTATTAGAACCGTATTGGAACCGTACTGGATCAAAAAAAGAACCGTATTGGAACCGTATTGACGTTATTGGAACCGTATTAGATCAAAAAAAGAACCGTATTGGAACCGTATTGGAACCGTACTGGATCAAAAAAAGAACCGTATTGGAACCGTACTGGAACCATATTGGAATTGTATTAGAACCGTATTGGAACCGTATTGGATCAAAAAAAGAACCGTATTGGAACCGTATTGGATCAAAAAAAGAACCGTATTGGAACCGTATTGGATCAAAAAAAAGAACCGTATTAGAACCGTATTGGAACCGTATTGGAACCGTATTGACGTTATTGGAACCGTACTGGAACCGTATTGACATTATTGGAACCGTATTAGATCAAAAAAAGAACCGTATTGGAACCGTATTGGATCAAAAAAAGAACCGTATTAGAACCGTATTGGAACCGTATTGGAACCGTATTGACGTTATTGGAACCGTACTGGAACCGTATTGACATTATTGGAACCGTATTAGATCAAAAAAAGAACCGTATTGGAAACGTATTGGAACCGTACTGGAACCGTATTGGAACCGTATTGGAACCGTATTGGATCAAAAAAAGAACCGTACTGGAACCGTACTGGAACCGTATTGGAACCGTATTGGATCAAAAAAAGAACCGTACTGGAACCGTATTGGAACCGTATTGGAACCGTATTGACGTTATTGGAACCGTATTAGATCAAAAAAAGAACCGTATTGGAACCGTATTGGAACCGTTTTTAGAAATAGAGAAAACTTTTTGACTGATATTCCTTTAACCGATATTTCTTTGACTGATAACAAACCGGTAATCGGTGGCACCATACAAGCGCCGACACTGCGACGCTCGAGAATCGGAATCGAGGCGTTTAGACAACCCTGGAACAGTTTGTCTAGTAAATGGGGAATAAGGATTTATGAAAAAAGATTAAGGCTTAACTTTTATCTAAAACCAACAGAACTGTAGGCTTTAAGGTTCCCAAAGAGCTTTCTCTTTCTCGAAAATCTTCCGCGCTTTAGGAAGCAAGTGTTAGCTGAGCAACTAGCTGAGCAACTAGCTGAGCAACTAGCTGAGCAACTAGCTGAGCAACTAGCTGAGCAACTAGCTGAGCAACTAGCTGAGCAACTAACACTGAAGTTAAAGATTGGACACTTTTTTAGGTGTAGATTTTAAGATTTTAAGGTAATTGTTTGAAAATTGGGTGATCTGGGAGGCAACTTAAAGTTCTAAGTAACAGCTTAAAGTTACTTGGCGCGTTACGATAAATGGGATACTGACGTGAAAGATTGGGCGCTTTTTAGCGACAGGTTTCAAGATTTTAAGATAATTTTTTGTAAATTAAGCGATCTGGAAGGCAACTTAAAGTCCTAGGTGGTTTACTCGGCCCGTTACGGTAAATGGGGTACTGTAGGGGTACTGACGTGAAAGATTGGGCGCTTTTTAGCGGCAGTTTTCAAGATTTTCGGATAATTTTTTGTAAATTGGGCGATCTGGGAGGCAACTTAAAGTTCTAGGTAAAGCATCAGGCCCTACGCATCAGGCCTACGCGGGTTCGAATCCCAGCGCCGACCCAGCCACCAATCCATAAAAGGACCGGCGTGTTCAACTCTTAAATTTGTCTTAACGTAATTTGTCTTAAGGAGTCTTAAGGAGTCTTAAGGAGTCTTCAGGAGTCTTAAGGAGTCTTAAGGAGTCTTAAGGAGTCTTAAGGAGTCTTAAGGAGTCTTCAGGAGTCTTAAGGAGTCTTAAGAAGTCTTAAGAAGTCTTGAGGAGTCTTGAGGAGTCTTAAGGAGTCTTAAGGAGTCTTAAGGAGTCTTAAGGAGTCTTAAGGAGTCTTCAGGAGTCTTAAGGAGTCTTAAGAAGTCTTAAGAAGTCTTGAGGAGTCTTAAGAAGTCTTAAGGAGTCTTAAGAAGTCTTAAGAAGTCTTAAGGAGTCTTAAGGCGTCTTAAGGGGTCTTAAGGAGTCTTAAGGAGTCTTAAGGAGTCTTAAGGCGTCTTCAGGAGTCTTCAGGAGTCTTAAGGAGTCTTGAGGAGTCTTAAGGAGTCTTAAGGAGTAAATTTGGGTGTGTGTGGAGTGAAAATCTAATTTAAGCAGTGAAAATCTAATATACAAGACTTAATCCCAAGGATCTTTCGACTCTAAGCGGGGCTAGGAGTGAAGTTCAAGCCTGTGATAAAGTCTGAAGGGATTCAGGGCTAAGTCAGGCTAAGTCAGGCTAAGGCTTGGCTACCGGCTTGGCAGGGACAGGCCAGAGTCCAAATTCTGGCTTCTGGCTTCCCTCTGGCTTACATCTGGCTTACAGTAACCCAGCTACCGTAACCCAGTGTTATTTTGACCGGCAATTGATCAACCGAGACGGTACAGAAACCAGAAATTTAGTGTCTTTTTAGTAAACAAAAAGTTCGCCGTAAAGCTACCGTAGTTTTTAAGTACCTTTTGTACTTCAAGTAACATAAAGTTACCTTTTGCACACTTTTCCCATCTTTCCCCTTGTATTCCACATATGTGCACAACTCGCCGATACACTCATCCCCGTCACAGTGTTCGCCTTTACATTCGCATTTCACCTGAAAAAGTGATTGATCGTTGAGCTCAAGTACTTGTACTTTGAAGTTGTAAACGCACCGCATCTAGTGCACCAAAAACACTCACCAATGGCACGTCTTCTGTCTTCAACTTATTCCACCTTGACCCAGCTTGGCAATCGTCTTTCCCATTGCAAAAACAAGTGAAGAGTTCCTGAAAGAAATGAGCTTTATGCTCTCTTTGAGCTCTACTTTGGGCCTTACTTTGGGCCTTACTTTGAGCTTTACTTTGGGCTTTACTTGGGCTCTACTTTGGTCTCTACTTTGAGCTTTACTTTGAGCTTTACTTTGAGCTTTACTTGGGCTACTTGGTCTCTACTTTGGGCTTTACTTTGAGCTTTACTTTGGGCTCTACTTTGGTCTCTACTTTATGCTCTACTTTGAGCTTTTCTGGTGAACCAAATTCTCGAATTTTCTCTATTCTACAAGAAAATTGAAGAATTCAGTGCCCTAGAAGACTTGGGTTTAAAAAATTAAAGCATAAATTGGAGCTTTATGCAGTGAAGTGCAGCAAAGTAAAGCTTTTTCCCCGGGTTGTTGTCTTTTCTTGTTTCAGCTCTAGACATTCATTTTCCCCATTTTTCTCATTTTCCTTCTCGAATTTCACCAGAACAAGGCAATTCTTTTTTTTTGGGGGGGAAATGAAAGGAATAAATGATTTGCAAATGGGGAAAAGAGAGGGGAGAATTGACAGGTTTATGGGGTGAATTTGGGAGATTCGAAAGCCTTAGTGAATTTGGGAGATTTACCGTAGTTAATGAAAGAATTAGCACGAACCTCATCGGCTTCGGAGACTTCACAATGATCTCGAATATCTTCTCTCAGTAAACTCCCATCCATGCAACCCTTGACCAGCATCGATTTGTGGTATTCAACAGTGCCCCAACGGGGAACGAATCTGCAAAAATGTGGTTAGGGTTTTGAAAAGAGAAGCTATTTATTGCTATTTTTGCTATTCTTTTGCTTATTTTTGCTATTTTTTGCTATGTTTTTGCTATTTTTGCTATTCTTTTGCTTATTTTTGCTATTTTTGCTAAAAATTCTAATAAAACGGCTCAAATCCGCATGAAATAACGAAAAAAAAGCGTTTTCTGGTGAATTTTGACGTGTGAAGTCAAATGTATGACGTCATTTGGCGTCAAATATGTGACGTCATTTGGCGTCAAATGTGTGACGTCATTTGGCGTCAAATGTATGACGTCATTTGGCGTCAAATGTGTGACGTCATTTGGCGTCAAATGTATGACGTCATTTGGCGTCAAATGTGTGACGTCATTTGGCGTCAAATGTGTGACGTCATTTGGCGTCAAATGTGTGACGTCATTTGGCGTCAAATGTATGACGTCATTTGGCGTCAAATGTGTGACGTCATTTGGCGTCAAATGTGTGACGTCATTTGACTCAGAAAAAAGACGCGACGAATCAACTCAACTTTCTAGTTCTTGGCTCTTTAAGTTCTTTAAGTTCGTCCTTGAATAATTAACAAAATTTATCGTCATCAAATAGGTGAAAAATTTGCGTAAAAACTTCCCGAAATCGAATCGCGCTTTTTTTAGGCGATCTTCTAGTTTGCTCACCGAGTAACTTTGCTTTTGCTAATTTTGTTTTGCTTGCTCTTGCTTATTTTGTTTTTGTGTTTTATTGTGTTTTGTTTTGTTTTACTTTCTTTCTTAATATAACTATTTAGATGGCTTCGATAGACGCTCAGTGGCTGGTCGAATGGCTCAATGGTTTGTCGAATGGCTCAATGGTTTGTCGAATGGCTTAATGGCTTGTCGAATGGCTTAATGGCTTGTCGAATGGCTTAATGGCTTGTCGAATGGCTCAATGGCTCAATGGCTTGCGCGAGAAATCTTCGACCGAATTGAGTGTCTATCGAAATCCGGAGTAGGACCGTTATCGAAGAGGAGGACCAAATCGCTGAACAACTCGTCGAACAATTCGTCGAACAACTCGTCGAACAACTCGTCGAACAACTCGCTGAACAACTCGTCGAACAACTCGTCGAACAACTCGTCGAACAACTCGTCGAACAACTCGCCGAACAACTCGCTGAACAACTCGTCGAACAACTCGTCGAACAACTCGTCGAACAACTCGCCGAACAACTCGCTGAACAACTCGTCGAACAACTCGTCGAACAACTCGCTGAACAACTCGT
This sequence comes from Mesorhabditis belari, assembly GCA_958450365.1. Lineage (NCBI taxonomy): Eukaryota > Metazoa > Nematoda > Chromadorea > Rhabditida > Rhabditidae > Mesorhabditis > Mesorhabditis belari. The sequence goes on along the minus strand of CAUEEP010000753.1, from coordinate 707,182 downwards.
CGAACAACTCGTCGAACAACTCGTCGAACAACTCGCTGAACAACTCGCTGAACAACTCGCCATTTCAAAGAGCACCGTTTTCGATTGAGTGAAGAGAATCAAGCTTACCGGTTCAGCAAACGATTCGGGACGACCAAAAACAGTCACTAGTCCAGGAATTGTGAAACGAGTCCGAGAAATGATTGATCGATGGTCGATGCTATCCAAGAAGAGAAGCCGGAGAAGCCAAATGGCCGGAGAAGAGAAAATTTCCGAAAGATCTGTTCGTTCAACTGTTCATGTTGACAAGAAGCTTCACAAATATCCATAAAAGCTTTCGAAAAAGCCCACTCAACCGACCGCATGATAGTGAGCCGTTTTGACCGTTGCAAGAAGGTGCTCGAACGTTTCCCAACTCCGGCAAATGCCTCATCAATTCTTTTCACGGATGAGTATTTGTTTACTGTGAAGCAGTTTGAGAATCACGAAAATGATCGAATTCTTGCAGGATTGGACAACAAAATGATCGAGATCGATCGATCGATCATCAAAATGACTTCAACAAGCTTCTAATAATGGCAGAATTTGATTTTTTTTGAGTCAAATAACGTATCAAACGTCAAAATTCACGAGAAATGATGAAAAATCAGCTTGCCACTTTTCAATCGTTTTTCTAAGCGCTGGTTAATGTTAGAAATTTGTGTTATATCTCAAAAAATCACCCATTTTCTCTACTTTAATTTGATATCAAAGCGCGCGGAAACAAACGTACTACTGCTGAGATATGAGCTGAGATACTGAGATAGTTTTTTTTAAGAGAATCGAGGATAGACTACGCAACGCTCCTATAGCCGGGCGTTTCTATTAGAGTTTTTTACGGGGGTTTTATCTCGAAAATCTTTTCACTCACCTCGATATGACACAATAGTCTCCTTGACAGCTTTTCCCTCTGCATCTCTCTCCTTCACATGACGCACATTTAATTGCGGAGATCGATTCGGGAAAATGGGAAATCGAAATGGAAATGATGAGTAGGAGATGGGACAATCGGATCGAGTCACGCATTTTCCTGAAAAATAGAGGTTGAGTTGGGTTTGAAGAGTTTGAAAATTGTTTAGAAATTGATTAATTGATTAACAAGTCAAGAAAATCACGCTAAAAGACAAAGCTAGATCAAAGAGGACTCAAAAACAACAATTGAATAGCTAAAAAACGATTGAATAGCTAAAAAACAATTAAATAGCTAAAAAACGATTGAATAGCTAAAAAAATAGATCAAAAACGTTTCGCAAGTCTCAAGAGTAGTTAGGGGGAACAAAAGTTGAGGGAAAGCTGAAAGGAGGGAAGAAGATCGGGGAAAGGATTGGGGAAAGGGACTCTGAGGGGGTGCGCAGGGAGCAGAGTAGACCCTGGACCCAACAGACAGAGGTGGAGCCCGGCTCATCGATTCCCGGTGAGAAGAGAGACGAAAAAAAAGAGGCCCTGAGTTTTTTCCCCTTTCTTCTCTTGCCCCACTAGGGTCCTGGGGGCAATCGTTGCATCGTTGCGCACCCTTCTTTCGCTTCCTTTCCCCAGATTGAGCTCGCCTCCCATCTCACCTTTCCTCCCATTCTTCAGCTCTTTCCCCCGAAAAACTAGTCAATAGCCTCGTAACGTCATCCCAATGATTTCTGGCAAACGAGTGCCAAAATAGGGCCAAATAGGCCAAAATAGGCCAAAATAGGCCCAAATAGGCCTAAATAGGCAGCAATAGTCCCCAAATAGGTTCAAGTTGTTGGATGAGATTTGATGTAAACGGGTCTGAGTCTAAGCCTAAGCCTAAGCCTAAGCCTAAGCCTAAGCCTAAGCCTAAGCCTAAGCCTAAGCCTGAATCTAAGCCTTATCCTGACCCTGAGCCTAAGCCTAAGCCTGAGTCTAAGCCCGTGTCTAAGCCTAAGCCTAAGCCTGAATCTAAGCCTTATCCTGACCCTGAGCCTAAGCCTAAGCCTGAGTCTAAGCCTGAATCTAAGCCTTATCCTGAGCCTAAGTCTAAGTCTAAGCCTAAGCCTAAGCCTAAGCCTAAGCCTAAGCCTAAGCCTGAGTCTAAGCCTGAGCCTAAGCCTGAATCTAAGCCTTATCCTGACCCTGAGCCTAAGCCTAAGCCTGAGTCTAAGCCTGAATCTAAGCCTTATCCTGAGCCTAAGTCTAAGTCTAAGCCTAAGCCTAAGCCTAAGCCTAAGCCTAAGCCTAAGCCTGAGCCTAAGCCCGTGTCTAAGCCTAAGCCTAAGCCTGAGTCTAAGCCTGAGCCTAAGCCTGAGTCTAAGCCTAAGCCTGAATCTAAGCCTTATCCTGACCCTGAGCCTAAGCCTAAGCCTGAGTCTAAGCCTGAATCTAAGCCTTATCCTGAGCCTAAGTCTAAGTCTAAGCCTAAGCCTAAGCCTAAGCCTAAGCCTAAGCCTAAGCCTGAGCCTAAGCCCGTGTCTAAGCCTAAGCCTAAGCCTGAATCTAAGCCTTATCCTGACCCTGAGCCTAAGCCTAAGCCTGAGTCTAAGCCTGAATCTAAGCCTTATCCTGAGCCTAAGTCTAAGTCTAAGCCTAAGCCTAAGCCTAAGCCTAAGCCTAAGCCTAAGCCTGAGCCTAAGCCCGTGTCTAAGCCTAAGCCTAAGCCTGAGTCTAAGCCTGAGCCTAAGCCTGAGTCTAAGCCTAAGCCTGAATCTAAGCCTTATCCTGACCCTGAGCCTAAGCCTAAGCCTAAGCCTGAGTCTAAGCCTGAGCCTAAGCCTGAAACTAAGCCTTATCCTGACCCTGAGCCTAAGCCTAAGCCTAAGCCTGAGTCTAAGCCTGAATCTAAGCCTTATCCTGAGCCTGAGCCTAAGTCTAAGCCTAAGCCTAAGCCTAGTCCCCAAATAGGCCTAAATAGCCAGCATTACTCGAGCTTTAGCCAGAGTACTGATAGAATGACACTATAATATCAGGCGTTTACCGACATTGCTATTAGGTGCAAAAGTGCTTTTAGAAACTTGCAAAAGAAAAAACTGCTGGTCAAAAAAGCCACCATAAAACGACTGTAAGTAAAGATGATGCAGGTTGATTGGTATTTTTAGAAACTCCAATATCTTCTCTTTTTAACGATATAAAAAGAATTTTGCAACAATCGTTTCGGCGCGGAATATAGACGTTTCAAAAAGGTACCAAAAACGACTTGACGGTGAGCAAACCTAATTTGTATCTTATTTTTCTTATTTAGTAAACTTCTTTCATTGCAGATTGGTGACAAAACATTTATTGAAAAATCGTGGAGAAATCTTTTGAAATTCGGCTCCGCCAGGTCATTCATTTCTGGTGGGTTTTTTGAAAATTCCATATTTAACAATAAGACTTTAGAGAATTTAGATTTAGCATTTGCTACAGAAATTCAAATTTAACATGAAAATGTTTCGAAAGACACATTTTTTTTTGACACAACTTTTTTCTCTGAAGGTTTTGCTCTCGAAATTCTCTACTTATTATAAAGCAAGCGAGAAAGTCTTACAAAGCGAAAACTTTAAAACCAAATTTCTTGCGTTTGCAACTCATTTAGGAAAAACTAAAAGCGGATTCGGAAAGCCTGTCAAAAACTGAACAGGATCAGATTGGTCTCATTTTGGAATTCCACCTTAAGTTGACGACCTTCCCTAGTCAGTGCAATTGCCCGGAAAGCAAAACCTCGAGGGTTCAATCCCCTCTTCAGAAATCTACTTTTCTTGCAAATTCCTTCATTTCTTTATTAAAAGGCGCTAAAGTTCCGGTGTCTGTACTGGTCGGTTGATCAGTTGCCGGTTAAAATAACACTGGGTTACTGTAGGCCAGATCAGGCCTTCTGTCATCCAGATTCTGCCTTCTGGCCCGTCCCTGAAAACAGGCAAGACCAGGACGCAGGCCGGAAGCCAAGCCTGACCTAGAAAAGTTCCGGAGTCTTCACTCGGCTCGCAAATGGGGTTCTTTTCCAATATCGGGGGAGCGGTCCGATTATCGGGGGAGCGGAAGGAAAATCGGGGGAGCGAAAGGAAAATCGGGGGGAGCAAATTTTGCCCCCTCGAAAAATGCATTTCTGGGACTTTTATTTTAACTGCAACGTTTCTTTTTTAAATTTTTTGGCAGCGCTACATATGTCCTATATTATCCAAAGTACTGCCATAAAATCCGCGAATTACCCGTTATTCTCACAACTTTTATATTAGATCACAAAAGTGACTTAAATATCTAACACCAAACATACCTCTACCTTCCCTATCGGCCGCCTTCTCTTTTTGCCGAACGCTCCACAATCCCGAACGAACAAATGGCTACCTAAAAATTTATTCATTAATAGTATAATTGATCATAACAACGAAAGAAATGTAAGCGAAGTAACCAAAACAAAAACAAAAGTAACCAAAACAAAAAGAAAAGTAACCAAAATAAAACAAAAGTAACCAAAACAAAACCTTTCTAGCAATCACAAATTAACTGTAAAAAGGGATTGTATTCATTTCCGCCCCTGCGGGCCAAAAATCGACGATGTCCTCCATGATCGACTCGAATGCATTTACTCCGGCAGGCAAATTGCGATGCCACAATCCTTCAGCGATATACGAATCCACCATGGTGCCGTGGGTGCCGTGTCGACGTCTGTTCATGTCTTTAAACGGTTTCCACATTCGCTCGATTGTTTGCGTGTGCACGGTCGGATCTGCCGGCAAAACAAAATTTGTCGAGTGGTTGACCCATGCAAAATCGTAATTTGGGTCAGTGAGAAGCCCTTGGTATGCACGCCATCCATCAGAGATGATTCGAGTCCCCTTTTCGATATGTTTTCGAATCGCTTCAAGCAGAACCGGAGCCGTTCGGTTCGGCACAATAAAAGCGAAGCATTCCCTTGTTTCACGACACAGACCACCAAAAAGCCAACGTTCTGGCAGCATCCGACCAGCGCATTTGTACTGTTTTGTGGTTTTTGCGCTTTGCGATCAGCGATTCATCGATCTCCACGGTGAGTCCGGCACCACCGATCTTGTTAATCGAAAGCTTCTTGATTTTCCAAGCGCACACTTGGCGGAGAAAGTAGTTCCACTCAACAACGGTGTCGCCACTAATGCCGAGCTCCTGTTGACAGTGTTTGATTGTCGTGAGTCCCTGGCTCCATAGATGTATGAACTTTAAAATTGTGACAAACGGGAGCTTGCTTTGTTGCAAAAAAGTTATCGACTCGAATTCCTCTTGAATGCTTGGGGACATTTCGCCGTGCGCAAGTGTCACATACCCAGCGAAATAGATCTTTTCCCTTTGAGCGGACTTTCATCGATTCGCCACAGTTGCAAATCCACGACTGGATGACTCCTTTGGTGACGAAATAATCGATTGCCGTCGATTCCTTGAACGCACAAATATCGGAGAAGCGCGTCGTCGTTAAAGTTTAAAAAAAAACGTTGCAGTTAAAATAAAAGTCCCAGAAATGCATTTTTCGAGGGGGCAAAATTTGCTCCCCCGATATTGGAAAAGAACCCGCAAATGGAAATAGATTGCTTTCTTATTTCATCGCCTAAACAATACTTTTAACTAATCTGACAAGAATAAAAACAAAACAAGAACAAAAGCAAAAACAAATGATTTGCAAATGAAAAAGAAACGACGACGTGGCACTCCTATCGACTACCTCGACATGGCGGCGACGTCAATTGGAATGCGACGTCGCGCAAAAACAAGCAAAAGCAAAAGCAAAAGCAAAAACAAATGATTTGAAAATGAAAAAGAAACGACGACGCGGCACTCCCATCGACTACCTCGACATGGCGGCGACGTCAATTGGAATGCGACGTCGCGCAAAAACAAAACAAAACAAAACAAAACAAAAGCAAAACAAAAACAAACAAACAAAAGCAAAAACAAATGATTTGCAAATGAAAAAGAAACGACGACGCGGCACTCCTATCGACTACCTCGACATGGCGGCGACGTCAATTGGAATGTGACGTCGCGCAAAAACAAGCAAAAGCAAAAGCAAAAACAAATGATTTGAAAATGAAAAAGAAACGACGACGCGGCACTCCTATCGACTACCTCGACATGGCGGCGACGTCAATTGGAATGCGATGTCGCGCAAAAATGATTTTTTTTTAAATTTGCTTTTACCGTATTTCTTCGAATAGAAGACCGGGTAAAGAGTATCATCGCGTACTCCTGCGTAGCAGCCCTTTTTAAAATTTCTTTTCTGCATAAAAGCTTTCAATCAAGTGCTATAGAGCTGGAAAATGACTCAAAAATACCACATGAGCTAACAGATTTTTGAGCCATTTTCCAGCTCTATAGCACTTGATTGAAAGCTTTTATGCAGAAAAGAAATTTTAAAAAGGCTGCTACGCAGGAGTACGCGATGATACTCGTTACCCGGTCTTCTATTCGAAGAAATACGGTAATTTTAATTTGAGATTCAAATTTAACATGAAAACGTCTTGAAAAACATATTTTTTTTCTCAAGATCATTCTCTAATGTTGAGCGGATGGAAGACCTGATTTGTCGACGCGAAACAGTCTTTATTCTTTACCAAAACTTTGGCTAAAAATTTTACCCAACTTGATAAAGCAGCAAATTATTCGGCTAATTTTTTGGACGCACTGGTCGTTTGTTTGATCCAGTACACTTAAAAAATACTTCTGTGTGAAAATCGATTTTCTATCAATTGGTACTATTTATAGCTAGATAGTTTGATAGTTTGATAGTTTGATAGTTTGATAGCTTGTTAGCTTTATAGTTTGATAGCTTGATAGCTTGATAGCTTGATAGCTAGATACTTTGATAGCTTGATAGCTTGTTAGCTTGTTAGCTTGATAGCTTTGATAGTTTGATAGTTTGATAGCTTGTTAGCTTGTTAGCTTGAATTATTTTCTCGGATAATTGCCTGTGTTCGGATAAGAGATTTATTGCTTTTTTTAAATTCTAAAATCATTTAGATGTATTTATTTTGGCTCTGGTTTATCTTTAGCAAAGTCCTCCGTTTTGGCAGATTTGTTGATCGCTCAAACCGTTCTGAAATTTGATTTAACTAGTGATCTAGTTTTAGTTAGTGATCTAGATTTAGCTAGTGATCTAGATTTAGCTAGTGATCTAGATTTAACTAGTGATCTAGATTTAGCTAGTGATCTAGATTTAACTAGTGATCTTCACGCATTTCTACCTGGAAATCCTTGAGCATTTGACCAGAATTTTGGTCAACGAAACTCGTGCAAACGGGGATCTGAAAACATGGGTTTTTGGATGGATTTTGATGCAAAAACGTGGATTCGCCAGGCCCAGGACTATACTGAGATCTAATTTTCGAAGCCAAGCCAAAGCTAAGCCAAGCCAAGCCAAAGCCAAGCCAAGCCAAAGCCAAGCCAAAGCCAACAAAGCCAAGCCAAAGCCAAGCCAAAGCCAAGCCAAGCCAAGCCAAGCCAAAGCCAAGCCAAAGCCAAGCCAAAGCCAAGCCAAGCCAAGCCAAAGCCAAGCCAAAGCCAAGCCAAAGCCAAGCCAAAGCCAAGCCAAAGCCAAGCCAAAGCCAAAGCCAAGTCAAGGCCAAGCCAAAGCCAAAGCCAAAGCCAAGCCAAGCCAAGCCAAGCACAGCTTAATCTTTTGCCCAAATCAAACGTACCGATGGTCCGGTGAATTTCAGTTTGCACTCGCTTTCCATGAACGTTTGCAATTGTCCCGCGGTGACTTTCGAGAAATCCTGCTTGAAGTTTGCGCGTGCGTCACGGCACATTTCCTGTAAAAATTCTCGAATCATCCTGATCACTTGTTGCCTTTTTCATAACCAGGCAAAAATCAGAGAACATTTTTGATGGCGCAATTGAGAAGCGTTGATTTTCGAGGCGCTGCTTCGACTCCTGTCAGCAATTTTTTCGAATTTAAGCGATTTTCGCGCGAACTGGATGTCACGAAATGTTAATTTGAAATTTTTACGACTCATAGATGATTTTAAAGATTTCACTCCCATGGCGCAGTGGGTAATGGGGCCGACTCCAGCACGACTCCAGCGCGAAAGCTCGCGGGTTCGAGTCCCGCCAGTGCCTAGAATTTTTCGATTCTTTGCTTTTTCTTTTCCCAATTACTGGGACTCATTTTCTTTCATAATCTGCGATTTTATTTTCACTTAATTTCGTCTTTCTTATGGTTTATATAATAAATTTCGTAGTTTTATGGTTTATTTATAGTTTATATCGAGTTTTATATGTATTAAGTGCCTTTTAGAGAATGAGAAAATACTCTAAACGACTTTGTTACTTGACTGATGAACTCACTTGACATTGTGGACAGAATTGAGCAAAAGTAGCGACAAGAAGAGCGCCGAAAACGAGCAGAGAAAGACGCGACATTTTGTTTTCCCTGAAAAGTTCATTTGAAAGTTTTAGGAAACATTTGTATGTAAAATTTGGAGAAATTTCCAGAGAAAGCAACACGATATAATTGTATGTAATATATGGGTAGCACAGATCACTAGAGGATCCACTAGAGCTCCACTAGAGCTCCACTAGAGCTCCACTAGAGGATCCACTAGAGCTCCACTAGAGGATCCACTAGAGCTCCACTAGAGGATTCACTAGAGCTCCACTAGAGGATCCACTAGAGCTCCACTAGAGCTCCACTAGAGGATCCACTAGAGCTTCAAGATCAAGATCATCTACAGATGATTTAAAGGCTTCAAGACTATCGGAATCTTTCCCTATTGGACTCTATTGGACTCTTGGAGTCGATTCCAAATTCTGGCAACTCTTATTGGAAAAGAGTTTTACACAAACTTATTGGACGTCTCTGTAGATGAAGCTTCTTCCGCCAAAGCTCCTTCCCCTAAAGCTCTTTCCCCAAAAGCTCCTTCCGCTAAAGCTGCTTCCCCTAAAGCTCCTTTCTCCAAAGCCAAAGCTCCAAAGCCAAAGTTCCAAAGCCAAAGCCAAAGCTCCAAAGCCGAAGCTCTAAAGCCAAAGCTCCAAAGCCAAAGCTCTAAAGCCAAAACTCCAAAGCCAAAGCTCCAAAGCCAAAGCTCCAAAGCCAAAGCTCCAAAGCTAAAGCTCCAAAGCCAAAGCTCCAAAGCCAAAGCTCTAAAGCCAAAGCTCTAAAGCCAAAGCTCCAAAGCCAAAGCTCCAAAGCCAAAGCCTCCAAAGCCAAAGCCAGAGCTCCAAAGCCTCTCCTTGAACTAACCATGGGATTAACTTGGAATAAATCTCGAAAAAGAGGGATAAGTTGCCTGCGCTTCACAATTTTAAAACATTCTATTAGACGTAATTCTATTTCTTGACGTAAACGCAAGTTTCTAGTGCACTGAAACACTTCATTTTGTGTGTTTTCTTTGGCTCTTTGTTTCCAAAAGTGAAAAATCAAAATTGAAAATTGAAAATGCTTTTAAAAAAAAAGGTAAATTGTTTCTAAAAAATAGGAAAAATTCAGAAAAGATTTCAAATTTCTTTTCGAAAATGATTTTTGATGTGAAATGAAAGGAAGATATTAGAATAAAGGTTAAAGATTTGCTCTCTTTCAAGCGTCTTCTGCCTTTCCTCCGTCTTCTGCCTTTCCTCCGTCTTCTACCTTTCCTACGTCTTCTGCCTTTCCTCCGTCTTCTGCCTTTCCTCCGTCTTCTACCTTTCCTACGTCTTCTACCTTTCCTCCGTCTTCTACCTTTCCTCCGTCTTCTGCCTTTCCTCCGTCTTCTGCCTTTCCTCCGTCTTCTGCCTTTCCTCCGTCTTCTACCTTTCCTGCCTCTTCTTTTTGTCTCTTCTGTCTGTCATTTCTGTCATTTACAGTCTTTTTCTTATCTTTACAACCCTATGTACAAAAAAAAAACGTGGTTTTATTCGAAAGAACGAAATCGAAAAGTTTATTACCAAGGTTTATTACCAAAGTTTATTACCAAAGAGCGATTTTTTTTTTGTTCTTAACAGAGTCCGGCTTGCTTGCAAATTTGTTGATTTGTCTCACCGCCTTGAAAAGCTTTAAGCAGCTCGTTCTTGTCTTTGTCCATTGCACTCTTGCATGCGCTTTTCTAGAAATTAAATAGTAAATAGTTTTCTGTGTAAACACGGGGAAAATGAGTCGGCATGCTTCAAGTGTCTCAAAAAACACCGTAATCCTCAAGTTAAGTCTCTTTCTACCGTAATTCTGTCTCGATCTTACCGCCATTGCCACCATCGAGAAGAAAAAAGCAAAAAAAAGCCGATAATGCAGCGGCGGGATTGAACCCACGATCTTCCGACTGATAGCCGGGGCTCTTAACCACTAGGCTATGGTGACCATCTGGACACCCCTTCATTTTTGGCCTAATGAAAATCCTGGTAAGAAAAATGCATTTCGGTTTTGAACATTTTCGCTCCCTAGCCAATAAGATCGCTTCATTCGCCAGCGAACCGAAAGCAGTGGTGGCCTAGGGGATAGTGAGCTGGACTACAAGACCAGCCCTGCTTCTCGCCACGGGTTCGACTCCCGCCACCGACAAAAATTGCCGTTTTGTTTTGAAACCGATAAATATCATTTTTAAGCCTATTACAGTGACTATTACAGTGCCAATTACAGTACTTTTAAGCCTATTACAGTTATCGACACTAGGAAATCTATTAATCTATTAAAAACTCTTTGAAAGAGTCCCTTGGCATAAGGGGTATAAAATTGGACTCTCTGTCTTGGTGACAGACTTTTGTTGATTGTTTTGACAAACTTTAACTCTTTTTGATCATTGAAAATAACCTGTAAGACTGTAACTGTACTGTAAAGAGCACTGTAACAGGCTTAAAAATTATATTTGTCTGTTTTTCAAAAGGAGGGAGAAGTTTGTCAGTGGCGGGAGTCGAACCCGCATGTCTCGGTTTTGTAGCCCGGCACACTATCCACTAGGCCACCGGTACTCTTTGAAAGCTCGCGTGTGAAGCGCTCTTATGGGCTAGAGAGCGAAATGTTCGAAATCCCAAATCCCATGTTTCTCGACAGGCTTTCAATTTAGGTCGAAAACTGCAAGCGTTTTGGAAGGTCGCCATAGCCTAGTGGTTAAGAGCCTAGTATCATAGTCGGGGGGTCGAGGGTTCAATCCCGCGGGTGGATTTTTGGTTTTTTCTTTCGGAAATCGGAAATTTAGAGTTGTACTTGTGAATCAAATTTTTCATAGCAGGCAATGGTTTACAGGCAGGCAATGATTTCGCTCAGGCAACGTTGGAACCGTTGGAACCGTTTACAAACCGTTGGAATCAATTGGATAGAAAATGGACAAGTTTCCAGTGGAAAGAGAAAGGGGACAGGGTTGAGAAGAACATTTGGGGGCTCAGGCAATGTTCAAAGGCAATCAAGAATCCCGCGTTACCTCGAATCCGGAGAACTCCTTGTCGCATTGCGTATCCATGCAACTCTTCAGCTGATCGGCGCTCACATTCGTGAAATCGTTGTTGAATTGCGTTCGACAGTTGCCGACCATTTTCTGGAAAGAAAAGGGATTAAAGATGTTGTTTGGCAGATCTGAAAACTCGATTACCTGACATTTATCACAGTTGCTCGAGAAAACAACGACGAAAACGGCTAATAAAGCGATCAGAGTCGTTTTGGAAATCATTTTCGCTGAGAATTTGTCTAAAAGCATTATTAACAGTGTTTTTCTTTTCGTTTTTGAAAAGAAAGCTTTTAAAATACTACCGTAATCCCCCCAAATGCCAGGATTCGTCTGCCTAGAGTCAACTAATCAAGCTAGGCCTCAGCTTAGCTTTAGATCCGGGACGTCGATCATTTTTTCATATTCCCAGCCTCAAAAGGAGAGAGAAGTTAAAGATTGGGCGCTTTTTGAGATGTAGATTTAAGATTTTAAGATAATTGTTTGAAAATTGGGTGATCTGGAAGGCAACTTAAAGTTCTAAGCAACAACTGAAAGCTATTCGGCAAGTTATGGTAAATGGGGTACTGACGTGAAAGATTGGACGCTTTTTAGCGACAGATTTCAAGGTTCTAAGATAATTTTTTGTAAATTGGGTGATCTGGGAGGCAACTTAAAGTCCTAGGTGGTTTATTTGGCGCGTTACGGTAAATGGGGTACTGTAGGGGTACTGACGTGAAAGATTGGACGCTTTTTGGCGACAGATTTCAAGGTTTTAAGAGAAGTTTTAAAAAATTGAGCGATCTGGGAGGCAACTTAAAGTTCTAGGTAAGGTATAAGATCCTGTCAGCAATGAGACACGAGTCGGTGTAGCTCATTGGTAGAGGGGTCGAGCGGTAAGCGAGAGGTCGCGGATCTTGCGCCGATTTGTTTTCCAGTCGCAACCCATAAAAGAACCTTGTTCAACTCAAGGATTCTGATCCTTTTGATCCTTTTGATCTACTGATTTAACGTCTGACTTTGGTCCTTATCGTCCTGCCCCAGGTCTAAGAGTCAACGATCTAGAGCCTTGAGTCTAACGGTCTAGACGCTCAGGCCTAACGTTGTACCTGGTCTCAGATCCAGAAGCTGGTTCTGGCTAGTAGTTGGTCCTGGCTAGTAGCTGGTTCTGGCTAGTAGCTGGTTCTGCTCCTGTACCGAGCTGTACCGAGCTGTCAAGGCCAGCGCCTTGGCACAGCTCTGATCCTAATCCAAAGATCTTTGACCCTGGCGTTGATCCAGAAAGGATCCTGGATTCAGGAATAGTTCTAGCTTTGACTCTGGATCTAACTCTGGCTCTAACCCTGGCTCTAACCTTTGCTCTAACCTTGGCTCTAACCCTGGCTCTAACCCTGGCTTTGACTCTGGCTCTAACCCTGGCTCTAACCCTGGCCCTGGCCCTGGTTCTGGTTCTGGTTCTGGTTCTAGTCTAATTCAAGCAGATCTGCCCACCATTCTAGCTAAAAACCTAGCCTCTAACTAGTTCAATTACGATAATTTGTCTAAACTAGATCCATTTCGAAAACGATTTAGAATTCGTTTTCAAAACTTTCCAAACAAAACTAGAGCCTATTTCTAAAGGAAAACTTGCTCAAAAAAAAGAGTTTAAAAGCTAGAAAACAGCTAGAAAACAGCTAGAAACAGCTAGAAACAGCTAGAAAACGCTAGAAAAAACAGCTAGAAACAGCTAGAAAACAGCTTAAAAACTATATTTTCCCCAAGAAACTTTTATTTTATTGTCTTTTCTAATCAAAGGATTTGTTTCGTTTCCTCAATCGTAATCGGATCAAAAAAAAAAGAATTTTCCCGACAAAATCCGACAAATATTGAGACAATGCGGCGAAGAATGGTTATCTTTTTTGATAAAACGCCTGATTCTTTCCTTCTGACGACACAGAAAAATTCGAAAATTCCAGAAAAAATGCGGATCTTTGCGAAAAAGATAAAAGAAAGTAAGAAAATTCGAAAAAAAATCGAAAAAATTTGACTGATCCAAAAAAAGATCAATTTTTTTTAGCTGTACATTGTGCCGCTTTTTTTTGTGCATAAACGCTCGTGATCTAATGCATTGCTTTTATCGACTTCTTCTAAAGGATTTAGAATCAAATCTACCCAAAAACCCGGTGCTAGAAAGGCTGTTTCGAAAATTTGAAAGCACAAAGCACACAGCGCAAAGTCAACGGCGCAAAGCACACAGCGCAAAGCAAAGCCCACAGCGCAAAGCACACAGCGCAAAGCACACAGCGCAAAGCAAAGCCCACAGCGCAAAGCCCACAGCGCAAAGCAAAGCCCACAGCGCAAAGCCCACAGCGCAAAGCAAAGCCCACAGCGCAAAGCCCACAGCGCAAAGCAAAGCCCACAGCGCAAAGCACAGCGCAAAGCAAAGCAACAGCGCAAAGCCCACAGCGCAAAGCAAAGCCCACAGCGCAAAGCCCACAGCGCAAAGCAAAGCCCACAGCGAAAGCACACAGCGCAAAGCAAAGCACACAGCGCAAAGCCCACAGCGCAAAGCACACAGCGCAAAGCAAAGCACACAGCGCAAAGCAAAGCACACAGCGCAAAGCAAAGCCCACAGCGCAAAGCCCACAGCGCAAAGCACACAGCGCAAAGCAAAGCCCACAGCGCAAAGCAAGGCACACAGCGCAAAGCAAAGCACACAGCGCAAAGCAAAGCCCACAGCGCAAAGCCCACAGCGCAAAGCACACAGCGCAAAGCAAAGCCCACAGCGCAAAGCAAAGCACACAGCGCAAAGCAAAGCACACAGCGCAAAGCAAAGCACACAGCGCAAAGCAAAGCCCACAGCGCAAAGCACACTTCACATCGCCGCGAAAATTGCGTTTTCTATAGGATTTTCCTGGGAGTACCTTTTTTAGATGCGGAAAATTGTGCTGATTCCGAATCTGAAGGAATTTTCCAAGTCCCTCTGACAGAAAGTTTTTAAATTGAGTTTTAGCGGTTTTTTCTGGTCATTTTGTATGGGAAATCTTGTGGTAGCTGCAGTTTGGAGCTCTTGTAACTCGACAATCAGGGTCTAGAACAAGAAAACGAGGGGATAAGTTTTATTCTAGAGACTCTTACGAACATTTTGATGCAAAAATCATCAAATTCGCTCAACTTTACAAAAAGTTATAATGCTTTCTTTAACTTAATGGAGAACCTTGACCTTAGAAGGGATGATGAGGAGATCAACTACGACTCGGACGTCAAGTACGACTTTGATGCGTCAATTGAATTAAACACTACTCCTGAAAATGAACGAGCTTTTGCTAGCCATGCCGAAAGTAAAGAAACCAAAGAAAAAAAGAAACCAAAGAAGAACTTCTTCAGGGAATAGAATTCAATGCTCTGGATACCAATGAAAGCATTCTTAGTGAATGATAATGTTTTAAATTTTGATTTACTGTTGTTGTTACTTTTTTTGTTAGATTTTTTACTTGAATGGGAGGTGATGGTCAATCCGGCAGAGAGCTCTCATCTTGCACCTTCTGATTACTTATTCCGGGTGATCAGCAATGATCAGCAATGATCAGCAATGATCAGCAATGACCAGCAATGATCAGCAATGACCAGCAATGATCAGCAATGATTCGCAATGATTAGCAATGATCAGCAATGACCAGCAATGACCAGCAATGACCAGCAATGATCAGCGACTTCTATCAGTAAAATAGGCAAAAAATCATATAAAATCATATAAAAATAATAGCTGATCCTGTTGTGTAGCTGATTTTTCATCATTTTTCATCATTTTTCATCAAATTTCATCAAATTTCACCAAATTTCATTTATTATGTGCGTTTTTCAATCTAGCAGAGTTGTCCTTCGGCGCAAATCTGTTGATTGGTGTCTCCGCGCTTGAAAGCGGCCAACATAGCATCACCATTCTTGTCGATAACACTCTTGCAAACGGTCACCTGAAAGAAAAAATCGGATAGAGTGCAAAATTCAAGTCACAATAAGACTAGGTTACGTTTGGACCAGGGTTCAGAGCTTTTTTGAAACACTCTAAACATTCTGGAGACTCTAAACACTCTACAGAATACTCTAAACACTCTACAAAACACTCTAAACACTATAAACACTCTACAGAATACTCTAAACACTCTACAGAATACTCTAAACACTCTAAACACTCTACAGAATACTCTAAACACTCTAAACACTCTACAGAATACTAAACTAGGTAGTTTACCATACACTGAACATATCTATTTACCTAAACACTGAAACTAACTTAGCATTTCTGTTTCAAAGAGATCTAAACTCAGATCTTTCAGTCAGTCTTTGCAATAAGCTAGATTGTGTTTAGAGCTCTGATTGAAGAAGCTTGAAGAATCCGTGAAACCCAAGTAACCCAGTTCAGCGTACTGCCAGTTCGTACTGACTTCTTGTGTGTCTGACGGAAAGAGTTTACAGCTGCTCTGCGCTCTTTAAGCTTAAATTTTGCAAATCCCGCCTTTCTAGAGTACTTAATTCGCCATTTTTCTTCGTTTAACTCTTGAAAAGTGACAGATTACGTGCACAAATTGTTTACAAATTAAAGCTAGAAATTAGTTAGCGTAGAAATTAGCTTTGTTTACAGTTAGAGTAAAAATTAGAGCGCAAAGTAAAGCAGAAAACCTTCCGAATTCCTCAATTTCCCCAAAACTTGCCTCGAAGTTCTGGAATTGCACTTTGCATTGATCCTCCATGAATGGGACGAGTTGAGCACTTGTAACGGTCGTGAAATCGTTGTTGTACTTTGTGCGGGCCGCTTCGCACATCAACTGAAATTTGCGCAAGTGATTACGATGGGAAACAAGATGGGAAACGATTACGAAGTGTACTTTGTGCTCAATTTTGTAAACGCACCCTTTCAGTAGACTAAATGAATTTTAACTAAATGGATTAACTAAATGGACTAAGCACTGATGCTTTAGAAAAGACTCGTGCGCGAAAAAGAGTGCTTTGCTTGGCGCGAAGTACCAGCTGATTTGTCAAAATTTGGCTTCAAAGCAAAGTACAGCAGCTCTTCCATTAACCATATATTGCAACCGTATTCTAACCGTATTCGAACCATATTGGAACCATATTGGAACCATATTGGAACCGTATTCGAACCATATTGGAACCATATTGGAACCGTATTCGAACCATATTGGAACCATATTGGAACCGTATTCGAACCATATTGGAACCATATTGGAACCGTATTCGAACCATATTGGAACCATATTGGAACCATATTAGAACCATATTGGAACCATATTAGAACCGTATTGGAACCATATTGGAACCATATTGGAACCGTATTCGAACCATATTGGAACCATATTAGAACCATATCCGAACCATATTGGAACCATATTGGAACCATATTGGAACCATATTGGAACCGTATTCGAACCATATTGGAACCATATTGGAACCATATTGGAACCATATCCGAACCATATCCGAACCATATTGGACCGAAAAAGAGTGCGTTTCTTGGCGCGAGCACAAAGTACCAGCTGATTTGTCAAAATTTGGCTTCAAAGCAAAGTACAGCAGCTTTTCCATTAACTGACAACAGCTCTTCCATTACTGACAACAGCTCTTCCATTAACTGCCACCAGCTCTTCCATTACTGACAACAGCTTTCCATTAACTGACAACAGCCTTTCAATTAACTGACAACAGCTTTCCATTACTGACAACAGCTTTCCATTAACTGCCACCAGCTCTTCCACACACCTGACATTTCCCACAGTAATCCTCGGCGGCGAAAGCCACGGCCAGCATGGTGACAAGGAGGAAAGCGGTGAACAACTTCGACATGTTTCCCTGAATAATAATAATATATTTCAGTAATAAAACGTTAAAAAATTCACAATATCCACAAAACACAAAAATTTAAATTACGCAATTAATCGGAAGAAAGGAAGAAAAAAGGGAAATTTTTGAGAATTTAGAAATAAATCAGAAAATGGATAGGCAGCATAAATGAATGCTAAGGTAAACAAAAAAAAACAAAAAATAGAGGTAGAGGTAATATCTGTAATCCTGCCCGTACAGTCGCGTAGTTTAACTCACATACACACTTTTTAAAGTTTAAAGGAACTAAATAGGAACTATAAAGGAACTATAAAGGAACTATAAAGGAACTATAAAGGAACCAAATAGGAACTATAAAGGAAATTTACAGATCGATCAAGTAGCATGATCATTTTTTCCACAACGGCGACGGTTATAAATGCAAAAATTTCGGCGCTCAACTATCGAAACAAACTGATGGTTTTGTTTCACATTTGAGAAAACATCTCAAAACTCAACACATTGTTCAGTTCAACCAGGTTTGTTATTTTGAAGATATCTTCTGCCTATCTAATTTACTTTTTCTTGTGAATAAATATCTTGAAGTCCTTTGGCGACCTATCAACGACGACTTCTCCACCTATCAACGACGACTTCTCCACCTATCAATGACGACTTCTCCACCTATCAACGGCGACTTCTCCACCTATCAATGACGACTTCTCCACCTATCAATGACGACTTCTCCACCTATCAATGGCGACTTCTCCACCTATCAATGACGACTTCTCCACCTATCAACGGTGACTTCTCCACCTATCAACGGCGACTACTCCACCTATCAACGACGACTTCTCCACCTATCAACGGCGACTTCTCCACCTATCAACGACGACTTCTCCACCTATCAACGACGACTACTCCACCTATCAACGACGACTACTCCACCTATCAACGACGACTACTCCACCTATCAACGACGACTACTCCACCTATCAACGACGACTACTCCACCTATCAACGACGACTTCTCCACCTATCAACAGCGACTACTCCACCTATCAAAAGAAAACAAAATGACTCAATTACTGAAATTTCAGTAAAAAAAAATATAAACGTAACTGGGGGAAATGTGGATGTAAACAGCTAATGCAAAAATTTTCATATAAGAATCGAATTCGGAAGATCCGAAATACGAATCCGGGTCTTTTCCTTTTTGGACGCGCACATCTCTGGTAAGCATACACGTAAAGTAGATAAAAGAATAGTATAGCTACCTAGAATGTAGAATAGTAGTAAACTAAAATGTAAAATAGTATTGTTAAAGTTTAGGGATTTATAACCGGATAGTATCAAAAATTGGATAATCTTTAGATAATTCAAATTGGATAATCTTTGGGCTACAAAAATGTTCTACCCGTTTCCTAGAAAGCGTTTTCGAAACAACAAATACCGTACTCGTAGCCAGAACGATGGGAATAGCTAACAATTAAATTAAAGTCATCCCAGGAGTACGGTAGCAGTCAAAACAGTCAAAAGGAAGTCAAAACAGTCAAAAGGAAGCCTTGGGTTTTTCTAAAATTAAATTTAAAAAGCTTAAAGAAATATTTAAAAAGCTTAAAGAAATATTTAAAAAGCTTAAAGAAATATTTAAAAAGCTAAAATAAATTTTAAAAATATTCAAGTAAAGAACCCGTCTGCAAAATGGATAAAAAAAATTGAAGCGCTTCTTATCTACGGGAAAAAATTCTCGTTGAGTACCGTCGGGACAAAAAAGATTTCACGAAATGACTGGGAATTTAAAAATTTTTATATCTTGCCTTATCTTGGAATTTTTATTCTTCTCCCCACAAAAATCCGGGTAATAAAACGTGTTCCGATCAAAGAAGCATTTGGAAAAATTTTGACGTAAAAAAAATCTAGATTGGGATGGGATGGTTAGAAGGATGGGAAAAAAAAAAACAAAAATTGATACCCGGACGTGAACGGACGCGAAACCCAAAGCCCAAAGCCCATTGATTATTGATTATTAGTGCTTTGTTTTGTTCTCGTTAGAACCCTTGAACGATTCTTGGTAGATAGATTCTTGGTAGGTAGATTAGATTATGGTAAATAGGTTACGATTACGGTTATCGATCATCGAATTGCACAAGCGAGGAGTCTCGGCGCCGGAGATTCATAAGCGTCTTAAAATCGAGCGTCTTAAAATAAAAAGTGTCATTTTCCACACTATTCAACGCTACGAAGCTACGGGAACAATTGCTGATGTACCAAGAAGTGGACAAACAATTGCTGATGCACCAAGAAGTGGACGAACAATTGCTGATGCACCAAGAAGTGGACGAACAATTGCTGATGCAACCAAGAAGCGGTAGACCCCCAACGCCTAGCTCTCCTCACCTCCTAGCTCTCCAGAACTCAAGCAAATAGATTTTTCAGTGTGGTCGATTCTAGAAGCCAACGCTTGTTCAAAGCTCCACAAAAATATCGAAAGCTTGAAGAGATCACTGTTGAAAGCGTGGGAAGAGCTCGATGCAGCCTATTTGGTGGCCACCGTTGAAGCCTTCACGAAACGCCTGCGAGCCCGCAGGTGACGCCCAACTGTCGTCACAAAGACAAACATCAATCGAGAAGGAGCCAAAACGAAGAAGAAACTGTTGCTTCACCATATCCATCAGAGGCATTCAGATTTTGGTTCTTCTTGTGGATCAGAACGAGCGCCTTGTCTTCTCGTGGAGTTGTGACTAGTGGACGTCCACATTTTGACGCACGATGAACGTTTGCACGAAGCTCGTTCCATGCTTTAAGGAGTGTTTTCTTTAACGAGTCAACTGTTTAGCAGCTTTAGCTGTGGTTTAGCAGCTTCTAAGATTGACCAGACTGAAAAATCAAGCGAATTAAGCTCCTTGGAGGCCAGTCGTTGAATGCGATGAAATCGGGTAGGTTCTATTCACACCAATCCTGAACCATTCGACTTTTCACTTGTCTCACGGCTATCAGCCGATGCAATTTTGCTGAAATACCCAGCTAGGTTGTCAAAAATGAGATAGAGGCCAGGGGGAAAACGGCAAAACGTCAAAACGTCAAAAAAATGTCCATGTTTGAGCTGTTGATCTTGACTGCTGACAGCACGAAAAACAAGAGGAGTCTTTCCATCGATCGTGATCCCTGCCTACACTGAAGCTGCCTACACTGAAGCTGCCTACACTGAAGCTACCTCCACTGAAGCTGCCTACACTGAAGCTGCCTACACTGAAGCTGCCTATACTGAAGCTGCCTACATTGAAGCTGCCTACATTGAAGCTGCCTACACTGAAGCTGCCTACACTGAAGCTGCCTACACTGAAGCTGCCTATACTGAAGCTGCCTACACTGAAGCTGCCTACACTGAAGCTGCCTATACTGAAGCTGCCTACACTGAAGCTGCCTACACTGAAGCTGCCTATACTGAAGCTGCCTATACTGAAGCTGCCTACACTGAAGCTGCCTACACTGAAGCTGCCTATACTGAAGCTGCCTATACTGAAGCTGCCTACACTGAAGCTGCCTACACTGAAGCTGCCTATACTGAAGCTGCCTACACTGAAGCTGCCTACACTGAAGCTGCCTATACTGAAGCTGCCTACACTGAAGCTGCCTATACTGAAGCTGCCTATACTGAAGCTGCCTATACTGAAGCTGCCTATACTGAAGGAGGATGAACGCGATGAATCAAGAACACAACAAAATCTCACGACAGAAACTCACGCCCAAAACTCACAGAAACCGCCTAGGACTTCAATCTTTCGAATTTCATTTACTAAGCGTCTATAATAAACGATTTTTAAAACTATTTTCATTTAGTCCATTTGCATCGAGACAAAAAATGCTTGTCCGAATTTGTTTGTCCGAATTCTGCTCTCCCTGCAGTTACCTACTACAGTCCTTTGTTTTAACGAGCCTATAGTGATCTTTACTATTAGCTGATGCTTTCCAAAGGCATACTGTAGCCACCAGACTTACTAGAGCTAGGGATACTGTATGTACCTATCTCTTAAAACATGGTAACTTTGAAAAGAGAAATTAATTAAATGATCACTTTTCTAAAACGAGTCAAATCTACCGTACTCCTGCACGACAAGCTTCAATGTTCGTCGAATGATGAAAAGAGGAGAATCGCAGAGCTGCAAAGCTGCATCGAGAACCGATGTTGACCATTTCATAAGCTATTAAGCTGATTTCAAATATTAAAGACACAATCAACTAATTTGTGTCCCTGTGCTTGATTTCTGCTTATAATTGTTCTGTTCACGGTTTTTGTTTTGTTGTTTGTACTAGTTTGTACCGTACTGTTTGTTCTAGTTTTGTTTCCCACATTGAAAATCCACTTATCTGCAATAATCTTTCATTATGAACGTCAAATAGTCAGATTTACAAGTGATCGCTCGATCAATTGAGAGCATGACAATACTGTTCTTTTTTTCTGCCTAACCTTGGATAAAGAAAAAATTCAGTCTAAAGCTGCCGTGGATCAGCACTTTAAAACAATTTATGTCGTATTGAAAAGCAATACCCATATCGACTAACAAAAGGTGATGAATTTTTGACTAGTCAAAGGGAAAACAATAACAACAATAAACATAACAAACAATGAGAATAGATTAATCACAAGAAAAAGTTCCAAGAAAAGTGCTTATGCATCCAAATTTATCCTTTGATCACAGCAATTGGGCGAAGTTTGACAGCTTTTCGTGATATTCCCGCCTCATGACACGTATCAACAACATCAGTCACATTCTTGTACGATTCAGGAGCCTGAAAGGAAAAGACAAATTTGAAAGCCGGTATAAATTCTATAAAATAACCGACTTTAATCAAACCGAAACTTCTAAAAGCGCTTTTGATCAAAAGCCAAACTCTAAACTCACCTCTTCTGTGACCAATTTCGGACTTGCCACTCGAATCGAGATTCCTTTTTTCTCAAGATCACCCAACACCTCTTGAAAAGAAATATTGCGACGGGACTTCGCTCTCGACAAGGCTCGACCCTAAAGTTTGTGCTGAAGAAAGTTTGGAAATGCAACAGACTAGTAAGTGCTATTCTACATTGATCAGATAAATTTATCAACAGCAGCTTGATCTTAAGTCAATCCGAGTTTTACCGGATAGCTTCTTCAAATTTTCATCTTCCCAATGGTTCATTTCTTCGCCTCGCATTTTCATTATCCTCCCTTTTATGAAAGCACAGTGATACTCACCGCTCCATGACATGTCGTGCCAAAAGTTTCGACCATTCCTTTCTCGGTTCCCGTCAACACATAACTACACGTACCCATGCTTCCGCCAATTAATACTGGTTGACCTAAACAAAATTATAATCAAGATGCTTCAACGCAACTTTATGTACCTGTTAATTGATAATCGACGGGGATGAGTGGATGATGTGCGGGGAATGCTCGAGTTGCTCCTTTTCGATGCACACACAATTGTCGTGGGCGACCGTCAATCTACGAGAATGTTTAGAAGACAGTGGTGCGACAAGCCGTTGAGATCGTTCATAAACTTTCCCAATTCAATTTACTGTTAACATTCAAAAGAATTTGCTCTAAAAGTTGAAAGACGCACTCCTCATAATGCCTTCAAGTCTAGCGTTACTGTAGTCTTTAAAAATCACAATCTTACATGTTACGCACATGCTAAACTTTTACTATTACACTTTACTTTTACTAAAAGTCCTATTACATCTTTTAAAATTTAGCAATTCACACACCAAATGTTCCTCCATTTTGGCGACATTATGAGAGACATCGTAGATTACCGCCAAATCCAAATCATCAGCCGACATGTTGAACACACGAGAGAAAGCCTAAAACACAAATTTCATTACCATCATGAGCGCTGTTCAATCCGAAATTTTTAAAAAAGCCTACCTGTCTCACACAAAAAGTCATACACGATCGATTCACCCAGGCAAAATTTGCCGCCGCCGCCATTGCTTTCAAGTAATCTTGACCTAAACAAACAATAAAAAAATTTTCAGTTTTAAGATGTCTAAAACATCCAGCTAATTGAGTTGGCTGATCAACTTAATGTTAATAATTACCTTCATTTGATTGAATCCTAGCACACGCGAGTTGCCGATCGTTGATTACGATTCCGTCTCTCGCCATTGCTTTCTCCATCTCAACGAGCGCATCCGTCGCCACCTGAATGATAAATTTAGCATAAGATCAAAGGATCCACAATGTCATAAATATTAGCTAAACTTTTTTAAACTTCGCAATCTACCATTTACATTACAAACTATCAAACATTACCTGATGTCCAAGTCCTCGACTTCCACAGTGCAACATTACAACAACTTGTCCTATAAAAAGAGCATAATAGGTTACTGCAATGATCGGATCAACCTATTTCATCAATTCCCATTTTTGCAGCGGCGTGTTTGTCGAAAATTTCATCCACTACTTGCACCTCGGCATAGTGATTTCCGGCTCCAAGTGTACCCAACTATAGCAAAAAAAAACTTTTTAAGACAGTAGCTTATAATTCTCACAGTCTGGCTTATCCAAAAGAGCCAGCTTGCAAATGATTATCAAAATATCAAAAAGAAACCGATACCTGAGGTAGTCCCCTCTTCTTTGCCCTGGTTGACACCTTGCTCGCATCTGCTTGCAGCATTCGACCATATTCTTCGCAGTGTTCCTAGACAAGTTTTACAATTAAGCTAACTTAAATGAAAAAAACCTTGTCTTCAGCCCATGAATATCCTTCACGCAATGTCCAATCCATTCCCATTTCAAGGCATCTAAAAGAATAACGTTTTGCATATGTTTTAACAATCTTTTAAGATTAAGACTAGGAAACTAGTCTGCTTTAAGCAACAGCTCCCTCACGCTTGCTTTCACTGCTTGCAAACAAATAGGCAACGATTGACATTTACAACAAGAAAGAGCTTTAAAAACTTTCAATAAGTCTGAGATTTTTAAAGATTTGTAACAAACTCGAGGATGGACGAGCCAATGTATGCGTATGTCAAATGCTCACTCAATCAAATCGTTTGCACCCATTAGGATCAATCCTCTAACTTCACAACGAGGAAGCATTACGTACATTTATTAATTTAGGCACTTTTACTACGTTTACTCCAAAAATCCCTTCAAAATGCTCACTCGATCAAATCGTTTGCACCCATCGGGATCACTCCTCTACCTTAATTTATCTGTTAGTAAAAACTCAAAACTACTTTCACCTACTTCCAACTCCAACGGGAATGTGATCAAAGAGTGATTGCGCCAATTCCTCTTTCACCGGTCTCACATCCTAAAGTTGAGCTTAGCTACTACTTTCAAGATTCTTCTTTTATTAACCTTTTCTGTCAAATTTGTCCTAATCAAGCGAACACCACAGTTAATATCAAAGCCGACACCGCCTAAAAAAATAGATGTTCTTTATACTCTAAACATTTAAACTACAAAATAACATGTTGTCTACCTGGTGAAATGACCGAATTTTTATCGTTCACATCAAAGGCGGCAATGTTTCCGATGCTGAAGCCGTAGCTAAAATGAAAACAATAACACCTATTAGATAATTTTAGTCTATGACTATGTATAATTTAGCCTATGACTAGCCGATAACAGACAAGAAGTAACGTAATACAAATTTCAGGATATTTAACAAGTCACAGCACGATCACATTAACTGTTTGTCATGCTCATTATCCAAAAGCCAAATATCTGACCCGGAGTGAACATCGGGTAATCCAATTGAGTGTCCAATGATGCCGGGAAGCGCAGCAACGTTTGCAATTTGACGCACCGCAGGTAAAAAGCCAGTGTTACCTAAAGCAAGAATTCGTTTTGTATGAGACTTGATAATACAATGAAGCCCCGTCAGTAGACACTTTGCTAGCAAATTTCTTCTACAATCCTTTGCCCAAACGGCATCAATTTGAACTACAATTGTACACGATGGAGTCAACGATTTTTCAAAATTCCTTCGAGCTTACCAACAAGGCTTCACCGCATCTACTCTTCGATAATCCCAAAATCCTTACCAGGTGTCAATGATGATTGTTTGAGCTCATCGAACATCAACGTTTCCAAAGCTTTGTTGACGTAAAAACGACCTTCAACCTAAAACAAAAAAAAAATCAATCAAGCATTAGCACTCTTAATCTCACAATACTTATTAATTTACTCAAGCAACGGCTTGGAACTTTCTTTCTGACTATTACTACCAATGCCTTAATATAAAAAAAACGCACATTCATGTTCGGCACAAAGCCCTTCTTTATTCTGAACTTCGTGGGCGTGATCCGTTCAAGGAAGTCGCATTCCTCCTCAAACGTTCGCGGCATTCTGAAACAGAAAAGGTATATAGTTCAAAAATTATATAGCGAGATTAACGTAAAAATAAGAAACAAAAAGAATGGCCGTTTTATCAAAATGGCCATTCGTTTAAGATTTCCATCAAATTAACTGAAAAACCAATGTTCGTTGTTTTTTTCTGAAATCGATTTCATTTTTTATTTTATTTTTATTTTATTCCATGTCAAAATCTTATTTTCAGCGTTTTAAACATTTATTCACTCTTTATTTTCCACCATTTCGCTCAATGCTTATTGAAAATCGCATTTGCCAACCAAAGAAAATAGTTTTCTTGTTTCACAACACATTGCTGTCCCACTCTCCAACACATCAGACATATTTATTTGCAAAACTGTGCAGCCCCAGGGGGGAAACAAAATAGGTAGGCTAGGTGATTAATAAAGTGTCAAAGTCTATAAAAGAGTAAGAAAATTCCCAATCCCTGTAAAGAGACATCACAATACAAATGGAATTTCAAGAATGGGGATAACATTTTGAATGAAAACCAATCATGAATCGAGAAAGCACTTCACAAAGAAATAAACGAATATCACAAACATTGTCCATCCACAATAAAAAAAATGTGTCAAGTTTCTCTCAAAGTATAACACAAAAAAAAGATTTCAGTCCCGTAGCGTGTTAAATCAATTTTGGATCAAAATCACATAGCACCGAATGACTTAAGAATTTTTGCCAAAACACGATCACTTTTGTATTTCTCAAAAAATGATACATGAAAGCTCGTTTAGCTTAAAAATATCCGTACAAATGTTTTTTTTTGTTACAAATAAATAACAAACAAAAATACCCGATTAAAATTGAACCGCAAAATATGAAGTTTTTCTTCCGCGGAGTCTTTACACGGTCGTGTGGATGTCATTTGAGCCAAAATTCGGAGCCGATTGAGTGGACGAGCTAAAAAAAAGCGATTAGCAAGGCTGCATCAAAAATTTGCTTTTTACCTTTTCGGGATTGAGTTCCGTTGGAAGATTGCCGATCGACATATCGGGCAACTCTCCAATTGAAGGGCACACGTCGAGCAGAGATCTCTAAAATAAAAAAATGGCTATCTAATAAATTTTTAGGGTAAAAGTATTAAGGTAAAAAGTATAAAGATTTGATATTTGAATTTATGCAAAGGACACTCAAACAAACCCATGTGAACAGGGAATCAGTGTTGTGTCGGCCGGATTCGCATAGCAGATATTGCAATAATCATCGGGTATCGCTACTTTCTGGATCATCTCAAGTCGGCATCGACGAGGAAGGATAGTCTTCTGCGAATCTGTCAACTTTACGCCTGCTTCGTTGAATGTTCTAAATAAAGCAGCGTAAAATTTTATTTAAGCTGTCGTTTTAAAAGTTCGACGTCAAGTATCAAATATAGGTGAATAATAAATACTATTCAGATACAACTTCGTGTTTATTTTCTTTTATAAAAACCTCACCTAAACGAGAGTCCCTTTGGGGGAAAAGCGAAAGATGAATTGCCAAAGTTAAAGCGACAATGTTGGAATGACATGAATGACGCTGCAGCAAAAATTCCATCAACCGAACAGCGGTTTACTAAAATTTTCCCAATTAAATAGTAAAAAGATGAATAAATAGTAAAAAGATGAATAAAAAGCAAAACCTTAAAACTCACACAAAAAGGCTGTATGTGGGCGAGTCAGGGGTTTTCCGTTGAGATAGAAGATCACTTGACTCTTCGGCAAATTCAACAAGCATCCAACAACGTCGCCTAAAGTATCCGTTTTGATTTAACTACAATCGCAAAATTTGATACCCGCTTTCCACGGTTGATGATCGTGCCGACTGCTATGCGCGTTGTGCCACAAAAGTTGCCTGAATTTTATCGGTTAGAAAAATTTTCATAACATTCATAACATATAAGTTTTTTAGAAGGTCTTATTCTCTTACCGACATCCATCATAAGCCACCGAATTCTCATCATCACCAATGCCATAGCCTTCCTAAAAGCTTGGTCTTAGAGTTATGCTGAATGCTTACTCACATGATTTAAGAAGCGGCTCCTCTTTGTTGCAAAGCCAATTTGCATGACACCGGGCGTCAGAACGGTTGCTTCATAGTACCTGAAAATTGCGAAATGACAATTTCGCAAAGTTTTCCCCTACCAAATTCCTTCGTTGACCTCAAAAGTGCATCGAACCGACTCAAAAGATGAAACGTCGCATCGAGCCTAAAAGGTGACTCGTGTAAAAGTTCTCAATTATAAAAACCAACCTCTAAACCATCGGGCGAAATCTTCAGATACTCGCTCACATCCTCGTGATTTAACATCGCATTTATTGAAGAAACATCCGTCCTTTTGTACGAGTAGACCCGACCAGGTCGGACAACTAAAATAAGACAAAACTTAGCTAATGACAGCCGCAAAACTTACAGATATTATCCAAACTCCATTGAGCACAAAAACCGACTTGCTGGGCCAACCAATCATTGGACAAGGATGTATCGTAAAGTATTTGCTCAAGATCCTAAAATTTTTGCTGTTTTAAGACTTCTAGACGGTTTTTACATACCTCCAATGGATGGACTCCTCCATTTTCCAAAGCCTTTGTGATGATGTGTCGATTCTCGGTCGTTTGCGCAAACTTCTCAAGTGCGATCAACGAGAAGAGAATGACTTGTCGGGGGTATGAAGGATTCTAAAAAATGAACATCATCAATATCTCACAACCACTTACCAAGTTTTTGATCAAATATTGCAATACTGACGGCGTACACATTGAGACACTTGATGCGCCAGCTAGCTTCTCAGCCAAACTAAATAAAAATATAATAAGAAATCGAAATCCATGTCTTTTATCTTTAAAAGTTTAATATCAAGTATCAGAGTAGTTACTTTGTGCTCTGACAAACGGGTGTCTTCTGATGCATTAGAGGCATCATTTTATTCAATAAACAACTTACAACAACAGCTCCAGCTAATTTTATTTTACAAATCTTTTACTGAATTCATTAGTTCCCACCTTCCAAGCACAATGCATGCGTTTCGATGCCAAAATGATGGTTGTGACGAGCATTCGGGGGTGTTCAACGAAAACGAGAAAAGCAATCGACCGACAGCTTCCTAAACAAATTTCAAGATTAGATGCTTTTTGTACACGAATTACATCTTAAACTCACCCTAGTTGGCAGAGGGCTTTCATCAAGAAATAGGGTAATTACGGCTGGTCCAAGCGGATCCTCATCGGGTACAGCTTCAACGAGACTCTTTACTACCTAAAAAATTGTCATTAAGATTCAATTAAAAATAACATACCAACAACCATCCTTTCTCTTTGTCGGCAATCATGTTCAACTTGAGCAGAGAAGACGGTGGTTCTTGATCACTATAGGAAAAAAGCTATTAATCATTTTTTTAATTAGAACTATCTCAAATCATTCAACTTGTTTTAAAAAGTGATCCTAATTGAAAATTATTCATTACATCGTCAATCTTTTTATTATTCCTTTTCGTACTCAAGCTTTCTGCCTATTTACCCGTCTTTTCCATTTTAGGAGAAAGAAAAAGTGCATTGACTTAAAGAAAAGGAATAGGATTGGGTCTCCCTTTTTCCCTTGGGATACTAGGAGATCCTTTGGGGCAATTTCGCCATCGGGGAAAGCCCGGCCAACACAAAAAAAGAAAAAAAGGCGAATGAAGAGAAAAAGCACGTGCTTCAATCGCACTTAATTCTTCTCTTCTCCGGAATACTCTTTCTTAGGATAGAATAAAGTGAAACCAATTGGTAGCCGACTAAAATGAAAAGAACACGACTACTAGGTGTTGAAAAAAATTAACACTTAACTAAAATACCATTAGTTTTTGTTGGGAATTATTCTCGTGATAATAGCAACGCAAAATTTCAACATTTCAACGGTTCACGCTTGCAGTTTCTTCAATGAGCAAAATATTCGAATGCTTAGGTTCAGATTTCAATTTTGAATCTTTCCCAGCTTAAATCTCATCTAATCTTCCCAATAAGAACCGGGAAAGCTTTGTTGCACACAAAAACAAAGCTTTGTTTTCATCAAAAGTTCCCCAATGAATTTTTTCATAAACTTACTTGTTAACAAGCGATCGAATGACAACAAGCGTCTGTTTGATCAATTCCTTGATATCATTCTTCACATTTGGCGACTCAAAGTACGTTGACTCGAATGATGCATCACCTGAAATTTAAAGTTTAACATTCTAATCTTTTAATGTTTCGATTAAGATTTGCTAATCTAATTAAGCGAATTAAGTTTTGTTAATCTTAATTGGTTATTACG
This sequence comes from Mesorhabditis belari, assembly GCA_958450365.1. Classification (NCBI taxonomy): domain Eukaryota; kingdom Metazoa; phylum Nematoda; class Chromadorea; order Rhabditida; family Rhabditidae; genus Mesorhabditis; species Mesorhabditis belari. The sequence goes on along the minus strand of CAUEEP010000753.1, from coordinate 677,445 downwards.
ACTGCGTTATACCAATAATTGCTTTTTTTCTCAAAAGAATATGTTTCTACGCGCAAAAAACACCCCACTCAGCCACCTTTACCCCTGAAAATTTCCTAACAAATGGGAGAAAAAAATTGATAAGCTCAAGGAAAAGATCGCACGGACATTGAGCTTTGCTCCTTTTGAAATCTCGAAGGAAACGACTATTGAAAAGATTTTGAGCATTCAAGCTAAAATTTCCGGTTCCTTTTAACCAATTGCCCACTAAAAGTTCATCAAAACCATGAAGTCCTCGATGGCGAAAAGAAAATAGAAATGATAACGTTTTCAAAACATAAAAACAGTTGGTAAACAGTAAGAATAGACTCTTGTTTGACAATCCATTTCATACTTGTCTGCGGAAAATGGAGAATTCACGAGTTAGAATGCTAACTCGTTGATCCTAGTCACTTACATGATCTTCTCAAAATCGGCAAGTTCGGGTAGTGAAATTGAAGAAAGAGGAGATTCGGTGTTGAAGCCGTCGATGAGGCTGGAGACGAGTTCACCGAATCAGAGTACCCAAGAATGTCGTAAATATTCAACGCAGTGAAATCGGGTAATGGAAAAGGCATTGTCGGAATATTCGGAATGTAGAGAAAAGTTTGAATCGCCGGGATCGACGGTAGTGGAAAGGTGGGTAGATTTGGAATATACGGAATGGAGAACAGGGTGGGCAGATTGGGTAAATGGGAAATCGTGGGCAAGAATGGAAGAGCTGGTAAATTGGGAATCGAGGGAAGAGTGGGCAACAATTGTCGGCAGGAGGCGGCCGCTCGCTTGAATGCGGCTGGAGGAGTAGGAAAAGGGGGAAAATGAGGAAAAGGCGGAAAAGGAAAGGGCAGCACCCGGCCACTGAGACCCACAAAGCCACCGAATCCGAGCGAATTCCACCATTCGAACATCGTTTCATCCGAGTTCTCGTCATCGTAGTCGCCAAAGCCCAAATCGAGATTTTCCTCAATCATGTACTCCATCTTATAGCCGAATTTTAAAATAGCAAATGCTCTGCTCAATAATAGAATAAACTCCGAGCTTTAAACAGCAAATAGCAGGTTGGTTTAGACTTCAAAGCTTTACGTTTTGCGTATGTGCAACAGTTACGCTTGAAACAGAAGAAAAGCCTGTAAACAGTAAATTTAGCTGTTCAATAAGCAGTTTCAAATCAGAAAGAACAAAATGAGACTTTCGACCCTCCCAAAAGCAAATGATTGGCACTATTTGGCAAAACGGAATCGTACCGCCTTTCGGTCGCCAAAAAAAACGCTAAGATAAAGGAACGTGGGGCGAGTGAGAGTGAGGGAAAAGAGAAAGGACAAAAACAATATCACGTGTCATCACAAAGAGAGAGAAACGACTCGCAACCCGTTTTTTTAAACCAACGGAAAATTTTAGATCCCCTATCTTTTGAATCTCGTTCGACCTTAATTCATTAAAGAAAACTTCCCCGGAACTCTTTGTTATCAGCTATATCTAACAAAGCGTCTAACAGATTTCGAAGCTAACTAACTAGTCAAATTGAGAATTAACCCAATGCAGTACACTTTTTCTTGTCCATGTCCGCTTGAAGTTTGCAGTCGAAAAACTTTTTTACCTGAATAAGTCGGCATGTATGGGGTCTCATCAGTGGATCCTAGAATTAAAAATTATAAGCAAACGATTGAAGGTTTACTTAAAGAATTTCTTCGACGTCGTCTTTGAAGGCGTTCAGCGGCGGCTCTGAAAGAAATAAATCAAATAACTTTTTCGAGATTAACGCTTTACCAAAATAGACAATGAAATTTGTGGCCATTTATGCTAAACCTTGTTGCTAAGCTTCAAGCTAAACCTTTCAAAACCTTGTTGATAAAGGTTCTCTACATTATTGGGTACTAATAAAGTTCGGAGAGCACTTTGATCTGATTTGATCAGATCGTATTTTTCGACGGTTTTACCAATGTTATTTCATTTTTTCTCGGGTAATCAAACTGGATCTATTGGTGATATTTTTAGAAAGTTTTAAACAAACTTTGTTAACATTTTTGTTGACCTAGCTATTAATTATTGCATTTGTACAACTTTTGCAGTGCCGCAATGCTAGAAAATAAGGCTAGGAGTGAAAAACAAAGTGAAAACATTTAAAACACTCTAAAACCATCACCAATCGATAAACGTATTTAATTAAGGTGCAAAACCAAACTAGAAAAACATTTTAAAATAGGTTCTGGCTAGGTCAGGTCAAAGTGTTCCCTGAACTTTATTAATATTCATCATTGCTTTAGACCTTTACGGTTAACGGCGGGGATAACGATTATTGGCGGGGGCCGAGTTTTTGATCAAATTGCATACCGCTTTTAGATAGGTTTATGTTAATAACTTTTGATAAAACAAATAGTTTCTAAAAGCTAACTTTCTAAGCTATCTAAATCTTATTAAAACTTCCTGATCTGACAAGTTTAAGGTGCTTAAAAATGAGCTGCAAGTTGGCCAAAAAATTGGCCCCCGCCGTTAGCCTTAAAGATCCATTGCTTTTAACAATTCAACAACGTTATATTGGAGATTGAATCATTTTTGCAAAAAGAAAATGATCTATGAACATATTAACAAGATTTTCTACTTTAACTACTTTAAAATTAAGCTAAATTCAACGATACAACACTAAATCCATTTCTTTCTATTTCTTTTTCTCAACAAATTTAAAAAGGAATTACCTAACATCGCCTCCACTCGGTGCATATTGTTCGGGATCCTGATTCTTTTGTCGGCAAACACATGAACCCATCTAAAAGAAAGAAAATTGAAATTGAAATTGAAATTGAAAATTGAAAATTGAAATCGAATTTTAAACATAAATGAGGAAAAAATAGAAATACGGTTTCTGGGGAAATACAAAATTTTCCCAGAAACCGTTATAATACGCACATCAAAAACAGCTTCACTCATGAACAGAAAAGCGGCTTTACTTGTTTAAGCTAGGTAAATCCCTCCCATTGAGAAGAACTCATTCTCTTCTCTTTTCCCAAATAGTCAAAGAGGGCACAGAATAGAAAGCATAGAAAATAGACGTGTAAAGTGTTTCAGTGTTGTGCTCTTTTCAATCCAGAAACAAACGAACACAATAAAGCCTAAAGAATTAAAGAAAGCTTAAAGAGAATAAGCAAATCAAAATCAAAAAGTTTAAGATCTTGGGAGTGGGACAAATGCGACCTTTTTTTTGCGCACCCGGACATTTGCGCACCTTTTTTCCCGCACTTAGCTCATTAGCGCACCTTTTTTTCCGCACTTAGCTCATTAGCGCACCTTTTTTCGCGTTTTAAAAAAGCTCTAAAAGCTAATATCGTATTTCTTCGAATAGAAGACCGGGTAAAGAGTATCATCGCGTACTCCTGCGTAGCAGCCCTTTTTAAAATTTCTTTTCTGCATAAAAGCTTTCAATGAAGTGAGGACCATCTCCCATCCGAGACTCTTTTGACCAATAACTTTCTTCTAAGTACGCCAATCTTTATGATTTTGGTGTCATTTTGTAGATCTTAATAAGTGCAACAAAATTACACCAAAATCATAAAGATTGGCCTACTTAGAAGAAAGTTATGGCGAGTTGCGCAAAAGACCTAGTTGCGCAAAAGACCCAGTTGCTCAAAAAAATTGGCGCAAAGTAGCCTATCCCAGTTTTCTTAAACACTTTTTAGGAGTGGGACAAATGCGACCTTTTTTTTTTGCGCACCCGGACATTTGTGCATCTTTTTTGCGCACCCGGCCCTTCAGCGCACCTTTTTTCGCGTTTTAAAAAAAGCTCTAAAAGGCTAATATTAACCAATTTCCATTCAAAAAGTTGTTTTTCTGGGTAATTTTAGGGTGTAGAATCTAAATTTTGACACATTAGAGCTTGTGGAACGAATTTGAAAGATAATTACAATTAGAGACAAATTGTCGATCATAGATCAAATTACAGCAATTAGTCGATTTTTTTTTTCCCCCTAACTCTGTCCATTTTCTTCCACAAGCTCTAATATGGCAAAATTTCGAGTCTATGCCCTTAAAATTACCCAGAAAAACAACGTTTGAAATAGAAATTCCTTAATATTAGCTTTTTTTAAACGCGAAAAAAAGGTGCGCTAATGGGCCGCGTACGCAAAAAAAAAAATTGCGCTAATGGGCCGGTGCGCAAAAAATTGCATTTGTTCCACTCCGAAATTTTAAAGCCAAAGCTGTAGATATGGGCCCAAATAGAAGTATTTTTGCGTTGACAGTAAAATTGGAAACATGATTTTTTTTTTTAATTAAAAAACAATTTTTCGAAAAAAAATCGTAAGCGGCGGGGGGTACATTCATTTTTTTTTGGGAGATTTTCCGAGAGTCTTTGAGTAAGAAAATATTCACTTCTAAACATGTTTTCTACACGTTTTAGACCAAGGGCTATCACGTAGAATTAGACATGGACGCTACAAGCTACAAGGCCAAACTACAAACTCTTGTAGAAACGCGCAGGATAGATATTTTTGAAAACTCTTTTTACCAAAAGATTGAGTCAACTTTAGGCTTTCGAACGGCACCAAAATCAGGCCAAATCATTTTTTCGGCGCTGAGACATAGCGTTTTTTGTCCCAGGTTTGTAGTCTCGTCCCGTGGGACTACAAACAGCTATAAATGGCTCGTTCTCGGCATAAAAATGATGGATTGATCTGATTTTGGTGTCATTCGAAAGCCTAAAGTTGGCCCAATTTTTTTTGGTAAAAAGTTTTCAAAAATATATATTCTGCGCGTTTCTACAAGGGTTTGTAGTCTGGCCCTGTAGTTTGTAGCGCTTATGTCTACGTAGAATAATTTTTAAGAACAAATAAATGATTTTGATGTGGGTGGCCCTTACCTACTTTTTTGGCTAGCGAATTTTGGGGAATTGAAAAATAGAAGACCCGGGTCTTCTAGGGTGGCTGATAATTACATTTTTTTCTTTTCTTTTTTTCTTTTCATTTTTTTCTTCGATTTTCTTTTCATTGACAGCGCTCTGCAAACGTATTCCTAAGAGTTTATGTTTAAAAAGTTAGCTACCGTAAATACTGTAATAGTACCCATAGTACCCACCCCCTCGTACAGTCGCGTAGTCGCAAAAGTTTTTTAGTATTTCATTTTTTTTTTTAAAGCATCCATACTTTCAAAAAATGCGTCTTTGGTATCAAAAAATGGCTGAAATTCAGGGCTATTTTTTTGATACCTAAGCGCACATTGTACACATAAACCAGTGTCGAGAAAAAACCATTCAAAGCTAGACTACGAAACACACCGCACCGTCATTATGGGATTGGGGCACCTACAGTATTTACGATAACTACTTTTTAAACATAAACTCTTCGAAATCTGTTTTCAAAGGGCTGTAAATGAAAAGAAAATCACGCGCACTTAATTTTCAGCCACCCTTTATTAGAGTTTTTCGATGATAGATGAAAGAATTTTATGATTTTATATGATAGATGAGAAATTTCGCAAAGCTGCTTTTTTTTACTGATTACTGATTTACATTTACGCAAAGCTGATCTTACCTTTTTTATACAGTAACACAAAAAAAAACGTATTCTATAGAGAAGAAAAAAGAAATGTGCAAAAGATTAGACTGCGAGAAAAGAAACCCTTCGCAAAAAGGGACAGACCGGTCCACTGCACAGACCGCTTCCGCGTCTCTTTCCCTCTATTCCGGAAAAAAAGCTGAAAGAGGTGAAAGAGGCCAAAGAGTGCTTACGACATAGGCATGAAAATGCTTCTCATAGTCGACAAACAGCACTTTCACACCTGTCAGATACCATGAATGAACTGTAAATGAAACTCCCTGAACTACTTGAATGCTTACATTGTTTATTTTAGTTGAGAAATTCTTTAGGTTTTAGAAAAGTTTAGTTGTAAAGTATTGAAAAATCAATTTATTGTTTATGATGAATTACAAGAATTCCAATCAATTCAAATCAAATCAAACGTTTATTCCCAAATATTAAATTTTCACAAAACCCGTATAGTTAAACGAACGAACGAACGAATAAACAAATAAAATAACGAACGAAAAGAAGAAAAAACAAAGAGAAAAAGTGGCTAAAGCAAACTCTGAACAATTTATTCTAAAGTTTACCAAGAGAAGTAACAAACAAAAAAACTTCGCAGATCATTCGTGATCAAGAAATCATTCGTGATTCTCATCGCTTTCGTCTTGTTGACGTTGAAATTGTTGTTCAGCATCCCAATCAGAAGATCCTAGAGTTTAACAGTGAATCGTGGTTTACAGTTAATTTAGTCCTTAATAGCATACCTTGTAACCCTTCAACACCATCTGGTGGTGAGGCAATTGTTCGTTCTTGTTGCTGGGTGTCTTCCATTTGATCCTCGTTTTGTTGTACTTGATCCTCATCCATTTCATCCTGTTGCGGCTGTGATTGTTCTTCATTCTAAAGAAAAAAAACATTTATTAGGCTTTGATTTTTTTATTCCATAAGGCTAAAACCACATCTAGGTCATGAATAGTTTAACTATGAAATCATAGTTAACGTAAATCTTCCAATTGGATTTTTCAAGAATACCGCAAAAGTGAATACAGTCCAACCTCTTTATAACGACCCTTGATATAACGATAACCTCCATATAACGACCCTCTATATAACGATAACATCTATATAACGATAATCTCTATACAACGATAATCTCTATACAACGATAACCTCTATACAACGATAACCTCTATACAACGATAACCTCTATATAACGATAACCTCTTTATAACGACCCTCGATATAACGATAACCTCTATACAACGACCCTCGATATAACGATAACCTCTATATAATGATAACCTCTATACAACGATGACCTCTATATAACGATAACCTCTTTATAACGACCCTCGATATAACGATAACCTCTAGATAACGATAACCTCTATACGACGATAACCTCTATATAACGATAACCTCTATATAACGATAGCTGTGCTCAATCCCGGTAGCCGTAACGTAAAATACGTTATACAAAAATCTCGATATATCGATTCTTTTATAAAGATTTTCTCGAAATAACGATAAAATTTTCCCAAAATATTGAAGATTTTTACTAATATAACGATTTTTGCCTCAAAAACCGATTCTAAATAGAAAGTTTAATTATTCCGATAAATGCCAATTATTCCGTGCTTTATTCAAATGTAGAAACTTAAAGTATTCAGCCTATTCTACTGATTATCTTACTATAATTGCAGTTTTCATTATAGTTTTTTTTGACTCGTATTTGTTTTGGCTCTAAGGTGATAAACGTGGTCCTTTCAAATTATCGCTGTCCTTTAAAAAAGATCAACTTCTAACTCCAAAAATTTCAGCGATACATTATCCGATTGGAATACGTTTTGCTTTATTCGATTGTGCTTGAAGTTATCTATCAACGATAATTTGAAAGGACCACGTGCTCACCTTAAAGTCTTTTTTTTAATATTTTCTTATTCATTCGACTGCAATCATTTTTCTTTTTTAGGCGATGATTCGAGGAAAGGGATCTCGAAGGAGTATCGATTTGGCGCTGAAGAAGCGAATTCTTGATGCATCACTTTTAAAAGGATCAAAATGCCAATGTTCTACTTTCTGGGAGTGAAAGCGAAGAAGAAATTGTAATGGAAGACTGTGTTTCGAAACGTGAAGCCTTTGCATCTTATCAAAAGTTCAAGAAATATGCAAAGCAAAATGGAAATAGTCCTGTTTCTCGTGCTTTAACTGTTATTGATGACTTTTTCTATGAAACAACTTTGAACCCTGTTAAGCAGAGTACGTTAAATCATTTTTTTCTAAATTATAAACTTGTACTCTTTATATGTTGTGGTTATCGTTAATAAAACTGTTATATCCTCTATTATAATGGACCTCTATAACGATTTGTTTAAGAAAACCAGTTTTATTTAGCTCTATATAACAAAAACCTCGATATAACGATAACCTGGATATAACGTAACAGCCGGTCCCTTGGCTATCGTTATATAAAGTTCGACTTCGACTGGTTCGACTGTACTTTGTTAGGGACCTATATATTGAATGTAAAAAGTGAATACCTCGTTTTCCTTGTCCTCATCTTCAAACCGAACTGGCCATTCTTCTGGGGAGATCCTTTGATTGTAGGGGAATTGCGTGTCGTCCAAAATATCTTCTTCCATTTCTGGGTCCTCGTCGACCGGCGTCATCGGCACGACAGGCTTGTGTTGTGGCAACTGAAAAAGAAAGTTTCTACAAGCGTAATGTTTTTACCTAGGTTTATGAATTGTTATGCCTATCAGTATATATTTTGATCATATTTTTTTTCTTTCTTTTTCTTTTCAGTTTCTTTGATCTTTAAGAGAAAAAGTAAGAGATTTACCGTAAAAACAGCAATCATTCGATCTTCTCCCGTTGATACAAGATGTTGCCCATCTGGGTGGAAACTCAAAGAGCTCACCTAAAAATTTGAAAACTTTCATTAAAGGAAATCGCTCACTTACCATCGTTTCATGAGGACTCGGGATTTTGAGAATCGGCGTGCTGTGCTCAAGACTCCAAAGCAAGATCTAAAATTTTATGATAAGAAAGTCCCGCAAGTTGTTTAATAGAATGGTATATAATTACTATTAAATGCTATATAATTATTTATAATTATATAATTACTATTAAATGCTATATAATTACTTATAATTATATAATTACTATAATTACATTTTAAAATCAACTCCAGTACCTCTCCCTGAAGACTACCAGTGACCATTCGTTGTTCCTCGCTTTCCTCTAAAGAAATCGCCGTCACCGGAGCTCGATGTCCGCATAAAACGCGTACAATGGTCGGTTTTTCTTGTTTACTAAAAAAGTAGACGTTTACTAAAAAGAGGCTTCTGATTAGACATGGCTAACGATATTTTGAGGTTGTTCCGGCTCGGACATTCATCTCGGCGCACTAAAAGATGCTAGGAATCTGAAACTCCCTTTATCAGAAAGCCAATATTATTAGCTTCAGTTTGATATCAAACAATCAGCGAAATTCTTTAAAATAGTACTTAAAAAATCACATTAAACCTTAAATTTATTACCAATAACCGCGTTAGGCCTTGTTAGGTATCGATAAGATTTAGAGTACTTTTTTGAAGATTTTTATTAAATGTTCGGTATCAAAATGAAGTTGATAATCTAGGCTTTCTGATAGAAAAAGTTTCAGATTGCTAGCAACTTTCAGTGCGCTGATATGACTGGTCAAACTTGAAGCCATTTGAAGCCTCTTGAAGCCATTTGAAGCCTCTTGAAGCCTCGTTAAGCTTGGTTAACAAGCCTCTAGGCTTTACTTCTGATTGTGAATTTAAAAGTAGGTTGAGGTTTAAATTCATAACTAAGCGTTATTTTACTCCGTTGCTGTGCATTTAATCTGATAACTATAGTTGCAATACCAAATCGTGCATAAAATCATTAGTACAACTTTAAACTAAAAAACTAACATATCAACAAGCTTAATCGTTTTGTCATCACATCCAGTCACCAAATAGAAACCATCAGGCGAGAAAGAGAGGGCACGAATCTTCATTGAATGAACTAAAATTGAAATGTTTACTCGGAATTCTATACAAGAACAACAGTACCTTCACATTTGCTCTTTTCTTGTAGTGCGAATCCGTCGAGTAATTTGACAACTCCATCATGTGTTGCAACGGCGATCAAATCACCAAAACGTGACTAAAAGTGCAAGAGATCAGCAATAATAGCATAAGAACTTACACAAGCAATTGCTGAAACGTGTTTAATGTTGCTGAAAGGTTCCCTTTTCATCAAACGTCCATCAAAACCGACCATGCTCAAGTAACCGGAGAAGCTAGCTGAAAAAATTATGTTAACGCAAGGAACTTTTGATTAAACTTTCAAATAGGATTGCTACTCTAAGGCTACAACTTATAAGCACTCCTCAAATTTAAAGGTAAGTTTAAAGGTAAGTTTAAAAGGTAAGTTTAAAGGTAAATTTAAAAGGTAAGTTTAAAGGTAAGTTTAAAAGGTAAGTTTAAAGGTAAATTTAAAAGGTAAGTTTAAAGGTAAGTTTAAAGGTAAGTTTAAAAGGTAAGTTTAAAGGTAAGTTTAAAGGTAAATTTAAAGGTAAGTTTAAAGGTAAGTTTAAAGGTAAGTTTAAAGGTAAGTTTAAAGGTAAGTTTAAAGGTAAGTTTAAAGGTAAGTTTAAAGGTAAGTTTAAAGGTAAGTTAAATTTTAACATTTATAATAGTTTCTCAACGACTTCACTAAACTTTTCAATAGAAAATCTGAACAACTTGCAGACTGTATAAATTTAAGGCGACTTAGAAGTCTTTTAAAAGCTTTGGCTACATGGCTTTAAAATGACCATACACTCAAGACCTCAATTTAACGACTCTCAAGACAAGACCTCAATTTAACGATTCTCAAGACAAGACCGGGATTCTCCATCGTTAAATCGAACGTCTTTATAAGGTAAATAGCTTTTAAGGGACCAAAAATTGACATTGTTAAATCGAGAGGATCGTTAAATCGAGAGAATCGTTAAACCGAAAGAATCGTTAAATCGAGGTTTGACTGTATTTAAACTACCTGTTATAAAAGCTTCTCGTTGTGGCAAAATCGACACAAAGCACGCTTCCATATACCCCAAATCGTGAGTGACAACCGCATGTGATTCCGAGTCTTCAGCTAAAAAAATTATTAAGTTTAACTTCAAAGATCAATCAGGGTAGATCTAGATTTTTTAAAATTAAATAAAACACTTACAATTGATGACAATTTTGTGAATCAACGAGTCGGCACCAATGACGATCAGATCTGAAAGATAAAAACATTGATTTTACCGGAGCTTTACCTCCTAAAGATCTTTATGTTTTTAAGCTTAAAGCGCAGTTGTTAAAGCGCAGCGCAGATCAGAGTTTTTAAGCTTCAATTTCATTCAATTCCTCACCATTTCCATCGGCACTTATAGCCGCTTGTTGTACGCCACATCTCCATTTTTTCACTTCAATGAACGATTCAAACTCAAGCTTTGACTCGTTTGCACGTCTAAAGAAGAAAGATTATAAAAGAATAAAGCTTTAAAACCTTTACAGATCGATAAAGGAAAAAGTAAAAGATCAAAGGTAAGGTAAAAGATAAAAGGTAAAAGATAAAAGGTAAAAGATAAAAGCTAAGATAAAAGCTAAAATAAAGCGAAGCAAGTGGGTTAAAAAGATTCAAAAAGCACTTACACATCCCAAACTTTAAGCGAATCGTGTCCAATTGTCACCAGCGCCACTGGTCCTTCGCCTGTTTGCACGAAACGGGCTCGAACGATTGCCCGATCGTGTGCTAAAGATTAAAGGATTGTTGAAAAGGAAATGAGAATGGCTTTTCACAAAACACAGGTTTTGCTTTGACAAGTAATATTAGAGCCTTTGTGAGTTTTAAAACAAATGCTACCTATTAAATGTTTGTTAAAAGTAACTCTGCAACTTGTTTACTCTTTAGTTTCTAATAATTCTTTTAACAATCCTTTCAATAGATTGTTGAAAGGATCGTTGAAAGGATTGTTGAAAGGATCGTTGAAAGGATCGTTGAAAGGATTGTTAAAAGAATTATTAGAAACTAAAGAGTAAACAAGTTGCAGAGTTACTTTTAACAAACATTTAATAGGTAGCATTTGTTTCAAAACTCACAAAGGCTCTAATATTACTTGTCAAAGCAAAACCTGTGTTTTGTGGAAAACCATTTTTCTTTCCTTTCCTTTGTGGAAAAGAAAGGAGAGTTTACAAAGAAGGATAAAAGAAAAAGGATCTATTTAATTTTAAATTCTCACCTTTTGGCGTTTTTCCTTTGAATTCGGCGATCAATTGTGTCGTTTTCTCCTCGGTTTTATTGATGATCGTCATTTCGAAGTTATCTAGGGAAAAGTGTAAAAACTATTCGTGAAATAAAGTAAAAACATAACTAACATAGCAAAAAGTGAGAGCTTTCAAAAAGAATCGAGGCCGTAATTGGGTGAGGTGTTCGGTGGAGTAAAATGTACGGAAAAGAGGTGGTAACGCTGTTATATTACCCTAGTGAAAATAGCGCCGTCAAAACAGCGCCGTTCAAAGCAGCGCTGTCAAAACAGCGCCTATACAAAAGCGCCGTTCAAAACAGCGCCGTTCAAAGCAGCGTCGTCAAAGCAGCGTCGTCAAAACAGCGCCCATACAAAAGCGCCGTTCAAAACAGCGCCAAATTTAAAGATTTAATGATTTTAGATTTTATTTAGATTAACCAACACTTTCTTTTTCGAGTTTTCGATAAAAGCTTTAGTTTTTGTGCATTCTCAAGTAAAATAGAAGACAAAAATTTGTTTATTCAATTAACGAAATGAAAAAATGAAACAACAAAGTTGTTTTAACGAATTAAAAACTAATTAAAAACGAAAAACGAATTAAATTTATAACAAAGATAAACAACAAACTTTGTAACTCGTTAATAACGGAAAGCATTTGTTTGATGGCTGCATCCCGAATTCCTGACCGATTTGCCAAGTTGTTTGTCACGACAGATTGTATCAAACGAGTTTCACGTTTCAATGGAGTGTGTTGGTCGAACGAAACGTGCACGAAAATGAAAATCGTTAATAATGGAGAGCATTTGTTTGAAGGGTACTTTTCCAATATCGGGGGGAGCGGTCCGATTATCGGGGGAGCGAAAGGAAAATCGGGGGAGCAAATTTTGCCCCCTCGAAAAATGCATTTCCGGGACTGTATTTTAACTGCAACGTTTTTTTTAAAAACTTTAACGACGCTGCGCTTCTCCGATATTTGTGCGTTCAAGAATCGATTATTTCGCCACCAAAGCAGTCATCCAGTCGTGGATTTGCAACTGTGGCGAATCGACGAAAGTCCGCTCAAAGGGAAAAGATCTATTTCGCTGGGTATGTGACACTTGCGCACGGCGAAAGGTCCCCAAGCATTCAAGAGGAATTCGAGTCGACAACTTTTGCAACAAAGCAAGCTCCCGTTTGTCACAATTTTAAATAGGACATATGTAGCGCTGCCAAAATTTGCTCCCCCGATTTTCCTTCCGCTCCCCTGATAATCGGACCGCTCCCCCGATATTGGAAAAGAACCGTTTGAAGGGTTCATCTCGAAGTGCACGAAAATGAAACGTTCCATCAATACTCCAAATTGGCTGCTCAAGGTATTTAACCTTTGTTATTAAAGTTTAAAGTTTAATGAGTTTAATATACCTGAAGTAATATCGATTCCCCAATCAGTAGCAAAGAATTTCACTGCATTTGCGTGTAGAGCTGGGTAGTTTGAGAAGTTATCATATCTGGAAAAAACGCTAGGAAAAAGACTTTCGACGATTGAGGTGATGATTGAGGTAGAGTCATTTGCCGAGATGTAGCCGCGTTAAGACGTCTTTCCAAGTCTCCTTCTAGTAGCTTTTGAGCAACTTAGCGAGCAGAACAGCGTGAAGTACGAGTCTAAATCTTTAAATATTAAATAAACTTTAAAAAAACAAACTTTTAGTAAAGAATTATAAGATTCCTGAGACGAGTTGCCAAGTTTTGTCATACGAGTTCCACGTTTCAATGGAGTGTGTCGGTCGAACGCTTCGTTCACGACTATTCTGAACAAATCCAATAAAAGACTTTTCGAAGTATGAATATAAACCTAATTTCTAAAATTAAATTTATAACAAAGATAAACAAAAAACTTTGTAACTCGTTAATAACGGAGAGCATTTGTTTGAAGGGTTCATCTCGTAGTACACGAAGATATCGCAAGACATCAACAGGTTTTATGTATTAGGTTGATGCAAAAGTCTTTTTCATTTTTTTCGTACTTCTTTTGAAAAATAACAAAGTCATCAATTAACCTATGGTTTGCTCTAAATGAAAAGTGTTTATTGTTCAATTTCCCATCTTTTTAAGTCAATTTGGGTTCACTTTCAAGCAAATTCGAGAGTGAAAACGGGTTTTTCATAAAAATCTATAAAAACCTCTATAAAGAAATTGGCTGAATCAATTTCTCTGAAAATCTGAAAAAATATCTAACTTTTTGTGCTCTATCTTTTATTTATTAACATCAAGATTGGTTTCCTTAGCTAAAGCGTCTAAAATGCATCATCGAGCCGTCGCCTTTTTTGACTACCCGACTTCAGGCTCTCAAAAAAATCTAGACATAAGACATTTTAAACTCGTTTTAATGTCATTTTGCAGAAAAATAATTGGCCTTTCGAATGCAATAAACCGTTGTTCAATTGGTGCATTTGTTACTTTTTAACGGAAGTACGAAAAAAATGAAAAAGACTTTTGCATCAACCTAATACGTTGGTGCAAGCAATCCTTTCACGTAGACGTAAACGTATTTGAATCACAATAGTTGTCTTGTAGTTTCTTCTCCTAAAAGGATAGATAAATATTAAAAAAAAACCAAAGTTTAATAACCTTAATTTTGCGAAAGATGGCCTTGCAGAAATGAAAACACCAGAAATGGATGGTTGATGTGTTGCCATAGACTGCCATAAAACCGTTGACAATAGCCAGCTCCATATCTAAAAATGTTTTATAAATTATTCGATGCAAAAATAAACAAAAAAAAATAACCTGTTTTAATCTTTGTTGGTGGTGGCAAACCCAATTGTTTGATCAGACCAAAGACGTCGCTATACGCTTGTGTCAACTTGCTTGACAGGAATGCATATGAACACGGAACGAAAAGATGTTCTATCTAAAAACAAAACTATAAAACTAACATAACAAAAAAAAACCTCAACCCCGATCACTAGAATTTGAGAAAACCCAAAGGGAGCCGCATAAAACGTGCCATCAATACTCCAAATTGAGTGCTAAAGGTATTTAAAGCTAAAGGTAGTGTTGAATTGTTCTTGTTGTTGAATTGTTCTTGTTGAATTGTTGTTGTTGTTGAATTGTTGTTGTTGAATTGTTGTTGAATTGTTGTTGTTGTTGAATTGTTGTTGTTGTTGAATTGTTCTTGTTGTTGAATTGTTCTTGTTGAATTGTTGTTGTTGTTGAATTGTTGTTGTTGAATTGTTGTTGAATTGTTGTTGTTGTTGAATTGTTGTTGTTGAATTGTTGTTGAATTGTTGTTGTTGTTGAATTGTTGTTGTTGTTGAATTGTTCTTGTTGAATTGTTGTTGTTGTTGAATTGTTGTTGTTGTTGAATTGTTGTTGTTGAATTGTTGTTGAATTGTTGTTGTTGTTGAATTGTTGTTGTTGTTGAATTGTTCTTGTTGAATTGTTGTTGTTGTTGAATTGTTGTTGTTGAATTGTTGTTGAATTGTTGTTGTTGTTGAATTGTTGTTGTTGTTGAATTGTTCTTGTTGTTGAATTGTTCTTGTTGAATTGTTGTTGTTGTTGAATTGTTGTTGTTGAATTGTTGTTGTTGTTGAATTGTTGTTGTTGTTGAATTGTTGTTGTTGTTGAATTGTTGTTGTTGTTGAATTGTTGTTGTTGTTGAATTGTTCTTGTTGAATTGTTGTTGTTGTTGAATTGTTGTTGTTGAATTGTTGTTGAATTGTTGTTGTTGTTGAATTGTTGTTGTTGTTGAATTGTTGTTGTTGTTGAATTGTTGTTGTTGAATTGTTGTTGTTGTTGAATTGTTGTTGTTGTTGAATTGTTGTTGTTGTTGAATTGTTGTTGTTGTTGAATTGTTGTTGTTGTTGAATTGTTCTTGTTGAATTGTTGTTGTTGTTGAATTGTTGTTGTTGAATTGTTGTTGGAATTGTTGTTGTTGTTGAATTGTTGTTGTTGTTGAATTGTTCTTGTTGTTGAATTGTTCTTGTTGAATTGTTGTTGTTGTTGAATTGTTGTTGTTGAATTGTTGTTGAATTGTTGTTGTTGTTGAATTGTTGTTGTTGTTGAATTGTTCTTGTTGTTGAATTGTTCTTGTTGAATTGTTGTTGTTGTTGAATTGTTGTTGTTGAATTGTTGTTGTTGTTGAATTGTTGTTGTTGAATTGTTGTTGAATTGTTGTTGTTGTTGAATTGTTGTTGTTGTTGAATTGTTGTTGTTGTTGAATTGTTCTTGTTGAATTGTTGTTGTTGTTGAATTGTTGTTGTTGAATTGTTGTTGAATTGTTGTTGTTGTTGAATTGTTGTTGTTGTTGAATTGTTCTTGTTGAATTGTTGTTGTTGTTGAATTGTTGTTGTTGAATTGTTGTTGTTGTTGAATTGTTCTTGTTGAATTGTTGTTGTTGTTGAATTGTTGTTGTTGTTGAATTGTTCTTGTTGAATTGTTGTTGTTGTTGAATTGTTGTTGTTAAATTGTTGTTGAATTGTTGAAGTCAAGAAATTCAGTTGTTGCGATCATTTGGCATGGCACAATCACATGGCTTAAAGCGAAGTGAAGGACCAAAAAGCCGAGGAGAATCTCTCAAGCCTTCTCGAGTGAGGATTTTTATTGTATTCTAGTTATTCTAGACGTAACTGGGGGCATTTGTTGTAGTTGTTGTAATTTTGACGTTCTTTATTTCGAGAATTGAGCTATCTGTGGGTCCAGTGGGTCCAGTGGGTCCAGTGGGTCCAGTGGGTCCAGTGGGTCCAGCGTTCGTCGAGAATCGACTTGAATTTTGACATACGGTAATTCTCGCACAATACGCACGCAAGTTTTTTGCATTTCCGGCTCATTAGCTCAACCTTATAGAACATTTATTTCACCAGCAGTGGAGTCATTTTTTAGAAAACACAAATAAAATTAATAAAATTAAGAAAAAAAAACAAACCATCACCAAAGAATGTACACGAAAAAAAAGAGCTTTAGATAAGGGGAAATGAAAAGAAAAAAAAATATCACAATTCGGGTCGAAATTTCGCGAAAAACGTTCTACCGTAATCTTTCGCGAATAACAGATATTAGATTTGTATTATCTAGATAATACAAATCTAATATCTGTTATTCTAGTTTCGAGAAATGAGCAAACCGTGAGCCTGCCGTGCTGGTTTTCGAAAGGACTGGTTGTAATCTTAAAATCGGTAACAGACGCGCGTGGCTAGTGGCTTGATCTTACAGTATCCTTGGTCCCAGTGATTACAGTACTCTTGGCCCCAGTGATTACAGTAACCCCTTGGCCCCAGTGATTACAGTACCCCCTTGGTCCAAGTGATTACAGTACTCTTGGCCCCAGTGATTACAGTAACCCCTTGGCCCCAGTGATTACAGTACCCCCTTGGTCCAAGTGATTACAGTACCTCTTGGCCCCAGTGATTACAGTAACCCCTTGGCCCCAGTGATTACAGTACCCCCTTGGTCCAAGTGATTACAGTAACCTCTTGGCCCCAGTGATTACAGTAACCCCTTGGCCCCAGTGATTACAGTACCCCTTTCTCGTTCAAGAAAACGGGGATACGGTTTAGGAAACGAGTTTTTTTTTGTTTTCAACTGATTACGGTAGGGACACCCATTTTTGTATAATAGAGAATAGATAATTTCAAATGTAACATGAAGAAGAAGCAGCAAATGATGAATACATAGAAAATCGTGAGGCCGAAAGAAAAAAAAAATAGCACACAATAGAATGACAATCGTTATCGTTTTTTTTGGAATCAAATTCGGGGATAAATTAATGTTTTACGATTTTTACGTTTTTTGCTAACAGTTTGAGCATCATCTCGTTTTATTTGGGGGCCGGGAAATGCACTTTTTTTTTGTGTGGGATTTACACTATCCAATAGTAATTTCAGCTTAACTGAATATTTTGACAGGATTACGGTAGGTTTCACAAGGATTACGGTGCTTTAATCGTTGAGCTAACAGGGTTACGGTGCTTTAATCGTTGAGCTAACAGGGTTACGGTAGCTTTAATCGTTGAGCTAATAGGATTACGGTGCTTTAATCGTTGAGCTAATAGGGTTACGGTAGCTTTTTCCTATTAGTTGCGTAGCCAGGGTTACGGTAGCTTTCATAAAGAGAGCTTAAAAAGTTGTAGACTTCCCAGCGAGTGGTAGTGAGCTTGAAAAGCGGGTAGTGAGCTTGAATAGCGGGCAGTGGGCTTGAAAAGCAAGGACTCGAAATTGTGCGTCGAATTGTCGTCTATGGTTCATCTAATTTTGCTGCCCCGTTTGTCTAAATAGTTACCGTAACCCTTGTTGTACAAGATATTCAGTTAAGCGTACAGAATTACTGTAGAATTACTGTAGAACTGTAGAATTACTGTAGAATTTACTCTAGAATGCATTGATTACTTTTTTAAGGGGGGCGGGGGAAAGGCAATAAATAAGGTGGATAAGGTGGAATTTGGAGTATTACGTTGCTTAAGGTGGTGCGCCAGTTGGGGGCGCGTTTACAGTCTTGAGGAGTCTACCAGAGAACGCACAAGTTCCCCGCGAAGGGATTACGATAAATACTATCGTGTACTAGCATATTTAGAGTACACATTTGAGAAAATTGAGAAAATTGAGACCTTCCAATAGAGCTACGTAGGCACTCCAAAAAAACCACTTGAGAGCACTTGTAAACACGTGTTTTACTTGTATAAACGTGCCTGCTTCTGGCGCAATGATTTCTTGAATTTCTTCCAGAAATCATCAGAAAGATTTTGATGAAAAATCGATGAATTCCCCCGGTGCGCCAGATGAGGTGCGTTTACAGAAGCTCAAAGAGTAAATCAAAAAGAAGCAATTAAACAGCTTGAAAACATCTCCAAACATCTCCAAACATCTCCAAACACTCCAACCTTTCACCAATCCCTTCCTCTCGCCTTAAACGATTCGGCTAGCGTTTGCGGTAGTGTGGATTGAGAATTTTGTGCGAAATTCGCTGATGAACCCTCAATTTTCCCGTCGTTTTTCGCGTTTTCTTGCGTTTTAAATGGTTTTTGCTGATTTTGAGCTCGTTTTTGCTGTTTTTGAGGCACAATCGACGACTTTGGAGTGATCTGGAATTGGGCTTGTAAACAAACAAAAAAAAAAGCCGAATCGCACATGCTACTGTAGGTGTCAGATTACTGTAGTATTTTTACAATATTCAGTGTCTATTTTACCGTACTACGCGGTTTACTGTATTACTGGTGCTTGGTTACTAACAGATTACTGTAGTAGGTTTACTGTATTAGGTGCCAGATACTAGCTACAAAACTACTGTAATGCGGAACTGGGGGTACTGGTATCTGGTAGCATTTTAGATTGCCATGTTGGATTATTGTATTAGTAGATTGTGGATACAAGTTAACCTAGATTGAATATTACTGTATTTACAAGGGAATGGATCTCAGCTTAAAGTTCGGAATCGACAAAAAATTTCATGTTATTGTGTAAAATGTTTTTCAAGTTTTTAAAAACCAAAATTGCCGACACGGCCAGGAGTCGAACCCGGGTTGCTTGGGCTAGAGACAAGCATGGCCGAGTGGTTAACGCGCGCGTCTCTTAAACAAAACGGAAGATAGAGGTCACAGGTTCGACTCCTCTTGGCGGCAATTCTTTTGCTTTTTGCTTCAAAATTTTTCTACTCAAAAACATCTTTCTGTTTTGTTCTCTGTTTGAATCCGTTTTCTAAACCGTGTCCTCTTTCTATTTCTACGTAATCTTATTCTTTATCAAATCTATCTCTTTTTTATGCCTCTAGATATCTTTTTTGAATTCTGAAAGAATAAAATGGATAGATTGGATCAAAATAGAGATAAGATTAGAGTAAAAAGAGAAAGAAGACACGGTTTAGAGGAAACGAATTTCGCTCGGAGTACAGTAATCGCTCGTTATCCTTTCACAAACCTGTTCTTTTTGTGATTGATTCGATAATCCCAAAGCGCTGAACAAAGTCGCTTGCACATTGCGTACATTCGGCGGTCTTGGAGGCATTGGAGTGCCTAGAAAGAGAGTTTTATCTATAGTACAGTTAGCTACAGTAGCCTTTCTTTTGCTGGGCCTATGTTACACTAAAAATGTTTCTTTTTTGCTTTAATAGATCTACCGTATCCTTTTCTAACTTCTAATTGTACTTTATCTTTTTTAAAAATGACAATATAAAGGTTCAACGTACTTTTAAAGCCACAGTACTCCTGGGAAGACCTGGCCATACTTCTATGTACTCGTATGGCCATACTTCTATGTACTCCTATGGTCATACTTCTATGTACTCGTATGGCCATACTTCTATGTACTCCTATGGTCATACTTCTATGTACTCGTATGGCCATACTCCTTACTCCTATGTACTCACTTCCTATGACAATACTCCTATGTACTCCTATGTACACTCCTTTGTACAGTCTAAAGACGTCAGTAAAGTCTAATCCAACACTTAGCGCTTCCCTTTCTAAAGGTATACGCTAATTTGCATAACCCCGTCTTACCAGGTCCATTCGTTGCCCGTTCTCGATTGCTCGGAGTCGACGATCCGCTCGGGTATTGACCTTCCTCGAAAATTGTCACCTAGTTTTGCAAATGTTAGCTATTTCGAATAAAATTCTAAAACCTTTAGCTTCGGCGGTTCGCTTTTCGGGGTCACTGGTTGCTGTTGATTGGTGAATTGTGGCATTGGAGGTGCATCGATTGAAGTCTAGAGATAAATTTTATGAGTAACGGGGCATAGACCATAGACATAGATATAGACATAGACCTAACCCAAATCAGGTTTTGCCTCGGAATTGATCAGAACCTAGAGCTACCCTAGCTCCAGATCCGAACCTTAGTTTCAAACCAAAACTTGATTCAAACCAAAACTTGATTCAACCCAAACTCTACCCTAGCTTCGTCCTTAGAATCATCCTAATGATTACGCGGGTACACGATAAGATATAAATCCTAGCATTGTCTCTAAATCCTAGCCCGATCCTAGCTTTGTCTAGTGCTAGCATTGTCTAGCTATGTCTAGCATTGTCTAGCTATGTCTAGCTTTGTCTAGTGCTTGATCAGAATCAAGACCAATGTCTAGCTATTTCCGAGAATTACCCAGATTCCTCACTAT
Organism: Mesorhabditis belari; assembly: GCA_958450365.1. NCBI lineage: Eukaryota > Metazoa > Nematoda > Chromadorea > Rhabditida > Rhabditidae > Mesorhabditis > Mesorhabditis belari. Next base: position 656,547 of record CAUEEP010000753.1, on the reverse strand, counting down.
CAGCTCAAGACTAAAGCCAGATTCAAAGAGACTCTGAAGTTGTCCTATGAGGTTTACCCGATGACTAGACAGGCTTAGAAATAAAAATGGATCTAATACTTAACCCATTAGACTTTACTGGTTAATTTGATCGTAGTTATAATTCAGAGTTGAAGCCAGGCCAGGTTCAAGCCTAGCTTTGTCCTAGTGTTCCCAGCCATGGATAAAATCTATCTATTCTGCTAAGCGATTAGATATTCTCAAGATCTCCCACCTTCGGCATCATCATCGGCGGTGGTGGCACAGCGTATTGTGCAGATGGCGGTGGCGGTGGACCGGGCGGGGGTTGAAGGAGTGGTGGTGGTGGAGCACTCATTAGAGCCACCATTGATGATTGAGGAATTGACGGTGGCGGGGGTGGGGGTGGAGCGATGATTAGCGGAGATCCACCGACCATAGGCGGCAAGGAGGAGTGCTAGAATTTGAAATGGGTATTCATTTTCATCCACTTACAGGGTTTTCAAAAAAAAAAAAAAGTTCCCCATTTCAGGTCAAAGTTTCTGACAAAGTTTCAAAGCTTTTTTCGGGGGGTTATGAAAGAAATTAGCATAATTGCATGAATTTTCATTTAACCTCTCTGTTCATTTTCTCGCGATTTTTACTATTTATTTTTTCAAAAAAAAAACAAATTTTACCAACCAATTTTCTAAGATGTTTTTAATCTTTTTATTTACTTACTTACTTTCTTTATTTAGTTAGTTAGTTATATCTATCGCTGCAGCAAATAGATCTTAGCAAATAGTTCCTTTTCTACAAATTATGTTCATACAAAGCAAATAGAGTCTCTTTGGAGGCAAATCAAGGGAAAAATTAGAATGAGAAATGAAATTTAACGGCGAGTCAGAGATTGGTGCCAGAGATTCAAAGTCTCATAGAGACTACAGTGCTCTTGGCTTTACTTTGTGTAGTACTGTAGTCTATTTATGATTACATAAAGTCGTCGATTTTTTTTCATCCATCCAACCTGTGCATCGCGTCCACTCGGCGGCATCGGGGGCATCATCGGCGGTGGTTTGTGTGGGATTTGTGGCGGCGGAATCGAGAGATTCATCGGCGCCTAAACAGTTGATGTTCACGGTGATAGTTTTTGCGAAAAAAATGAGGCACCTGTTGAAAGACTTGATTGGAGCTAGTTGGTTGTTGTTGTTGTTGTTGGAGAATCGGTGGTGGCATCATAAGTGAAGAGGGATGAGGTGGTGGTGGAAGAGAGGAGTGGGGAGGGATTTTGTGGAGAGCGGTGGGATGTACATGGGGTGGAGGAGGGTGATGATGATGATGCGGAATCGAATGAGGGAATGCCGGTGGGGGTACCTGGAAAGAGGAAGTATTTGTATTTCACCAAAATGCCTAAAAGGCACTCGAAAAGCAGCCGGACGAGCTCAAGTCATAATCGAGGTTGGCGATAGTCTGGCTTGCGGGTGTTTACGGATTAAATCAAAAGTCAGGCCGAGATCTCGCCTGGATTACGGGCTATTTCGGGGTTTGATGGCATCACGTCTAGACAGGCTACTGTCTAGGTAAAGCTAGACAGCTAGGTAAAGGCCAGGCTACTGTCTAGTGCGATTAGGCCAAAGCCAAGTCCACCAACTGCTTAAATTTAGCAAAATTGCTAGATGGTAAATGATAAATAGTTTTTTGAGCCCAAGCCCAAGCCTGACCCAGTTTATTCTGATAAGATCAGAACTGACTTCTGGCCACCTGGCTTGGCCTCAAAAAGGAAGCAAATGAGGCTCCTGACTGGCTAAACTCTTTCCATACATTGTTCATCATCGTATTCGCCATTGTTGGTAAACAGATTCCTCCACCAATCACCGTTTTCTCGTTGTTCATCAACGGATGCATATGAAGTTGCGGAGGAGGTGGAGGAGCCTGAAATGAGTCAAATGATGTAAAAGCTGATATATTAGGTTGGCAAAAAAGAAATGAGCGTCGTGTTTGTTGATTTGTATTTTATTCACAGTAAAAGATTTTTTGAATAGTTTATTCTATTGGAAAGAGCGTGTTCTTGCGCATCGTTTGATATATAATTTGTCTATGTTTACTTTGTTTTTTTGCAAGAAAGAGTGTTTAGAAAATGTCGGACCAAAAATTTCGTTTGCTGGCCTGCTTGTGGCATGAATTTAAGCAAGGCAAATCGGCTGCTGAAGCTCATGGCGCTCTATCTCAAGTGTTTGACGAAGATGCTCTATCCGAAAGTCAGTGTAAACGATGGTTCCAGCGCTTCCGAGACGGCGACGAAAGCTTGGAAGACCAAAAACACGGACGTCGACCTCAAATCATCGACAACGACGCATTGAAGGAAGCCATTGAGTCGGATCCACGCCAAACCACTCGCGACCTGGCAGAACAGTTCGACTTCACTCATGTCACCATTGAGAACCATCTGCATGGCATGGGCAAGACGAATAGATGCGGAAAATGGGTACCGCATAAGCTATCCGACGCAAACAAGGCGACACGCATCGCAATCGCCGGAATTCTCACTCACCGCGCCAAGAACAGTGGGTTTTTCGACTCCATTGTTATGTCGGATGAGAAGTGGATCCAATACGGCAACACAGCAAGAAAGCGGCAATGGTTGGACCCCGGTGAAGCTCCAAAACCGGACATCCACGGAAAAAAGGTGATGCTTTGTGTTTGGTGGAACAGTAAAGGCCTGGTATACTTTGAGGTTCTGGATTCGGGTCAAACAGTTACGGCGAACCTCTACCAAGGCCAATTGGACCGCGTGGACCAGGCGCTACGACGTCAAGGCGTGGATACGGCGTCGACAAAATTTCTCCGCGACAACGCTCGGCCGCATGTCGCAAAAATCACCCAGCAGAAAATTGAAGAAATGGGCTGGGAAGTCCTGCCTCATCCGCCATACAGCCCAGACTTGGCGCCTTCCGACTACCATCTGTTCCGATCAATGCACCACTCCTTGGCCGAGAAAAAGTTCAAGAACCGTGACGAGGTCCAAATTTGGGTGTCCAACTTCTTCGAGTCGCAGCCGGTCGAGTTCTTCAAGAAGGGCATCCATTCTCTGCGTGAACGTTGGCGACAAGTCATTGATGCAGATGGCGAATACCTTTTGGATTAATGTATTGTTATCTTGTTTTTATAATAAAATAAACTTTTAACGAAAACGCGCATTTCTTTTTTGCCAACCTAATAAAAGCTCATATAAAAGCTGATATAAAAGCTCATATAAAAGCTGATATAAAAGCTGACATAAAAGCTGATATAAAAGCTTATATAAAAGCTGATATAAAAGCTCATATAAAAAGCTATATAAAAAGCTAATCTAAAATCCTCAGCTTACCGTAAGAATCGGTGACTTTGGTAATGGTGGGGGTGGCGGTGGCGGAGAGGTGCTCGAAACGGACGAGGCCAATTCCATCGAGACGGACTCGGTCCCGTACGAGATTTCCTCACTGAAAGCTTATACTTAAATCAAAGCACCAGAGATTACGGTCACTTGAAGGCCTACGGTAGTTTAATCGCTTACCATTTCGCTCGTTTCTGCGGCGTTGGACCCAAGCTCTGTTGTTCTTGCGGATTTTGGCCATCTTTGATCGCTTTCTTGATCGTTTCCATGAAAGATTCCTGAAAAGATTCTGGTTTTTAATTGGATTTCCAATTGTTTGCATAATTTGCATAATTTATTTAAAAGTTATTTCCCTATTTTCCCAGCTTTTAAAAAACTCCAATAAATGCCACAAACCGGTGTCATTCCAGTGAGCGCTCTCTTCATATCCTCATCAATCGAGATATGCGCACCAGTGGCCATCATCTGAACAAAAAAAAAGTACAGTAGAGGAGTATTTCAGTCTAGAAGCAGCTAATATTGTAGCTTTAGCTGTGCCAGGATTACGATAGATCACAATCTCTAGCATTGTAGCTACCGTAACCCTAGCTATTCAGCACTATGATAAACTACCGTAATCCTTGGGTATTAGTTGCAAGTAAATAACCACCGTGCCTACCGTAAGCAGCCGATAAAAACAAACCATTGTCTGGAGGATTAAATTCGGATCAGCTGCATTCGCATAGTTCGATGGTTGAGGTACGGGTGGCGGTGGAGTGACTGCACGATGGATTTCTCGACGTTTTTCTTTATTTCTCGTTTTTCTCATCATTGGTGGTGGACTCATCGATGGACTCGGGCTGCCAGGCGGCGTTTTCGGGCCACGACGTCTCACACCGAACTCTGGAAATTGATAAGTAAGTGTTTGATTTTTGAATCTCAATCCTGGCTTGGCCTGGGGATCCAAACTGAAGGCCTAGATCCAGACCAGAAACCACTAGTACTCTATTTGGCCATCGTACAGGCCACTACAGTAAGCCTAGTACACTACACTACGATGAACGACAGTCTAGAGGGCTTCCAGAGTCCGATTTTCTACAGTATTCAGCCTCGAACCCAGCTACATCCACGTCCACCGTATCCCAGCCGAAGTAGTCTAGCTTTGAAAACTGAGCCTGAGCTAGATAAGCCAAGGGCTGGATCCATCCAAAAAAGACTTTTCCTTTTTTTTCTCAACCCCTAGATTTCTCCCAACTACAATTTTGGTCTCAAAAATTACTAGATTTCAAGAGCTATCATTTGAGACCCAAGCGCTCACTATAGCATAAAGCAGGCGCAGAGAACGGGACGTTCAAAGTTCGACTACGCCACTGTACGCCTGTCACTATCTACGGTATACCCTGATCACCGTCATTCAGTTAATTCATTTAAAAGCTAGCTTCGATTTGTTTACCTGGTGGCGTTTTCGGTCCATCTCGTCCTTGCAGTAAAACGGGTGCCGGCGGTGGCGGTGCCATTGAGCCCAAACCGGCCGATCCACCCTGTAGAGTGTCATCGATTTCGAACTGAAAATGAATATCTCACAAGGGAAAGGCACCGAGTCAAGTTAGCCTTTTGACTTTAGATCAAATCCATCTTCTAGAGTCAGCCATGGGGATCTTGAATCCGTTTTTTGTTTTTTGTAAAAACGCTTCGCAAACGCGAGATATTTAGGGCATAGAAACTCAGCTTAAATTTCAAACTCCTTATGAGGCCGTCACACGCTTCCCTAATAGTTCCTTTGGCGGATAGTCTATTAGACTACGAAACCTATTACATTTTTTGCCCTCAAGTTCGAATCCTACTCTCGTCAAGATTGATAGCAGGCTTGATGCATGCGCACAGACAATTGCAGGGAAATAAGGAATAACATGATTGTACCGTTTCTTTTTTAAACTCACAGCTCTTTCGGGTCGATCTCCGGCCTCCATTCTGACATATCCCATTCTCTCATGGCTGTCCACTTTTCCTGTCAACATTTTGTGCCCCAAAATCCTTTCCATTAGGCCGTCGCGACGAAGAAACTGAAATTTGAAAGTTTTTTGTCGAATCATTCATTCGATAGATTCATTTCCAACAACTGTAACGTAACATAGTGTAGACACACCCAAAAATATCAATACTAAAAGAAGTTATAGCCTTTAAATTGTCAAAGACTAAAGAAAGCCTCAGCTACCATAATTTGTAACACTAAAATGTCTTCCACTATTGATTTAAGCTAAAGTTTGACTCAACCAGTCACTTATTATTCTTAACTTACATCTCTGCACGCTCTATCATCATATCGATGTTCCATCAATCGTTGTCTCGTCAATTTCATTTCCCCGGCACTCGTTTCAACAGCAGGAGCGGCTACGGAAGGGGTTGGCGGTTGAGGATCTGCAAGTTACTGTATTGTAGCTTTTTTTTTATACATTACTATTTATACAGTAAATTGTTAACTATAATAAAAAAAAGTGAAGGAATTGGCAAGAAAAGTTAGTTTTCCGGAGAGGGGATTGAACCCTCGATATTTTGCTTGGCAATTGCTTCAACCACTGAACTATCCGGTACCTTAACTTGCCAAGTGAAAGAAGCAAAGACAAAAAAGAAGAAGAAAGGAAAAAAGAAAAAAGAAAACTAGAACTCATATAATACTATGCTCACCTGTAAACGCACCCCTTTTGGCGCGATGAAATCTTCATTTTTTAAAAATTTCCTTAAATCAACGATCATTGTCTCGAGAAAATGGAGAATCCAGTGCGCCAGAAAAGGTGCATTTACATGTGAACAAAAAGTACGTAAAAGTGCCAAATGTGTTACCTTTTGTGCCAAATATCCGATCAAAAAGCTCATCGTGACTCGTCGTCGGTTGTTGATTTTGCACGATTTGTGGTTGTTGAACGGGTTGTTGTTGTTGTTGTTGTTGTTGTTGTTGTTGTTTTTGTTGTGCTCGCATAGGTTTCTGCTCTCTTTTTTGTCTCGATGATTGCTGTTCGTGGTGTTTCACATGATTGTACGATTTCTCCGGACGAGGTGTTTTCGTCGGTGAAAGATCGTGTCTGAAAAAAAGGTATTGTACTTTGATACTAATTTCGTTTCCTAAAAAGTGCTTAGGGAAAAGCCACCGTACCCGGAAAAAACTACCGTACTCCGGAAAAAGCTACCATACTCCAGGAAAAGCTACTTTTTTCAAATCTAAGCCAGTATGTGACCCCTGAAATCTAGTCATTTCCCTAAAATGACCTCTGGATTACGGTAGTTGGATTGTGAATGGCATCTTTTAGAATTTACACCTGTTTTTTTAATTTTTTAAGATACTCGGAGTACGGTAACATTCCAAGGGCCAATTCGATCGATCGACCGTGGAAAGACTACCGTATGACTAGGATCATAAAGAGGAATACGGTGATAACGAAGAAGGGTACTATAGCTCATGTTAGTACTCGAGACTGATCTTCTATTTACTGATATCAGTATCTTGTGGACATGCGGAAAATTCCAAGCCGAACCCAATTTCACCTTGGTTTTCTTGGCCGTTTCTTGACCAACTTTTCTGAAATTTTTTCTACCAACAAAAAATGTGAATTTCTATTTTTAAACAAAACTTCAGAACAATCGGCCAAGAGACGGCTGAGAAAACGAAGGTGGAATTGGGTTCGTCTTGGAATTCTCCCATGTCTAGTATCTACAGACCCGTTAGTACCAACTCTAAATCTGAGAAGTTTTAGTTCTTAGATTAATACCAGACCTGGTAGTATTAATGTCATAAATAAGAGTCGTTAGTACGGATTTCAAAATTGTTTAGACCAAAACTTAAGGTCCTGGCCTGGCTAGTGATGGCTTTTTGAAAAAACCATATCTGAGACTAACAGTACTAATGTTTTAGAAAAAAAGAAACAACCTCTTTTGTGCTCCGCGATGCGGCGTTGCTTGATCGAATTCGTTCACCGATCGTCGCGAGATCGTCGCCGTGAGGGGGGAGCTAAAAACTCGTTATACCACCAAATTTCGTTCAGAATTTATCTGTGTTTGTGAGAGATTATTAGCTTTATGAGACACGAAACATATGAAATTCGTTCAATAAAATGAATCCGAAATTTCGGATTCACTTTGTTGAACATTCACCGAAATAGTTTTAAACGCAAAAATTTCTGTTGCAAGTGGGCTTTGAAAATGGAAAATTTTCACAAGAGCATCTTGTAAAAACTATCTCTAAAACTATGTCAATTTTCTCTAAAATGGATATTTCTATCAATTTTCTATAAAATGAATATTTCTGTCAATTTTCAGGAGCTGATCAAAACAGCGCCGTGTACAGGGTTATGGATATAACCCTGTACACATCGCGATATACTATATAACCCCGTCAAGATTATGGGACGGATGTCTATTGATGGATTAAAAGAAGAAAATGAAGACAATACACCGAGTGTTATATTTCATTTGAAAGCTCTTAATGAATACTACAAAATACAATAGCTAAATCAAAAAAAATTGCGCCAATATTGGACAAATTTAAGGACCTGAACATCGCGAACTCCTGAATTAAGATAATTTTTAAAAATAGAGATTTTTAACTGTATTTTGTTCTGAAAGTATTCGTTTTGAGCATTTTTTTATAAAATCATTGAAAGTTAAAAGTATGTTTAATCTGTTAAAAACTGTTTTGTGAACATGCTTTTGAATGTTTCTCTCAAAAAACACTAGTTTTATATTTACGTTTTATTTACGTCTATATTTACGTTTTTTTCAGTTTCTATCAAAACTTTTTCTTAAGTGTATGTACTAATTGGTGAGGTTATTATTCCTTTATTTAATGCAAATATAATCAGTATAATCTAACTGGTCTAGTTGAGGTTTAAAACAGAAGATCTTCTTTTTCAGGAGTGTCACGTTTAGGTCCTTAAATTTTTTTGCAAGATTGGCACAATTCTTTTGATTTAGCTATTCTATTTTGTAGTATTCATTAAGAGCTTTCAAAATTATATATAACACTCGGAGTATTGTCTTCATTTTCTTCCTTTAATTCATCAATAGACATCCATTCCATAATTTTGACGCATCCTGTACAAACAGCGCGAGGGATCTTGGGAGCTGACCAAAACAGCGCCACGACAAAAGTACCCCATCCGCGGTTAAGTTTCTATGTGTTCCTTATTCTTATTGGATGCAGAATAAAATTATCTACATTTTGCATACTTTTGGATCACTTAAAATAGAATTGGTGTCGAGAAAAGCTCAGTTAACCTCTTTTTAAGCCCTTTTTCATTTTTTGGCATTTTCTCATCTCAGCTTTGTTCTAAACGATTCCAAAAACATTCAGCAGATAGCTAATTTTTTTCTACATTCAATGAAAATAAGAAACACAAATAAACTTAACCGCAAAAGCATTATTTTGGTCGGCGCTGTTTGTACACGGCACTGTTTTGACCAAGCCCCCAATTTTTCGCTCTTCAACTCACGCATTGGTGCTCGTTTCATCTTTTGTCGCCTGTGCTGAGTCTTGTTTTCTTCGCGGTATCCGAAATGGTCTTGTCAATTCATTCGATAGGCTCAACTCCATTTCTTTCTCCTCATTAATTTCGATGGTTCTGAAATTATCTCTAATAAATCAAAAAAATTGAAATTTTCAAAAAATCAAATACCATCAAGAAGAAAATCGACAAAATTGGCTCCAAAACCATTAATTTCCATTTCCTCCAACTTCTTCAAAATCTTTATTTGTTGCACATTGGTTTAAATTTTAAATTTTTTAAATGCCTCTAAAAAAAATCGTAAAAATATAGAATGGATACGTTAAAAAAACTCAAAAACATCTCAAAACTGATTCCTACAAAAAAAAACTTGAAAAATATTTGAAAGATCATCTCGTAAAGGCAGTATAAGCGGGCAGGGAAAGGGGGAATTTGATTTTGATTGAAAATGAGGAAAAAAAAAAATCATTTTTGACATCTGGATAAAGGCGAGGCCTGGGGAATGACACAGATAAATGGAAATTTTCGAAGGAAGTCGATAATTGGAGGGAAATACGAGAAATTGGCTATTTTTCATTATCAATCGAGAGTATTTAGTTGAAAATCTTTTAAAGCTTATATTCAAATTAACATTTCTGGCAAAAATTTGCATATACAGTTAACGATAAAATCGATCTATTGAATTTTGTATGCAAATTTTAGCCTCTTAATAGAGCAAGGCCGAAATCGTGACTATTCCTGGCAGTATCAAAAAGAGATAAAACATAAAAATACAGTATTTTAGCATAAGTATGTTTACAAAGTGAGAGAAATGCTCGATTTCCAAAAGATCATAGGAAATTTGTGGGGTTAGAGTGAAAATTTGTATTAAAGACAAACGGTTACAGTAATCCGAAATACTTTCGAAGTTACAAAAACATAGGTGAGACCAACAAAGACATAAAAATGTTAGCAGAGACAAAGAAAAAACGCTTGGCAACACAAATTTGGCCACTCAATCGCAAATTGGCACTGAGAAATAACAAAAATAACGGAAATTTTGGCAACGTTTGAAAGTCAAATGAAAGGAGGAAGCCTGCTAAACCCTGAACTTTGTAAAAAATGTGAAATTTACAAAAATAGCAATGAAAAAACACACACACACACACACAAACTTGAGTTTTTGTTCATTCTGCAGTTGAAATTGTCATAGAAGCCGAACCATCACCGTTGTTTAAAAGAGGCTGATTTGAAGCTGAAAAAAAAAGCCTGATTAGTGCATAGTAATCAATGTAATAAAGCACTACAATAAATTTATGTAGAATTTCAAATTTTACAAATTTCAATTTAAGTTCACACAGTGCTCTTTTTACTTTCCAATGCTTTTTTTAACAGCAAAGTCCAAGGATTTTCTGGAAAATATTGTAAAATTTTAATTTCTTAGCTCAGAATATTCAGCCTGAAAAATGCATTTCGAATCTTTAACTAAATATCGAGATCCTCAATCTCTTTAGTTCACCATATTGCTACGAGATAAGCAACTGCGCAACTTTACAGAAATTTCTCCAAAATCTGCCACCCATCCAAATCATGTTAGCATTTTAAAGAAACCCACCATGTGGCATAGCGAAATTCGGTGATCCACCGAGCTGAATTCCTCGTTGATCGCACACAACGGCTGGTTGTTGTAGAAGAGCAAAGGGGGCGGCCGAGATGCCAGAGATTGCTGCCTGTTGCACATTCGCATTCGCGCCTTTCCCTCCTCGTTTCTCCGGGTTTCCACGAGCGCGGCGCTCTTTCTCCTTTGCGGCACTGTCCACCTGAAAGAAATGAATATAGCAAGCATATTAAACAACTTATAAACTTTACTACAAGTTTCAAAGCCATGAAAAACTGTAGTAAATTTCAATTAAACCTATAAATATCGGCAAAGGCGCGGATTTTAAATTCAATACCGCCTAAAAGACTTAAAGAGTGAGAAAAGCAGACATTTGTCAAATTGTAAACATCATCAAATTTCAAACCTTAAGAGCTTTTTGCACGATCTCCTGAATCTGACGCTCCATCTCCTCACTCGTTTCTTCAGGCTTCGCTCCAGCGGCAGCCCTTTTTGATGCGGATGCCCTTGAGCGTTGTCTTGGTCGTCGTGCAGCTGAGACGGCAACTCCAGGTGAAGTCATCGATTCTTGGGCGTGCGCCTCGGCCTCACTCTCCAGACGAGTTGGCTAAAAAATAAAAGTTGAATAAGCAGAACAATGGTAAATGATTATCAATTTATGCATTCAAGTAGTTTATCTCGTCGACAATGATTTGATAATAAAACTCACCACAATTTGACATCCACTCTCCAAGCAAGCCGTTTGAATGAGCTCCATGTAGGGATCCGGGTTGATCGGATCGATTAACAGATTCGGATCGGTGTCTAAAGAATTTGATTTTATATAGACTCAGTGCCTTTATTATTGTTCTAGTCTTTTTAAATCCTTGTTAAAGCTTACTGTTAATCTTCTCAATCAAGCGATCCCCATACGGGGCATGAGCCCTGAGACGACTTTCCAACGCAGCCACTTCTGCTTCAAGCGCCGAGCATTTCTGTGTGACCTCTTTGTGATTGTGCACGATTTGCTTTGATCTAGAATGACAAATTTTCTTGATATGATAGTACTTAACTTGGTTAATTTGTACTTAGATAATCTAATATTTTGAATTACGTAAGATTCAGTGGTTTATTATTGTTCTATTCTTTTTAAATCCCTGTTACTTCTTCATTATACCCACTCACCGATTAAGCAATTCACTCGGCGTCTCCACATCGCTCATGTCCAACTCAAGAAGACGAGCACGCAAATTGGCGACTCCCTGAAAAAGTATTTTCATTTCATGTATCAGATAAATTCTTACTTGTTGTAGAAGATTATCGACAAAAGCCGTCGAAGTGCGGACACGCTCCATTAATTCGCTTCTTTTGTTCTAAAAGTTGAACATTAAACAAATTTGACGTCTAAAACTTGAATAAATTGGTTTAATCGCTTACCGTTTCTTGCTTCACCTCATCAATCAACTGAGCGCGAAATGTTTCCGTCAAAACGTGAGCCTGGTGCTCGAGGAATTGTTGACGAATTGAGACTAAAATGAAAATTTAAAAATTGTTACACGCCTAGAGATGAATTCAAGTGGTGCTTTCATTTATTAACACTCATTTCTAAATCGTCAGACAAATCGTACTTTAAACTTACTCAATAGTGCATCCAATGGGCTCGACGGGTCAAGGATCACCGCTCCATCGACCAAAGCCGGCGTCAACGGGATGCGAGCTAAATAAAGAATGAGTTGACCACGATGCTTTTTCTTCGCTTTATAAAGTTGTACAATTTTCTTACCAAATTCTTCCTTTTGTTGTCTCACGATTTCCTCGTGCATCTCGTCAACTCCACTACGTGCCTCTTCAGATAAACGAGCTCGTACCTAAAAAATAAATAAGAAAGTTGTCTTTGGCTATTTAAGATTTTCAATGCTTCTACAATTCTTTCTATTTTCTATTTCTATTGCTTCTACAATTCTTCTCAATTTTCTTTACAATTCTTTCAACTACATCATGTTAAAAAGGTGAATCTTTACCAATTTTATAAAAATATAGGTAGTTCACAAAATCAATGTTGTGTTTTTTTTTAACGACATTGTTATTATGTTAGTGAAACTCGATCCAGCTCAATTTCTCAATATTCACCTTAGTGATAGGAGTTGCCGGCGTACTTCCCTTCTTTGGTCGACCACGTGGACGACAATCTTTCGTCGTGGTTGGGCGTCCTTTTTTCTAAAATTTCAAGTATAAAAACAATGTTTCAATGAAACCAACCGACGGGAAGTACTCCGAGTCGTCATCCCAATTGACCTCTTGATATGTTGGTAGACTGGCCTTAGCTCGTTTGCGCGGTTGAGTGCTGACGAGAACGAATTTTCTAAAAATTAAGCATTTTACCCATCAATATGCATAAATTATTGATATCTTGACTCACTACAATATGTCGGAATAAAAACATAAAGCCTAAGCTGACAAGATTGGCTAGCTTTCCAATTTTGCAGTAAAAAAATATTCAGTTTTGTATATTTTTCCCATAATGAGTACTATAATTCGATATACTGTTGTGAAAAGGAGATTGGAATTTAATTAAAAGATATCGATCCGTTTCAAGACAAAAAACATGCTTTTTACTGGCTAAATCGTCCAACCGACCTATCATCTCCAATCTCTTCAACTTTCGGTGTCACGGTCGCAATCGTTGAGCCGCCGGGATTCGTGTGCATCTCCAATCCTTTCGAAGCCGACGATTCGCGCGACGAGCTTCTAAAATACTTCATAAACAAGAAGTTTACTTTCACAAGCAATTTTATAACTGGATCATTTTAAAATAAATCAAAAGAAACCCGATTTACCATAGTCACATTTATCTTAATCAAAAATCTCAAGAAAAAGAAACAGCAAGTTTTCTTCAAAAACAATTGCATTTTACTCGTATACAAAATTAAATAACCCGTCACTGAAAGGCTTGAACTTTTAGAAGAAATAAAGCAGAATAAAATACACAGAACAACGATAACGTGCCTTAGAAATGAAATCACAATCAAGGATCTAAAAAAGAGGTAGAGGTGTGCTAGGCACACAAAACAAAAATACTAAAAATACACAAAACAAACAACCAAACACGAAAAAATAATCATTCCTCTTCAGGTAAACTTTTGCATATCTCCAAAATCGTGGACTTAGTAATGGGAACGCACAAAGAACTCGTCAAGTCCGCATTTACTTGCCTGAACACAGAATTCAACGTCTCCGGGCTTATCGGCTCAATCATACTGCACGTACCATCAATGCGTCTCTGCAACACCCAATCGGGCAGGGTGAACTTCTCGTCATCGACAATCTTTTCTTCAACTTCCCGTGCTTTCTCTTCATTTGACGCTTCGTCGATTTTCCGTTTCTTTTCCCTATGAAAAAGAACAGTGCAAGTGGGATGCGAAAAGAATTTCAACAATAGATAATAAAGTTTTTGTTTTAAAAGCAATGCTAAAACGATATTATCGATTGTAAAAATCTATGAGATAGATAGAAAACAAATCGGGGTCCCAGTACTATTCATGCGTTAACAAATGGAAAAAAATAATGCAAAAGCTTTAATGATCAAGAATTTGAAGGGTCTATCTACAGATTTTTTTTAATAAGTTCTTAAAGAAATCAACCTTTGACTGTTCTTGCTGCTATTTATGCTCCGACGATCCTCCATTGAAGATGTGCTCGAGCTCTTCTTGTTCTTGTACTCAAAGTAGCGCTCGATCTGAAAATTAGAAGAAATTTAGCAATTCAAGGTAAAGTTTCTATTTAGACTCGTTCGGCTTAACAATTAAGATTCGTTTTGCAAAAAAATCAAACTAAAAACTTTAAAGCAAACATATTTTTAAAAAAATTCCAGCTACATTTGCCGAGATGACACACTAAAAGGCATTTCGAAATCGACTTTTTCGTCTGTTTTCTCGCAAATTCCCCCGCCTTTTGATCAGAATCAATTCATCGATGCATTTCATTTTGATTATAATCAAAAAAACATCTAGTCATCAAAATTTGGTCAACTTTTTTTTGTTGTTATTTGAAAGTTTTAATTATTCAGTTCTAAATTTTTAAAGACCAACTTTGATTAATCAAAGTTCGAACTGTTCGTTTACATTATTTCTTTTTAAAGGGTAATCTTCGTGCCGGTTTTAGAGTTGTTGTTTTTTTTTGAGAAGCTTAAGGTAAGATAATTTACAAAAGCTTACCTTTCCTGGATCCACCACGTGGAGGAAATATGGTACATGACCGCCTGTCCAAGAAGCCGGGGCCTTCACAGTTGGTAGATTCGAGACGTCAAGCATCATAGCCAAGTCTAAAACAATAAAAAAATATTGCAAAAAGCCAAAGCTCACCATTTAAGTCCCTCTCGGAAAGATCAGCGATCGACTTATTCCGTGCATACGCTTTCGTTGAAATGATCTTCGTGCCGGGGAGACCTAAAATAGTTCATATTCATCAAAAATTTACAACACTTACAATTCTTAATAATCTCGTCTTTGATCTTCTTGTCCAAATCGGCGGTAAAAGCGAAGTTGTTAATGAAGATGATAGTGGCCTCCTAAAAATGTTGTTTTTAAGTTTCTTTGTATAAAAACTCACCTCTGTAATCAACTTTCGGAATTTTTGATCCAAGAAGTCACCTTCGTAAAGGTCAAAGTTCTTGACTCGTTTTCCGTGCCATCTCATCAGACTAAAAAAAAAACAAATTAAAGCAATAGCATAGTATGAAGCAATGTAGTTCTTGGTGCCCAGTAAATGCTGCTACTTCCATATCTAGCAAATAATCAAGTTTTTTGTTTCTTACTTCTTGAAAGTTCTATCCATCTGGATGGCACATGAGCTCGGAAACTTCGCTTTCTCGATTCCGACGGCTTTCTTTACTTTTGTCCGTCCAGCCACATAGCAGACCAAGTGGCCAACTCCCGAACCTAAATTTAAAAGTTGATTTCATTTTTAACACTTTACTCACCGAGATCAACAAAAACGTCATTTTCTGTCGGCTTTATCTCCTCAAGCATCAATTCCATCTGCTCATAACTTGTCTCTCCATAGACCTAAACAAGTTTTGCTATGACTAATGTTTAGCAAAGCAAAGGTACCTCCGAAGAAAAAGCTTCATAGTGTTTGTTGAGTCTATTAACATCCGGGACAGCTCTAAAATATAAAAAATTATTCTATACAGTCTTGTATTTTACCTGTTGAAAGCAGTTGAGCAAACAAACTGGAGAAGTTGTTGTGAGCAAATTTCATGTGACCATTCTTCTATCCCTGGACGCGTTTGACCGCTCCACTAAAAATAAAGGAACGTTTATTTTTTAAACGTTTAAACCCTAAAAAATAGCGTTTATTAGCAATAAAATTGTTTGTTTAATACATAGATTACTAAATTAAGAGTTTGTTTATTATCAGAACTTATTCATATTTTCTTCCCTATGTTAGCTCCATTTATTATCTACTCACCAGGTTGAATGAGGTTGATGCGGCCTTGTTGTACTTGGCGACGAGACGAGTGATCTTATCGTAGCTGATGTGTGTGTAGTTGTTGAGATCGATTCCCTCGTTGTCACAGAATGTTTGAATCGGCGTCTTGATCTCCGGTAGACGGCCCATGATGATCCTAAAGTAAGCAATACAGTTTGAAATCATTGTAATCATTGTATTGATTATAAAGGCAATAATGGAATGTCTAAAGATTATCAACAAGTTTTCGTTTATCCCAAGTTTAAAATATATACAGCAAAAGATGCTGCTGAATGTTTTGAAAACGTAAAATTTATCACTGTCAAGCCTTTTAATGTGCATTAGTAACAACTTCGAAATCTCTTTTGGGACTTATGTTTCCGTTAGGAGCAATTAATACCACGTTAAATAAAATAACAAATTTCTTCGTTAAATAACAAATTTCAGCTTCCTTACTTGATATTCTCGATTACTTCAACCGCCGGCTCAGCGTTGTCGCCCGTTTCCTTCCAATAGACGATGAACTTCTCTCCAGTCACAGGGTAGCCTAAAAGTTAAAAATGTAACCGGATGCTAAGTAGGCATTTAAAAGTAACTTACCGTAGACACATTGTAGCTTTAGTGTTTTGCAGGCGACTGTTGGACTGTCCGCGGTGTCAATTGAACTTGTAGAGGCCGTCTCGACTTCAGTCTAAAAATGGATAATAGAAATTAAAGGATTATCGAATTTAAAGTTTTGTTTAAACTTACCCGATTTTTAAACTTACGAAACTATAGGGTCAATGCACATGAAATGTCGGTATTCTTTCAAGAGGTTTACACCCAATTTGATAGTAAATCCTAGGGGCTTCAAAAATAAGAAAGTCCTATCTTTTCTCTACAAAACACCTTTTGAGTCAGACGGGAAAGCTTTTGTTTTCACACTTTTTCAAATGATCAAACTTAAGGAGTCAAAAATGGGCTGATGGAGAGTTGGTTATTTAAAGATTTCCATCCAACAAACCGACTTTGGTGTTCAAAGAAAAAACGTAGAGAATGTTTAATTACGTCTACACTCAAATTTTCAAATCAATCTGTCCTGTGGTTTTCTCTGAATGACGTTTTGTCGGTGTTTAACAAAATATGGGTTTTCTCGCGTTTGATCCCGCTTTTCATTATGGGTTCCAGACGAATCTGTAGAAGATGTATAGGGCTTTTATATAAAACTGCTATAGCACTTCGTGCTCGCAACAAGAATAAGAAATAGACGACTATTTAAAAATTGCCATAGCATGTGTTGTGGCAAGATGATGTAATAGATAAACCCTATTGACGTAATAGGAAAAATAGTTCGAGTTAATATTTTAAATTACGCAAACCGGGCGGATTTGCCAACAAAAGCCTCTTTAACGTTTAAATTCTTGTTTAACTCTCTACTTTCAATCATTTGTTAAAAAATGACAACTAAAACTACAACTAAAATCATAACTAAATTAAAAATCACAATTAAAATTAAAATTAGCATTCTCCGACATACATATATCATTTTGAACAAAAAAAAATCCGGCACTAATGCACTAATGCACGCTTACAAGTTGCCATTATGCCTAAATGAGAAGAACCAAAAGTCAATTAAAAACCTTTAAAAATTTTCTACAAATTTGGAATCGGCGCAGTCGAAAACCTCTAATAAAGTGGTTTTTAAAAAAGTAGAGGCTACTTTTTTTAAAACCCATAGGTGCATGTACCAAAAATCCTCACAAACCTTATCAGTCGATCCTTTTCTGTGCAACGCCGGCGACTTTGAGTGCCTTTCTTTCGGATTATCCATTCATAGACGACAAGCTCTAAATATATAAATAAATTTTTAAAAACAATATAAAAAGAAAATGAAAGGAAAAAGGAAAGCGCAAAGGAAAACTTCAAAATTTAGTAGCAATTGTTAGAAAGGCGCAAAATTCAATAAATTTTAGCTCTATATTCTGCACGGAATATTCGATGCGATCATTTTGTTTTAGACTTAAAATTTTTTGAAAAAACTTCCACTAGCAGACAAAAAATTTGGTGAAAGTTGAAAAATTGGGGCGCTGCATTGAGCCAACTCGGGCACACGCCTATGTAATAATTGACCTGAAAGATGAGGGTACGGTAGCACGGATGCATTAAGAATGAACAAAAAGGCACTTTGGGTTTTCTCAAAACTTTAGGAGTGAGACATTTTCTATTAAAACTTGAAAAATAGTTAAATTTCTTTCTATTAAATAGATTTGTTTATTTAGTGCAAAATAGAAAACGGTTTCAGTGCAAAATCGAAAACGATTACGGTAGAGAAAATTAAGCTATAAATTTTTAGTCCATTTTTTTTGTTTCATTTCGATTTCGATTTTGTTTTATTTTATTTATTTTTATTTTTATTTTATTTTATTTTATTTTTATTTGATTCAAGCCTTTCGTTTTTTAATAAGACAAGCATTTTTTAATTAAATTTACGACAAACTCCTGTATCAAGCCTATCAAGCCAACAAAACCTTTCGTTTTTTAATAAGAAAAGCATTTTTTAAAACTTTAGCGCAATTTGATTTAAAAATCGATAGTTTTTTAGAAGTAGAACGTGTATATTTAAATTTACAACAAACTCCTGTATCAAGCCTTTCGTTTTTTAATGAGACAAGCATTTTTTAATTAAATTTACAACAAACTCCTGTATCAAGCCTATCAAGCCAACAAAACCTTTCGTTTTTTTAATAAGACAAGCATTTTTTAAAACTTTAACGCAATTTGATTTAAAAATCGATAGTTTTTAGAAGTAGAAGTTTAGAAGTATAGCTTTTAGAACGTGTATATTTAAATTTACAACAAATTCCTGTATCAATCACTGTTAGATGACGAAAATTATTCATTTTCCCTGGTTCTTACTTGGTTTTTTTTCAGCACTTTCGTTAAAATCTTCTTATTTTTAGAGATGTTCAAGAAATTCGACGGAAACGATGATATAACTGGTGGGGCGACTCAATTGAAGACAAGTGTGCAACGGGGGATTCGGACGAAACTTTTGGAGCAGGTTGATTTTAATTTTTTTAAAAGATATACTAGATTTTGGTGCTATACGGGTCGGGGGCCAAAAATTTTATATGCTAATTTCACTGGCGTTCATACACAGCACATTGAAGGTTTATGGAGCGGTACTTTTTCTGTTTAGGGCCTCCCAACCATCAGGTTTCTTTTTGAACCATTTGTATACTATACTTTTCTGTTTAGCCCCCCCCAGCTTTTTTATCTTTTTCATTTCATCAGCTTCCTTTTTCAACCATTTGCATTTTAGACTACATTCTCTTCAAGCAATAACCGTACGGTTGAGTGGCTATCTTAAACCAATACGTTTTGATATAAAATTGTTTTATACAACTTTTTATCACAATTTACGAGCACTTTAAGCAAGAAAAAATGAAACACTATTAAGTTAAACACAATTAAACACAGAAAAAATGCAAATATTAAGATAAAAAAGAAAGCTGATGGTTGAGAGGGGGACTGAACGGAAAAAGTACCTATGGAGCCGGCTTAAGCGTCAGATTAAGTGGCGAAACGGATTAAATGGTGAGCTTTGTTACGACCACTACTATGAAGTCTTGTGGAAGTGGCAGCATAATACTCAAAGCTTAAGATATGAGTAGTATGAGTCCTGGGAACTTATTACTGATCGTTATCTTCTGACTTAAGTTTTCTTGTCGTATTGTTGTTGGTAATTTTAATTTTAATTCATAAATGTTGTTGATGTTGTTAATTTAATTCATAAATTTAAAAGAAAACCAGTAATTTTATGATGTGGAACATAACCGGAAAGAAAAATTAGCATAGAAAATTTTTTGGCCCCCTGACCCGTATAGCACCTTTTTACGGAAATCTGTTTTGAAATGAAATGTTCATTAAAGTTCATTAAAAACTGTTAAAAACAATTAAACATGTTAAAAGCAACAATAAAAAGTCCTTTTTAAGCAAAGTACAATGTTTTGGCCAACTTTTGTCGATTTTCTGCCTTTCTTAAGCTTATTCCAGTTGGATTAAATCTTTCTCTTTCTTTTAAAACTGTAAGATTTTAAAAAGAAAAACAAACTGTTAAAAAAAGGTCAAAAAAGCCATGAAACGGCTCTTTTTTCAGGCAAAGTATCTTTGACCGATTTTGCTAATATCTAAAACTAATTTTTAAATTATCTCATCCACATTAATTGCTTTTCAGTTTCCACACTTGGAATCACACATGGAGCAAATCTTTCCAAAAAAGGAGAATTTGAAGACGATTCGCTGCAAGGATCACATTGACTTAGTACAAGCATACGATGGATTTGTCTACTTTATCAAGGTTTGCCTTTTAGAAGTATAGTAAAAGTTGTCGTTGATTTGTATGTTTGATTAAATAGCCAGTTCAACTTTAGAAACAAATTAGATTTGTTCTAAAGTTAAAAGTAACAATGGGTAAACGGTTTTGTACATCTTTAGGTCAAAAATCTTAATAAATTTTTCAATTTTTGATTTAGTAGTAAAATTGAAAGTAACGAATAAAAGAAGGAACGAAAAGGTAAAAATCTTAAACTAATCAGGGTTTTTAGACACGAGATGGTCTTTTTGTGCCCACGTTACGCCTCCTCCATAAATATCCATTTATCCTACCACATCAACAAGTTGATAAGGTAACAAGTTAAACAACAAGTTAAATTTTTTGTTTGTTATTGATATTAAAACAATATTTGCTATTTCTATAACGATATGTTTCGATTTTGTTAAAGATGTTGCATTAACTAGACAATTTTAGGGTGCGATCAAGTTCGTGCTGAATGGATCACACATTATGTGCCCAGGTTTGACAAGTCCGGGAGCGAAACTTCTCGACAATGTTTCAAAAGGGCAGGTATGCATATTTTGTTAATACTAATGCTTTAATTCAAAAACATACCATAAAGATTTTTTTTGTAGTTTAAAAAGTCAAACCTGGGCACATAATGTTGACGTTTAGATTGTTGCGGTGATGGCTGAGGGGAAAGAGCACGCATTGGCCGTCGGTTTGATGACTTTATCAAGCGAGGAGATCAAAAAGGTAACTATATTTTTGAATTATTCAAACGCGGAACCCAAAAGAATACTGATAAGCTCAAGATTTGGATTCCGATAGATTCCAATAGAGAAAAAAAAATTCCGGATGCCTAAAGTAAGTTTTAAAATTTTTAAGACTTTACGTTTGAAATGCAAAATTGGTTTTAATTCAGTAAAGTAGTATCATATCTCTTCCTTGAAGCATTACTATGATTTTGAAGATTTTTATAACAAAAAAAACTTACCAAAGTTGCGACTTTACTATTAATCTAACAGTGAAAGGAACATCAAGATGGAATTTTTCAGGTTATTTTAAAAACAAACCTTAAAAATATACAAAATCTTAAGTTCTATTTTATTTTTATTTTTTTTAGGTAAACAAAGGAACGGGCATCGAGAATATCCATTATCTCAACGATGGAATGTGGCATGTTACATCTAAACCGATCGCCTAAACATGATTCTTGTATTTGTTTTCATGTTGTTGTTCTTGTTTTACAAGTTTCTTTTTGTTTCTCGGGTATTTACGAGATGTGAATAAAGATTTCTTTAAAAGGAAAATGTTAAGAAAGTCACAGTTTTAACTCGTGCAAAAGTATTGAATGGTTTTGTGTTACTTGAAAAATTTTATGCTTTAAAACTGTGTTTGACCTGGATAAAAAATTGATCTTGATAATTTAGTAATGCGAGATGCATCGTTTCAATGTGATTCGAGGCTTATCAAATCTTGCACCAAATCAACTGAACATTCAACCGGCTATTAAGGTAAAGTGCAATTGTGGAGAGTTGATGTTGAGAGTTAACTTTTAAGTTTTTAAACTTAAAGAAATACTGCTGTAACATTCTTTTCTACAAAATGACAGCACAGGCAATACAAGTGTTGAGCGACATGAATTTATTGAAATCCGCTGAAAAATTGCCACTACCCGGATTTTGAGGATTTTTTTGAGCACTATCGGGTTATTACATCAAAAGAGAATTTGCCCTAGTTGTAGAAATTGTAGAAAAGAATGAGACAGTAGTGTGTTTTTAAGTTAACTAGGTTATTTTATCTGTAAATTCTTGAAAAGTAAGCCAAAATTTGCATGAAAATCCGGAAATTTATATTTAAAAGAGAAAATTTGCATTTAAAATACTCAAAATTCCTTATTTCCGCAAAATTTTACAAAAAAAATGCGTTTTTGATTAAAAATATAACCTAAAAATGTTATTTTCGTGCTCAGCATACTCAATTATTTCGGGAAAAGTGGTTTTGGCGAAAAGAAAGTGTACCCCCCAAAGTCAATAGTACGATTTTAGTTTCCATTTTAGAGAAGTCCGACCGCTCTACTTGAAGCATTGGCGTCGACGGTTGGCACTGATCCGACGGCTCCACACTTCTCATTTATCGATGATCCGGCAATGATTCCAACAACACCTGGACAAAAGAGGAATTACTATTTGGCAAAGGTATGCTTTAATTATTCTGAAAGATGGGAACTTGACCTTTATAATTGATTGAACCTTTTAAAAGCTGTGTAACTTATAAAAAAAAACAAAACTTAACGTTCCTATCATTAAAAAGTTATCAAAATTTATGATAAAAGCTACTTTTTAGGAACTAGGTCGTCGTGCTGCGCGTCAACTTGCCGAGGAATGGCCAACTTTGTTCGCCTTTGATCGTGAATTTCCACGGATGAATGCTTTTCGACCACAAAAGGAACTTGATCCGGCTTTGGTAAAAAGTTACGGATAACTTGTTAAAACAAAGTTTGTTTATAGATGGATCCAAATGAGCAGAATCTTTGGATGTTAATTGAGAAGCGACAAGTGAAAGACGCGACCATCTTGTACGAGAAAATCCGCGAGAAAGATATTAATGTTTCTGAAGGTGTTAAGGTACAATATTGTTTAGTTTTTAAAAACTAACGGTCAATTTCAGATAAAATTTGATTTTTATCTTTTAGAAAGATCTCTTCTTTCTCTTGGCGTATTATGGTGGAGAAAATGTGCCGTTCTACGAGGAATTGGAGTGGCACGGGCTGAGAACCTTTGGAGAAGCCGATCCACCAAAATGGAAGGTAGTTTTTTTAATCTTTTTTTTTTCTTATTTTTTAACAATTTTCAGGACGATGTGATTTCTTTGCTTTATGAATCAATTGAACAAACTCCTGAGGTCAAATCGGCAATGATTTGTGGGATTATTAAGCACACTCAAAGTACGGAGAAAGCAAATCAACTATTCCAGGTTAATTATAAGAATTTTAAGTCAAATTGATGTTTTTAGGAAATTCTTTCATCTGGTGCCACTCCTTGTGTTGAAGCTTTCAATGCTGTGATGGGAAAATCTCAATTTTCGGTTGGGTTAAAAGTTGTTGTCCGAAAATTTCTAACATTTGGATTAAGCTGTCTCTCAAATTACTCCAAAAGATGAATCAGCTATCAATAAAACCAAATGTGAACACATTCAATGCTTTACTGGAGAGCAACATGACGGTAAATTTTAAATTTAAAGATTTAACAAAGAAAATACTTGTTCATTTAGGCACCGTTAGATAAACGCCAAAAAACGGCAATGAAAATTCTTGGAGAGATGAAACTTTTAAAGGTATATTTTGGAAAACTTGACTATTTTTTTTTTGCTTTAGATTCATCCCACTTTGTTAACCTACAATCATTTGTTGAATGGAATTGTAAAAATTCGAACAAAAGATGCGGATAACAAAGATTTCAAGCCTAAGGAAGATGATTTAAAGGTAAAATCTGACCGTTTAAATATTTCAATGAATTTTCAGCTTGCAATCACCGTTTTGAATGAAATAATGACTCGGATTGCTGGTGAAACGTATGAGGTCAGTGAATTCGTTGAATGCTCTAATTTATGTATTAAAATTTTAGTCAAACACCCTCAACGATCATCACTTTTTTCTCACGGCCATGTCAATATGTCTGATGACGAAAAATGTGGAGATTGCGCAGAAAGTTGTACAATTCTATGAATCACCAAATAACAAAGTGAAAGCCCCGGAGTTCACTTTTGAGAACAGGTTTATTTGATCAAGTTTTTTTTCTTTAAAATAAGCTATTCAGTTTCTACAACAAATACCTACAGCTCTTCATTGACACAACTGGGGATTTAAAGGAAATTGAGAGGGTCTACAAGGTTAGTAATATAATGTTGACGATAACGTAGTAGTCTCCGGTTGATTGATCAAAAAACAAGATATTGATAGTAATATAATAAAATATAATATTATTTCAGGAATATGTTCCAAATCGTGTTGGTGTTTCTCGTTTCCTCATCATCAGGCTCATCAATCGTCTACGGGTACTAGAAATTTGATGGCTTTTCAAGGAAACAACTTTATTTAGAACTCAGACAATTGGTCATTTATTAAACGCTTGACGGAAGACGGAATTTGTGCTCAAATGTTGACCGATGCTCGTGTCTCATCTGATCTCCGTCTCCTACTCAAAGGGATCAACTATTCGGTTAGCTTTTAAAATATTCTAGATAATTTTTTTCATATTTAGGCTTTGAGTCCCACTGAACGTGAAGAATATTCACAAGTTGTGCATAGAATTGTCAACGCCCTCGTCGAATACAGTGAATTCAATAAGAAGGACCGAAATCGTCTACAGCAAAAACTCTACCCGAGCACAGTTTGGCTTCATTTTAAAGTAATCATTCGTTTTTTTTTAGATAATTGAATGCGCATGTCTTTTGACAAAGATTGGAGAGGAAAACAAGGCGATTGACTTGTTGCGGATGTTGGTTGAAGAGGAGGATGTTAAAGAGGTGGGGCAAATTTGAACTAATGCTAAAATGAAGCATTTTTCATAAAAAACATTCAAATTCTTTAGAACGAAGTGCCAAAGGTTGTTCAAGAAGGTCAACTGAAGATCGGCCTCATTCAAGAGCTCTTCGATCACGCACTTCGACAGAAGAACACCGATTTTGCTGCTTTCATTTTTGAGGCAAGTCTTTTAAATGTAGAATAATTTATTGGTAAATGTGTAATTATCCAAGAATAACCTTTTCAACTTATTGTTAAAAGCTTTAACTAGATATGAAGTTTGATTTGCAGTTTACATTTATCGTTTTCTCGTTGATGTACACTCAAGTAATTCTACATACTTTGATCGTTAAATAAAGAATTCAAAATGTTTAGATAATGTCCCGTGATTTGCCTCGAGCTCAACTCAAACTGCAAGCCCAGCGAATGACGGAGAGATGTCGACTGAACGGGGAACAAACGAGGATTCTGGAGGGATTCGTACGTCTTCGACCCGAATAACGACAAAGGATTGATTGTTTAGTTATCTATTGGTTAGTTTTCGTTTGTCAC
This sequence comes from Mesorhabditis belari, assembly GCA_958450365.1. NCBI lineage: Eukaryota > Metazoa > Nematoda > Chromadorea > Rhabditida > Rhabditidae > Mesorhabditis > Mesorhabditis belari. Next base: position 631,284 of record CAUEEP010000753.1, on the reverse strand, counting down.
TCTAAAGTTGTTGATCTCTTGACAATAAATGTTCCCACACAATATCAAAACAATAAATGGCATGTATTACGACAGTTTTGGGGAAAATTGGAAAAAAATTTGAAATCTTTATTGTAGTGCCTTTTTACTTCTTGTACTTCAAGTGCTATTTTTGATTGTTAAGGTTACGGTAGCAACTTACTGTAGCCTCCTTGTACCGAGTAGGTCTGGGAATTTTCGGTGTGGACGTCAAATAGGTGTCCATCCAATGGAAAAATGGCATATCTCGGCCAATTTCACTCCGATCTTTTTGATTTTGATATCAATTGACGCAGAATTGAATTTTCTATCGATTGAAATCAAAGACAAAAAGATCGGAGTGAAATTGGCTGAGATATGTGATTTGTTTTTCCGTTGGACACCTATTTGACGTCCACATCGAAAATTTTCAGGCCTACTAGGTAGTAACTAGTAATTATCGGAATTTAGGACAAAAGCCTCTCGGTACTGGCAATCTTTATTGGACTACGAGTTCGCTAAAGATTACTGTATTCATCTAGAGATGTGTCCAGAAGCTTGGATAACGGAAAAGGATAAAATCAAAAGGTGTTTAGCCCATTTGCCTACAAATTATCCAATTAGCGACCAATGGAAGGTGTTACGTAAAGCTGTGAAAAGCTGCGTAATACTTGAATTTTCAAGAATATCGATCAAAATTTCGATTAAAATTTCAATGTTTCATCGAATTTTATTATTTTCTTTGAAATTTTCTTCAATTCTTAGTCTATCGGTGGAGATGCCGCTGGAAATCGGTTTGTTTAATGAATATCTTTTGATATCTTTAGATAATCGTTAGATAATCGTTAGATATCTTTAGATAATCGTTAGATATCTTTAGATAATCGTTAGATATCTTTAAATAACCTTTAGATATGTTTGGATATCTTTAGATAAACTTCAGATAGTCTTTAGATAACCTTTAGATAACCTTTAGATATCTTTAAATAACCTTTAGATATGTTTGGATATCTTTAGATAAACTTCAGATAGTCTTTAGATAGTCTTTAGATAACCTTTAGATAACCTTTAGATAACCTTTAGATATCTTTAGATAAACTTTAGATATCTTTAGATATCTTTAGATAAACTTTAGATAACCTTTAGATAAACTTTAGATAAGCTTTAGATAAGCTTTAGATAACTTTAAATAACCTTTAGATATGTTTGGATATCTTTAGATAAACTTCAGATAGTCTTTAGATAATCTTTAGATAACCTTTAGATAACCTTTAGATAACCTTTAGATAACCTTTAGATATCTTTAGATAAACTTTAGATAAGCTTTAGATAAGCTTTAGATATCTTTAAATAACCTTTAGATATCTTTAGATAATCCTTAGTTAATCTTTAGAAAATCTTTAAAAACCTTTAGATAAGCTTTAGATATCTTTAGATAATCTTTAGATAACCTTTAGATAACCTTTAGTTATCTTTAGATAAGCTTTAGATATCTTTAGATAACCTTTAGATATCTTTAGATAACCTTTCGATATCTTTAGATAGTCTTTAGATATCTTTGGATATCTTTAGATATTTAGATAATCTTTAGATAACCTTTCGATATCTTTAGATAATCTTTAGATTTAAGATCAAGCTAAGATAGAGAAAGCTATTTCAGTTGAAAAGATAAAACTCGATTTGTAGTCAGAAACACAGAAATCTTTTGTTTTTCAGCTGTTCCAAGCAATTCCCTCAATCAACTCGCCTCTTTGAACAATTCGTCGCGAAAAGATGTCAACTTTTGCGCATATGAAACGACGAGTGTGATGGAAACGATGAAAAGTGGTAAGAAAATTTTTTTGGATATCGTATTTCGATAGAAACTCGAGTTTGTTCCCGTTCCGAGTAGATAATTACGTCAGTAAAATTTGCATGAGTAATTCTTTACTCGATTAATCGCCGTTTTCCGTCGAGTAACTACGAGTAATCCATTTTAGACGCCGAGTAAATTGAATATCTTTACATTTGAAGAGAATTTCCCACCAAACCATTTAAACAGTTGAATATCTTGAAAAGAAATCGTATATAGAAGTCGCTTTTTAATAGGAGACGCTTTTTAATAGGAGACGCTTTTTAATAGGAGACGCTTTTTAATAGGAGACGCTTTTTAATAGGAGACGCTGTTTAATCGGAGACGCTTTTTAATAGGAGACGCTCTTTAATAGGAGACGCTTTTTAATAGGAGACGCTTTTTAATAGGAGACGCTTTTTAATAGGAGACGCTGTTTAATAGGAGACGCTCTTTAATAGAAGTCGCTGTTTAATAGAAGACGCTCTTTAATAGAAGACGCTCTTTAATAGAAGACGCTCTTTAATAGAAGTCGCTCTTTAATAGGAGACGCTCTTTAATAGGAGACGCTCTTTAATAGAAGACGCTCTTTAATAGAAGTCGCTCTTTAATAGAAGACGCTGTTTAATAGGAGACGCTGTTTAATAGGAGACGCTGTTTAATAGGAGACGCTGTTTAATAGGAGACGCTGTTTAATAGGAGACGCTGTTTAATAGGAGACGCTGTTTAATAGGAGACGCTGTTTAATAGAAGTCGCTTTTTAATAGGAGACGCTGTTTAATAGGAGACGCTGTTTAATAGGAGACGCTGTTTAATAGGAGACGCTGTTTAATAGGAGACGCTGTTTAATAGGAGACGCTGTTTAATAGGAGACGCTGTTTAATAGGAGACGCTGTTTAATAGGAGACGCTGTTTAATAGGAGACGCTGTTTAATAGGAGACGCTGTTTAATAGGAGACGCTGTTTAATAGGAGACGCTCTTTAATAGAAGACGCTCTTTAATAGGAGACGCTGTTTAATAGGAGACGCTCTTTAATAGAAGTCGCTCTTTAATAGGAGACGCTGTTTAATAGGAGACGCTGTTTAATAGGAGACGCTGTTTAATAGGAGACGCTCTTTAATAGAAGTCGCTCTTTAATAGGAGACGCTCTTTAATAGAAGTCGCTCTTTAATAGAAGTCGCTCTTTAATAGAAGTCGCTCTTTAATAGAAGTCGCTCTTTAATATTAGGTGTGTGAAAAAGTAATCCACGTTTTTTATTTTTATCTGATGACCAAATAAGACGCTGTCTTCTCGAAAACCCTCGTTCAACCTCTTCAGAAATAGGCCTTACATTAAATTGTGATGGGTTAACCGTAAGGAAACGCTTGAATGCCATGAATTTTATCAAAAAGTTGGACAAATGGATACCGCATGAACGATAACGCGCGAACACATGTCTCTTTACAGACTCGACAAAAATACAGAGTGTTGGATGAAAGGTTTTACCACATCCACCTTATAGCCCAGACCTTTCTCCATCTGATTATTATTTATTTTTGTCTCTGTCTAACTTTTTGGCCAATAAACGGTTCAATTCCGAAGAAGATGTCAATTCCGAAGAAGATGCCGAGGTTGATCTTTTCTTCGCCTCTAAGGACCAAGATTTTTATTATCGTGGAATGTCTTTACTTGTAGAACGTTGGCAAAAGGTTCTTCTTTCGAATGGTGATTACTTCGTTGAATAAAAATTATTTTAACGAAACTTATGGTCTTTTATATTTAAAGGTTAAAAACGTGGATTACTTTTTCACACACCTAATAGAACTAAATCTAGAACTAGAACTAGAACTGGATCTAGAACTAGATCTAGAACTAGAACAAGATCTAGAACTAGAACTGGATCTAGAACAAGATCTAGAACTAGATCTAGAGCTGGATCTAGAACTAGACTCTAGAACTAGAACTAGATCTAGAACTAGAACTGGATCTAGAACTGAAGCTAGAACTGAAGCTAGAACTGAAGCTAGAACTGAAGCTAGAACTGGATCTAAAACTGAAGCTAGAACTAGATAGTCGCTTTTTAATAGGAGACGCTGTTTAATAGGAGACGCTGTTTAATAGGAGACGCTGTTTAATAGGAGACGCTGTTTAATAGAAGTCGCTCTTTAATAGAAGTCGCTCTTTAATATAAGCCGCGGCTTCTATTAGAAGAAATACGGTCATTATATATTTTGTCCAGAATTTTGTAAATACACCCTTTCTAGTGCACTGAAATGTATAATTTTCTTCGTTCATTTCCTCTCGTTCACGACTTGGAATTGTGCGAAGAGTCAAGCATTTCAGTGCACCAGGAAGGGTTACAAGAGAGCACAAAGTACACGAGATGTTTCCAGCAGGGATCTCCGGATCCGAGCCTCTACGCAAGCATACAAAGAACAAAAAGATGACTACGCGACACTACTAAACGCCCACACGACACTTATATGGATTTCCTGTTGGAGTGTCGCGTAGTGATCTTTTCGTTCTTTTTATGTTTATGTAGAGATTCGGAGCTGAATCCGGACATCCATGATTTTCATGATTTTTCAGTCTGTTCTTGTATTCAAATCGGCTCTCGTGTGATTCTTCTCCCCACTTTTCCGTCAATTTCCAATTTCCTGATCGCTTTCACGGCGGCTCGATCGATCCCTGTGATATCGTGAGTTTTAAAATTTAAATATTATTTTACTTTTTTTTTTAAAAATTTATAAAAAATAAATATTTTTTATTATATTTTTATTTTTTTTTTTTTTTTTTTTTTTTTCTTTTATTTAACCTTTTTTTTTTTAATTTTTTTATAAATTTAAAAAAAAAAAAAAATTTAAAAAAAATTTTTAAAAAAAAAAAAAAAAAAAATTTAAAAAAAAATTTTTTTAATATTTTTTTCTAAAATTAAAAATTTTTTTTTAATTATTTTTTTTTTTTTATAAAAAAAATATAATTTTTTTTTAAAATAAAAAAAAAAAAAAAAAAAAAATAACCACTTTTTCATTTTTTAATTAACCAATTTAAAAAAAAAAAAAAAAAAAAAAAATAAAAAAATATTAATATTTTTATTTTTTTTAAAAAAAATTAAAATTTTTATAAAAAAAAAAAAATTTTTATAAATTTTTTATTTTTTATTTTTAAAAAAAAAAAAAAAAAAAAAAAAAAATTTTAATAAACCTAATATTAAATAATTTCTCACTTTCTAAACGCTGCCCCATTTTCCATAATTTTATCTCGATTTTTAACGAATCTATCTGATAAAAAAAGAAGCTTATAAACATAAAGAAACCGGGGAAAAAGCTGAAATCAATTCTCGAAATGATAGAAAAATAATAAATTCGATAAAAATCGATAAAAATCGAGATCCATCGACTAATTTCCGCCATTTTATTTACTCAACTCACCATAACTTTCTTCTAAGTGCGCAAATCTTTATGATTTTGGTGTCATTTTATTGCTCTTATTGAGTTCTACAAAATGACACAAAGAGCAGAAAGATTGGCCGTCTAAGAAAAAAGTTATGACTCATCTAGGTCAGGGCCATCTTTTTTTTGCGCAACTCACCATAACTTTCTTCTAAGTGCGCCAATCTTTTTGATTTTGGTGTAATTTTGTTGTACTTATTAAGATCTACAAAATGACACCAAAATCATAAAGATTGGCGCACTTAGAAGAAAGTTATGGCGAGTTGCACAAAAAAAAATTGCGGAAATTAGCCTACCCGAAAAAGAGACAAGATTACGGTAAAAAGCGAAAGTGGGGCACGGTTTAGGAGATGAAACGAATAATTTTGAATAATGAAATGAATAATTTTCAAAATGAAAGCTTTAGTCTTTCTCCTTTACCTCAAAAATGGCCACTTTCAAAAGAGAAAAGTCGCGATTGGAAACTCGAAATGGGATTGGGCGGAGTGGATGTGGCTGCGGCTGTAGCGACGATGGTAATGCTAAATTGGAGTGCAAGAGAAGGAAATGGTTTGAACTAGCCGGACGTTTTCGCTACGCCGTATTGGATCTGAAAAGAACCGTATTGAAAGCATATTGGAACCATATTGGATCTAAAAAGAACCGTATTGGAACTGTATTGGAACTGTATTGGATCTAAAAAGAATCGTATTGGAAGCATATTGGATCTAAAAAGAACCGTATTGGAACCATATTGAAACCATATTGGATCTAAAAAGAACCGTATTGGAACCATATTGGATCTAAAAGGAACCGTATTGGAACCGTATTGGATCTGAAAAGAACCGTATTGGAACCGTATTGGATCTAAAAGGAACCGTATTGGAAGCATATTGGAACCGTATTGGATCTAAAAAGAATCGTATTGGAACCATATTGGATCTAAAAGGAACCGTATTGGAACCATATTGAAACCATATTGAAACCATATTGGATCTAAAAGAAACTGTATTGGAACCATATTGGATCTAAAAAGAACCGTATTGGAAGCATTTTGGAACCATATTGGATCTAAAAAGAACCGTATTGGAACCGTATTGGAACTGTATTGGAACTGTATTGGATCTAAAAAGAATCGTATTGGAACCATATTGGATCTAAAAGGAACCGTATTGGAACCATATTGAAACCATATTGAAACCATATTGGATCTAAAAGGAACTGTATTGGAACCATATTGGATCTAAAAAGAACCGTATTGGAAGCATTTTGGAACCATATTGGATCTAAAAGGAACCGTATTGGAAGCATATTGGAACCATGTTGGATCTAAAAAGAACCGTATTGGAACCATATTGGAAGCATATTGGATCTAAAAAGAACCGTATTGAAGGCATATTGGAACCATATTGGATCTAAAAAGAACCATATTGGAAGCATATTGGAACCGTATTGGATCTGGCCGGACGATTTCACCGGACTAAACGCCTATCGAGCATGGAGAACAGCATGGAGAAGCAGGAAAAGCGAGATTAAGAGCGACCTCTACGCTTACCTCTGCACCATGCGTTCAAGAAAAGGAAAAGCGAAATTAAGAGCGGGCACACTTACCCCTACACCATGCGGTCACGTTCACGACGAGGAGGAAAAGTGTGCGCACTCTTCATCTCACGTTTCCTTTTCTTGACCCTGCTTTTCTTGACCGGATGGTGTAGAGGTAAGTGTGCCCGCTCTTAATCTCGTTTTTGCTTTTTCTTGACTCTGATTCGGATCCTTTTAAATTCAGATTAAAGGTTCAGCCAAAGAAAGCAAAAGAATTTTCGCAACCGTAACCGAACCAGGGTCAAGAAAAGGAAAAGTGAGATAAAGAGTGGGCACACTTACCTCTACACTTACCGAGGAAGGGAAGGAAAGAAAGAGAGGAAGGAAAGAGCCCATATATCCTCGAGGTGCGATTTTCCGAGTCGGCGCTAAAATATTGCTAAAACTTTGCCAAAAACTGCAAGCGTTTTTCTCGTGAACCATTGAGAATGGGAAAAAAATAAAAAGAGCATCGTGCTCGTTCATGATCGATAGGCGTTTAGTCCGGTGAAATCGTCCGGCCAGCGTAGCGAAATCGTCCGTCCAGCTCGAACCATTCCCTTGTGAGCTCATGACAGTTTTGGCATACTGTAGCTGGTTCACGAATTAGAATCAAAGGAATCCATTCAGATTCAAGCCGAGCGTTGGCGTCTCGTCTCTGTTCTCTATTCGGACGATCCTTACCGTATGTCTTGTCACAAATAGAGGATACTGTAGCTAAATAGCTACTAAACTAACTACTGTAACTAAACGGTAACTAAACGGTAACTAAATAATGTAACTACTGTAATCTAGCTGTAATATTGTACATTTTTACGACACTTGTAGCACTGTAGTGATTTGGTAGCTTTGTGGCTTTGTAGCTTTGTGGCTTTGTAGCTTTGTGGCTTTGTGGCTTTGTAGCTTTGTGGCTTTGTGGCTTTGTAACTTTTCCTTCTGGCGCACTGAATTCCTTGATTTTTCAATATGAAAACTATTGATATTTCGAGGAAATTTAAAGAAACTCCAGTGCACCAGAAGCAGTGCGTTTACGTTTAATTTTCAGTTTTCTCGATTTCCCTCCGTTTGTCCTCTCTCGGTCACTCGTTTCCCCCGTTCACAGCAAGGTTCAGTTTACGGGATTTTTAAAATGTAGTTTATAGTTTATAAATTGTAGATTATAGATTGTAGATTGTAGATTATAGATTGTAGATTGTAGATTGTAGATTGTAGATTGTAGATTGTAGATTGTAGATTGTAGATTATAGATTGTAGATTATAGATTGTAGATTGTAGATTTAGATTGTAGATTGTAGATTATAGATTGTAGATTATAGATTGTAGATTGTAGATTGTAGATTGTAGATTGTAGATTATAGATTGTAGATTATAGATTGTAGATTGTAGATTGTAGATTGTAGATTGTAGATTATAGATTGTAGATTGTAGATTGTAGATTGTAGATTGTAGATTATAGATTGTAGATTGTAGATTGTAGATTATAGATTGTAGATTATAGATTGTAGATTGTAGATTGTAGATTGTAGATTATAGATTGTAGATTGTAGATTGTAGATTATAGATTGTAGATTATAGATTGTAGATTGTAGATTGTAGATTGTAGATTGTAGATTGTAGATTGTAGATTATAGATTGTAGATTGTAGATTGTAGATTGTAGATTATAGATTGTAGATTGTAGATTGTAGATTATAGATTGTAGATTATAGATTGTAGATTGTAGATTAATGATTAATGATTAATGATTAATGAGTATTGATTAATGATTATGGATTAATGAGTATTGATTAATGATTATTGATTAATGATTATTGATTGTCGATTATAGATTATAGGTTATCGATTAATGATTATTGATTAATGATTATGGATTGTAGATTAAAGATTATAGATTATCGATTAATGATTATCGATTATGGATTATGGGTTATAGATTATGGATTGTAGATTAATGATTATCGATTAATGATTATGGATTGTAGATTATAGTTTATAGATTGTAGATTGTAGATTGTAGATTATAGTTTATAGATTATAGATCATAGCTTATAGATTATCGATTAATGATTATAGATTATAGATTATAGATTAATGATTATGGATTGTAGATTATAGATTATAGATTATGGATTATGGATTAATGATTATAGATTGTAGATTAAAGATTATAGATTATAGGTTATAGATTATGGATTGTAGGTTATAGATTATCGATTAAGATTATCGATTAAAGGTTATAGCTTATAGATCATAGCTTATAGATTATAGATCTTTTAGACTATCTTTTCTATCGGATTCTCTTGAAAAACTGCCGCTTGACATTCATTTCATCATCTTGGCTTCTCCAGAGGTGAAAAGCGGAAATTTTAGAGGTGTTTAGTGCAACGTTTTTTTTTAGAAAACTCGCGAAACGATTGGCCGCATTGAGTCGACGGATCTCTGCTCGGGCATTCACTCGATTGCTTTCCTCGATCAGGTTTTCGTTTTTCAAAATTCACTGCTTTATTTAAAGAGGAGAATTTGCTTGAGTTTTGCTTTAAGTTTGAAGAAAACTTCAAAACCAGCCTTAATCTTTAATCGCTTTTAATTTCATTTAAAAGCTTCAGGATTTCTCTCTGGATTCAATCGAAACTTCTTGCAATCTCACGGCAATCTCGAGCCTTAATGAAAAGCCAAAGAAAATCGAGAAGCACTTGGTAAAGAGTCGAAAAAGAATTGGTATCTTTAAACTATTAAATAGCTAACTTTAAACTATTCCGTTTTTTCTCTAATAGTAAGGCGTTCTGAGTGTTGCGTAAAATTCCTCGAAATCTCGAGAACCGCTTATTGAGCGCTTATCGCTTATCACCTATCGATGTGGGGTCGGAAAATGTAGCCGATGAGATCTAGTGGGGGATTCGAGTGTTGAGCTTCTGCAGCTCCTACAGCTTCTGCAGCTCCTACAGCTTCTGCAGCTCCTACAGCTTCTGCAGCTCCTACAGCTTCTGCAGCTCCTACAGCTTCTGCAGCTCCTACAGCTTCTGCAGCTTCTGCAGCTTGGGATGATCTAGTGGGGGATTCGAGTGTTGAGCTTCTGCAAAAGTGCTCTCGTGCAACTATCGAGTTCTGCAGCCAGCGAATAGATTCGGAATAGATGAAAATCAAAAAGGGGAAAGGTTTGGACTGTGCGGTGAATATCTAGTTTTTGAGAGAGAACTTCCCAGTCTAAATCCTTTCATTTTTCTCGTGTCACCAGCTCTGTGTGCCCGTTTTCGGCACACATGTTTAGTTGTTTTTTTTTTTTTAGGTTTTTTTTTTTTTATAAAAAATTTAATTAATTATAATATTTTATATAAATTATATTTATTTTTATTTTTTTTTTTTTTTATAAATTTTTAAATATTTTTTTTTTTTTATTTAAATTTTTTTTAAATAATTGTCTTTTTTCCCCCCTTTTTCTCCCCTTTTTTTCTCTTAAATCAACTTTAAAAAATGTTATTAGATTTGTTCAGATTCAGATTCAGATTCAGCGAGGTATAGGAAATGACAATGACAAAGAAAAAGGGCACCATGCTTTCCTCAGAGCATGAGGAAGCCACCAGGCATTGAGTTTTCGGTTGAATGCACACAAATACAGGTGCCCACCTGGAGAGATCAAGCTGGATGGCTAACCACAAGAAGTCACAGTTGAAGAAGTCACCTCTTACATCTACCTCGGAGGAAGCATCAACATGGAGGGAGACCTAAGACCAGAAGTTGGCAGAAGTCGATAGAAGTCGACAGAAGAAAACGAGCGGCCTGGACAGCACTAGGGAGCATCAAAGAAGTCACAAAGATACTCAAGAATCACCAGACTCCAAGAAGCACTAGACTCCAAGAAGCAACAGACTCCAAGAAGCAACAGACTCCAAGAAGCAACAGACTCCAAGAATCACCAGAATACACGACGCTACGATTGACATTACCCTAAAACATAAGAAATTCAGTGAAAAGAAATTATTTTTTTTTTTTTTTTTTTTTTTTTTTTTTTTTTTTTTTTTTTTTTTTTTTTTTTTTTTTTTTTTTTTTTTTTTTTTTTTTTTTTTTTTTTTTTTTTTTTTTTTTTTTTTTTTTTTTTTTTTTTTTTTTTTTTTTTTTTTTTTTTTTTTTTTTTTTTTTTTTTTTTTTTTTTGTGCTATTTAGAAAACAATTAGGGATATTCCTTTTGGGAATCTATTAGCAAATCTATTAGCAAACAATAACTATTCCCGACAGCTTCATAACGTGATAGTTGGCGCAGTAGATGCGTAGATGTAGTAGTAGATGGGCAGTAGATGCGCAAGATGTAGTAGATGGGCAGTAGATGGGTAGATGTAGTAGACGGGCAGTAGATGCGTAGATGTAGTAGTAGATGGGCAGTAGATGCGCAAGATGTAGTAGTAGATGGGCAGTAGATGGGTAGATGTAGTAGTAGATGGGCAGTAGATGCGTAGATGTAGTAGTAGATGGGCAGTAGATGCGCAAGATGTAGTAGTAGATGGGCAGTAGAGATGCGTAGATGTAGTAGTAGATGGGTAGTAGATGCGTAGATGTAGTAGTAGATGGGCAGTAGATGCGTAGATGTAGTAGTAGATGGGCAGTAGAGTGCGCAAGATGCGGCGTTGTTGAAAGAACGAGATTGTATCGGCTTTAATAGCGAAACATGAATCCACGGCGACAGGAAATAGCAAAAGAATCATTTTTTGTGCTTTTCTTTATTCATTTTCATGAAAGGATGCAAATTTGGTGAATTTGGCGAATTTGGCGGAATTTTCCGCATTTTCCGCATTTTCAAACTTTCCGCATAACGAAAAATGATTGGGGATTTATTTTTTGCGAATTTCGAACGGAAAAGAAGCACTTAAGCGCTCGAAAATCAAGAAAATCACGAAAAATCCTCGTCTATCACTTGTTTTCAGACATTGAGCCAACACTGGCACGAGACGATCACTTTGTTATCGTTTGCCGAAAATGAGATCACTCCACAGAATGGAGCCGCGTGTGAGGGGAAATGGATGGATGGGAAACAAATACAGCAACACATTCAAAAGGTTAATAGATAAGGGTTTTAAAAAAAAAAACAGGCTCTACTATAGCTCACGTTTTATTCAAAAGCAATCAATATTAGCAATATTAGCAATATTAGCTTTTATTCAGAAGCTCAATCCATTTCCACAAAAAAGAAATCGAATGGAGAACTCTTCTCGAAATGATCTCCATTTCTATCAAAGGAAAATGGGGAAAATCGATTGGAAAGTAGGGAAAATCGATTGGAAAGTAAGAAAGATCAAATGTTCGCTTTGTTCTGTTCAAATGTTCGAGAATCCGGTGCGCTAGAAAGGGTTCTTTTAAAGAGCACAGAGTACATCTAAAGCTTGAGCAAAGCTTTTTTTTTTGTTTAACTTTTAGCTGTTTAACTGTTTAGCAAAGCTTTTAGCTAATTTAACTTTAGCTTCTTTCCAAATACAATTCGAATCGTGATGTTTACGAGGTGATCACCGCGAAGAGTTCCTCAAGGGAGAATCTGCGAAAATTGGAGGGAAATGTGATGAAAGTGGCCGTTTATTTGGTTGGTTTTATTCTACGTTTAGTAACGGACATTCTAGGGTACAGCAGAGGGATCTAGGGTACAGTAGAGGGATCTAGGGTATAGTAGAGGGATCTAGGGTACAGTAGAGGGATCTAGGGTACAGTAGAGGGATCTAGGGTACAGTAGAGGGATCTAGGGTATAGTAGAGGGATCTAGGGTACAGTAGAGGGATCTAGGGTACAGTAGAGGGATCTAGGGTATAGTAGAGGGATCTAGGGTACAGTAGAGGGATCTAGGGTACAGTAGAGGGATCTAGGGTACAGTAGAGGGATCTAGGGGTACAGTAGAGGGATCTAGGGTACAGCAGAGGGATCTAGGGTACAGTAGAGGGATCTAGGGTACAGTAGAGGGATCTAGGGTACAGTAGAGGGATCTAGGGTACAGTAGAGGGATCTAGGGTACAGTAGAGGGATCTAGGGTACAGCAGAGGGATCTAGGGTACAGTAGAGGGATCTAGGGTACAGCAGAGGGATCTAGGGTACAGTAGAGGGATCTAGGGTGCATCTAGGGTACAGTAGGTACAGTAGAGGGATCTAGGGCAGAGCACGGGGATCGTCACAATTACCGCCTTATTTCTCTTACAATTGAATTTAGCTGCTTTTCAGCTAAAGCTTGCATCGAAATTTAACTGTTAATTCGAATTGTTACACGTTGATAAGGATTTGTATTTCTAAAAATTTGTATTTTGGTGATTTATCAGGTTAGAAAGCTTGTTTTACTTTGAAAAGGTAATTGTGACAGACCCTTTACTTCACTCTATTAGTACTATATCTTTATTTAGCCTATAATGACCTCTCCAAGAAGTGCTACAGTAATTTCTTGTTCTAGTAATTACAGTAATCTCTAACTATAGTTCAATCGTACAGTGGATCCGAAATAACATGTTCTCTAAAGGTTCAAAAAGGATATCGAAAGATAAGAAAAAGTTGAGATTGGATAAAAATAGAGACAAGCTTGTGGCAGAAAGAGGAAACGGTTTAGGAAATGGACTAGGAAATGGATTAGGAAGTTAAGTTAACTTGGCTAAGCTAAGTTATGAGCTTTTCCATAGAATTCTAGAAAGGAAGCCATTCTAGGAAGCCCCATTCGTGATGCACGACGAGGAGGCTGAAAGGAGAGATCCGAAAAATGGGAAACACTACAAGGGATACTGTATCGATTTGTTGAGTAAAATCGCTGAGACACTCAATTTTACGTATATTTTGCATGAGGTGAGATAGAAATAGCTAGGATCTACGATCTACGATCTAGCTATGATCTAGCTACGATCTACGGTCTAGCTAGCTATGATCTAGCTACGATCTAGCTACGATCTACGGTCTAGCTAGGATCTAGCTACGATCTACGGTCTAGCTACGATCTAGCTATGATCTAGCTACGATCTAGCTATGATCTACGGTCTACGATCTAGCTATGATCTAGCTACGATCTAGCTATGATCTAGCTACGATCTAGCTACGATCTACGGTCTAGCTACGATCTAGCTATGATCTACGGTCTACGATCTAGCTATGATCTAGCTACGATCTAGCTATGATCTAGCTACGATCTAGCTAGGATCTAGCTACGATCTAGCTACGATCTACGGTCTAGCTACGATCTAGCTATGATCTCGCTACGATCTAGCTACGATCTAGCTACGATCTACGGTCTACGGTCTAGCTACGATCTAGCTAGGATCTAGCTACGATCTAGGTAGGATCTAGGTAGGATCTAGCTACGATCTAGCTACGATCTAGCTACGATCTACGGTCTACGGTCTAGCTACGATCTAGCTACGATCTAGCTACGATCTACGATCTGGCTACGATCCACGATCTAGCTACGATCTAGCTACGTTTCTAGGTGAAAGATAAAACATACGGATCGAAGGATGCAAGCGGACAATGGAATGGACTTGTTGGAGAGTTGTTGAGAGGGGTCAGTGAAGTTCTTTAGGAAGTTGAAGTGCTTTAAAGTACAGATTTTATAGTACTTTATAGTACTTTGTAGACTTTATAGTACTTTACAGACTTTATAGTACTTTATAGGCTTTATAGTATAGTTTATAGTAAAGTACAGACCTGTTCCTCTAAATTTGGAGTTGAGTTGTTTATTAAAAAGAGAATCCTCTCTAGGAAGCCGATCTTGCCGTCTCAGCTCTCACAATCACCTATTCCCGGTCGGAAGTCATTGATTTCTCAGTTCCCTACATGCATTTGGGGATCTCGATCTTGTTCAAAGTAAGTAAACGTATTGAGTATTTTTTAGAAAGTCTCAAATCTAGCCCCCTAATCCCCCAAGCAGCCGCACTACAGCACTACAGCACTTGGGGGAAGGGAGGGAGGGAAGGGCTAGTAAACTAGTCTCCCAATCCTAATCATCAACCGCTTAGAGATATCCATCGCCAGAACGCCACGCTTGTCTAGGTCGATGATCGCATCTCGGTACACAACCAAATCTCTAACACATTGGAGTCAAATCGATGCCGTGTTGGAGCCAAATCTATGCAATATTGGAGCCAAATCTATACCCTATCGATACCAAAGAGGAACCAAGCTTGTAGAGAAAAGGAACCAAATCTGTACCGAAAAGGAACCAAGCCGTGGCCCAAAGGAACCAAATCTGTACCGAAAAGGAACCAAGTGGTGGCCCAAAGGAACCAAATGGTGGCCCAAAGGAACCAAGTGGTGGCCCAAAGGAACCAAGTGGTGGCCCAAAGGAACCAAGTGGTGGCCCAAAGGAACCAAATCTGTACCGAAAAGGAACCAAGTGGTGGCCCAAAGGAACCAAATCTATACCAAGGAGGAACTAAATCGATACCGAAAACGAACCAAATCTATGCTCCAATCTATGCTCCGAAAAGGAACCAAATCTATACCATATTGAAACTGACATCTTGACCATTCTAAAGAGAGATTTTTTAAAGGAGCTATGGCAAGAAGTTCATCGGGTCCATTGGTCCTTGGTCCTTCTCAGCTCGACTCTTGATGCCCAGCGCAAGACGAACCTGGAGAACAATCTTCTTCCTTTTGCGACCGCCAACATGGGACAAGGATGGCTCCTCTACCAGGACAATGCTCCTTGCCACAAGAGTCAGTCAGCCGCACTGGTTCGACTTGCCAGTGGAGGAAGAGCTCGCCTACCCGGATGGTTCCGCGTAAATCGTGTTCAACTCGTTTCAGCTCCTCCATAAAGCGCCGATTTGAATGCTATTGAACACCTATGGGCGTTTATCATGACGAAACTCAAGGGAAGGCGGTTTTAGCTCTAAGGCGGATCTTTGGTACTTCGTACGGCGAGTTTGAGCGACAATTGCGCCACAAATTTTACGCGATCTAGTTGACAGTATGCCCCGGAGGCGCCAAGCGGTCATTGCAGCTAAAAATCGAATCGAATCTAATCGAATCGAATCAAAGATATCCCTAGTGCCCGTAATGGACAGTACGCTAACTTTCCAGCGCCGTCTCGTCTCCACCACTTCTCTACTCACATTTCTCGGCCCACTCACTTCATCGGTTTGGTTGCTTCTCCTTGTCGCCTATCTTTTCACCGCGTTTTCCTTGTGGATCTTGGCAAAGTCGGTAACAACAATTGTATTGTATTCAATTTGAATGTCTTTTTTCCTTTTTCTAAACCGCCACCACTCAATTTGGACACTTTCTTTCAAAACAAAACAAAACAATTTTAGTTTTCTATTTTATTGTTAAAGTAAAAGAGCTATTTCAAGCTTATCAAAGCAATTAGAAGCTTATCAAAGCTATTTCAAGCTTATCAAAGCAATTAGAAGCTTATCAAAGCTATTACAAGCTTATCAAAGCTATTAGAAGCTTATCAAAGCTATTTAAAGCTTATCAAAGCAATTTAAAGCTTATCAAAGCAATTTGAAGCTTATTAAAGCTATTAGAAGCTTATTAAAGCTATTAGAAGCTTATCAAAGCTATTTCAAGCTTATCAAAGCTATTTCAAGCTTATCAAAGCTATTAGAAGCTTATCAAAGCTATTAGAAGCTTATTAAAGCAATTAGAAGCTTATCAAAGCTATTAGAAGCTTATCAAAGCTATTAAAAGCTTATCAAAGCTATTTCAAGCTTATCAAAGCTATTTCAAGCTTATCAAAGCTATTAGAAGCTTATCAAAGCTATTAGAAGCTTATTAAAGCTATTAGAAGCTTATCAAAGCTATTAGAAGCTTATTAAAGCTATTAGAAGCTTATCAAAGCAATTAGAAGCTTATTAAAGAAGCTTATTTAACTGCATAATTCTGTAGAATTTGAAAACGATTCGTTCAACGATTTTCTTTAAAATAGCAATTGAAAGATTTTATTTAAAAATGCTTTACCGATTTGTGGCAAGCTTTAAGCCTCATAAGCCACTTCTCTCATAAGCCATTTCCCATTTTAAACCATTTCAAAGGTCCATTACAAAGGTCCATTTCAAAAGTCCATTACATTTTGCGGCTTCTTTATCACTTCAAAATGCAGGAATCAGCGTCGCGGTCGCAATCTTTGTGAAGCATTCGGAGAAAACGTTTTGAGTGAAAGGACTTGCCAGGAATGGTTTCGTTTTCGTGACGGGGATCAGAGGTTGGAAGATGAGGCTCGTCCCGTTGATGGGAAGATGAGCCTCGTCCTGTTGCTTGGAAGATGAGGCTCGTCCCGTTGATGGGAAGATGAGGCTCGTCCTGTTGCTTGGAAGATGAGCCTCGTCCCGTGGTCCTCGATAATGCGGAGTTGCTGGAGATTGTCGGATCCAACTCAAACTTTGCCCGAATTCGCCGATCTGCGATCCGAGAGCCGACTTTAAATGCGATCCGAGCACAATTTCTCGACACATTTCGCTTATTGGGAAAAGGAATCGTTGTGGCCAATGGGATGGGCCAATCGGTGAATCGGATGAGCCAATGGGTCAATGGGATGGGCCGATGGAATGGGCCGATGGAATGGGTCATGGGATGGGCCGATGGAATGGGTCATGGGATGGGCCAACTCGATGGGTCAATGGGATGAGCCAATGGGATGAGCCAATGGGATGGGTCAATGGGATGGGTCAATGGGATGGGTCAATGGGATGGGTCAATGGGATGGGTCAATGGGATGGGTCAATGGGATGGATCAATGGGATGGGTCAATGGGATAGGTCAATGGAATGGGTCAAAGGGATGAGCCAATGGGATGGGCTAATGGGATGGGCCAATGGGTCAATGGGATACTCCAATGGGTCAATGGAATGGGCCAATTCGAATGAAGCATCCAAATTCTAAGCCCATAAAATGGAAGAGCATAGTTGAAAATAAAATGTAATGTCTTTTCAAATAGAATTCTTATTTGATCTTTATTCTTATTCATCTAGATTCTTATTCAGTCTTCTGACTTTTCGCTTTTTCATTTTAACTTAAACCAATTAAACCAGTGAGTTTCGGTGAGTTGAAATTAAGCCTTCTAGACTTCGTTCTAGACTTCGTTCTAGACTTTTCTAACGTTCTAGACTTCTTTAACCTTCTAGACTTTCACCCAGTGAGCGTTTGACAAGAATCGCGAACAAAGCAGCGTGGCTGAGCGCAGAGAACGCTTTCTGGTTCCCGTTTTGCTCGCTGATGCAACAGGTGAGTGGCTTTGAAGATGGAAATCGTTGAAATCGTTTTTGTGTCACTAGAAACATCTCAAAATCATCTCTAAATCTAAATCTCAGTCGTCCGTCGTCCCATCCGGCGCCTCAACTCGCCTCGTTTCTCTCATTTGGTGGTTGTTCGCTCTCGTTCTCATCTCTTCCTATACGGCAAATTTGGCTGCAACAGCTACTGTCAAGTGAGTTTTTTTTTTTAAAGGATAGAAAACACTGTAAACTTCGTTCGTTCTATGTTTTCTAGAGTTCGTTCTATGCTTCTAAAAAGCGCCTAAGCTACAGTAGCTTTTTTAGAGTTTTCTGTGTTCTTTCTTTTGATTCAGTTTGGTTGCCACTGCTTTTTTTGCTTTTAAAGTTTTGATTCCGCATCGAATTTCGATAAAACAGCGATCTCATCTATAGGACGCAAAGCGGAAAGCAAGAAAAGCACTGGCAGCTTAAGGGATAGTGTGCTCGACCCCGGAACTGAAGCCGATCTTTGCTCTCGGGTTCAATTCTCCTTGCCGCCAAATTTTCGGCTTTTTTGTCGATTCTGATTAGGTTCTCTGTTCTGATTAGTTTCTCTGTTCTGAGAGGTTCTCTGTTCTGATTAGGTTCTCTGTTCTGATTAGGTTCTCTGTTCTGATTAGTTTCTCTGTTCTGAGAGGTTCTCTGTTCTGATTAGGTTCTCTGTTCTGAGAGGTTCTCTGTTCTGATTAGGTTCTCTGTTCTGAGAGGTTCTCTGTTCTGATTAGGTTCTCTGTTCTGAGAGGTTCTCCTTAGTTCCAATTAAGTTCTCGAATGAGAACCTAAACGTTCCGTTTCGTCCAAAAACCTTTTTTTGAGGCATTAAGATGTTTTTAAAGTGTAGAAAGTGTAGAAAGTTCCAAAAACAAAAGACGTTTGTAACAAAAAGCATTGCTAAAGGCGTTTGTAAGTAAAGCACCGATAAATGTTTCTAAAACCTATAGAAAAACTTTTAAAACCTTTAAAAAAAGCTAATTACTGTTTAAAAATACTATAATAATCATAATCATAATGAAGTTTTCGGAAAAAAAGCAAAAACTTTGGCTGGAAGTGGAATTGAACCATAGATTTGGATCAGCATAGATTTGGATCGGCATAGATTTCTGAGTTTAGCACACTATCCTCTAAGCCGCTGGTGATGTGTTTCTTAGAATTGGGACGTTTTGTAGCTAGGTCTGCTTTACGTAGCTAGGTCTGCTTTACGGAGCTAGGTCTACTTTACGTAGCTAGGTCTACTTTCGTAGCTAGGTCTGCTTTCTCTAGTCTTACTGTAGCTTTTTAGACGAATGGAGACGAATGAATTGAACCCGCGAGGAAGGATCGGCATAGATTTCTGAGTTTAGCACAAGCTGCTGATGATGAGTTTCTTAGAGTTCGAGCGTTCTGTTAGCTAGGTAGCTAGGTAGCTAGGTAGCTAGGTAGCTAGGTAGCTAGGTACAGTACTGGACAATGAAATATCATATTTGCAAAACGATCGTCACTTTCGCGCGTCTGTAACTCCCTTGTCTTTGAGTTTAAACTATTAGTGTTATACATTTTCTGAAAGCTCTTTTCAAGGGCTACACAATGGTAATATTGATATTTAGAAATACGGTATTTTTTGCCGCATTTCAGCGCGCACAAGATGGGATACTCCAAATTTTCGATTTTCAAAGCTGTTTTTCTTTATGATAGAGTGCTGGAATCACTCTGAAACTACGATTTTCGGAATCTACGCAAAAATTTACCTTAGAATAATCAATATTTGTAAAATTGTATGAAAGTTTCATAGCGAAAAAAACCACATTTGCGAAATTCTCACTTCCTGGGGGGTCAAGCGAGGAAGGGCGGTTTATTTGCAAAAATTGTGTTGCGTGCAACTTTGAGTGTTTTTATATTGACATCTCAGATAAGACAATGCTTCCATGGGCCTACGGAGTTTTCGGAAAAGACTTTATTTATCAAGATGACAATGACCCCAAACATCAGTCTAAAGATGTGGGACAGTGGTTTGCTAATCAAGGTGTTGAGCGCTTAGAATGGCCAAGTCAATCGCCAGATCTTAACATTATTGAGAATTTGTGGAGTGAACTTGAGCGACGAACTAAGAATCTCAAAGCCGGCAATGCTGATGAGAAGTTTGCACAGCTGGAGCAGGCTGGGAATTCTATCCCCGTTAGTTTCATCATTAATCTTCTTGATTCAATGCCTCGGCGATGTCAAGCTGTAATCGACGCTAAAGGATTTGTTACTAAATAGTGAAATTTCCATTGTGTGCTCTGGAGTTTTCTCATTATTGTTTTGTTACCGTTTTTGTTCCTTTTTCATTTCACTACATTTTTGTTAAATATTTGTTTTCCAGCTTCTTCCTCGCTTGACCCCCCAGGAAGTGAGAATTTCGCAAATGTGGTTTTTTTCGCTATGAAACTTTCATACAATTTTACAAATATTGATTATTCTAAGGTAAATTTTTGCGTAGATTCCGAAAATCGTAGTTTCAGAGTGATTCCAGCACTCTATCATAAAGAAAAACAGCTTTGAAAATCGAAAATTTGGAGTATCCCATCTTGTGCGCGCTGAAATGCGGCAAAAAATACCGTATTTCTAAATATCAATATTACCATTGTGTAGCCCTTGAAAAGAGCTTTCAGAAAATGTATAACACTAATAGTTTAAACTCAAAGACAAGGGAGTTACAGACGCGCGAAAGTGACGATCGTTTTGCAAATATGATATTTCATTGTCCAGTACTGTAGCTAGGTAGCTCTGTTAGCTAGGTAGCTCTGTTAGCTAGGTAGCTAGATAGCTTTGTTAGCTAGGTAGCTAGATAGCTTTGTTAGCTTTGTTAGCTAGGTATCGTTTGTAGCTTTTTAGACGAATGGAGACGCCAATCGAGGGCGCTGAGGATCTCTCAAAGCAGACAAAAATTCGATACGGTACACTGGCAAAAGGATCAACAATGACGTTCTTTAATGTAAGAGAATGATTGATTGATTGGTTGATTGGTTGATTGATTGATTGATTGATTGATTGATTGATTGATTTAAAGATTGCAAGTTTAGGAATCAAAGATTGAGACGTACGAGCGAATGTGGAAAGCGATGAGTGATGGTGGCGGCACTTTTGTACAGAATAGTCGAGAGGGGATACAAAGGGTCAAGGTGAGCAAGAAAAACAAGAAAAACAAGAAAAAACGAACATTTCTACGATGCTGTTTAGTGAAAAAGGTTGTTTTCTAAAAGATACTCAAAGTTACCGAACACCAAAGCTAAGCCGAAGCTCGTGGGTGTGTGATTAAAGCTGAAAAATGGGTCATAACCTGAGACAAAACCAGTAGATGGACAAATAGACATAAAGAGAGTCTGAATGAGTTTAAGGCTTGCTCTTTAGGGCCTTTTCTACTTCCTTTCTACTGTAGGATTACGGTAAGATCTTCTTTTTTTTTTAAAAATGATTGAACAGAACTTTAGAGTGAAGTTTACGCTTATCTAATGGAATCATCGATGCTCGAGTACGCGGTCGAACGAGATTGCGAGTTGACACAGGTTAGAGGATGGGGAAGTTTCTCATAGTAGTTATTTGAACAATGGTTGTCAGACAATGGTTCTCTGACTTGTAATTTGAACATTTGTCAGGGCTATTTCCCTGAATCGTGGTCTCTTGAAAGTTCCGTGGTCCCTTGAAAGTTCCCTGGTCCCTTGAAAATTTCCTAATCCTCTTTTCCTTTCCTCAGACACGCAGATGTTTAAAGCTGGCATTCACATACAGCCAAGACAGACATCCTTGCCAACTTGACGATATCCTGTTGAGGCGACGAGGAATTCTGTCGACCAACGTCGGAGATGGCCACGCTACAAACGAGAGGCTTTCTCTTTGTGAGTGGATGTTTGCTGTAAGATTTTTCCAGCGATCGACTCGTGCTGCACCTTTTATTGACCCAATGTTTAATCTTCCTTAGTGTCTCTTCAACTCGAGCCCATAGAGGTACAGTACTGGACAATGAAATATGATATTTGAAAAACCAAATAAGAACCGTATAGGAACCGTATTGGAATCGTATTGGAACTGTATTGGAACCATATTGGAATCGTATTGGAACCGTATTGGAACCATTTTGGAACTGTATGGGAACTGTATTGGAACCGTATTGGAATCGTATTGGAATCGTATTGGAACCGTATTAGAATCATATTAGAACCGTATTGGAATCGTATTGGAATCGTATTAGAACCGTATTGGAACCGTATTGGAACTGTATTGGAATCGTATTGGAACCGTATTGGAACCGTATTGGAACCGTATTGGAAACGTATTGGAATCGTTATGGAACCGTATTGGAAACGTATTGGAACTGTATTGGAATCGTATTGGAATCGTATTGGAACCGTATTAGAATCATATTGGAACCATATTGGAACCGTATTGGAAACGTATTGGAAGCGTATTAGAACCGTATTAGAACCGTATTGGAACCATATTGGAATCGTATTGGAACCGTATTGGAAACGTATTGGAACCGTATGAGAACCGTATTGGAACCATATTGGAACCGTATTGGAACCGTATTGGAACCGTATTGGAAACGTATTGGAAGCGTATTAGAACCGTATTAGAACCGTATTGGAACCGTATTGGAACTGTATTGGAATCGTATTGGAACCGTATTGGAACGGTATTAGATCAAAATGGAACCGTATTGGAACCGTATTGGAACCGTATTGGAACCGTATTAGAACCGTATTGGAACCGTATTGGAACCGTATTGGAAACGTATTGGAACCGTATTAGAACCGTATTAGAACCATATTGGAACCGTATTGGAACCGTATTGGAACCGTATTGGAACCATATTGGAATCGTATTGGAACCGTATTGGAACCGTATTGGAAACGTATTGGAAGCGTATTAGAACCGTATTGGAACCGTATTGGAACCGTATTGGAACCGTATTGGAACGGTATTGGAATCGTATTGGAACCGTATTGGAACCGTATTGGAATCGTATTGGAAGCGTATTTGATCAAAATCGAAACCGTATTGGAACCGTATTTGATCAAAATAGGAACCGTATTGGAACCGTATTCGCCACTTCAAACGATCGCCACTTCAAACGATCGCCACTTCAAACGATCGCCACTTCAAACGATCGCCACTTCAAACGATCGCCACTTTCGCGCGTCTGTAACTCCCTTGTTTTTGAGTTTAAACTATTAGTGTTATACAGTTTCTGAAAGCTCTTTTCAAGGTAAATTTTTGCGTAGATTCCGAAAATCGTAGTTTCAGAGCGATGCCAGCACTCTATCATAGAGAAAAAAGCTTTGAAAATCAATTTTTGAGCAAACATTTCGAGTATCCCATCTTGTGCGTGCAGAAATGCGTCAAAAAATACCGTGTTTCTAAATATTAATATTATCATTGTGTAGCCCATGAAAAGAGCTTTTCGGAAAATGTATAACACTAATAGTTTAACGCAAAGACAAACGCAAAGACAAGGGAGTTACAGACGCGGGAAATTGACGATCGTTTTACGACGACGAGAGACCAGCACTGTAGAACGAGATCGTTATCGGCTTCAGCGTCGATCTCGTCATCAGCGTTTGCATTATTGCCGGTAGTTTCTTCTTGGTGGTCATTGATTAGCCAATCGAGCGTCTCATCAAAGCGCGAATCGTCACAGGCTTCTGCGTCGGGCAGACGTCAAACTGCTTGATGTGGAGCGACTTGAAAGATCACGAGATAATAAAATACGACTCGAAAGATCACGAGACTTTTAAAAACCAGGGAAAGAGCCGTCCTTTTTTCCCCCGTTGGCAATTTAAGGTTTTTCGTATTTTTCTCAGCACCAACCCTTCGCTTTTCACTATTTTAACTATCATTCGATGCAGAATCAAATTCCGCGTCGAATGACGCCAAAACCAACTCAAAATATAAAATCTACGAAAAGTTGTTGGCTGATTTGTCTCATAACTTTGCGTGGATACTGTATTTTTAGTTTGTTTTGGTGTCATTCGACGCGGAATTTGATTCTGCATCGAATGCATCGTCAATATAATTAAAATCGAAGAGTTATTGTTGCGGAAAACACGAAAAACCCTAAATTGACGGCAAAAAGGATTCATCAAGGAAACTGGCATAGAAAATTCTCAAATTTCTTCGAATCCTTATCAATTCTTTTGCCAGGTCGGTGGTTTGCTCGATCAAAAGGGTTATGGAGTTGGCCTTCCAAAAGGATCACCGAATCGAGCGGCAATTTCGAGAGCGATTCTCTACCTTCAAGAGACCACTGTGTTAACTGAGTTAAAAAATAAATGGTTTGTCAAAAAAAGATTACTATAGTCGGTAAGACAGGGAGGAAGACAGGGAGGAAGACAGGGAGTAAGACAGGGAGGAAGACAGGGAGGAAGACAGGGAGGAAGACAGGGAGGAAGACAGGGAGGAAGACAGGGAGGAAGACAGGGAGGAAGACAGGGAGGAAGACAGGGAGGAAGACAGGGAGGAAGACAGGGAGGAAGACAGGGAGGAAGACAGGGAGGAAGACAGGGAGGAAGACAGGGAGGAAGACAGGGAGGAAGACAGGGAGGAAGACAGGGAGGAAGACAGAAAAAGTTTCAGGTGGAAAGACGCGTCTCATTCTTGCGGGAATCACATCCGCAATCCGGACGACGATGGCGGACCGGTGGCCGGTTTGGCGTTGTGTTTGGTAAGGTTAAGCTGGACAACTGAATAGCCAAATATCTGAATAGCTGAATATCTGAAAACTAAATAACTGAATATCTGAATAGCTGAATATCTGAATATCTGAATAGCTGAATAGCTGAATAGCCAAACATCTGAATATCTGAATATCTGAATATCTGAATATCTGAATAACTGATTAACTGAATATCCGAACAACTGAATAGCTAAATATAGCTAAATATAGCTGAATATAGCTAAATATAGCTGAATAGCTTTCCAATCCTTTATCTAACTCAAAGATATTCAGTCTAAGTGTACTGTAACGAAGTCAGGTGTCTCCCTGCTCAAATTATGCTTTTAAAAACGGCTTTTCTTTCAGCTCAGCGGTCTCGTTTTCTCCACAACTCTCTCAATTCTTCAATATATGATCTCTTTGTGGCCAAGAGACGAAAAACCGATACAAGTACGCAATGAAACAAATAGAAAACAAATAGAAAACAAATAGAAATCAAATAGAAATCAAATAGAAATCAAATAGAAAACAAATAGAAAACAAATAGAAAACAAATAGAAAACAAATAGAAATCAAATAGAATCGAAAAGTGTCTAAAAAGTTACAGTATCTTATTTAAAAACAGTCAAAAAAACCCGTCAAATGGCGAGTTTTTCGGCCGAAAAAACCCATCTAATGACCGGTTTTTCGACCCGAACCCGGTCTTAACCGAGTTTTTTTACCCAACACCACTTGATCATCGTGGCGCAGTGAGGAGCGCGCTCGTCTACAACCCACACGACGCGAGTTCGACTCCCGGCTGCGTCATGACTTTTCGTTTTTCGTAAAAAAAAAGGTTAAAGCTTAAAAAACCAAAATCTCAAATGCAAAACTACACATAATTCTAAGTCTAATAAACTAAAAATCATATAAATCGGCTCAAAAAAAGAAGCCGAGAAAAGATGTCAAAAATGCAACAAAAGGAGTCGTCGAAATCGAATTTTTCAGTCAGTTCCCACCCTGTCAGCTCTTCTTTCTGTGGCCATTTTGGGTATAAAAGCGCCGCAGGAGATTCGTCGCAAAATCGGTTCGTTGAAAATCGGTTCGTTCGTTTTTGTTCAAAAAAAAAAAAAAACTAGTGCATTCCTAGTCGAGGAGTCGGCGGTAATGGCTGAAAATCGTTGCCACTCGTACTGATTCCAGGAATGCTGTACAATTAAGACTACAACTCGAATCATTTCAATCTAAAAAGACATTT
The DNA here is from genome assembly GCA_958450365.1 of Mesorhabditis belari. Lineage (NCBI taxonomy): Eukaryota > Metazoa > Nematoda > Chromadorea > Rhabditida > Rhabditidae > Mesorhabditis > Mesorhabditis belari. The sequence goes on along the minus strand of CAUEEP010000753.1, from coordinate 605,362 downwards.
GAACTCTTTTCAATCACTACGGTAGTCGTATCAATTTCTAATTTCTCATATTCTTAAATCCCTTTCGCAGGCCGTTTGGATCAAGTGGAAAGCGTTGTCGAAAGAGCGCCGAGTCGTGAGATGTCAAATGAGGTAAATTTTTAGCCAAAAAAGCAACTTTAGAGTCCAAGCGTAACACAAAATTTGCTAATTTCTAAAGAAATAAAGTATCAATGTTAAAATTTCAGAAACTCTTCCAAAATGGTGAAAGCCTCGATCGATCGTCGACACTCCGAAAAGATCGCGAGAGACGGCGAACATTGACGCTCACCGATATGAGATCGCTCGGCTTTTAGTACAAAACGAAACCACCCAAATCTACCGTAATCCTTCCTATTTTGCACTAATCAATAAGCTAGTTCATAGTTCAATCAATAAGCTAGTTCATATAAGCTTTTCCCTAAAGAATATTGCACTTTTATTCTAAATCGAATCACAAGACAAATGGTCAATAAATTCGATAAAAATTGAACTAAAAAAGTTTTGAATAAAACAATAAATAGACATTAAAAGGTAAAGCTCACAAAAATTGACTAGAAGAAGAGATAGAAGAGATTTTTCTCGAGATTCAAGCCTCGGCTTGAAATTGGACGTGCGTGAAGTTGGTCGAGATGGTCGACGAAAGTTGTGGAGTGCCCGTGCAAAGAACACAACGACCCATCACGTTGAATGGAGAACCTGAAAGAAAAACTGAAAATTTGCAATTTAACTAGCCGTTTTCGTTTATTTATCGTTACGAACCTATCAATTTGCCGATCTTCCCAATATTGAAAACGAATGTTTTCTTTAAATTTAAAAAAGGGGGGTTTAAACAGAGTGCTATTAATTTGCTGCTCGATTTTAACAGAATAGCCAAATAGTGGCTAGCAACCATAGACGATTGAACCAAAGTTGCAAATAAGCTAGCAAAAACGGCAACTTGTTTTCTAAAACCCTACCATCCGGACTGATGATAGTCCCTCCGGCTTCTCGAATGATCACCGCAGCTGCCGCCACATCCCACGCATGAATTCCGTACTCAATGTACCTGAAAACAAGTAATTAATTAGTAAGCAAGTCAGTCAAATTCTTAAAAACACCATCAATAACATCTTCTCACGATTTTATCAAATAAAACACACCCATCAACACTCCCTTGTGCAACCATCATCATGTTAATCGCCGCCGACCCAAACGAGCGATTTCTGAAAAGAAAAAGAATTAGCAAGGATAAAGTACTCTTTACTTTTACTTTACAGACATACAAACTTTATTCTAATTTTCATCATTTTCATATAATTCTAAATTTTCATATACTAATTGCAAAATGTTTCGTTAAAATCACGTTTTATGATCAATACTCAACGAACGGACCCTTGTGCATTATGTTTGAGCATAAGTGTTTGGTAGCTTTGGATGAATGATGAGATCATCTCGGGACGGCGATCCGACCCTAGTTGAGTCACCACAACCGCTGCGGAGAGATCTGGAAGAGGAGGATTTCGAAAGAAAAAACAAAATTTTTCATGGCAGCAAGTTCAAAAATATATTCTATCACCCCTAAGTTACTCTTTAAAATCAAAAGGTCAAAGTAAAAAGGCCAATTATAGCACGAAGAGTCCGTTCGATGATTTGATTTGTGACACACAGAAGAGAACATACCCTATAGTTTTAAAATTTCTAAGCACTTGTAGCTTTTTCTTGGTTCCATACGTGTGTTGACGATACTCCATAAAAATCTGTTCATCTCGAACGCACAAACGCGGACAGACACTCAATAAATCACAGGCCGGCTCTCCCTTAAGCTCACCCTCGAAATCCGGCTTGAACCAGCTTTCGTTGATTCTCGAAATTGAGATCGGTCCATTTTGCACCGAATGATTCTCTCAAGTTGTGAATTCCCAATGAGATCGCGATCACCGCTTTTGAGAGCTCTGAGAGAGAAAATTTCCTTATAAATCTGTGCAAAAACGGGGAGGGGAAATCTTAAGGAAGATTTTGTGGTTCATGAATCGTTTTCAATCAGACTTGAAACACAAAACTTAAAACATATGCAATAACGTATCCTATTGCATTCAATCCTCTTTATAAAGAAAACTCAGCCTTCGTTGCAAAAAAAAGTTCCTAACGTGTAGATAAAACCAAATTATACCTTGTGTCGACGAAGCGTGAATTGGAAAACCGTTCTTGAAGGCCCCAGTTCCAACCTAAATCGATTCGAAATTTTATTTGCCGAATGAAACCATTTCAAACCTGCGCTGTATAGAGTTCATTTGTGATCGGATTGTAAACGATTCCTCCTCGTAACTCCTTGTTTATCGAAAGTCCCACACAAATGGCAATCAACGGAATTCTAACAATAGTTCAGATGTAGGTTATTTCTAATGCTTTAGATACAGATTCTTTCTAATTCTTTCTAATGCTTTAGATTCTTACGTCAGCGTCAGCGATTTATTTGTACTAAAATTGAACAAACCTATGCACAAAATTTGTCGTTCCATCAATTGGATCGATTATCCACGTGGGCGCATCTGTCCACTCAATTTTCGCACCACCCGATACCGATTCTTCGCCAATAAATCTAAAAATCAAAATTTTTTTTTTATCGCAAAACATTTTGTAATATTTTTGCTAAATTTTCTTACTTATGATCAGGAAAAGCTGCATGTAGTCCATCAATCAGATAGCGTTCCACGGCTCGATCCGTTTCCGTCACAAGGTCAGTCTATAAACCAAGATATTCGAATTTACAAGACCACTAGTAGAATCAGTTACATCTATAGAATTTAATAAACTCACGTTTGACGATTTCGTCTCAACAGCAGAAGCGGGTTGCTCGAAAGCTTCACGAACAATCTAAAAAAAATCAACAATTAGTTTGGCTTCTGTATTAACGACTACACTAATCTAAATTTTAGGTTAAGTAAATCTTTCATTTGTTCAAAACGTTACTGATGAACTTCGGGAGCACTTTGACCCGACTTGGTCAGACCCTATTCTACGCTTGCTTTTTTCTAGCCTTGTTTTGCATTTTCTGGGGTAATCAAAGGCACTTAATCGATTGCCGCTATTTTTAGAGTATTTTGAAAAAGTTTTCACGTTGCATTTTGTCCCTCTCTTCATTTTTAAGCTTAGCAACACTGTCGAGACAAAACTCCAGATAGCTTAACAAAATCAACAATCAACAATCAACAAAAATTGTTCAAAACTTTCTAAAAATCTTATTAATAGATTCATCATGTTTGATTATCCCAGCAAAAGTAAAATAACTTTGGTAAAACAGTCAAAAAATACAAGCTGACCAAGTCGGGTCAATGGGCCCCCTTCGAAGTTTATTAGTACCAAGTTTATCAGTATTAGTAGTTTATTGGTCTTTGCAAAAAGTTCGTTAGAACATTTGGTACTAATGCACCTATGGGGGAGCCGCTTTTTTTTTGCTCGAAAACCACTTTATTAAAGGTTTTTGACTGCGCCGATTCCAAATTTTATCAAATTTTTATAGATTCTTAATTGAGCTCCTAGTTTTTAGAATAAGAAGAATAATAGAAGTTTTTCGAATTGTAGAAAATTCGCTTTTTAAACAAAAGACTTAAATCGGCTATCCAATCCACAAAATCATCGTCTGAAAACAAAAGCTTCTGGCTTAATTCGAGGAGGGTGATTTCCTTGCAATTGATTAATCGCCATCTCCGCGAGAAGAGAGAAGATTTTAAGTGTTTTTTTCGGAAGAATTTATACGATTTCTAGCAAAAGAGTGGGGGGGCTTTAGCAAGTTATAAAACGTTTAATCAGTTTCACCACTCCTAAGCTTACAAGTTTAAGCACATTATGCCTACATGAGAAGAGCCAGAATTCAATTAAAAACCTATCAAAAATTTTATCAAATTTGGAATCGGCGCAGTCAAAAAGGAGGTGGGACAAATGCGACCTTTTTTTTGCTGGAAAAGGCCTTAGGAAAGGTCGTAGAGCTTCAAAAATGCTTTCACAGAAGGGAATCGTATGCGTAGATTCCGAATTTCGACAAATCAGACCTCGCTGACACGTCAAATTTGGGCTAAAAGGCAAAAACTACGCAACTTAACGCTTTTCCGTAGTTTTTGCCTTTTAGCCCAAATTTGACGTGTCAGCGAGATCTGATTAGTCGAAATTCGGAATCTACGCATACGATTCCCTTATTTTCGAAGCTCTACGGCCTTGCCTAAGGCCTTTTCCAGCTAAAAAAGGTCGCATTTGTCCCACCCCCGTCAAAAACCTCTAATAAAGTGGTTTTCGAGTAAAAAAAAAAGTGGCCATTAGTACCGAACATTTCTACAAACCAAAATTTAGAAAACAAAGAAACAAATCTTATTGTTTCAGATCATATTGTTTTTAAAATTTCCCCAAAAAACCCTCACCCTTCCCGCCGATTTCACCAAGCCGAGCGCAGTGTTGAAGAATTTTTGCTCATCCGGATGCACGGCCGTGAAAACCATCTGAAATTAAGTGAAAAATCATGAAATTTGTCTAACAAAATCACATTGAGAATGAAATAAAAGGAAGATTTTTTCGCAGAAATAATATTTTATTCGTAGCAAAGTTGACAGAGTTGTCGAGACAAAAATGAACGCTAATTTAAGTTAATTTGTTAATTTTCTGATGAAAGCAGAAAAATGTCAAATTCGATGAAAAAAACACAGAGCACAAACTACCAAAAATCGTTTAGATTGGGGAGTGGGACAAATGCGACCTTTTTTTTTGCGCACCCGGACATTTGCGCACCTTGCCCATTAGCGCACCTTTTTCGCGTTTTAAAAAAGCTCTAAAAAGCTAATATTAATCAATTTCTATTCCAAAAGTTGTTTTTCTAGGTAATTTTAGGGCGTAGAATCGAAATTTTGACATATCAGAGCTTGTGGAAACAAACGGACGGAGTTATACAAAGAGAAAAATCGACAATTTTCTGTAATTTGATCTAGCCGTTTTGTCTTTCAAATTGGTTCCACACGCTCTGTTATGTCAAAATTTGAATTCGACACCCTCAAATTACCTAGAAAAACAACTTTTGGAATAGAAATTGGTTAATATTAGCTTTTTAGAGCTTTTTTAAAACGCGAAAAAAGGTGCGCTAATGGGCAAGGTGCGGAAAAAAAGGTGCGCAAATGTCCAGGTGCGCAAAAAAAAGGTCGCATTTGTCCCACTCCCCAAACTACCAAAAATCGTTTAGATTGCTTTAAAATTGATAAAAATCATTGATAAAAGAGCTAGCATTTATTTTCTTCGAAAACTTCATTCCAATACTCTCAAATATTCAGGTTTAAACCAATTAAACCAATACCTTTCAAATTTTGCATAATAAAACTTTTATTTCAAACATTAGCATCAATAACAAATGCGAATCAATAACAAAATATGAAAAACAAGCATACCCGATAAAGTTCACCCGTTAAAACACAAAAAAAAATGCTGCCCGTTTTGCGCAAAATTTGAAATAAACCTATAAAATAACAAAACGAACTTAAAAAAGTATAAAAACGTAACCATAAAAACAATCGAAAACTCTAAGTCAATGTAGATTTTTATGTTTTTGTAAGTATTTTCATTACTTTCCTCCGAATCGTCGCCTCATCCGACTCATCAACGGTGGAGTGATGAAAAGTTGGCCACCTAAAAGAGTTACCATTAAATGTTTATCAATTCTATAGCTTAGAAGTGATAAATTTTTCCACTACATTTTCTTTTTCTACAAAACACCAACCAGCTACTTCTTTCCAGCCACAAATTCGACCACAGAGTCTCTTCTGTTGCTTGAAGAGCTCGATTCAGGACAGCCCAGGCTCTAAAAGTGGCTTAACAATGCTTGAATTGCCTCCAATTTTTACAAAGTTACCTCCAATTTTTTTGATTCTCCGCGTAATCCAAAAACGCAAACATTGTTTGCACGATTTCCAAATGTGACGCGGGATTGTTTCTAAGAACATAGAAACAACAAGTGATCAAAGAGCTCGAAACTTACTGTATCGTGCCTTCCGCCCACAAAACCCACAGCTCATCGGCACAATGAACGTTCGGCTTCTGGTAGGGTAACATCTGAAATTTGAAACATCTGAAAGATTCACGAATTCACGGCTAAGTCACGAGTTTCACCATCTAATTGTCCAGTTTATGAAGTCAAATCTTATCTAACTTATTTCAATAAACGTAATATTCTTAAAAAACAAACATCTTTAATCCTTTGCTCGACATCTTGCAAATTGAAGCTATTCAACGTGGTAATCGTCGTTGTGATAAGCGAGCTGTTCTCCATCAACTCGTCAAGTATATCCGATAAACTAAAAAAATGTTCAGTTTATGAAGTCTTATATAACTTATTCAATCAACGTCATATTCATAAAAACAAAAATCTTTAATCCTTTGTTCGACATCTTTTGCTTAGGAATGCTTGCTTAGGAATGCTTGCTTAGGAATATTACTTAGGAATGCTTGCTTAGGAATATTACTTAGGAATGCTTGCTTAGGAATATTACTTAGGAATGCTTGCTTAGCAATATTACTTCTAAGTGCTAACGATAGATTCAAGAAATTTACCTTGTCTCGTCGTCCAATTGCCCAGATTGAGCCATAACACGTAATGCCATTTCGGCAAGAAGTGAACCCTCGTCTCCAATTCCAAATTCTGAAGCACAACCCTAAATAAATTTTTGAACAAAGTTACCTTTACTACTGCTAATTGCATATTCAATTCATTAAGCATCTTTCAGAAGCACTAACCAAAAGCTCATTCGCTAAATCCTTAACTCCATGTTGACTTGTCGGCCTCTCTGTGAAGTATTTGTGCATCAACTGGATTGCCAGCATATATTTTTGATTCTAAAATATTTTTTAAGAGAATCTACACCAAGTATTGGTTATCTAACTTTTCCTGACAACATTGACGATTGTCGATATTTCAGTAACAAGCCAACAAGTTCGAGTTCGCCCCATGCGAAGAGTGTCATCGTCACCATGTAAGCGAATTGAGCCAGCAGAGCGCTAAAGATGGGAAATGAAAAAAAGTTAACGATATCACTCACTATTAAACTAACTTATCATCCAGGCTCCATGCGCGATGAGTTTTGATTAACGTCATCGCTTGTTGGAGAACAAAATGACCTTTTGCCTTCGAAGAAACCTGAAAAAGGCAATAATTTGCAATAATTGTCAAATATATAATCAAATCAATTTATTCAAAATCTGGATTTTTTTATTGTTGAGTGACAAAACAACCAAATTAAACACAAGAAATGATAGTTTTTATTCAAAAACAAGAAAAAACCCTCACCTTTGAGACGATTGCTCTTTGCAGTATAGTATTGAGAAATATTGGCACCATGATTTTCTTCGTTTGCGTGTTCAATTTGCTAGGAGGAACGAAGTAGCGACGAGATTTCTGAATTAAACAATGATAGTGTGTTTCTTGAAGCATTAAGAACATTAAGAACATTAAGAACATTAAGAACACTCTCTGCAAATTTCCAACCTGTTTATCCGAAGCGAAGAGCCACTTTTTCGTTAACTTAAATTCACATGACTTTCGGAGGCTTTCCTCGAGTGCTAAAAGATAATGAATAAGAAAATTAATAAGATAATGAATAAGATAATGAATAAGAAGATGAATAAGATAATGAATAAGAAAATGAATAAGAAAATGAATAAGATAATGAATAAGAAAATGAATAAGATAATGAACAAGATAATGAATAAGAAAATTAATAAGAAAATGAATAAGATAATGAATAAGTTAATGAATAAGATGATGATTTAAGAGAATGATTTAAGAAAATGATTTAAGGGAATGACTTTTAAGAGAATGCTTGATTGGTATAATTTCCTTTAATTCACTTACCACAGACTTTCCCCAACTGATCCCATTGATGATGTTGAATGAGGCGATGAGTTTTCGTTAAGAACTTCGTGAAATCGTAGATGTTGCGTTGAATAGGACTAAAAAGTTATTACAAACTGAGAATGCTTTGCTCAGAAAGAATTAGGCATTAGAATTAGGAAAGAATTTTCGATTAGGCTTTTTTTTAAGAACTAAAATCTTACATCGTTCCTCGATCGTATTTGAAAGAAGAGAGAAAATATTGTGCCTCCGCCAATTTATGTTCGAATTTCCCCAAATCATACAATCTAAACAAATTGTATATGGCGTAGCCGTTTACGAAATTCAGCCGCTAACGAATGAGGGTATTTCCGGGCATCCAATCAAAAAGTCACCGACATAAAAAGTGTTCATAATACATATATTTTATAATAAATTTTTGAAATTCGCTCATTTGGTTCAGTAGAAAATTTTTTTTGAGCCCCAAAAGTTTAGGTTCAAAAATGCCCTAAAATAGCTATAAAAGATTTTCTACTCAGCCAAAAAACTTGCCTAATGGCTCATTTTGTAGCCAAATTGATGTAGATTCTTAAAGTAAAGCTACATTGAACATTTGTTTTTCAAAGCTAGGAGAAAGAGGGCGAAGAACGACTTCAGTTGAACTCGGTCGCTGTTTTCACATTTGAGAATTGTCCTGAATTTGTTCCTTGCCCTCTTTCTCCTACTTTCAACGAAAAATTGTTTTAGATGGCTTTACTTTAAGAAACTACATCAAATTGGCTACAAAATGAGCTATTAGGCAAGTTTTTTGGCTGAGTAGAAAATTTTTTATAGCTATTTTAGGGCATTTTTGAACCTAAACTTTGGGGGCTCAAAAAAATTTTCTACTGAACCAAATGAGCTAATTTCAAAAATTTATTATAAAATATATGTATTATGAACACTTTTTATGTGGGTGACTTTTTGATTGGATGCCCGGAAATACCCTCATTCGTTAGCGGCTGAATTTCGTAAACGGCTACGACATATATAAAACCAACGTTGAATCACTTACAATTTTGGTAAATTGAGTGGCACTTTCCCGTAAACATCTAAATAGTACGAGTTGATGCGACAACTAAAGGAAAACATTTTAGAACTCTTTTATTTAAAGAGTACCTCAATGATTGTTTATAGTCGAAGAAAGCGGGAATCCCATTAAGGCACATTGTTTCGCAACTCTCGATAGCGAATCTCTGAAAAATGTTAGACTTGCAAAATAAAGATCTGCTTAGATTCTTAAATCTGCTTACAACTTAAATTGCTTAGAAGCCTAGGAGCGCCAAATTGAAAAATCAAAAAGTAAGCGTAAAATTGCAGAAACTCACTCGATTATACTCATTTCTGAGACGGTGAGTTGCTTTTTCTACGTATTTCTGCATCAGTTTCAGCGTCGATTCGTCAGCTAAAGTAAAAAATGACAACACTTTAACAGGCTAAAGGATAAGAAGACTGGGCTCTTGCGTAGTTTCCGGGTAATTTGAACGAGTCGCGCACTTTGAAGGCCTATAACTTTCCCCAAAGATGATATTTTTGTTAACTTTTTATATCATTGTACAAAGAACATTTTAGGCTTTCAAATGATACTAAAGAGAGGTTGATTGGAGAATCGAATCCAAGAAAATTCGAGTCAACTCTAGGCAATTGAGGCCTATCCGATCCGAGTGTCGTTTGGCCTGGTTTTTATGGGAATGAAAAATCCAATCAAGCTCTATTTAGTATCATTTGAAAGCCTAAAATCTCCTATATTCAATGATATAAAAGGTTAACAAAAATATTATCTCTGGGCAAAGTTATAGGTCTTCAAAGCGCGCGACTCGTCCAAAATCGTTCGGAAACTACGCAAGAGTCGAATTTGATGATTTTAATGAGAAAAGAGGCACTATAAAGAAAATTTTTACACAAAGTGGTTATTTTGAGAGAGAGATTAGAGAGATTAGAAAGATTAGAGAGATTAGAAAGATTAGAGAGATTAGAAAGATTAGAGAGATTAGAAAAATTAGAGAGATTAGAAAGATTAGAGAGATTAGAAAGATTATAAGATTAGAAAGATTATAATGATTAGAAAGATTATAATGATTAGAAAGATTATAATGATTAAAAAGATTGTAATGATTAGAAAGATTGTAATGATTAGAGGTGATGCGGTAACAGGTACCTCCAGGCTCACCAGTTCCCGTACAACTACCTAATCTAGTCGGTTTTATATCATTGTATAGAGGACATTTCAGGCTTTCAAATGATACCAAATAGAGCTTAATTAGATCTTTCATTGCTATGAAAACCAGGCCAAACGACACTCGGATCGGATAGGCCTCAATTGCCTAGAGTTGACTCGGAATTTTCTTGGATTCGATTCTCCAATCAACCTCTATTTAGTATCATTTGAAAGCCTAAAATGTTCTTTGTACAATGATATAAAAAGTTAACAAAAATATCATCTTTGGGGAAAGTTATAGGCCTTCGAAGTGCGCGACTCGTTCAAAATACCCGGAAATTACGCAAGAGCCCAGTTTATCCATTTTCTTTTCAAAACTTACTTACCTATTAGATCTTCGAGCGGTATTTTCGTGGCAATATCGCAATCGTAAACGCTTCTGGAGCTCACGTCCGCATTTCCTTGCTCAGCTTCTTCCTCCTCATCGTTTCCCGCTGTTGACATCTAAAATAGTGCAATTTAACGTAAAAAATCAATCCAATCCAATCCAAGTCAAACCAAAAGAAAACTTTAAAAATCTTGAATTAACAACAAGAAATGGACTATTTCAGTCAATAAAGAAGGACTTTTCACTGAAAGCATGAAAAATAAATCAGTATTTTGATCAAATCCACTTTTTAGCAGTTAAAGAAATGGAAAAGCAAAGAAATTCTCAAAATTTTATCCAGGAATAGCGTAAAAGCTGCTATTCTTTCTTGTTGTTGACTCAAATCCCGCAAATGAATGTGGAGAAAACACGGCAACTATGTGATACGAGTAACGTTTTTGCCTCAAAAAGGAGAAAAGGGGGAAGACGAAGGCTCATCAATGGAGAGAAAAGGCACACGCATCAATTCACCGCAAAAAAGGAAAGGAATCAAGGGGAATTCAGCGATGAAATGGGCTCTTTTCTTGGAGAATCACGCAAAAAAAAGGACACTAAAACCCTATGAAATGGCTAGTAGTGCGTTCTAAAATTGCTTAAGGTATAAAAGTTAAAAAAAACCAAAATTTAGACGTGTTACACCGATTTCCGCAAGTGTTTAATCGCTTAAACATTCTTAAACACCCTAAATGAAAGAAATTTCGAAAAATCCCTTTACAGTGGTCCACAAAAGTAATGCCCCATTTGCAAAGAATTAACAATATTTTTTAAAATCAATACTTGGTTGGTCCTCGGTTTGCTTTTATCACTTCATTGAGTCGATCCTGCATGGAATCCACGAGATTCTTCAAAAGACTTTGGTGGCCCAGAGACGTTGGCCCAGAGCCCAGAGACAGGATGGTGGCCCAGAGACGTTGAATGTGAACCCATAAGGCGGCGTTTGAATCGATGTCTTTCCCTTGACTTGCGACTTCACAAATGACCAGAGATGCTCGATAACATTGATATCCGTTGACTAGGGAGGCGGATTGATCAATTTGACTCAACTTTCCGCAAACCAGCCCGGAAGTCGTGCTCGTGTACCATTCTGAAGAGTCACCACCGTTCCCATCATGAGCCTTGACTTATGTTTCGGTTCGTTGTCCTGGTAAAGCATCCATCCAGGAGGCATCGTCTGTGTGGCAAAAGGAAGCATTTTAGTCTTCATAATGTTCTTGTAGGCCACAACATCCATCGTTGAGTTGACATGAACTAACGAACCCACCGAAGTTCGTGACATAGCTCCCAAAGAAAAACAGTCAGATAACAAAATACTAAAAAGGCTCTCACCCCCAACACATTATATTTCCCCCGTTGAATTTCACCGTAGACTGAATGTACTTGAGTGTGTATCGCTTTCCAGTCGGTCGCCGAATGAGATGATTTCCGTCCGCGTGAAATAAATTGATTTTTGCCTCATCGGTAAATAACATAAATGACACTTTCGCCCAATCACGTGTTGCGCAACTTTGGTAGGTCCGTGCAAAGTCCTGCTTCCGGTGCTTAGAGTTCATCAGAGGTTTACGGGCAGCCCATCTTGCATATAATCCAGCTTGATTTAATCGTCGTCTGATCGTTTCCGGCGAAACAATGGGCAACAAATCCAGGCCAGCCAAAGCCAGGTCATATGCATATAATCCAGCTTGATTTAATCGTCGTCTGATCGTTTCCGGCGAAACAATGGGCAACAAGTCCAGGCCAGCCAAAGCCATGCTCTATGCATATAATCCAGCTTGATTTAATCGCCGTCTGATCGTTACCGGCGAAACAATGGGCAACAAGTCCAGGCCAGCCAAAGCCATGCTATATGCATATAATCCAGCTTGATTTAATCGTCGTCTGATCGTTTCCGGCGAAACAATGGGCAACAAATCCAGGCCAGCCAAAGCCAGGCCATATGCATGGCGTTTGGCCTGGCTAGCCATGGCTTCTGGCTTTTTGGAACAGCCCTGATCATTGTACATTGAATTGATTACAAAGGCTTTTTGAAAGTAATGAAAGTGACTTGAGAGAAATCATGGATCCCTATTCGCAACTGGTAAAGTTCATGGTTCATGCCACAGAAAGGCAATGCTTCCCTAAAGTGCACTTTTCGAAAGCCAATTATTTATGTCTGCTCCGCGAAAAACCAACCATTAGCTTATGGTTAAACTTTTTGAAAATGAATCACAAACTTAAAGTGCGCTTCAGAGAAACGAGACTCGTATGGAAGTTGTCTGAGAACTCGCAACAACTGAGGCTTTACATGATCGTTGATATTGTTTCACGTCGTAGAAAGGTACCAGGTCTATTCAGCTTTGAATTCTACGAAAATTGCAAAAGTTATTGGATTAAGAGCTTGTCACAAGTTATAGCTCTATAGTGTACCTAAGTGTACGCTGTTCTACTAGTTCTAAAGTATGGTTCTAAAGTCCCAGCAATACTTTCTAAGTTTTCTAATATTAAGCTTGACATCGTCGGCATCAACCCTTTCTCATTTCCTGATACGATTTTTCTTACAAACCGGAAATGATCTCGTCGACTTTCATTTCCTCAACCCCTCTCACTCGAGAAATTCCGTAAAAGTTTTTGGTCAAGAAGCAAGAAGCAATCGAAAATTCTTCTAAAACTGACGGGCACGCGACAATTTTCTCGTAGAGCTTTTTTGTGGACTGATAAGACTGAATGGGAGGCTTGTGTACACACAAAACGCTGCCCATTTCTCACAAAACGCTAAATAAGCTTAATTCTCATCACTCAAACGGCTAGCCAACGAAAACGCGTGATATGAATCGAGAAAATTTTAGCTCTTGAAATATGGCATCATCTTTGGAATTTGAGATTTGGAATTTAGCTATTTGTAAGCTAATATGGGAGATGGGAATTTTAGAGTCGGAAGAGACGAAAGAGGCTAATTGATTTAGTCATGTGAGGGTTATTGAAACTAAATTTGAGTCTTGTATGTGTCTTGTGTTCTTGAGTTGACGTTTTGTGTTGTGATCAAGGTTTTGTGTTGATGTTTGAGTTGATGTTTTGGGTTGTGATCATTGAAAGTGTGTTTTGGTCTTAGCTGCTGAGTCAACTTTAGAATAATATAATGTTTATGTTTATATTATGTTTATAATGTTTTTAATATTTTGTTAATATTTTGTTTGTTTATATTTTGTTTGTTTATATTTTGTCTGTTTATATCTTGTTTGTTTATATGGGGGTGGGACAAATGCGACCTTTTTTTTGCGCACCTTTTTTTTGCTGGAAAAGGCCTTAGGAAAAGTCGTAGAGCTTCAAAAATGTTTCCATAGAAGGGAATCGTATGCGTAGATTCAGAATTTTGACAAATCAGACCTCGCTGACACGTCAAATTTGGGCTAAAAGGCAAAAACTGCGGAAAAGCGTTAAGCTGCGTAGTTTTTGCCTTTTAGCCCAAATTTGACGTGTCAGCGAGGTCTGATTTGTCGAAATTCGGAATCTACTCATACGATTCCCTTACATGAAAACATTTTTGAAGCTCTACGGCCTTACCTAAGGCCTTTTCCAGCAAAAAAAAAGGTGCGCAAATGTCCCACCCCCATATTTGTTTGTTTATAGTTTGTTTGTTTTATTTGTTTTCTTTATAATATTTTATATTTTGCTTGTTTTATTTTGTTTGTTTATATTTCGTTTGTTTATATTTTGCTTGTTTATATTTGTTTGTTTATATTTTATTTTATATTTCGTTTGTTTATATTTTATTTTATTTATAATATTTTATATTCTCTATATCAATATAAATCAAAACCAAATAACACAAAAGAAAAAAAAATAATCAGCGCTGAGCAGTTTCCAAATCGATGCACTAGGTTAGACTTGAACATTATGCAAATTTTACAGACAAAGCAAAGAAGTTCTATAAATATTAAAAAATAAAAAGAAAAGCTAATAAAAAAGTAGAAAAAGTAAAAAGTAAACATTATAAAGTAAACATTTTAAAGTAAACATTATAAAGTAAACATTATAAAGTAACCATTATAAAGTAAACATTATAAAGTAAAAAAAAGCCCAAAAGTAAAAGCAAAAAGCAAAAGCTAAAAGCTAAAAGCAAAATTCATAAGAATTCCACTAAAATCAATCTTCAATTCAGCTAGAAACGAATCATAGCAAATCGAAAATCAAACAAAAAATAGAATTCTCAAATTCTCAGAACAAATTCTCATAAGCCTTTTTGAAAGATATGCATGTTTTGAGATCCACCACAAAACAATGTGAGACGACTTTGGCAGTCGGGGATACACACACACACACACACACACAAGAAAGAAAGCAATTCAAGAAAAAGCAATTCAAAAAAAAGCAATTCAAAAAACAAAAACAAACACTTTAAAAAAATAATCTTTGATAGAAATAATAGAAATTTGATATATCAACCAAGAAAAAAAAATCATTGTGTACAACAAAATTCGGACAAAAAACTGCGAGTTTCACTCAACAATGAACCCTCTAAACAACTTGATTTAAACTTGCCGTAAATACTGTAATAGTTCCCCCGCCCCCATAATGACAGTGCGGAGCGTTGCGACGCAAAACAAACCACCTCCATAATGACAGAGCGGAGCGTTGCGACGCAAAACAAACTTGGTTCCTTATCTCTCTAAATTTGGCTCCCTATCTCTCTAAATTTGGTTCCTTATCTCTCTAAATTTAATTCCTTATCTCTCTAAATTTGCTCGCTCTTATCGAGCGAGCTTTGAACGCGTTTTTCTCGACACTCGTTTATGCTACAATGCGCGCTTTGGTATCAAAAAATAGCTGAAATTCAGGGCTATTTTTTGATACCAAAGCGCGCATTGTAGCATAAACGAGTGTCGAGAAAAACGCGTTCAAAGTTAGACTACGCAACACCCGTCATTATCTTTGGTATCAAAAAATAGCCGAAATTCAGGGCTATTTTTTGATACCAAAGACGCATTTTTTGAAAGTATGGGCGCTTTGCAAAAAAAGAAATACTAAAAAACTTTTGCGACTACGCGACTGTACGAGGGAGGTGGGGGGTACTATTACAGTATTTACGGTAGGTATTTAAACGAACGACGCGACGCGAACGAGTATTCTTCTACGGGTCTTCAAGTTGTTTAAAAGGTTAAAAGCATAGACAGGAAATTGCAAAAAATAAAAAAGAAAATAGAATTAACTAAGCATTTGCTTGTAAATAAAACATCTATGCAACTAGGGCTTTATGGAAATTTTCCCTTATAGAAATCCGGGGGGAATTCTATAAGGGGAATTCTATAAGGGACAAATGTGACAAATGGAAATCTTTGAACTCCCAAAGGCACTGGAGATTAGAGTTTATTCCTTGCGAGTAAGTCAAATTTGAACGAGTATATAAGCCTGGCTCGTATATAAGCCTGGCCGTATATAAGCCTGGCTCGTATATAAGCCTGGCTCGTATATAAGCCTGGCCGTATATAAGCCTGGCTCGTATATAAGCCTGGCTCGTATATAAGCCTGGCTCGTATATAAGCCTGGCTCGTATATAAGCCTGGCCGTATATAAGCCTGGCCGTATATAAGCCTGGCCGTATATAAGCCTGGCCGTATATAAGCCTGGCCGTATATAAGCCTGGCCGTATATAAGCCTGGCCGTATATAAGCCTGGCCGTATATAAGGCGGCGATTTTTACACCAATTTACCGCAATAATTCTCGCTAAAAGTACGGTAATTCTTTCCAAGTTTAAAAAAAACCCATTACTCGCAAGGAACACACTCTACTGGAGATCATTGATTGATATGTCGAGAGAGCGGGAATCTGGTTGAACAGTGAAGCTGAAAACCGTCCGAGGAAGCGTCCGAGGATGCCCGAGGAACCGGAGCTCTTCAGTGATTCGAGTGACACCTAAAGAATGAAATTAGTCAATAGAAAGCCTGATAACTAAAAAGTTGTGAGTAATATTTGTGATTAACATTTGTCACTAACATTTGTGATTAACATTTGTGACTAACATTTGTGACTAACAAGGGAAGATCAACCGAGTGTGGTGACCAAATGACATGAGCCGAATGACATGAGCCGAATGACATGAGCCAAATGACATGAGCCAAATGACATGAGCCAAATGACATGAGCCAAATGACATGAACCAAATGACATGAACCAAATGACATGAGCCAAATGACATGAACCAAATGACATGAACCAAATGACATGAGCCAAATGACATGAGCCAAATGACATGAACCAAATGACATGAACCAAATGACATGAACCAAATGACATGAGCCAAATGACATGAGCCAAATGACATGAGCCAAATGACATGAGCCAAATGACATGAGCCAAATGACATGAGCCAAATGACATGAGCCAAATGACAAAAGACAAAACTCACTTTACAAGTAGTGATCCTCGAAATATTTGCGTAGCTTGCCAAGCCGATTCGTCTTGAGAAAATCTTTTGAGTCGCCAGCGGTGTGATGATGTTTTTTATGGTGGTGATGGCCATATCTAAACAAAAGCTTTAGAGATCTTGTTATCAAGGAAATTGAGCTGCCGAGCTTGAGTCTAAGCCTGAACCTAAGCCTGAAACATACTACCATTGGGTTCCAAAGCACACCGCCAAACGGGTGTCCCTTAGCTCCGAGAACCGGCTGAGATCCAGAAAATGGGGGTTCAGCCCAAACCCAAAGAGACTTAGTGCCAGGCGCTAGCCGCTAGCCTTTGCACTAAGTCCAAGCCTGAGTCTAAGCCTGAGTCTAAGCCTGAGCCTGAGCCTAAGCCTAAGCCTAAGCCTAATCCTTACTTGTGTCTGGGCACCTCTCGATCGATGGCCACTCCGGGATGTTCAGTGCTTTCCACCATTTCGCTCAAGTAGTCGTAATCTAAAACGAGAAATTGGGAATGATTTGGTGAATCTGGACTTGTTTGGACTTGTCAACCTGGACTTGCAAACAAAACTTTAAAAGTACTTTAAAAGTCAAAGTTAAAAAGTAACTTTGAAAATTCTACTCGACATTTGTTTAGCATTTTCTTCTATCCCGATCTCTTGAAAGTTCTCAATCACATAGCTATCTCATAGCTATCTCATAGCTATCTCATAGCTATCTCGTAGTTAGACCAATTTTGACTCAACTAAGGTACTTGTATTGAGCTTTAACCACTACACTTTACTTTAACCACTACGCTTTTACTTTAACTACTACAGCTTTACTTTAACTACTACACTTTTACTTTAATCACTACCCCTTAACTTTAACCACTACAGTTCCCAACTCATATTCATTTCATTCACAAACCTTTAGGCCGAGCTGAGACAAGAGCCGCTAAAGTGAGAAGAACGCAGAGAAAGGTGATCAATGTGCGCATTGTTGATTGAAGAGTTTTGAAGCGATTTGAAGAGTTTTGAAGAGTTTTTGATTTCTGAAATTTCTTCAGATAAAGATTGAACAAAATAGCTAAATTAGCTAAATAAAGATTTAGCTACTTTATTGAAAACAATAATTTGTAAAAGTCAAATTTGAAAGCATTAAGATCAAAAAAGAAAAGAGGGAGATTTAAAAACGAAAAACATAGAACAGATCACCAAAACTTGAACTATAAGAGAAGTGAAAGAGAGAAGAAGTGAAAGAAAGAAGAAGTGAAGTTCTTTCCTCAAGAGAGGCACAAGGTCATTGAGCTAGATATAGATAGATATAGTTAGAAAGCTTGTGAGTGAGTTCTGGGGGCAGTACTGATGACGGACAAGTACTGATGACGACAAGTACTGATGACGACAGCTACGTAGGCTTACTATAGCTACATTGACGGGTTAGGCTTACTATAGCTATGTTGACGGGTTAGGCTTACCGTAGCTACGTTGAAGGCTTAGGCTTACTATAGCTACGTTGACGGCTTAGGCTCAGGCTCAGGCTTAGGCTTAGGCTTACTATAGCTACATTGACGGGTTAGGCTTACTATAGCTACGTTGACGGCTTGGCTCAGGCAGGCTTAGGCTTAGGCTTACTGTAGCTACGTTGATGGCTTAGGCTTACTATAGCTACGTTGACGGCTTAGGCTCAGGCTCAGGCTTAGGCTTAGGCTTACTGTAGCTACGTTGATGGCTTAGGCTTACTATAGCTACGTTGACGGCTTAGGCTCAGGCTCAGGCTTAGGCTTAGGCTTACTGTAGCTACGTTGATGGCTTAGGCTTACTATAGCTACGTTGAAGGCTTAGGCTCAGGCTCAGGCTTAGGCTTAGGCTTACTGTAGCTACGTTGATGGCTTAGGCTTACTATAGCTACGTTGACGGCTTAGGCTCAGGCTCAGGCTTAGGCTTAGGCTTACTATAGCTACATTGACGGGTTAGGCTTACTGTAGCTACGTTGAAGGCTTAGGCTCAGGCTCAGGCTTAGGCTTAGGCTTACTATAGCTACATTGACGGCTTAGGCTTACTAT
The DNA here is from genome assembly GCA_958450365.1 of Mesorhabditis belari. Taxonomy (NCBI): domain Eukaryota; kingdom Metazoa; phylum Nematoda; class Chromadorea; order Rhabditida; family Rhabditidae; genus Mesorhabditis; species Mesorhabditis belari. Next base: position 586,458 of record CAUEEP010000753.1, on the reverse strand, counting down.
AGCTACGTTGACAGCTTAGGCTTGCTGTAGCTACAAACTTCTATGTCCAATGACCAAAACTAGAACTAATCGGTATTTCTGGATTGCTGAAAGGGTTCTGGAAATGATATTGTCGACAATCTTACTGACGACAATCAAATATTGTCGAAAATCTTAAAAATAAAACATAGACATAGACTTTTTCTAAGAAAAAAAAAAGAAAAAAAAAGACATTTTCTCGAAGTTCTCTGAACTCAGAGGAATGTTGACTAAAGCGCGCGAAAAGGAAACGAAAAATTTGAGAAAAGAGGCGGGGAAAAGAAAGGGGAGTGGTTTGGGGAAAGATGGTTTTGGGGGAAAGATCTGGCCGAGTGCCACTCAACCTGGTACCGCTCGGCAGGGGCGGAGCCAGCTCTAGTTTTCTCAGAGAAAAGTCAGAGATAGGATTTTCTTGAGTCGGCCTTGAACAGTCTCTGTGTTCCAAGCACAACGAATGGCACGAAGGTGAAAGTCGAGGGGAAGAGGAGGAGCAATGGAGCAATGGAGCTTCTAGCAATGGAGAAATGGAGCTTCTAGCAATGGAGCAATGGAGCTCCTAGCAATGGAGCTCCTAACAATGGAGCTCCTAGCAATGGAGCTCTTAGCAATGGAGCTCTTAGCATGGAGAAGAACAGAACAGAACAAACAGAACAACTGAAGAGTCCAATAGAAGTACTGTAAGTTCTGGAAATCTTCGAAAGAACTGGACGCTTACAGTACCCAGGGCGGGGATCGAGCTTATGAGGCCAGTTACAGTCTACTGTAGGCTACTGTGGCTTCAAGGACTTCAAGGACTTACAAGGAAAGACCAAAAACCGAAAAAATGCTGCGACTATGGGCAGAATTTGATGCTGATTCCGAATATGTATTCCGTTTTTGCTAAATGACAATCTGTGAGGAGTTATAAGTCTCTAAAGTTTGTTAGGAATCTGAAAATGTGATCGTTTGGGTCTTAGGAACGGCATTTGGGCGGCCTTCTGGCGGACGGGTCTGGTGCAGCTGTGGCCGAGTGGTAGCGCGCTCGTTTCTGCGACCGCACAGAGCGAGACCTCATAAGTTCGATCCCCGCCCTGGGTACTGTAAGGGTGTAAGGGCTCTGTAAGTACAAGGAGTACTGTAAGGGCTTCTGTAAGTACTAGGAGTACTGTAAGGGTTACTGTAAGCACTAGGAGTACTGTAGGATTTCCACACACGCTACTTTAGCTTTGTAAACGCAAGCTATCTGGCCTACCTAGCTTACAATGGCTTACAGGAACCAGGAGGCGAATGTTTAGCTAAACACAAAGTATACAGATTGCTTGATTGCTTACAGTACTCCTAGTACTTACAGTAACCCTTACAGTACTCCCTGTACTTACAGAGCCCTTACAGTACTCCTAGTACTTACAGTAGGCAAATACTCAACCCATAAAGCTCAGATCCGCTACGGGCAAGTCTACAACCTCAAAAAAACAGCTCAACAGCTCAGCTTGAAAGCTGAAAGCAAAAATAGCATTTCTAGAAGAAATCTCAGAAAAAAAGAAGTCTTTTCCTGGTCTTTCGTTGATTTTTCGTTGATTCTTGTCGCTTCCCGAGGGTTTCAAATCTCTCAAACAAATTTCCCAATCAAATTAGCGCGTACCTGTTGCACGCACAGTCGCCGCGTGCGTTTTTTTGAGCGTTTTGTTTCAAAAAAAAACCCATGCAGAACTTGCAAATTGCAAAATTTCAACTGAAAACGAATGAGAATTTTCGAATTCTCATGGATTTTGATGAAAAAAGATTGTAATCATTGGAGATGATGCTATAAAAAGTGCCAGGTACTCCCTAAGTACTTTCAGGCTCACCGTTTCCCATCCAAATACCTAATCTAGTCAGCTAATCAGCTAATCAGTTTTTTTTTTGGAATAGACAATGACTTTTTGGATTTAGCGTAGTCTAGATGAGGAATCTATTTAAACAAGTTTACTAGAAAGCACAAAGCACTCCGCAAAACGTATCCATTAGATAGCGTGTGTTCCAGAATGCAACTTTGATTAGATGGATATAGAAGAATTCAACAGTATGCCCAAGATTCGGGGGTGTTCTCGAAATTGGGTAACTGAACCAAAAGAAAATGATGAAAAGCACCCCAAAAGCCATTTATTAAATAGTGTGCGTTCCAGAATGCAACTTTGCTTCAGGGAAATAGCAAGGTTCAACAGTGTGCCCAAAATTCAGGGGTGTTCTCGAAATTGGGTAACTGAACCAAAAGAAAATGATGAAAAGTACTCAAAAAACCATTTGTTAAATAGTGTGCGCTCCAGAATGCAACTTTGCTTTAGGGAAATGGCAAGGTTCAACAGTATGCCCAAGATTCGCGGTTGTTCTCGAAATTGGGTAACTGAACCAAAAAAAAATGATGAAAAGTACCCCAAAAGCCGTTTATTAAATAGTGTGCGTTCCAGAATGCAACTTTGCTTCAGGGAAATGGCAAGGTTCAACAGGGTACACGCGTTTCATTCACTTCAAGGCTAAAAGACGACCCTGTGGTAGGCCTGGCTTGCTGGCTCGGTAGGCCTGGCTTGGCAAAGGCATACGGTAGGCCTGGCTGGGCAAAGGTATACGGTAGGCTTGCCAAAGGCATACGGTAGGCCTGGCTGGGCAAAGGTATACGGTAGGCGTGCTAAAGGTATACGGTAGGCGTGCTAAAGGCATACGGTAGGCCTGGCTTGACCTGGTTCGGGCAAAATCGGTTTCCTGACGAAAACCTGGACCTGAGGGAGGCTTTGACTTGACATTTGCCAGAGTTACAAGCCTTAGGCTTTAGTTAGTCTAGAATTCAAGCGTCAAAGCCAGCCAAAGCCAGCCAAAGCAAGCCAAAGCAAGCCAAAGCAAGTCAAAGCCAGTCAAAGCAAGCCAAAGCCAGCCAAAGCAAGTCAAAGCCAGTCAAAGCAAGCCAAAGCCAGCCAAAGCAAGTCAAAGCCAGTCAAAGCAAGCCAAAGCCAGCCAAAGCAAGTCAAAGCCAGCCAAAGTCAGTCAAAGCCAGCCAAAGCAAGTCAAAGCCAGCCAAAGCAAGCCAAAGCCAGCCAAAGATCAAAGCAACTATTGTAACGTACTAGTAAAGAAGAAGTACAGTAGAATTTAGACTCAGACACTCGGTCTGAGTGTTGAAGAAAGTTGTGACAAAAAGGTGAACATTCAGAGCTGTCTATTTATCGGAATGGGACACCCCGCCCCCTTTGAATCAAGGCGGATTTTGGAAAAAGGCCAATGGAAAGGCGGGGCTTTTTGGATAGAGAAAATGGGAAAAAAAATGGGAAATTGAGCCAAAAAAAAGAAAAGAAAAAAAAGAAAAGAAAAAGCTAAAAGAAAAAGATATTTTCGCGACAAAAAAACTGATGTAAGAATGGGAATGGGAAAAGTCAGAGGAAGTGAATTTCGGAGAGAGATCTTCGGCTCGTTTTTTTGTGTGGCATTGAAAAGAATTGGGAACGGTTGATGGGAGAAAAAACGTGATCCGAACGTTGGCGGGTTGTTCGTTTGCTCTGTTTTTGTGTTCGAGCAAATTGAGCAAAACACGATTGAGCAAAACACGTGCTGGTAAACAAGGAGAAAGAAAGAAGTGCTGGATTTGGACTGAAGTTTCTTCTTGGATCTGTTGTTGATCTTGGATCTGTGTGATCTTGATTTGAGCGCTGGATCTTGAATTTTGCCTTTCTAGACTGGCACTTGGGTTACTGGGTTTGAATTGGGATTGAATTGGGATTGACTTAGTTTGACTTGGGTTTGAATTGGGCTTGAATTGGGCTTGACTTGGTTTGACTTAAGCAAAGTTGCATTCTGGAACACACACTATCTAATGGATACGTTTTGCGGGGCACTTTTCATCATTTTGTTCTAGTTCAGTTACCCAATTTTGAGAACAACCGCGAATCTTGGGTATACTGTTGAACCTTGCCATTTCCCTGAAGCAAAGTTGCATTCTGGAACGCACCCTATTTACTAAATGGCTTTTGGGGTATTTTTCATCATTTTGCTTTGGTTCAGTTACCCAATTTTGAGAACAACCGCGAATCTTGGGTATACTGTTGAACCTTGCTATTTCCTTGAAGCAAAGTTGCATTCTGGAACGCACACTATTTAATACATGGCTTTTTGAGTACTTTTCACCATTTCTTTTTGGTTCAGTTACCCAATTTCGAGAACACCCCCGAATCTTGGGCACACTGTTGACCCTTGCCATTTCCCTGAAGCAAAGTTGCATTCTGGAACGCACACTATTTAATAAATGGCTTTTGGGGTGCTTTTCATCATTTTTTTGGTTCAGTTACCCAATTTCGAGAAAACCCCCGAATCTTGGGCATACTGTTGAATTCTTCTATATCCATCTAATCAAAGTTGCATTCTGGAACACACACTATCTAATGGATACGTTTTGCGGAGTGCTTTGTGCTTTCTAGTAAACTTGTTTGAATAGATTCTTCATCTAGACTACGCTAAATCCAAAAAGTCATTGTCTATTCCAAGAAAAAACTGACTAGCTGATTAGGCTGGCTAGGCTAAGCTAGGCTAGGCTAGGCTAGGCTAGGCTAGGCTAGGCTAGGCTAAGATAGACTCGACTAGGCTTAAGCTAGGCTAGGCTAGGCCAAACTTAGCATTCCCCCAAGCTTTCAATAACTACTAAATCAAGATGCAAATTGCTTTCTCTTACGGCAAAATCGAAAAGATTGGGGTCAAAGGTGGACAGACTCACCCGCATCATTGTGCAAACAATAGCCTTTTTGGCAACGTCAGCTCCACTCAAAAAAGGCTATCATTATGAGGGAACGTTGACCCCCGTTTGGATGAAAGAACTGGAGGGGAAACCCTTAAGGGTGACCTCTGCCCCTTCGTGCCATGCCCTGCCAGTGACCCTAGCCTAGATAAAGATCAAAGAATCAGCTATAGCTAGGTGAGGATCTGAGAAAGGTCCAGTAGACCTGAGGAAGGGGTCCAATAGTTGGACGAGAATCTAGATTCCTAAGGCTCTCAGGGTCCAAGGGTCCAGGTCCAAGGGTTCAAATCCAGAGTCCAGTTTCTAGAGTCCAGGTTCTAGAGTCCAGGTTCTAGAGTCCAGGTTCTAGAGTCCAGGTTCTAGAGTCCAGTTCTCTAGGCTTCAGGGCTGGAGTTCTAGGGTTTCCTGGGGTCTCAGGAATCCCCATCTAGATATCTAGGCTCCAGAGGCCCCAGGACCCTGGACCCAGGCAACCCTGGACCTTAAACCCTGAACCCTTAAACTCAGGGTTCAGGGTTTAAGGTAGAGCCCTCAGAAGCCTAGTACTAGAATTGGCTAGTACTGTAGCTTCAGGGTTATGGTAGGTTCTAGAGAACAGGCTTTACAAGTTCTAGGGTTCTCTGGAACTCCTGAGACCAGGAAACTTGGGAAAGGAAACCCCAGGAAACCAGGAAACCCTAGAATTCTAGCCCTGAAGGGATCCGGAGCCTGGAACCCTGAAAGCCTTAGGAATCCGGACCGTGTGGGTTCCAGCCACTGGTCTCCAGGTTTCTCAGATCCACAGGTAGCTCTAGCTGAATCTAGCTGTATCTAGCTCTAGCTGGCTGTAACTGGATCGTTGTTCTTCACTATAGAGCTGAAACTCAGCAGTAGCTGGAAGGTCAGTAGTAGGTCACTGGGTTAAACAGTATGTAAGTCAAGATTTCTGCAAGCCTAAGGCTTAGGGTCCTCAAGGCTTAGGACCCTCAAGGCTTAGGGCCCTCAAGGCTTAGGGTCCTTTTGCTAGGGTACTGTAGCGATATTCTAATGATATCACAGGATCGTTGGTTCTTCAGGTCACTGGCTTACTGTACTAGAAGTTATATGATTTAAGCTAATTTTTGATTGAAGTCCTTAAGAAGTCCTGTCTTCTGAAGTCCTTCTGATTGAAGTTTTTAAGAAGTCCTGTCTTCTGAAGAAAAGATTCTTTAAAAGGTAGATCCAGTAAAAGTTTAGCAAAAAAATTGCACAATAGGGAAGGATTTTCAAAAAAAAATGTTGAAATCTGGTGAAAAAGGGATGATTGAGAGAAAAGAGGAGACAAATAAATACGGTCAAATGGGTGGAAAAGGTCAAACGAGGCGGGAAAGGTGAATGAATGGGAAAGAAAGGGGAAGAAAGGTAAAGAAAGAGAAAGAAAGGGAAAGAAAGGGAAAGAAAGAGAAAGAAAGGGAAAGAAAGGGAAAGAAAGGTAAAGAAAGGTAAAGAGAGGATTTCGTCACATCCACCTGTACCTACACAAAAAAGTGGGCCGTGCCAAAGTGGGGGATGGCACCGAAGGGGGAGGGGAGGGGGAGGACAAGGAGGATAAGGCGCAACAGGACTGGGTGACAGGACCGATCTTATATCGATGGTTTGCCTGTGAGGACCTCTTTTGAATTAATGGCCAACCAAATCAAATCAAGTGCATCACTTTGTTCCATCACCTGGGCTAAGCTTTGGCCTTACCTGGCTTGGAAGTTGGTTTTAAGTTAGGAAAAGTTGGCTAGCCTAGACTAGCCTAGACTAGGCTCTAGACAATGTACGGGGACTGGACTAGGCACTGGACTAGGCTCTAGACAATGTATTGGGACTGGACTAGGCACTGGACTAGGCTCTAGACTAGGCTCTAGACAAGTACTGGGGCTGGAACTGGACTAGGCACTGGCCTAGGCTCTAGACAGCATACTGGAACTGGACTAGGTACTGGACTGGGCTCTAGACAACGTACTGGGACTGGACTAGGCACTGGACACTAGACTAGGCTCTAGACCAGGCTCTAGGCGCTGGACTGGGCTCTAGACAACGTACTGGGACTGGACTAGGCTCTGGACTAGGCTCTAGACAATGTAATGGAACTAGTCTAGGCTCTAGACACTGGACTAGACTCTAGACACTGAACTAGGCTCTAGACAACGTACTGGGACTGGACTAGGCTTTGGACTAGGCTCTAGACAACGTAATGGAACTGAATAGGCTCTAGACACTGGACTAGGCTCTAGACACTGAACTAGGCTCTAGACAACGTGCTGGGACTGGACTAGGCTTTGGACTAGGCTCTAGACAACGTAATGGAACTGAACAGGCTCTGGTCTAGGCTCTAGACACTGGACTAGGCTCTAGACACTGAACTAGGCTCTAGACAACGTACTAGAACTGATCTAGGCTCTAGAAAGAAAATTCTCTGTAGCAACCTTTGCACTAAAATCTCCACAGTTTACCAAAAATCCAGAGTTTTCCCATGATCAAAGAAATCTGTCAAGGAAATGTGTCTCCTTGAGCCAAGTAGGCTGGCACCGGGCCACCCTTCAGCCTGGACAGTGCCCCCTTTTCTCTCAAAGAACTGTCTGACCTCTTCTCTCTCTCTTTTTATGATCGTTTTTTTTTTCTTTGAAGGTCATCTTGGCATCATCTTGCCAAAGAGAATGACTCATATCGTCTCTTTTCTTTTTTCCAAGATTAGAAGATCGACAATTGAGCAATTCTAATGTTTTGTTCGAAAGTTTTCGAAAGTTTTCGAAACTATTTCTTTGAGTTTTTGCGGAATTTCGAAAGTTTCTTTTAGAAAACAGCTATTTTTCGGTGGATTTCGATGAGTTTAAGCGGACAATTTCAACAATTTCAACAGCTTTCATCAAAGCTCAAAAAGCTAAGCTCAAAAGAAAGCTCTCTAAGTTTCTCTAAGTTTCTCTAAGCTCTAAGCTCTAAGCTCTAAGCTCTAAACTCTAAGCTACCAGAGCTCGCAACTCTAGGATCTTTTTGTGTAGCTGATTTGCGTAGCTGTCTGGGTTGCTGATGGAGCCTAGCTAGCTAGCTAGATCTGGCTACTTGGGTTTTGTGGTGACTCTGGCAAGCTTGTCTAGACCTTGAAATTGACCTGCTCTAGCCTGGCTAGAGCTTTGCTAGATCAAGCCTAGCTAGATCAAGCCTAGCTAGATCAAGCCTAGCTAGATCAAGCCTAGCTAGAGCTAGAGCTAGCTAGATGAAGCCTAGCTAGAGCTAGAGCTAGATAGATGAAGCCTAGCTAGAGCTAGAGCTAGCTAGATGAAGCCTAGCTAGAGCTAGATAGAGCTAATCTAGCCAGCAGTATCTGGGCCAGCCTAAAACTCGTTCTGACCTAGCTTCTGAACTAACAACGAGTGGCCAACCGACCCAGCTCACTAAAACAGATCTAAGGCTTAACCAGAGCCTTGTAGGCCTATAGCTGATCTGGCTTAGCCTACAAGTAGCTGAGCTAACCAGGAACAAGCTTCAGCTTGAGCTGTCTAGGGAAGCTTGAGCTGTCTGGGGAAGCTTGAGCTGTCTGGGGAAGCTTGAGCTGAGCCAGAAACAGGCTCAAGTCTGATCTAGATCTGTCTGTCTGGTTCTGGCCGGCTTTTACTGTTAATCATCCAGACATTGTAATCGCATTTGGCTCAGTTTCGCTTGATCCTCCTCTCGCAAATCTCTCTTCCTCTCTCTATTAGAAAGCGAAGGTTTTAGTGGATCAGAAGTTTGTTTACGAGTTGTACTGACAGTTCTTGTACCGAGAGTCTACTCATCGACAGTCTACTCGTCGACAGTCGACAGTCTAAGAGCTTTAAGAGAATACTAGAGGTATTTTATTGAAGATAAACTTTAGCGGAAAAGAAAAAACGATGAAAAAACGATGAAACGATGAAAAAAACTTCCAAGAAAACATATTTTCAGACTTTTTCTTTCATTTTTCTTCATTTTTCTTTATTTTTCTTTATTTTTCGGTAAAATCCTTGTCAGGCGATGAGCTTAAAGCAAAAAAAAAGGCGATTTTCGATAAGATAAGATGAGATAAGATGAGAAAAAGTCACATAAAAACTCCATGGATTATCGTTCGAAATGAACGATCAAAGGAATAGACGAAATTGACGTTATTTTTAGTTATTTGAAGATAGTAGCGATCATTTTCCGGGTAGAAAATCGGATTATTGTTGTTTGTTAAAGATAATCCATAAAGCTTACGCTTTTTTGAGCGCCTTTGAATCTTATCTGAAATCTGATCAGCGCAGAATCCTATTTGATTTGATTTGATTTTGAAAATGCCGATAATTGCGAGAGGACTCGAACCCGTGGAAAGAATAGATCGTTCGCTTTGTAGCCAAGCCTCTTATCCACTCGGCCGTAATATGAATCAGAAATGAAAATAAATCAAATATATTCGATTTAGCTTCGTTAAAATCAAAAAAAGCAAAGAAAATTGCGTGGAGAGGACTCGAACCCGAGCAACGAATAGATCGCTCGCTTTGTAACCAAGACCCTTAACCACTCGGCCATCAGCTCATCTCAACCGGCCCGCCGAAAAGCCTTTTATATCGCGACGTCAGGCAAGAAAGCCTTTTAAGATGTTGAAAACTATAACTCGTGAGTATTTATCGCATTTTAATCATCTGGTCGCCAGGCACTGGTGGCCGAGTGGTATTGGGTTAGAATACAAGGCAAACCCTCTCGAGTTCGAGTCCGCTCTTGGACTTTTTGTTTTAAAAGGTGAATGTTGTTGATTTCAAAGAAATGCCAAAAAAGGGATAGGATTTTGATCAGTTTAATCGACTTGGTGTGAAACTCTGTGCACTAGAAGGGGTGCATTTACAAGTGAGCTCAAAGTACGCCCAAAGTACGCCCAAAGTACGCCCAAAGTACGCCCAAAGTACGCCCAAAGTACGCCCAAAGTACGCCCAAAGTATGCCCAAAGTACGCCCAAAGTACGCCCAAAGTACGCTCGAAGTACGCTCAAAGTAGGCTCAAAGTACGCTCAAAGTACGCTCAAAGTACGCCGGAAGTACGCCGGAAGTACGCTCGAAGTACGCTCAAAGTAGGCTCAAAGTACGCTCAAAGTACGCCGGAAGTACGCCGGAAGTACGCTCGAAGTACGCTCAAAGTAGGCTCAAAGTACGCTCAAAGTACGCTCAAAGTACGCCGGAAGTACGCCGGAAGTACGCCGGAAGTACGCTCAAAGTACAAAGTACGGTCAAAGTAAAGTACAATGTACGCTCAAAGTAAAGTATGCTCAAAGTACAAAGTACATTACTGTACTCTGATTGACTAGAATTTCATTGGCATTCCCTTGAAATCAAGATCAATCACCTTTAACCAAGCCTACCTCTTTGCGTACTTTGTACTTTGAGCACACACAGCATAGTTCCTATTTAGTTCCTTTAAAGCTCCTTTAAAGCTCCTTGAAAGGTCCTTTAAAGTTCCTTTAAAGCTCCTTTATAGTGCGTACTTTGCCTAGCGTGCCGAAAGGGTTGAGCCAAAAAAAGTTGTGTTTAAAGAACTAGAGCTCAAAGTAGACCAGAAAAAAGAAAAATCTCCTGGGAGTTTTACGATATAAATTAGCACTATTTATGGCCAAAAAAGAACTAATTGCAAAAGGGAGAGTCGTTTTTAAAAAAAAAAAAACCTTTCGTCGAAAGGAAACATTTCTCCCCGAAAATAGTCATCTTTTTTTTGTGAAAATTTTCTTGGAAACCATTTGTAATCTTTCGATTTTGTGAATTGAAGAGTAAAAAGAAGAGAAAAATTATTTGGGAATCATCAAAAAAATACAAATTGAGAAATGAAAATTGAGAAAAAACAAGGGAAAATCAACCGAGTGTCCAAAATGAGCCATTTTTTTTTTTCCTTACCGTGCTTTAAAGCTTCAGAACTTTGTCTAGAGATTATATCATTCAAAAGCTTTTATATTATTGAATAGAGGAGATTTCAGGCTTTCAAATGATACCAAATAAAGCTTGATTGGACTAAAGAATCTCGAGAAAGACGGGGACAAATCAAGAGACCGAAGACCGGGTGCTCTGAATGAGAGGCCGGGGTTTAAAGCTTCAGAACTTTGTCTAAAAACAATATTATCCAAAGACTTTAATACCATCGAATAGAGGAGATTTCAGGCTTTCAAATGATACCAAATAAAGCTTGATTGGACTAAAGAATCTCGAGAAAATTGGGTGAGAAAAACTCGAATGAAATTCATGTCGCATGAACTCGAACGATTACCAGGACGTTCTTTAAAAGCTTATAACTTTGGCTAGAGATCATATTATCCAAAACCTTTTGTATCATTAAATAGAGGAGATTTCAGGCTTTCAAATGATTCAAAGTAGAGATTGATTGGACTAAAGACTCTCGAGAAAACTGGGGACAAACCAAGAGACTGGAGACCGGGTACTCTGAACGAGAGACCGTGGTTTAAAGCTTCAGAACTTTGTCTAGAGATAACCTCATGCAAAAGCTTTAATACCATTGAATAGAGGAGATTTCAGGCTTTCAAATGATACCAAATAAAGCTTGATTGGACTAAAGAATCTTGAGAAAATTGGGAGAGAAAACTCTCGACCCAAATCGCATTCCTCTTTCAGTTTCGCTGTTGTTTAACAAGGATAGGCTGGCTAAATGACATCACCTATAGACCATTCGACGCAGAATTTCATGCTCATTCCGAATCTGCTTTCCGTTTTTCCTTTAGAGCACTGGGTCAAAAGCTTTAAGCGCTCAAAGTTTTGTATCGAGTAAAGAAGTTTAAAGTTTTCCCGGAATTCAAAAACGTTCAAAATTTTTCATGAAAATTTGTGGGGATTTGATGGGAGTGATTCGGGCTCGTTATCTGTATTAGTGGTATGCCAGATGCGATACGATTGTGTAGGGAACACACATAGCACTAAAACCTAAAAATGGAAAGCGAAAAACCACCTACCGGGGTCGAACCAACGAGCCGACTCGATCCTTTCGCCTTGTATCCTAACCCACTACCACTCGGCTTTGCTGCAAGCGTTTAGGCCGCAGAAAACAGGGTTCTAATGTCGCGCTTTGGTTTTTGACGGTCCCTTGTGAGAAAATGAAAATTGCCTAAGCACTAATCTTTCAAAGTTTTACGGGGATTTTGAAAAGGCGTCTTAAAAGCCCTTTCATCGCTGCCGGTCTCGTTGCACCTTTGGCCGAGTGGTTAGCGCGCTTGGTTACCAATCCACCGTCTCATCTACTTATCCGAGTTCGATCCCGGCATCTTCTTTTTCTTTTCTTAAAGCCGCCTTAAAACTCCTTTCACCGCCCGGGTTCGCATTGCACTGTTGGCCGAGTGGTTAGGGCGCTTGGTTACCAATCCACCGTCTCATCTACCTATCCGAGTTCGATCCCGGCGTCCTCTTTTTCATTTCTAAAAGCCGCTTTAAAAGTCCTTTTAATCGTCCCCGGTCTCGTTGCACCGTTAGCCGAGTGCTTAACGAGCTCGAGTGGCTAACGAGCTCGAGTGGCTAACGAGCTCGAGTGGCTAACGAGCTCGAGTGGCTAACGAGCTCGAGTGGCTAACGAGCTCGAGTGGCTAACGAGCCCGAGTGCTTAACGAGCTCGGCTACCAATCCACCGCCTCCTCTACCTCTAGTTCGACTCCAGCATCTTCTTTTTCTTTTCTCAAAGCTCTAAAAGCTTTCTTGCAAGACAAAACTTTGTAAGAAAACCTTTACGAATTTTGTCATAGCTACAATTTGAGAAAAAATCTTCAAAAAAAAATCTTCAAAAAAAAATCTTCAAAAAAAATCTTCAAAAAAAATCTTCAAAAAAAATCTTCAAAAAAAATCAAAAAACGTGAGAGTAGACAAATTCAGACAAATTCTCACGTGTTTTTTCCCAGTGGGGTACAATTGAAACGTAGGGACCGTACCGTGGACGTGTCAAACGGAAACGAGGCTTTTTTTGTTCTTTTTTTTTTTTTTTTGCTGATTTTCATATAATTTATGGGGGGAAAAAGTGAAAAGTGAGGCTAATAAAGGAAATTTTTTTTTAAATCGCCAATTTGGAGGGGAAAATTTGGCAAAATCGGGTTGTAATTTGGGGAAAATTTGGGAAAATTCGCGTTTAAACAAGAACAAAAAAAAGTTTTTTGTTAAAAGCAACGGTTTATGGTGGGTTTTAAAGCTAAAGAACTCAAATTTACGTTTCAGAAACGAAAGCTTTACTTTGCTTTATGAATTTGAATTTATTAGAACTGAAAATTTGATGTTTTCAAGTTCCGGAAAGTCCAAAATCCTCATTTCTATCGTAATCCTGGTAAATTAGCTATCGTAATGGGTAATTATTGGCTCCAAATTGGCTAATTATTGGCCAAATTAGCCAAATTGTGATTGGCTACGGTTTCAGATGAAATTTGAACTCATTAGACTCGAGAAAACATCAAAAACATCAAAAAACATCAAAAAATAAGATTTTTGGCCAATCTGGAACGCAAAATAGACTTTCTGTTAGAAAAATTTGCGACTACAGTAATACCTGTGACCTCAAGGCTACAGTAGTACTGTACTCTATAGAATTGCTCTAGCTTCAATCTTTTTCTAACTAAAAATGCGTGGTGCGTTCCAGATAAGTGAAAAACCTTGTTTTCTAGTCTATTGGACACTAGGCATAAGCCAAATGACTTTGACTTTCTGACTACAGTAATACTGTACTCTATAGAATTGACACTTCCAATCTTTTTCTAACTAAAAATGCGCTGTGCGTTCCAGATAAGTGAAAAACCTTGTTTACTAGCCTATTCGAGCGTTGGTATAAGACAAATAGCCTTGACTTCTTGACTACAGTAATACCGTGCTCTATAGAATTGATATTTCCAACATTTTTTTAACTAAAAATGCGCCGTGCGTTCCAGATAAGCGAAAAATCTTGTTTTCTAGTCTATTCGAGAGCAGCCATAAGCCAAATAGCCTTGACTTCCTGACTACAGTAATACTGTACTCTATAGAATTGCTCTAGCTTCAATCTTTTTCCAACTAAAAATGCGCTGTGCGTTCCAGATAAGCCAAAAGTGATTCTTTTCTAGTCTATTCGACAGTAGGCATAAGACAAATGACCTGTGACCTCATGAGTACAATACTGTACGCTATAGAATTGCCCTAACTTCAATCTTTTTTTAACTAAAAATGCGCCGTGCGTTCCAGATAAGCGAAAAACCTTCTTTTCTAGTCGATTGGACACTAGGCATAAGCCAAATGACCTTGACTTCCTGACTACAGTAATACTGTACTCTATAGAATTGACATTTCCAACATTTTTCTAAAGTTCAACTTTTTTGCTTAATTGATCTTGATTTCAATGGAATGAAAAACAAGGGAATTTCAGAGGAATTTCAGAGGAATTTCAAAGGAATTTCAAAGGAATTTCAAAGAGATTTCAAAGAGATTTCAATGGATTTCCAATTGGTTTCCAATTGATTTCCAATAGAATTCCAATAGAATTCCAATAGAATTCCAATAGAACTCCAATGGCTAGCTGGGATCGGTAATGGCTAGCTGGGATCGGCAATAGCTAGCTGGGATCGGTAATGGCTAGCTGGGATCGGCAATAGCTAGCTGGGATCGGCAATGGCTAGCTGAGCTATTCTTAACCCTGCTCTCACCCTGTTTTTTGTATCAATCTTTAGAAAGTCTCCTTCCTCCCTCAAATCCTTTATCCAATATCATCTTTCATATTTAAAGAAAGATTTTCGGCATCTTTATCTTGTTAATCCGATAGTTTTTTAAAGAAAAACTGCTCATTGAGTAGTTTTCATCGGAGAAACCAGGTCAACTCGTGTTTTTCTCGATCGAAAAAGAAAAGAAAAGAAAAGGAGAAAATCCCTGTCTCGTAATGTCAAAAAAACCTCAAAACATCAAAATATTTTGCCCAAATCAAATCAAAAAACAAAAATGACCATTTTGGAGTGAGGAGATCAGATTTCAGAGTTTTATCGTAAAGGGGTTAGGACAAGGACAGGGTCAAAACTCTGGGTCAGAGCCAATGACAAGATCAGGAGCAAGATCAGGAGCAAGACCAGGGACACGACTAGGGACAAGAACAGGAACAAGAACAGGGACCAGAACAGGGACAAGAACAGGGACAAGAACAGGGAAAAGGCCAGGGTCAGAGCTAGGATCAAGGCTAAGGCCTAGATCAGGCTCAGGCCAGGACCAGGCTCAGGCCGGGGTCAGCGCCCGGATCAGGCTCAGGCCTAGATCAGGCTCAGGCCAGGACCAGGCTCAGGCCGGGGTCAGCGCCCGGATCAGGCTCAGGCCTAGATCAGGCTCAGGCCAGGACCAGGCTCAGGCCGGGGTCAGCGCCCGGATCAGGCTCAGGCCTAGATCAGGCTCAGGTCAGGATCAGGCTCAGGCCAGGATCAGGCTCAGGCCGGGGTCAGAGCCAGGATCAAGGCCAGGGCCAGGATCATGAGCAAGATCAGGTCAGGACCGCCAAATCAGGTTAAATGTAGGCAGACCAGGTCATGGAAAGGTCGGGGGACAAGCCAGGGGCAAGACCAAGGCCTAGATCAAGGTCAGGGCCAGGATCAGGGTCAAGATCAGGGTCAGAGTCAAAGCCCAGATAAGCGAAAAACCTTGTTTTCTAGTCTATTGGACACTAGGCATAAGACAAATAGCCTTGACTTCTTGACTACAGTAATACTGTACTCTATAGAATTGACACTTCCAATCTTTTTCCGACTAGAAATGCGCTGTGCGTTCCAGATAAGCGAAAAACCTTTTTTCCCAGTCTATTCGATAGTAGGCATAAGACAAATGGCACTCGATCAAAATAAACTATCACAGTTAGCAATTTTTTAATTGTTGTCTACACCTTTTGCCTAAAAAGTAATAATAAACAAAAATCAATAAACTAAACAAGAAATACTGTGACAAGAAACAAACAAAAGACAAAGAAAACAAGGAAAAATCGGCGCGACGGCTACTACCAGAAAGGTCAAGGGTTCAATTCCGGCTCGCGACAAATATTTTGAATTTTTTTTTGCAAAAATCTCAAAAATCAGTTTCTAAGGGTAGTTGAATGCGCTGAGTACGAATAAAGTGTTTTTGGCTTGTGTTGGCAAGAGAAAAACTATCGAAACGAGTCTTTTCGAGTCAGTTTTTGAGTCAGTCTTTGAGTTCATTAAATCGCTTTTAAAAACTTCAAAACTCTATGAATTCACAAACTCTTCGAAAACTTCGATTTTTCTCCTTTTTCCTCTTTGAATTTAGCTTTTAAATGAGCTATAAGGAGGGTAGATTGATCGAGTTTAATCAGCTCTGAAGAACTGATAGAAATTTGGCTTTAAATTGGCTTTAAACTCAAGAAAATCCTCGGATCAAAGTCGGTTCAAAGTTTCTTTTTTCAACAAAAAGTATTCTCAAAAAAGAAACGAAAAGAAACGAAAAGGAAAGTCACATAACTTTTTGCTAAAAATTCTTAAGGCAAAAAAAAAAAAAAAACGGGTGATTGAAGCTTTCACTTTTGAGGAGAGAAAGTGAAACTGAAACAAAAGAAACGGACAAAAGAAACCGACAAAAAAAGAAGCTGACAAAAACTGGGATTGATGGGAATGGGGGAATAGATCTCAGAAAACATATAGTAAATAACTTTTCGGGATCAGGGTAAAGTAAAAGATTTTCGAGTGAAGAAGGGTTATCGGGAAGAGCTTTAATCAGAGGAAGAGCTTTGAGGAAGAGGAAGAGCTTCTAGCCAGCTAGCCGGCCAGCTAGCCTTTGATCATTCAGAGGAAGAGCCTTGATCATTCAGAGGAAGAGCTTTGATCATTCAGAGGAAGAGCTTTGATCCAGCACCTCACGAGGACTGATCTAAGCCATCAGCTTTGACTTTTAGGTCGACTACAAAGTTTCCAGGGTCATTGGTGGGCCAAATACTTTAATTCCTTTATTGTCAATTTGTCCACAAGATTTTAGAACTATGGCTAATCCAGCCAGCTAGCCAGCCAGCTAGCCAGCCAGCTAGCCAGCCAGCTAGCCAGCCAGCTAGCCAGCCAGCTAGCCAGCCAGCCAGCCAGCCAGCTAGCCAGCCAGCTAGCCAGCCAGCTAGCCAGCCAGCTAGCCAGCCAGCTAGCCAGCCAGCTAGCCAGCCAGCTAGCCAGCCAGCTAGCCAGCCAGCCAGCCATTGCTTCTAATTAGCTTCTTCTAACTTCTTTACTCGATACAAAACTTTGAGCGCTTCTAACTTTTGACCCAGTGCTCTAAAGGAAAAACGGGAAGCAGATTCGGAATGAGCGTAAAATACTGCGTCGAATGATCTATGGCTCGTGCTATTTGGCCACCACCTTTCCCTGTGACTACTGCGAATGTTTCTTTCCTGGGAATTTTCATCGGATTTGCAATTGTAGACTCAAATTTTCCTCAAATTTTCAATTCCAGACTCAAATTTTCTCTTGAAACGAGCTCGAATGCAAATCCGCGAACTGGAAACTCATTTTCGATCTCGTTTCGAGCATTTATTCATCTCGTTCTTCTCAAATTTCTTTTCCTATGCAAATTTCGAGACAAGACTGGAATAGAAAGGAGAACTGGAAAAGAAAAGTGGCAAAATGGCAAAATGCGGGTGTCTGTCTGCAATAATCAGAAAGGGAAATCAGTGATTTCTTTCGGAGAGGCGAACGGGTTCTTTTCCTTTCAATGGAAATGCGAATTTCGAAAAAAAAAATCACAGGGGATTTAAGGGGACCATTCAGCTATTTTCTAAATCAATAATTAACATTATTGAGATGACTGAATCATCTTATAAAGATATTCAGCTAAAGGACATTTTCTGAAGACATTTTCAAATGATATTCAGTCAAAGAGCATTAACTGAATACTCTGACTGGCTGGCTGGCACTGTAAATACTCCCAATAAGAAGCCTCTCTCATACGAGCATCGCCTAGTCGAAGTTTCCTCTCAAACAAACGCTCAGAACTCAGCAGTAGTACGTTTGTTTCTGGCTGGCTAGCTGGCTGGCTGGCTAGCTGGCTGGCTGGCTAGCTGGCTGGCTGGCTAGCTGGCTGGCTGGCTAGCTGGCTGGCTGGCTGGCTAGCTGGCTGGCTAGTTGGCTGGCTGGCTAGTTGGCTGGCTGGCTGGCTGGCTAGCTGGCTGGCTGGCTAGCTGGCTAGTTGGCTGGCTGGCTAGCTGGCTGGCTGGCTAGCTGGCTGGCTAGCTGGCTAGCTGGCTGGCTAGCTGGCTGGCTAGTTGGCTGGCTGGCTGGCTGGCTAGCTGGTTGGCTAGCTGGCTGGCTAGCTGGCTGGCTAGTTGGCTGGCTGGCTAGTTGGCTGGCTGGCTGGCTGGCTAGCTGGCTGGCTGGCTAGCTGGCTGGCTGGCTAGCTGGCTGGCTGGCTAGCTTGTTTCTACTCTCTTTGGTATCAAATTAAAATAGAAAGAAACGGTGTTTTTTTTGAGATCTAACAAAGCTTTTTAGCATTAACCATTAACTTTTTTTCTTGCTCCAGTTAAATGATACAAAAATTAAGCTAATTTGATGAAAGCCTCAGTTTTGGCTACGGTATCTTTTGAAAATGAGGAAATGGGTTTTAGAAAATGGTTTACGAACATATACGAACGTATACAGGCAGGCTTATATCCAGGCAGGTTTATATACGGGCAGGCTTATGTACGGGCAGGCTTATATACGGGCCGGCTTAAATACGTGTCGCCTTATCTATCTGCCGGCTTATATACCGGCCGCCATATATATCGGCCGGTTTATATACGCGTCGCCTATCTTGGCTCTGCTTGAAACAAACGCTCATATCTCAGCAGTAGTACGTTTGTTTCTAAGTGGTTTGGTATCAAATTAAAGTAGAGAAAATGAGTGTTTTTTTGAGATCTAACACAGCTTTTCAGCATTAACCAGTGTTTAGAAAAAAAGGTTTGAAAAATGACGAAAAATCGGCTTTTTTTTGCCAATTGTTTTTGTCCCATTTTTTTTCTAAGCTCTGCTTAATGGTTTTAGCTCTTGTGGAGTATTTACAGGGCCTTAGTTGGGCCAGAAACTTGGTAGAAAAGCTCTGGTTTATTATGATTATTGATTTATCATTGATTTGGCATTTATGATTATTGATTTATCATTGATTTGGCATTTATGATTATTGATTTATCATTGATTTGGCATTGATTTGGCATTGATTTATCATTGATTTTTCAAGTAAATCCACAGTTTATACAATTCCAGACAAAAAAAAAAGAAAGCGGCTGTTGGATTTTGATTTTCAAAAACGAAATGATGACGAACGCGGATTTTGCCAATGAGAAAAAGCGAACAAATCGCTTTTTCGATTCGATTTCTTCTTTCTTCTTTCTTCTTTTTGTTGGAAAGGGTAAATTAGCACGGTCTAGGAAGGAACACTTCGAAGAAAACGAGAGGAATTTTGCAGGAAATTCTCCTAAAAATTCGAGGGATTTTCATGGAAATCTGGTGCAAAATTGGAAAAAAAAATAGCAAGAAAGATGAAAATCTATTGGATTGGTGAATTGAAAACTGCCGGAGATTTCGCGGGACTCGCAGAAACAGCTTTGAACAGCATTGATCAGCATTGAACAGCATTGAACAACAGCATTGAACCAGCTGAAAGGGAGCTTTGGTTACTTCAACATTTCCTCTAATTATTGCGAAAAATTCTCCTTCCAGCTTTTTATTTTTTGGTATTTTTCTTCACTTCTTCTATTGCACTTGACAATCTGCCATCGGACAATCTGTCAAATAATTCGTCATGTCATGCTTCATGAGTTCCTACAAGAGCACAGTGCAGGCTTGACCACTGGGACATATTCATGTGATCCTTCATGAGTTCCTACAAGAGCACAGTGCCTAAGCCTAAGCCTAAGCCTGAGCCTGAGCCTGAGCTAAGCCTAAGCCTAAGCCTAAGCCTAAGCCTAAGCCCTAAGCCTAAGCCTAAGCCCAAGCCTGAGACTAAGCCTAAGCCTGAGCCTGAGCCTGAGCTAAGCCTAAGCCTAAGCCTAAGCCTAAGCCTAAGCCCTAAGCCTAAGCCTAAGCCCAAGCCTGAGACTAAGCCTAAGCCTAAGCCTAAGCCTAAGCCTAAGCCTAAGCCCTAAGCCTAAGCCTAAGCTTAAGCCAGAGCCTAAGCCTAAGCCTAAGCCCTAAGCCTAAGCCTGAGCCTAAGCCTAAGCCTGAGCCTAAGCCTAAGCCTAAGCCTAAGCTTAACCCAGAACTCGCTGAGATCCAAAAAATGGGGGTTCAGCCCAAACCCAAATAGACTTAGTGCTAGGCGCTAGCCGCTAGCCTACGCACTAAGTCCAAGCCAGAGCCTGAGCCTGAGCCTGAGCTAAGCCTGAGCCTGAGCCTGAGCTAAACCTAAGCCTAAGCCCTAAGCCTAAGCCAGAGCCTAAGCCTAAGTCTAAGCTTAAGCCTAAGCCTAAGCCTAAGCCTAAGCCTAAGCTTAAGCCTAAGCCTGAGCCTAAGCCTAAGCCTAAGCCTAAGCCTAAGCCTAAGCCCTAAGCCTAAGCCTAACCTATGGGGGGCGGATGCACAAGACCAAAAGCTTGCACCTTAGCTCCGGGAACCGGCTGAGATCCAAAAAATGGGGGTTCAGCCCAAACCCAAATAGACCTAGTGCTAGGCGCTAGCCGCTAGCCTACGCACTAAGTCCAAGTCAAGCCTGAGCCTAAGCCTAAGCCTGAGCCTAAGCCGTGGAGCGGCACCCCAACATCCAGTTGGGACTCCACATAGTTCTTATTTTAGTTCCTATTTAGTTCCTTTATGGTTCCTATTTGGTTACTTTATAGAGCACAGTGCAGGCTTGGCAGCTGCTAATATTAAAAAGATATATGGGAAGGCCTCACCTTCCGAAGTTGCTGGATGGTTTGCCAAGTTTCGATCTGGGGACAAATCTTTGAAAGATGCAGAGGGCCGTGGAGCGATTGTGGAGCCCTGGAGCTCAACTGGATGATTCCAAATTATTTCACGGTCTAGGAAGGAACACTTCGAAGAAAACGAGAGAAACGAGAGGAATTTTGCAGGAAATTCTCGTAAAAATTCGAGGGATTTTCATGGAAATTTGGTGCAAAATAGCAAAAAAATAGCAAAAAAGAAGAAAATCTATTGGATTGGATCTTTTCCGATGAGAAGAAATGGAATTCTCGATGGCTTCGATGGCGTTGACAAGTATTGAAGGGATGTTCGACGTGATCCGATCGTGTTTGGGAGTTGAAGCTTTCACGGTGGTTCTGTGATGGTTTTTGCTAATGGAAAGGTGGCTCTGAAGATGGTTTCGAAGCGGATGAATAGTTTTGACTATATATTGGATTGGTGAATTGAAAACTGCCGGCTATTTCGGATAAAAGGGAGTCATTGGATTCGTTTATGGAAACATTTAGGAAGCAATTAGGGATTCATTTAGGGATTCGTTTAGGGAGTCATTTAGGGAATCATTTAGAGATTCATCTAGAGATTCATTTAGAGATTCATTTAGAGATTCATTTAGATTCATTTCTAGTTTATTTTAGAGCTAGTGCCTAGTATTTTAGAGCTAGATGTGCCAAAAGTTCCCAAAGAAGGCTATTTACTTTAGAGCTAGTCACTTATGACCCAGTGCTCTAAAGGAAAAACGGGAAGCAGATTTATTTTAGGGCGCGCGTTGTCGTGGATGAGAACGATCTTTGACTTGGAGGGCCTATTCTTCTTCAGGGATTCACCTTTCCCAACTGTTCACTGTATGACCAACATGACCCCGTCACTCCTCGTGACTCCTCGTGACTCCACGTGACTCCTCGTGACTCCTCGTGACTCCTCGTGCCTCCTCGTGCGACTCCTCGTGACTCCTCGTGACTCCTCGGTGACTCCTCGTGCGACTCCACGTGACTCCTCGTGACTCCTCGTGACTCCTCGTGACTCCACGTGACTCCTCGTGACTCCTCGTGACTCCTCGTGACTCCTCGTGACTCCACGTGACTCCTCGTGACTCCTCGTGACTCCTCGTGACTCCTCGTGACTCCACGTGACTCCTCGTGACTCCTCGTGACTCCTCGTGACTCCTCGTGACCACGAATCGAGCCTAAATCGAACCCGTTCCCCTCTAATCTCTGGACAAAGTTAAAGCTTTTAAACTTTAGCTGGAGCTTTTAAAGCAAGCGTATTCATGCAAAAGTTGTGTTGAGCCAGTGGGGGCCAAAAGTGGCCAAAAGCCAAAAGCCATTTGGCTAAAAGTTTGAATTTTATTTCGATTTCTGTTTTCGATTGCTTTTTGATGATTTTTGATGATTTTTGATGGTTTTTGATGGTTTTTGATGGTTTTTGATGGTTTTTAGCTGCTATTAGCTGTTTTTAGCTGTTTTTAGCTGCTTTTAGCTGTTTTTTAGCTGCTTTTAGCTGTTTTTTTAGCTGTTTTTAGCTGCTATTAGCTGTTTTTAGCTGTTTTCTAGCTGTTTTTAGCTGTTTTCTAGCTGCTTTTAGCTGTTTTTAGCTGTTTTTAGCTGTTTTTAGCTGCTTTTAGCTGCTTTTAGCTGTTTTTAGCTGTTTTCTAGCTGTTTTTAGCTGTTTTTAGCTTTTCTAGCTGCTTTTAGCTGCTTTTTAATGATTTTTCTTCAAGATTTTTGCGGCAATATTGTCAAAATTCGGGAAAATCCTTTGGAAATCGCTAAAATTTGGCTTAAATTTGGCTAAAACCCAGAAAATACTAACAAAAACACTAAGCCGCGTCTAAATAGAGATCAATTTTGCTGAGTTTTTTTGGGTTTTTTGGATTTTTTGATCAAATTCTTTCAACAAATCATTCCGGGGATAAGCAAAAATTTTTTTGCTTTCTATTTTTGCCATTAGTAGCCAAGGATACTGATTTGAAGCTGATAAGGGGGGTGACGCTTCTGGGCAATTTAATGACATTTTAGTGACATTTTAGTGACATTTTAGTGACATTTTAGTGACATTTTATTGTCAAATCGATTACCCAGTGATCAGCTGGAGTTTCTAAATGAGTCTAATGACTAATGGAGCTCGGAAAAGGCGTACGGATTCAGTGATATCACAGGATGTCAAGGGAAAAGTTCGAGCTCTCGTTTAAGCTCCCGTTTCGAGCTCCCGTTTCGAGCTCCCGTTTCGAGCTCCTGTTTGAGCTCCTGTTTCGAGCTCCCTGTTTGAGCTCCTGTTTCGAGCTCCCCTTTCGAGCTCCTGTTTCGAGCTCCCCTTTCGAGCTCCTGTTTCGAGCTCCTGTTTCGAGCTCCTGTTTCGAGCTCCTGTTTCGAGCTCCTGTTTCGAGCTCCTGTTTCGAGCTCCCGTTTCGAGCTCCTGTTTGAGCTCCTCTTTGAGCTCCTCTTTGAGCTCCTCTTTGAGCTCCTCTTTGAGCTCCCGTTTCGAGTTACCAAGTGTTAAATCAAAAGAGCAGTCATGAAGAAAGCACGAAAAATGAAGCAAAGCAAAGCAAGCAAAGCAAGCGAAGCAAAGCAAGCGAAGCAAAACAAAGAAGCACGGAGATCTTGGCCTTGGTCTTGGATCGATTGAAGATTGAAGAATCGATTCAAATCGATTCTTCAATTTCAATCTTCAATCTTCAATTCAATCTATTATTCAAAAGCTTTTATATCAATGAATAGAGGAGATTTCAGGCTTTCTAATGATTTAAAGTAGAGATTAATCGGACTAGAGGATCTCGAGAAAACTGGAGACAAATCCAAAAGACCGGGGACCGGGTACTCTGAATAAGCCCTGCTTTAAAGGTCTATAACTTTGCCTACAGATTATATTATTCAAAAGCTTTTATAGCATTGGATAGAGAACATTTCAGACTTTCAAATGATCCAAAGTAGAAGTTGTTTGGATTAAAGAATCTCGAGAAAATCGGGAGAGAAAACGCTCAACTCAAATCGCATTCCTCTCTCTGTTTGGCTGTTGTTTATTGGTTGATTTCACAAGTAAACTTTCAACTTAAAGCTTTTCAGCTTTTTATCTATCCACTTTTTTCTATTCCCAAATTTCTCATCAAGTTTCACTAGCAATCATCCACCGCTTTTTGCCTGTTTTTTTTTCCATTTGATCACTTTCACCTATCATTTGATTTGATTTGATTTGCCATTTGATGACGAATTGGCTGAATTGGATCGAATAGAGAGAAACATAAGGAATCAAGTAACAAGAAGAGGAGGGAGAAGAGGAGGAAGAAGAAGAGGGAGAAGAGGAAGAAGAAGAAGAAGAGGGAGAAGAGGAGGAGAAGAGGAGGAAGAAGGGGAGAGGGAGGAGAAGAGGGAAGAGGAAGAAGAAGAAGAGGGAGAAGAGGAAGAAGAAGAAGAAGAAGGGAAGAGGAAGAGGAAGAAGAAGAGGAGAAGAAGAGGGAGAGAAGAAGAAGAAGAAGAAGAAGAAGAAGAGGAAGAAGAAGAGGAAGAAGAAGAAGAGGAAGAAGAAGAAGAAGAAGAAGGGGAAGAAGAGGGGAGGAAGAGGAGGAGGAAGAGGGGGGAAGAAGAGGAAGAGGAAGGGAGAAGAGGAGAAGAAGAAGTAAGAAGGAGAAGAAAAGAGGAGAAGAGGGAAGAAGAGGGGAGAAGGGAAGAAGAGAGGAGGGGAGAGAGGAGGAAGGAGGGAGGAAGAGGGGGAGAAGAAGAGGGAGAAGAGGAGAAGAAGAGGAAGAAGAAGAGGAGAGGGGAAGAAGGAGAGGGAGGAAGAAGAAGAGGGAGAAGAGGAAGAAGAAGAAGAAGAAGAAGAAGACCAAAGAAGAGGGAGAAGAGGAGGAAGAAGAAGAGGGGAGAAGAGGAAGAAGAAGAAGAAGAAGAAGAAGACAAGAAGAGGGAGAAGAGGAGGAAGAAGAAGAGGGAGAAGAGGAAGAAGAAGAAGAAGAAGAAGAAGACGAAGAAGAGGGAGAAGAGGAGGAAGAAGAAGAGGGGAGAAGAAGAGGGAGAAGAAGAAGAGGGAGAAGAGGAAGAAGAAGAAGAAGAAGAAGAAGAAGAAGAAGAAGAAGAAGAAGAGGGAGAAGAAGAAGAAGACAAAGAAGAGGGAGAAGAGGAGGAAGAAGAAGAGGGAGAAGAAGAGGGAGAAGAAGAAGAGGGAGAAGAGGAAGAAGAAGAAGAAGAAGAAGAAGAAGAAGAAGAGGGAGAAGAAGAGGGAGAAGAAGAAGAAGACAAAGAAGAGGGAGAAGAGGGAGGAAGAAGAAGAGGGAGAAGAAGAGGGAGAAGAAGAAGAGGGAGAAGAGGGAAGAAGAAGAAGAAGAAGAAGAAGAAGAAGAAGAGGGAGAAGAAGAAGAAGACAAAGAAGAGGGAGAAGAGGAGGAAGAAGAAGAGGGAGAAGAAGAGGGAGAAGAAGAAGAGGGAGAAGAGGAAGAAGAAGAAGAAGAAGAAGAAGAAGAAGAAGAGGGAGAAGAAGAGGGAGAAGAAGAAGAAGACAAAGAAGAGGGAGAAGAGGAGGAAGAAGAAGAGGGAGAAGAGGAAGAAGAAGAAGAAGAAGAAGAAGACGAAGAAGAGGGAGAAGAGGAGGAAGAAGAAGAGGGAGAAGAAGAGGGAGAAGAGGAAGAAGAAGAGAAAGAAGAAGAAAAGGAAAGAAATTTGTGATTTTTTGAGATCCAAAGGGGAAAACGATGACTGGAACAGTTCTAGACGAGAAAGTGCACAAAAAAAGCTGGGATTATCTTTCTAGGGACTGAAGCTTTTCGATTAATGTTCTTAAAAATAGCTTGTGAGCATTTCAGGCTTAGGCGTGAATGTGGATGATTTAGAATTTAGAATTTAGAATTATTCTTGATTTAGAATTTGTGACTTGTCGAATGAACTCGAACGATTAGCAGGATGTCCTTTGAAAGCTTCAGAACTTTGCCCAGAGATAAGCTTATACAAAAACTTTTATATTATTGGATAGAGGAGATTTCACGCTTTCTAATGATATAAAGTAGAGATCGATTGGACTAAAGAATCTCGAGAAAACTGGAGACAAAGCAAGAGACTGAAGACCGGGCACTCTGAATGAGAGACCGTGCTTTAAACGTCCATAAATTTGTCCAGAAATAAGCTTATTCAAAAGCTTTAATACCATTGAATAGAGGAGATTTTAGGCTTTTAAATCATACTAAATAGAGCTTGATTGGATTTTTCATTCCCATGAAAACCAGGTGACACGACAGGAGTGTCGGCTAGACCTCATCTTCCAGAGTTGGCTCGAATTTTATTGGACTCAATTCTCCAATCAACCTCTATTTGGTATCATTTGAAAGCCTGAAATATTCTCTATTCAATGTTATAGAAAGTTTACGAAAATATTATCTCTAGACAAAGTTATCGGCCTTCAAAGCATTGTCATTATCTTTAAGTTTAAGGCATTGTCACCATGCTTTAAAAGTCCATAACTTTGTCTGGAGATCATAGTATTTAAAAGCTTTTATATTATTGAATAGAGGAGATTTCAGGCTTTCAAATGATCTAGAGAAGAGATTAATCGGACTAGAGGATCTCGAGAAAACTGAAGACAAACCAAGAGACCGAAGACCGGGTACTCTGAATGAGCCCTGTATTAAACATCCATAACTTTGTCTAGAGATAAGCTTATTCAAAAGCTTTTATATTATTGAATAGAGGAGATTTCAGGCTTTCAAATGATCTAGAGAAGAGATTAATCGGACTAGAGGATCTCGAGAAAACTGAAGACAAACCAAGAGACCGAAGACCGGGTACTCTGAATGAGCCCTGCTTTAAACGTCCATAACTTTGTCTAGATATTATATTATGCAAAAGCTTTTATATCATTGGATAGAGGAGATTTCAGGCTTTCAAATGATCTAGAGTAGAGATTAATCGGACTAGAGGATCTCGAGAAAACTGAAGACAAACCAAGAGACCGAAGACCGGGCACTCTGAATGAGCCCTGTATTAAACATCCATAACTTTGTCTAGAGATAAGCTTATTCAAAAGCTTTAATATCATTGGATAGAGGAGATTTCAGGCTTTCAAATGATCTAAAGTAGAAATAGGAAGATTGTTGATTTTAGAGATTTAAAGCTAACTTTAATCCAACAATGATAACAAGACGAATTTGGGGTGATTAAGCCATCGATTTGTACATTTTTGCCTTAATAATGCTCAACAACGGCTTTGATCACTAGCTGTAGGGCTGAATTTCTTCTTTAAACCTCTTGGAAACCGCATTGACATCATAAATCAAAAGAAAACATGAGAAAAAAAGTGATCAAATTTTGTTTTGAAAGGTCATTGAAGGGAAAATCGTTGAAAAATCGTCGAAAAAAGAGATCTTTGAGATTGAAAATGATCAGAAATGATCAGAAATGATCAGAAAAAGAAAGGAAAACAAGAAATATCTCCAAAAAACGAAAGAATCATCGAAAGAACGAAAGAATTCTCTGAGATTTCCCAAAAAACAGAAAAAAAAAGAGTTTTTTCTTTTAAAATTTGATTTTTGGCTATTAGCCAGTGACCTCGTGGGTTAAAAAAATCAAAAAAAAATGGAAAAAATGACAAAAAAAGAAATTTTGAGAAAAAAAACCATATTGGGGAACGGGAAAATGATTGAATGAAGGGTTGATTGAATGAAATGATTGAATGAAATGATGGGAAAAGGTTTGCAGGCAATCTCGGCTTACGGTACTTGCAGTTATGTTATGCGGAAGTGAAAAATCGATTCATTGTTCTGTGCATTGTGCTTTAGAAGTAGAGAAAGTTCTAGGCAAAGCCTTGGCTTCAGCTTTGTCCTTGGCTTGGCTTGACTTAGCTTGTCTTGACTTGGGCTCTGGCTTGAGCCTTGTCTTGTCCTGCCTTGTCTTGACTTGGCTTGAGCTTTGTCTTGTCTTGGCCCTCCCTCCCAGGCCTTGTCTTGTCTTGGCTTGAGCCTTGTCTTCTCTTGTCTTCCCTTGAGCCTTGTCTTCTCTTGTCTTCCTTTGAGCCTTGTCTTCTCTTGTCTTCCTTTGAGCCTTGTCTTCTCTTGTCTTCCTTTGAGCCTTGTCTTCTCTTGTCTTCCTTTGAGCCTTGTCTTCTCTTGTCTTCCCTTGAGCCTTGTCTTCTCTTGTCTTCCCTTGAGCCTTGTCTTCTCTTGTCTTCCCTTGAGCCTTGTCTTCTCTTGTCTTCCTTTGAGCCTTGTCTTGTCTTGTCTTCCCTTGAGCCTTCTCTTCTCTTGTCTTCCCTTGAGCCTTGTCTTGAGCTTTGCCAGGTCAATCAAAGCCAAAAAACCAAATCAAAAACGAGCATTTTCTCAAAAACAATACCAAAAAACCCTTTCTAACCTTTTCAAACTTTTAAATATTATCATAGCTATTAATATTATCATAGCTATTAGATTGGAACGAGTTGATCACTTTTTTAAGTGATCAAGTCTTTGGAGCCTTTAGACAAGTTTTATACGCTTTAAACGCTTCATAATACAGCGCGTTGCAAAATGATAGGACCACTACGTTTCTTTTTGATTTTCTACCTGTAAAAAGCAAAGCAAGCAGAGCCAAAGCCAGAGCCGGAGACAGAGCCAAGCCAAAGCAAAGCAGAGCCAAAGCCAAAGCCAGAGACAGAGCCAGAGGCAGAGACAGAGCCAGCTCCAGCTCCAGAGCCAGATCTAGGTCCAGAGCCAGAGCCAGAGCCAAAGCCAGAGCCAGAGCCAGAGCCAAAGCCAGAGCCAGAGCCAAAGCCAGAGCCAGAGCCAAAGCCAGAGCCAGAGCCAGAGCCAGAGCCAGAGCCAGAGCCAGAGCCAGAGCCAGAGCCAGAGCCAGAGCCAGAGCCAGAGCCAGAGCCAAAGCCAGAGCCAGAGCCAGAGCCAAAGCCAGAGCCAGAGCCAAAGCCAGAGCCAGAGCCAAAGCCAAAGCCAAATCAATGCAAAGCAAACCAAAGTGCCAAAAAGATAGCAGTAAAAGCAAATCATTTTTTTAAAATACAGCTTTATAAAAAAATTTTTGTCAAAAATAGAGCTAGATTATAGAGCGTTTAGCTCATTTATGCTAGCCGACTTTGTTAACAAATGATTCAAGTGCCGAAATGTGCGAGAGGTGATCGAATATCACTCGAATATCATTGTGGATGCAATGAATGTGTCTACACGGGCCTTGCAGACTCCACTCAGACTCCAGACTCCACTCAGACTCCAGACTCCATTCAGACTCCAGACTCCAGACTCCACTCAGACTCCAGAATCCATTCAGACTCCAGACTCCATTCAGACTGCAGACTCCACTCAGACTCCAGACTCCACTCAGACTCCAGACTCCATTCAGACTCCAGACTCCATTCAGACTCCAGACTCCATTCAGACTCCAGACTCCATTCAGACTCCAGACTCCATTCAGACTCCAGACTCCATTCAGACTCCAGACTCCATTCTAATCCAGCTAATTCTTCTTAGCTATCTCCCCCTTAGACAACACAAAAAGCACGTCCAGAATTTGTGATGTGATTCCGAATTGAAAAAAAATTTTTTTAAAAATGAAATGGCTGTTTGAATGAATCGAAAAATAGAAAAAAGAAAAAGACAAAAATGAATTGAAATTCAAAAAGCAGCTTCAAAAGCTTCAAAACAAAAAAAGCTTAAATGCTTCAAATGCCCAGCTTCAAACGCTTCAAATGCTTGAAAAGCCAGCTTGAAATGCTTCAACTCGGCACATATTTGACCACTCCGTCGAGCTGATAGTCTGGATGGACGAAGGCCTGCAAATTTGGCGAGATACAAAAAAAAGTATTGAAAGTTAGAGGGAAAGATCTTTCTTTGGATACTTCCAATGTTTGTAACGCAAGACAGGATCCAGAATCTCTAGCTAAAATATTGGCTTGGGCAGAATGAGTCGGCGCCGAACTTTAAAGGGACTTTTTGCACACATAAAGCCTTCTTTAAACATACGTACGTTTGGTTTCATCAAAAGAATCCACTATTTCTCTACAAAATCACTTTTTGAGAGATTCCACAAAGCTTTTCTTTCGTGGAGTTTATGAACTTTCCAAACGCAGCCGGTTAAAATGGCAAAGAGTCCGACTCATCATTTGGACAGTTTCTTTCACATAAACCTTCTTTGGTGTTTATATAAAAAAGATAGAGCACATTCAATTACTTAAGTTGCCAAATTTGCAGGAAGATCCCACCAATGGTTTTTTCTAGATCACAGTTTGTAGTTTTTTTGTGAAAAAATGGCTTTTTCTTGAGGCGGAGGCGCTGTTTGAATTTTCTTTTAAATGTGATTTTGTAGAGAATTAGTTAACCATTCTACTCATATCAAACGGTCGAATAGAAGTTTTAGATTTTTTTTTGATTTTCGGCGCCGACTCATTCTCCCCAACCCAATAGAAGCTGAGTTGAAAGCTGAGCTAGAAGCTGAGCTAGAAGCTGAGCTAGAAGCTGAGCTAGAAGCTGAGCTAGAAGCTGAGCTAGAAGCTGAGCTAGAAGCTGAGCTAGAAGCTGAGCTAGAAGCTGAGCTAGAAGCTGAGCTAGAAGCTGAGCTAGAAGCTGAGCTAGAAGCTGAGCTAGAAGCTGAGCTAGAAGCTGAGCTAGAAGCTGAGCTAGAAGCTGAGCTAGAAGCTGAGCTAGAAGCTGAGCTAGAAGCTGAGCTAGAAGCTGAGCTAGAAGCTGAGCTAGAAGCTGAGCTAGAAACTCTAGAAGCTGAGCTAGAAGCTGAGCTAGAAACTCTAGAAGCTGAGCTAGAAGCTGAGCTAGAAGCTGAGCTAGAAACTCTAGAAGCTGAGCTAGAAGCTGAGCTAGAAGCTGAGCTAGAAACTCTAGAAGCTGAGCTAGAAGCTGAGCTAGAAGCTGAGCTAGAAGCTGAGCTAGAAGATGAGCTAGAAGCTGAGCTAGAAGCTGAGCTAGAAGCTGAGCTAGAAGCTGAGCTAGAAGCTGAGCTAGAAGCTGAGCTAGAAGCTGAGCTAGTTAACCATTCTACTCATATCAAACGCATATTATTTGACGAAGTCGAATAGAAGTTTTAGACATTTTTTTCATTCTCGGCGCCGACTCATTCTCCCCAACCCAATAGCTAGATTTCTAGCTAAAATAGCTAGATTTCTAGCTGAGCAGCCAAATTTAAGGCAAAAATGGTTATTGGACATTTGATCCGCGCCCCGCCCCCTTTGCCTTATATAAGGGCCGTCTTATATACGCACTGGCTTACATACACACCGGCTTACATTAGCGTCGTCTTATATACTCAACGCATTATATACGTGCCGTCTTATATACGTGCCGCCTTATATACGCGCCGCCTATTCGCTGAGCGCTCCTACTCCTTTACGGCTTATAAAAGGAATGCGTAAAGGAATCCGTAAAGGAATCCGTAAAGAAATCCGTAGAAGTCTACTTCGATATCCGATGAGTATGCCAGATCACGAGCGACTATGCTTTCACACAAAGAACCCTTCGCTAGTCATTTACAGAGATTTCTCTTTTGCTTTTTGGATAGCTTTCAATGAAGATATTTAGCTGGAATTTATAACCAGGGGTTTTCAGAGTCGGGCAATCGATTGGCGCTATTCATTTTATTCAGTCTACCAATTGGATTTGGTTTAATTGGTCTAAACTAAAGCTCCATTGTAAACGCTCGGATGCTCGGAGATCTCGAGCTGCTCTTGGAGCCTCTCTTGGAGCTCTTGGAGCCTCTCTTGGAGGCTCTCTTGAAGCCCTTGGAGGCTCTCTTGGAGCCTCTCTTGGAGCTGCTCTTGGAGTTGCTCTTGGGGCTCTTGGAGCCCTCTCTTGGAGCTCTTGGAGCCTCTCTTGGAGCTCTTGGAGCCTCTCTTGGAGCCTCTCTTGGAGCTGCTCTTGGAGTTGCTCTTGGAGCTCTTGGAGCCTCTCTTGGAGCCTCTCTTGGAGCTGCTCTTGGAGCCTCTCTTGGAGCCTCTCTTGGAGCCTCTCTTGGAGCTGCTCTTGGAGCTCTTGGAGGCTCTCTTGGAGCTGCTCTTGAAGCTCTTGGAGCCTCTCTTGGAGCTGCTCTTGGAGCCTCTCTTGGAGCTGCTCTTGGAGCCTCTCTTGGAGCCTCTCTTGGAGCCTCTCTTGGAGCTGCTCTTGGAGCTCTTGGAGGCTCTCTTGGAGCTCCATTATAAACGTATGGCTTTAGGTGAAAACTTCCTGAATACCTTGTCAACAAACGGAAGACTTTCAAGAGATTTCTGCAATGGTTCCAGCAATTCATCGTGTAGAAGATCGGCTGGGCAAGTGGCTTCGGTGACGACGTGAGCCTCGACACGAACCTGAATCGTGTCGAATTTTCTCAGAGCTTCCTCAGGTTTAGAAGCCATTTACAAAAGCTTCTATAGCAGAAGCATCTATTGTACCTTTTGTCCTGCATGATAAACAAGCAAAGCGTCGATTGCTCTCACTTTTGGGTGTCTCGAGATGACGCGTGCGATTCGACCGTAATCTTCTGGCGAACAAGCACCACCGACCACCTGAATGGGTTAGAGTCAAGAAAGGACGGTTTCTAAGCTCTAAATGTATTTGTGATGGAGCTGAATCACTGAAGTTCACTAAGAAATAGGAAAGGAAATCTGGAAATAGTCTAGAGAAGATTGAAGTCTCTTCTACAAGTGAAAAAGACCGAAACAAGCTGAATTCTTGACTCGACACTATATCCATCTTGTAGAATCGACAATGGGGATTTCGAATCTGTTTTTAGTTTTTCCAGAACGTTTACCAAACGCGAGATATTCGAGATAGAAGATGATCGTAAAATTGTTTTGAAATCAGGTCATGAAACCCTTATAAAGCCGTCACACGCCCCCCGAATAACTGCCTCCGTGGTGTAATGGATAAGTGCCTAGACTACCGAGCCGGCTCGAGACCTTTTGCCCGCAAGTTCGAATCTCACTCCCGCCAAACTTTCTTGCTTTTCTCAAAAACTGTTTCCTTTGTGTCCTTGCAATGAAAATTCATTTGCAAAAATGAAAAATAGAATCGAATTTTATGCAAATTTCTGTTCTTTCGAAAATCTAACAAAAAATGGCAAAAATTGGCAATTTGTCGCAATTTGTGGCAATTTTTTAACACTTTGAAAAGCCCAAGCTTATGAAGTCTTATTTCTAATCGAGTAAATCGGTGCAATAGGTCAATAGGATCGTTGGGGTTTTAAACGAAAGTACGAAAAGACGGAAGAACGAAAGAACGAAAGCCTAATAGTACCTAGCATTGATTAGATTCTAAACTCCTGTTAATTACCCTAATTTTCAATATCTAGCTGTGGTGGGTGCCAGATAAGAAGTGCCAATCGTTAAAATATGTAAACTATTGTCGAAAAGTACCGTAACCCCTTTAAACCTCATTCATAGTATCACCATTCATCTATTTCCCTCAAAACTCGTTGTTTTATTGATAGCTAACCGTTGTGAGTTCCAGATAAGAAGATTAACTGGTTAAAATATGTAAACTATTGTCGAAAAGTACCGTAATCCCTTCAAACCTCATTCATAGTATCACCACTCATCTATTTCCCTCAAATCTAATGCTTTTACTGCCAGTTAACCATCGTGCCTCCCAGATCACAAGAATAAATAGTTAAAATATGTAAACTATTGTCGGAAAGTACAGTAATCCCTTCCCAACTCAGACATAGTATCACTATGCACCAATTTCCCTCAAAACTCGTTGTTTTATTGATAGCTAACCGTCGTGAGTTCCAGATAAGAAGATTAACTGGTTAAAATATGTAAACTATTGTCGAAAAGTACCGTAATCCCTTCATACTCATTCACCATATTATCTTTCACCTATTTACTCCAAATCTCATTATTTTATTGATAGCTAACCGTTGTGAGTTCCAGATAACAATATCCAATCGTTAAAATATGTAAACTATTGTCGAAAAGTACCGTAACCCCTTCAAACCTCATTCATAGTATCACCATTCATCTATTTCCCTCAAAACTCGTTGTTTTATTGATAGCTAACCGTTGTGAGTTCCAGATAAGAAGATTAACTGGTTAAAATATGTAAACTATTGTCGAAAAGTACAGTAATCCCTTCGAAACTCATTCGCAGCATTACCATTCACCAATTTCCTCCGAATCCAATGATTTTACTAATAACTAGCCGTCGTGCCTTCCAGATAACAAGATTAAATGGCTCAAATATCTAAATTATTTTGGAAAAGTACAGTAATCCTTTACAACTCATTCGCAGTTACTACCATTCACCGATTAGTGAATTGGATTACTTCTAAATTATCTTTTTCAATGAAGGGTGATTCGGTTAACCTAATAAGCCTAATATCGGCTTATAAATTACAAAAAACTGTGCATAAAACGAGGCAATCATTCATGGAAACAGAAATGAAAGAGTTTTTAGGGAAGCAAAAAAGTCTTTGCCGGGAGCGGGACTCGAACTTGAGTCCAGCGAGCAAGCAACCAGTTCTGTAGCCAAGCCACTTATCCACTAGACTATCCAGCCCGTTTGTGAGGGGGCTTGTGCCCGCCTGTTACAGTGAAAAGGCAGCTTTCTTCAGGCTTTCCTTCTCCGCTCTTTCGCTGTACTTTGTGCTCGAATAAACGCACGTTTCTAGCGCACTGAGATCTCGATTTTCTCTTGAATTCATATGCTTTTTGTCTGGGAAATCATTCAATGGAAACAGAAAGAAGAGCAAAAAAGTTTTGCCGTGAGTGGGAGTCGAACTTGAGTCCAGAGAGCAAGCAACCAGTTCTGTAGCCAAGCCACTTATCCACTAGACTATCCAGCCCGTTTGTGAGGGGGCTTGTGACCGCCTGTTACAGTGAAAAGGCAGCTTTCTTTAGGCTTTCCTTCTGCCCTCTTTTGCTGTACTTTGTGCTCGAATAAACGCACATTTCTACCGCACTGAGATCTCGATTTTCTCTTCAATTCATATGCTTTTTCGTCTGGGAAATGAAAGAATTCAGTGGATTCGAGATTTTGAGCTTTTAAGCAGAACAGAAGAGCACAGAAAGAGAAATCCAATTCCAGTTCACTACTTAGCCCATAAAAATTTGTAAAAAGCAATTTCAACGAATTTCTCGCTTATCTGGAGCACACAAAGCCCAGGAAATGCGAAAATTTTTCGTTTACCTGATCAAATTGCTCGACGACCATCGAAAACCAATTAAAAGCGATGTAGCCACTAAAAATTGAGAAATACAATGACAAAAAGAGTATTTTCATTTCGTTTTTGCTTTTCTAGCTGTTTTTAGCTGCTTTTAGCTGTTTCTAGCTGCTTTTAGCTGTTTTTTAGCTGTTTTTAGCTGCTTTTAGCTGTTTCTAGCTGTTTTTTAGCTGTTTTTAGCTGCTTTTAGCTGTTTTTAGCTGTTTTTTAGCTGTTTTTTAGCTTTTCTAGCCTTTTTAGCTGCTTTTTAATGATTTTTCTTCAAGATTTTTCATGCAATATTGTCAAAATCCGAGAAAATCCTTTGAAAATCGCTGAAATTTGATTCGAAATCCGGAAAATCCGGAAAATCCCCGTGAAAATCCCCGAAATTTAACTCAAAATTGAGAAAATATCAACGAAAACACTAAATCGAGATGAATTTTGGTGAGATTTTGCGCTTTTTTTTGAGCTTTTTTGAAAAAATTCTGTCAATGAGTCAAGGTAGGGAAAAACAAAATTTTTTTTTTCTTACCGCGCTTTAAGGCTTCAGAACTTTGTCTAGAGATAAGCTTACTCAAAAGCTTTTATATTATTGAATAGAGGAGATTTCAGGCTTTTAAATGATATAAAGTAAAGATTGATCGAACTAAAGGATCTCGAGAAAACTGGGGACAAACCAAGAGACAGAAGACCGGGTACTCTGAATGAGCCCTGCTTTAAACGTCCATAACTTTGTCTAGATATTATATTATTCAAAAGCTTTTATATCATTGGATAGAGGAGATTTCAGGCTTTCAAATGATACCAAATAGAGATTGATTGGACTAAAGAATCTTGAGAAAATCGGAAGTTAAAACTCTCAACTCAGATCGCATTGTCCTCGCAGTTTAGCTGTTGTTTAAGAAGGATAGGCTGGTCAAATGACAAGATCCATAGACCATTCGACGCAGAATTTCACACTGATTCCGAATCTGCTTTCCGTTTCTGCTATGAAGCACTCTGTGAGAAGTTATGCTTATTTAAAGTTTTGTAAGGGGTAGACGTTAAAATCGTTAAAACAAAACGTTAAAACCGTTAAAGCAAGACGTTAAAACCGTATAAACCGGACTTTTCCGCTACGGAAGCATTGTAAGAGTGGCCGAATGGTAGTAGTTTAGACTAAAAGGCAAGACCTGCCGGGTTCAAATCCGTTGGCTGCCTTTACGTTTTCCTTTTTTTGGTTTAAATGGCTTTTGTGTTTCCGGCTTGAAAACAGCGATTTTTAGCCAAATTTAATGCAAAAATAGAGGCAAAAAGAGAGCCAAATTAAGAGAAAAATTGCTCCCAAAAGCCCCAAGATGCTTTAGAGATTTAGCTTTGTAGCTCTTTAGCTTTGTAGCTCCTTTGCTTTGTAGATGTACCCAAAACAAAGAATTGAGTCGTAAAAAACGAACGACACAAGCGCGGCGACGACCGGATCGCATAACGGGGAAACCCATTGAGCCATGAGAGTACCGAAAATGACGAGAATATTCGTGAAAACGTCATTGAGTTGGTCGACGGAAAGCACCTGGAAATCGTAAGAATTGTAAGAATTGTAAGAATTGTAAGAATTGTAAGAATTGTAAGACCGTAAGAATCGTAAGAATT
This sequence comes from Mesorhabditis belari, assembly GCA_958450365.1. Taxonomy (NCBI): domain Eukaryota; kingdom Metazoa; phylum Nematoda; class Chromadorea; order Rhabditida; family Rhabditidae; genus Mesorhabditis; species Mesorhabditis belari. The sequence continues at coordinate 550,139 of CAUEEP010000753.1, read as the reverse complement.
GTAAGAATTGGAAGAATTGTAAGAATTGTAAGAATTGTAAGAATTGTAAGAATTGGAAGAATTGTAAGAATTGTAAGAATTGTAAGAATTGTAAGAATTGGAAGAATTGTAAGAATTGTAAGAATCGTAAGAAGATCGTAAGAACTGTAAGAAGATCGTAAGAATTGTAAGAATCGTAAGAACTGTAAGAATTGTAAGAATTGGAAGAATCGTAAGAATTGTAAGAATTGTAAGAATTGTAAGAATTGTAAGAATCGTAAGACCGTAAGAAGATCGTAAGAACTGTAAGAAGATCGTAAGAAAAAATAAATAATAGAAAAATTAAAAAAAAAAAAAAAAAAAAAAAATTAAAAAAAACAAAAACCTAAAAAGATCGTAAGAACTGTAAGAATCGTAAGAATTGTAAGAATCGTAAGAACTGTAAGAATTGTAAGACCGTAAGAAGATCGTAAGACCGTAAGAATCGTAAGACCAAGTTTTCACAAATCAGACAAATCAGACAAACCTCTGCATTTTTCGTTTTCCTTCTTCTGCATTGAAAGTAGAGAAATGCTTTGATGAGAATGGTAAACACGAGAATTGCGAGAGAGACAGTCGTGAAGATCGGAGGAGGCTGGAAGATCGATACAATGAAAATGGATACAATGAATCGATGATGGAACCGATGATGAATACAATGAAAATATAAAGCCTGACAATTATCGAGCTTCATTTACAGTAAACAAAGATTTGACTATCAAGAGCTTTTCTCGAGATCGATTCTGATTCATTCGATTCATTTGATTCATTCATTCATTTGATTCATTCATTCATTTGATTCATTCATTCATTTGATTCATTCATTCGATTCGTTTTCAAATATTTTCTAAGTGCTCGAAAGTTCAAAAATTCTTTTCCTCAAATCTTCTGTGACATCCAGAACGGCAAAAAATTCGGGTTGCTTGAAAAATTTTAAGCCGAGTAATCCAAAATGGCGCCAAAACCTTTCCGGTTTTTCCCTAATATTTCCTAAGTGCTTGAAAGTTCAAAAATTCTATGCCACAAATCTTCTGTGACATCCAGAACGGCAAAAAATTTGAGTGGCTTGCAAAAATTGTCAATCGATTGGTCTAAAATATCGACTTCTCTATCCGGTTCTCCACCGATCTTTCCTAAGTGCTTGAAAGTTCAAAAATTCTATGCTACAAATCTTCTGTGACATCCAGAACGACAAAAAATTTGAGTGGATTGCAAAAATATTTCAATCGAGGGCTCTAAAATATAGACTTCTCTTTCCGGTCCTCGACCGATCTTTCAAAATCCCTCTAACCACCCATTTTACCCATTTTTTTATGCATCGTGACATCCAGTTCGACTGAATTCATGAAAATTACTGTATTAGTCCTACTGTAGTCTATAGTATCCTAGGCAACTCTTAATGCCAGCTCAATATCGATAAGAACTAATAGTCAAAGTCAATCGAACTCAATCGATCGATCGATCAATCGATCGATCGATCAATCGATCTCGATAGTCAATTCTACTTGAGTGCATTTCTACTGCCGTTGCAGTACTCTAGCTAGCTTCATAGAGCTCCGTAGCTTTGGAACAGCTACAGTTGCCCTTAAAGTAGCCCTATAACAACTACAGTACCCCTAGAACAACTACAGTACCCTAAAATGGCCTGCAACAGTACCCATATCGGCTACAACAGTCAAAGCACAGTCAGTACAACAGTCAAAGCAGAAGGAATACTGATCACCAAATAAAAACAGAGTACTGTAGCTGTAGCAAAGTCTTGTAGGTATGCAAATATCAGCTACAGTCAGCTGCAGTCAGCTAGAGTCAGCTACAGTCAGCTACAGTCAGCTGCAAGTCAGCTAGAGTCAGCTAGAGTCAGCTGCAGTCAGCTAGAGTCAGCTACAGTCAGCTGCAGTCAGCTACAGTACCCCCTAAGGCTACAGTTTTCAAAAAAGAAGCACTATAGCCTGAATAGAAAACACTGAAAACCTCAAGTTCGTCAAATTCCTCAAATTCTTCAAATTTCTTTTATATTTATGCTTTTTGCATTTCTGAGCCGATTACTATTCAATTTGAAAGAATCAGAGAAAGGAAAATCCTTTTTTTTCTTTTTTTTTCTTTTTTTTTGCATTTATGTGCTTGTGATTGACTTCAGAATGAGAATAAAATAAAAAAAATGAAAATCTTTTATAATATTTGATTTTGATGGATTACCGGGGCATCGATACCCCGTGTAATTTTTCTTTAAATCAAAAATCCGAACCTACAAATTTTAAGTTAGGCCCAAAAATGAGGAAAATAAAATGTCCAAAGCATCTCAAAATTTCAGAATTAAAGGCGGCCTTTGATGTTAGTGAAATTTCATATTTCATCACCATAAAGTGTTATATTCATTCAATAGCTCTTTTCCGCTCTTTCAAAATGCTGAATTGAGTTTTTGGAATTCTATTTTCCATGAAATTTTCCATATTCGGCGCCGAAAAGTCAAAATAATTTTTTCACGAAAATCTAGCTGATAAACTAGGCTCAAAAGCAAATTTCTGAATTCTACGCAAAAGTTGGTCGGGAATTGTTTTTAATTTTGTTTTTGGTCAATGGAAACGCGGCCCGACCTAGGTTTTTAGAAGTGCGCGGTTATTGCCCGCGCCCCCTTTGATGTTGGTAAATTTTTCTTTTTGTCAAATCATCAAGTGTTATATTCATTCGAAAGCATTTTTATGTGTTTAACATGGCGGAAAGAATTTCCAAAAATTTGACTTTTATTAGTTTTGTCCGATTTTATGGATTTTGATTTTATGGAATGCGTTTTTTCTGGTTCTGCGGTACTTGCAGATCTGGTATAGTCTGAAAAAATTTTTCTATTTATAAGCATGAATTAGACAAAAGATCACAATTGAACATTAAGCAAAAGGAGGAAATTAAGATGTCATTCCATCATCATTGAGGAGAACAACATAACCGAGCCACTTGGCGAGTTCATTGTCGCTCTTCTGTGGTCCTGTCTTGTTTCGAGCAAATTCAATTCTGCCTGCTGTGAACTGCCTCAATGCCCTCTTCGGATGCATTTCCGATGAATTTTGCTCATGGACAAATGGGCCAAGATGTAAGAGTAGAGCATGGACCAGTACCTTTGTCCAAAACCACCAACTTTTTCTGTTCATCGCAAAGAATCGCTGTTTGGCACGTTTCTGCTTTTGAATGTTTGCCTTTCAAGCCAAATCTTTTATTTCTTTTCCGAAAGCACTTTTAGTGGTTGAAACCATTTGGCCATTTGTTACTCACGTAATGCAGAAATGACTCTTGATAGGAACGGGAGGAAGAACGACTGCTAAATCCGAAATCACTGAGGATCGACAGGATTCTTTATATCGTTTCCGTTGAACGGCATGATAATCCCATCACTCTTCCGATTCTTCACTTCCATTTCGACAAACATCTTGGAAAGTCTGAGAGGACCCTTCGAGTTTCATCAATTGTTCAAAAGTTGGTTTCAATCTTGATTTTTGCATGAAGTATTGGGGAATTACCAAACTTCGAGAACATTTAATAGATTTTCTTTTTTGCCTGCAGACCTTTTACTTTTGAAATCATCCTTCCACCGAAGGGTCACTCCGATCAGCATATTGTTGAAATCAATTGATCCTTATCAGCGGTGGTTTTTGTCAAACCTCTTGTTGCACCATAAACATCCAAACATCATCGCACAGGAAGACCAAAATTGGTGTTCAAGAAAGATAGATCTCCACCGAGAAAAACCATATTCCGGCTTGCCCAAAGTCTCAAAGTCTTTGCAAATTCCCTTTCCTTCAGCGAGTCGTAAGATCTGAACCTTCCCAAGCTTGTAATGGAAGCAATTTCGAGACGGCACGGTTTTTCCGCTCAGGTGAAATAGTTGAATAACTCGTGTGACCGTGTCCTTTATCGAGGGAAAAATCAGCCGTTTTCCTCGCTCATCGAGCAGATCAATCTTCTTCGCCCTCTTCCAGCTTTCCCAGCTTCAATCTTACTCCTTCATTGGCTATTTCATATCTGACAAACTGGTCCAGGTCTTCTTGGCCTTTTCGTAGTTCGTTGTGGCCAATGGTTCTCCTTGGTTTGATTGAAGAAAATGGTTTCAGATATGTCCTTTATTTGATAGATTGGCCTTTTTTCATCCGAGTAGCTTCTGGAGTTGGAGGAGTCGGTGATTTGGTTTGAATATGTGAGGTTGAAGCACGAATCATCATCGTTTTGCTTTGCTTTTGCCACATAGCGGCGTTTTGCGATTTTGCTCGGCTCTTTTCTTTTCATTATCTTTCAGAATCCTTGCCTCAGTGCTCCTTTCATGTGCTTTCCTGTCGATTCTTTTTCTTTTGTTGTTGTCTGCGGTCGTGTGGCTTTCTTCTTTTGATTGCACAGGATTTGCAGGCCCTTCCCACTTCGTAATCCGTGCATGTTTTTTGTTCGTTTGCGTCCATGTTCCGTTGCCACTTCTGACTTTTTGGCTTCTGATGTTCGTCCCATCTGCAAATTATAACTTTTGTTTTGAAAGTGTGGAATACGAATGTATGTAATAAGAAAAATAATAATAATAAGCTAATAATCAAAAAATAAATAATCAGGAAGCAAAATTGTCTGTAACTAAATGATTTTCTCCTGCGTTGCATTTATAACTTTATCATCTGTCATGCCTTTGGCATAGTAATTTATCAGTAATTGTCAAGGCTGTATTTGGCTTGCACCTGGGTTGCCTACCCGAAATTGACAAATCTCTCAATTTCAACTTTCCTGGAATTGTAACTCTTTCTTCAAAAAAATTGCGTTTTCACTTTTTTAGAATAAATTTTTCTGCTATACCAGATCTGCAAGTACCGCAGAATCAGAAAAACTGCATTTCAGATTATAAAATCGGACAAAACTAATAAAAGTCAAATTTTTCGGGAAATTCTTTCCGCCATGTTTAAACACATAAAAATGCTTTCGAATGATATATAACACTTGATGATTTGACACAAAAGAAAAATTTTACCAACATCAAAGGTGCGCGCGGGCCATATAACCGCGCACTTCTAAAAACCTAGGTTTCGGGCTCGGTTTCCATTGACCAAAAACAAAATTAAAAAACAATTCCCGACCAACTTTTTGCGTAGAATTCAGAAATTTGCTTTTTGAGCCTAGTTTATCAGCTAGATTTTCGTGAAAAAAATATTTTTGACTTTTCGGCGCCGAATATGGAAAAAATTTCATGGAAAAATAGAATTCCACAAAAACTCAATTCAGCATTTTGAAAGAGCGTGAAAAGAGCTATTGAATGACATATAACACTTTATGGTTCGATGAAATATGAAATTTCACTAACATCAAAGTCGCCGCCTTTAATTCTGAAATTTTGGATGATGCTTTTCGGATCATTTTATTTTTTCCGTTCATTTTTGGGCCTAACTTAAAATTTGTAGTGTTCGGATTTTTGATTTAAAGACGATTATTTTTGTAACCTATGTGCGGGGTATAAAAGGAAAGGAAATTCAAATGGGAAACGAGGTTCTCTCTGCGGATTCGACTCTTTGTATTACGGTAGCTGGGCTCTGGTACTTTAGCTAGCTTGGGGTACTGTAGCTCTATCAGCTTAGGGTACAACAGCCAGCTTGAGGTACTGTGGCCAGGTACTGTAGCTAACCTGGGATACTGTAGCCAGCTTGGGTACTGTGGCCAAGTACTGTAGCCAGCTTGGGGTACTGTAGCTCCTTGGGATACAGTAGCCAGCTTGGGGTACTGTAGCTTTATTAGCTTAGGGTACAGCAGCCAGGTTGAGGTACTGTGTCCAGGTACTGTGTCCAGGTACTGTGCCCAGGTACTGTAGCTAGCATGGGGTACTGTAGCCAGGTACTGTAGCTAGTTTGGGGTACTGTAGCTAGCTCGAGGAACTGTAGCTAGCTTGGGGTACTGTAGTCAGGTACTGTAGCTAGCTCGAGGAACTGTAGCCAGCTTGGGGTACTGTAGCTAGCTTGGAGTACTGTAGCCAGGTACTGTAGGTAGCTTGGGGTACTGTAGCCAGCTTGAGGCGCTGTGCCCAGGTACTGTAGCTAGCACTAGTTTTGACCATTTCCGATCATTCGAAAGTCAAATTCGAAAGTCGAAAGTCAAATTGAAAAGGCGAAAGCTTTCTAGCCATTAATAGTGCGTACAGGCGGGTGTAGAGCACCGGTGACCTAGTGGGTAGCATGCTGGACTGCCATACTGTCAAGACTTTTCGGTGGGTTCGAGTTTATGGAGAAACTTTTGACTTTTTTGGATTACTGTACTTTATACCTTGCCAGTTTCGGGCTTTCAACTCTGTCGCAACTCTACTTTCTCACTGACTGGATAGCTCTAACACTGCAGCTCTAACACTGCAGCTCTAACACTGCAGCTCTAACACAAGGCTTGTACTTTGTGCTCTTGTAAACGGAATACTCTATGGCACTCATCGAGTTTTACTTTGTTTTACCTTTTACTTTTTGTTTTACTTTTTGTTTTACTTTTCAAAACTACAGGTTTGTTTTTTTTCTTTTAAAAACTCGACAGATTTTCAGAAATTTTTGCTTTTCTTATTTTAGAAATGTAATCCATTAGAAATGTAATCCAAAAAAGAATTAGAATTAAAAAAATCTTTTTGCTTCTTTTTGCTTACGTTTTCTCTTTTCTCATTTTGTTAAAATGTTTTCAACGTTTTTTGCTTTCTATTTTTGTGAGAAATCATGATTTTTTCGATTTCATTTCGTTTTAAATGAAAAGGGAAAGATTTGAGGTCAGAGATGTTTCCTATTAGAAATATTGGATGATAAAGAACAGAGTAACGGGCCAGAACCAGAAGCTAGTCAGAACCTGCTCAGAACCTGCTCAGAAGCTAGTCAGAAGCTAGGCAAAACCTAGTCAGAAGCTAGTCAGAAGCTAGTCAGAAGCTAGTCAGAAGCTAGTCAGAAGCTAGTCAGAAGCTAGTCAGAAGCTAGTCAGAAGCTAGTCAAAACCTAGTCAGAACCTGCTCAGAAGCTAGTCAAAACCTAGTCAGAAGCTAGTCAGAAGCTAGTCAAAACCTAGTCAAAACCTAGGTCTGACTTCTGGTGGATCTACGGGACCAATGAAAGAAAGCTAAAGCTCGATTCTCTCGACTCTCCCAAAAAGCCCAAGCTCAACAAAAAATAAACGATTACCCTGGCAGCTTACTGGCAGTACAGCTTACTATTAGCCTGAAATATAATCGGTTCTTTCCCGACCTCATAGATTACGGTAACGAGATCATTTTCCTTTCGTTTTCCAGAGCGAGTAAGTAATTACTCGAGTAAAATTCACATTTGTAAGATTTAGCAACGTTTTTGGTCAAGAAAAACGACGAGTAATCCTCTTTACACGAGTAATCTCTTTACACGTCGAGTAGACTCAATATCTTTACATTTAAAAGGAATTTGCCACCAAATCAGTTAAATGGTTGAATACCTTTAAAAGGAGTCGTATATAAGGCCACTTATTAAGGCCATGTAGATAGGGCCACGTATATAAGGCCACGTGTATAAGGCCACGTATATAAGGCCCTTATATAAAGCCACGTAGATCAGGCCACGGGGATAAGGCCCTTATATAAGGCCACGTAGATCAGGCCACGTAGATAAGGCCACTTATATAAGGCCACGTATATAAGGCCACGTAGATAAGGCCACGTATATAAGGCCACTTAGATAAGGCCACGTATATAAGGCCACGTAGCTAAGGCCACGGAGATAAGGCCATGTAGCTAAGGCCACGGAGATAAGGCCATGTAGATAAGGCCACTTATACAAGGCCACGTAGCTAAGGCCACGGAGATAAGGCCATGTAGCTAAGGCCACGGAGATAAGGCCATGTAGATAAGGCCACTTATATAAGGCCACTTATATAAGGCCACGTATATAAGGCCACGTATATAAGGCCACGTATATAAGGCCACGTATATAAGGCCACGTATATAAGGCCATGCGTAGCAGATTTGCCAGAGAATTCAAGGAATAGTGGTTGCGAGTGGCAGTGGGCTAGAAAACAAGGCGAAGACAGGGAACGTTGGGCTCTAGTTCGAGTCCGCTTCGAATTTTTCCTCGATTTGTAAAGTTAATTGCTTTAAAAGGAGTCGCAAGAGCGTTAAAAGCTTTAAAAAGGAGCGTATATAGGCGACGCGTATATAAGGCGAGCTTTGTCCAGAAGCGCCCAATCAATTTACACCCAAAGGAGAACGCTAACTCAAAGTAACTGTTTCTGTTTACTGACACAGAATACTGTAGTAAAAAAAACCCGCTTCTAGGCTTCTTCAAGAAGCCTGTAATGCTTGCTGTGCCATTTTTATCGTTTATTTAAATTACATTTAGTTCTTTAAAGTGTTTTTATCGTTTCTAGTTCAACACTAGACAATTCTGAAGTTTCAATTTCATTTTACGAATCAATCATCAATGAAATATGAAGAAAATGTTATGTATTTCGTCTTTTTTAGAGATTTTAAGCCAAAAATCTGGATTAAAATCATCAAAAATATCTGAATTATTAGTTTTAGACATTATGTGTGGAAAGTGAAATAAAAATCTTCTGTGACATCCAGAACGGTAAAAAATTTGAGTGGCTTGCAAAAATTGTCAATCGAGGGCTCTAAAATATCGACTTCTCTATCCGGTTCTCCACCGATCTTTCCTAAATGTTCGAAAGTTCAAAAATTCTATGCCTCAAATCTTCTGTGACATCCAGAACAGCGAAATATTTGAGTGGCTTGCAAAAATTTTCAATCGAGGGCTCTAAAATATAGACTTCTCTTTCCGGTTCTCCACTGATTTTTCCTAAATGTTCGAAAGTTCAAAAATTCTATGCCTCAAATCTTCTGTGACATCCATAACGGTAAAAAATTTGAGTGGCTTGCAAAAATTGTCAATCGAGGGCTCTAAAATATAGACTTCTCTTTCCGGTGCTCGACCGATTTTTCAAAATTCCTCTAACCACCCATTTTACCCATTGTTTTGTGCATCCTGACATCCAGTTCGACTGAATTCATGAAAATTACTGTACTAGTCCTACTGTAGTCTATAATATGCCTATCCACTCTTGGTATCGATTTTCGACCGATTCGAAATCCCTCAAACCAGTCATTTTACTTACTTCTTTGTGCATGCTGATATCCAGTTCGACCAAATTCATGAAAATTACTGTACTAGTCCTACTCTCTTCTTACATTTCTTCTTACATTTCTTCTTACAGTTCTTTAAAGTGTTTCTATCGTTTCTAGTTCAACACTAGACAATTCTGAAGTTTCAATTTCATTTTACGAATCAATCATCAATGAAATATGAAGAAAATGTTATGTATTTCGTTTTTTTTAGAGATTTTAAGCCAAAAATCTGGATTAAAATCATCAAAAATATCTGAATTATTAGTTTTTTGGAATCATGAGTGAAAAATAAAATAAAAATTTCGGATTTAAGTGAAATTTAAGTCAAATTTCATTTCTTCAAGTGCCTCGACTAACAAATGAAAAAAAGATTTACAAATTACAAAGATTTCTTTTTTAAAGCCGAATTTTCAGGATTTACTTGAGGAAAATGGAAAATAAATTAAAAAAATGAAAAAATGAAAAAATGGAAAATAAATGGGAAATTTTGAATGTAAAAGCTCATGAAAATTTAGGGATTTGTTTAAAAAGTGGTTTTTTTTGAAAATTTGATTGTTTTTTTGTGCTTTCACAAATCGGAAATGCATCTTTTCTGATTTGTGAAAGCACACTGACCTCTGTGCACTGAGCTCTTCATTGAAACCGCCGGTTTTTCCCTAATATTTCCTAAGTGCTTGAAAGTTCAAAAATTCTATGCCCCAAATCTTCTGTGACATCCAGAACGGCAAAAAATTTGAGTGGATTGCAAAAATTGTCAATCGATTGGTCTAAAAGATAGACTTCTCTATCCGGTTCTCCACCGATCTTTCCTAAGTGCTCGAAAGTTCAAAAATTCTATGCCCCAAATCTTCTGTGACATCCAGAACGGCGAAATATTTGAGTGGCTTGCAAAAATTTTCAATTGGGGGCTCTAAAATATCGACTTCTCTTTCCGGTACTCGACCGATCTTTCCTAAGTGCTCGAAAGTTCAAAAATTCTATGCCTCAAATCTTCTGTGACATCCAGAACAGCGAAATATTTGAGTGGCTTGCAAAAATTTTCAATTGAGGGCTCTAAAATATCGACTTCTCTTTCCGGTACTCGACCGATTTTTCAAAATCCCTCTAACCACCCATTTTACCCATTGTTTTGTGCATCCTGACATCCAGTTCGACCGAATTCACGAAAATTACTGTACTAGTCCTACTGTAGTCTATAATATGCCTGCCCGCCCTTAGTATCGATTCTCGACCGATTCGAAATCCCTCAAACCAGCCATTTTACTTACTTCTTTGTGCATGCTGATATCCAGTTCGACCGAATTCATGAAAATTACTGTACTAGTCCTACTGTCTTCTTACATTTAGTTATTGAAAGTGTTTTTATCGTTTCTAGTTCAACACTAGACAATTTTTACAATTTATTTTTAAAAAAAAAAAAAAAAAAAAAAAAAAAAAAAAATTTAATATTTTCTATTTTTGAGTGTTCTGAAAGATCTGAACGATCTTTCAGATCGTTCAGATCTTTCAATCGCTATGATTTCTTTTCGAATTTGTAATCAAGATTGTGAAATAGATTTTCCAAACGAATTTCCCCCTATTTTAGGTCATTATTTTATATTTGTAACCAGAATTGTGATCAAATAAAAGGATTTTCCTTTTTGAGGTCATCATTTCGAAGTTTCTATTTTAAATCACTGCCATTTCGTTTTTTATTTTCAATATTTGAAAAAAAATCGAATCATTTTTCAAGAGAAAATTCTAGGAAACCAAATTTGACAAACCTTTCCAAAGAAGAGCGCAATGAAACTGTCGTAAACCACATAGGCATTGCCCATACCCATTACAGTACCTAAAAAGAGATTGATGATACTAGTTGAAATGGCTTCACGCTTCACTAGCTTCACTAGACCCAAGAATGGTAGGGGAAAAGGTTTTCGAAAGGATCATAGGGAAAAGATCGACTAAACTATGATCAGACTCATCACTCTAAAGCTACAATATGAAAAGTGAGTCAGTAAAGAAGCTAAATAGGGTTAGACTTAGCTAAGTAGAGCTAGATAGAGCTAGAGAAGAGCTAGATAGAGCTAGATAGAGCTAGATAGAGCTAGATAGAGCTAGAGAAGAGCTAGATAGAGCTTGATAGAGCTAGATAGAGCTAGATAGAGCTAGAGAAGAGCTAGATAGAGCTTGATAGAGCTAGATAGAGCTAGATAGAGCTAGAGAAGAGCTAGATAGAGCTTGATAGAGCTAGATAGAGCTAGATAGAGCTAGAGAAGAGCTAGATAGAGCTAGAGAAGAGCTAGATAAGAGCTAGATAGAGCTAGATAGAGCTAGATAGAGCTAGATAGAGCTAGATAGAGCTTGATAGAGCTAGATAGAGCTAGAGAAGAGCTAGAGAAGAGCTAGATAGAGCCAAGTCTAGCTCTATTTAACTTCTTTACTCTTCATAGACACTTTAAAATACCCTAAACATGAAGCTCAGTGGTTTAAAAAGGAAGTAAAAAAAATCTCGACAGCGAGAGGATTCGAACCAGAGATCGACGGCACCAGGCTCGAGACCACTATCCACTACACCATTCGGAAACTGATTGGCTGGGGGAAAAAAGCGTCATATCATGACGGTGTCGTTTTTTCAAAAATGTTTTTATCAGGAACTTTTGAAATTTTTAGTAACGATTCTCACCAACAACAAATTATCGTTTCCAGGAAAACTTTTTATGCTAAACGCGTATGCCAGATGGAAAGCGTTTACGCGGCCGTACAAAGAACACCTCTTTACAAAGAGATTTCTCTTTCGTTGATGGTCTGAAGATATAAATTTGTTCCCCAAGGATTTTCAGGGTCAGGCAGTCGGAGTCATTCATTTTTGAAGCCACTAGAGCCAGCCACTAGAGCCAGCCACTAGAGCCAGCCACTAGAGCTAGCCACTAGAGCTAGCCACTAGAGCTAGCCACTAGAGCTAGCCACTAGAGCTAGCCACTAGAGCTAGCCACTAGAGCTAGCCACTAGAGCTAGCCACTAGAGCTAGCTACTAGAGCGAGCTACTAGAGCTAGAGCAGACTCACCAATAAAAATGATGCTCATATTCTCGAGAACTTCTCTTCCCAATGGATACCGTAAAACGTCTGTGTTCATGATGAGATGTGTCGCGTACCAAACGGCCAAACCACTGTAATCTTTCAGTAATCATTAATAAATAACAGATTTGCAGATTTGTAAAGACTTTAAGCGCAGCTAATCGCTTCTTAAAAAAATCTAAAAAAGAAAAAAGCTAAGGGATCGATGTGAGGGATTCGAACCATTGATCGTTGGCCTTTTGGGTAAGAACACTAACTACTCAGCCAAACCTGTAGCCTGCACCGCTCACTGAGAACTTCTTATAATGATTCAAAGCAAAAATCGGATTTCACTGGGGACCGGAGTACCTCTTTAACGATTTCCACAATATCCAGCAAAAGTATTCAGCGAAGAAACCTGAATATCTTAATAATACGAATATTAAAAGATATTCAGCCAACAAACAGAATATCTTTCAATTCGTTCAACGAAAACAAAAGATATTCAGTCTATTTCAAAAGATATTCAATCTACTAACCCAAGAAAATCCTTTTACTTCAATTGAAAGCTTTTTATTGTACTTTGCTCATACAAGAAAGAATATTCAGAGCGCCAGAAGCGGTGCGTTTACAAAAATTAAACACAAAGTACATCACAAAGCTGTGTTTCCAATCTTTCCAATCTTTCCAATGCTTTCTTCCCTACTCTATCCCATTTTTTTCAAAACCATTTCCAACACTGAACTTTATATTATTTCCTCGAGATTCAAGCGTAAAATCAGAAAGCTTAGAGGCACGTATCCCTCTCAAAATCGCGATAAAGCCATCACGGAGCCATTTTTTTTTGCAATTTTCAAAAAATTTGATTTCTTATCTTCTAGTGGCACTGATTTTTTGATTCTGAAAAGAAAAACAGATTTTTGAGGTTAAAATAGAAAAATGGTCATTGGTGAAAAAGAAATGAGAAATTATGAGAATTGAGTTCACTAAAAAGAACCTTTCTACCTGTTTTTACCTGTTTTTTGTCGAATAGATGTAAGGAAATAGCTTGGAAACGTGTTCACCTTATTAACTTTTCTTTGAGTAGGCAGATTTTAATGAAACTTTGAATTTTTCTTAGTTGGATAGCATGCAAAAATTGGGATTGATCAGGTTTTGAATTTTTAGAAAATAGATTTTTGGATTGTTGTACTGACGTCAAAGATTGGGCGCTTTTTTAGATCCAGATTGGAGATTTTAAGATAATTTTTGGAAAATTCGGCGATCTGGGAGGCAACTTAAAGTTCTAAGTAGTTTACTCGATGCATTACGGTAAATGGGGTACTGTAGAGGGACTACGTTAAAGATTGGGCGCTTTTTTCGATGCAGATAGAAGGTTTTAGAATAATTTTTTGAAAATTAAGCGATCTGGAAGGCAACTTAGAGTTCTAGCTGGTTTACCAGGCGCATTACGGTAAATCGGGTACAATAGGTAGCTGACGTTAAAGATTGGGCACTTTTTTAGATGTAGCTTTGAAGCTAAAGATATGTTTTTTTGAAAACTAGGAGATCTGGGAGGCAACTTAGAGTTCTAGATAAGGCATAAGGCCCTATTTTGGGCGGCAATGCGATACGTGTCGCTCATTGGTAGACCGTTCGCCTAGCGGGAGGTCGGTAAACGAGGGGGCTTGTGGGTTCGAGTCCCGGCGCCGATCGTTTTTGTATTCCCAGCCTCAGAAAGGACCTCAAATCTATATAGATTTCAATATTAAAGCCACCTTTACTCACCTCGTAATATCGACGACAGAATCCAAAAGTGTCGCGATGATCGACAATGATGTTCCTTGGGTTAAATACGCGGAGAAACTCTTGCCGATTAGCAAAATGAGATTCGAGACGAGAACGAGTTGAGAAAGGAGATTGTCGCCTTTTGTCTGTAAGGAGATTGTCGCCAAATAGATTACAGAAATAAGAAAGTATCTCTAAAACAGTTACAATTTGGAATTTTTAAAGAATTTTCAATATCCCGAGCAAAGCCAGCTACATATTAATGAAAAAAGACAGTGTTAACGACAAGAAACTAATGCCAAATTTGGGTGATTACATAGTTTCCTTTCCATCTGAGCAATTTACAATTTACTTATGGTTCTTCTCGGAAATCCTGGTTTCTTACATTTATTTACACGAATAATGTGGTGCAAACAATACAAAACAATACAAACAACAATACAAAAGCACAACCGTTAAGCCCTGGAAAAGAAAAAACCCTATATATGAGAAAAATGAGGCAAGAAGGTCCCCGGCGGGATCGAACCCTCGACCTCGTCCTCGAACTTCCGACTGAGAAACAGGGCTCTTAGCCAGTCGGCCATGGAGGCTATGGGAGTCCCTGCAAAAAAACGGGTCTCATTCGCTCACCACTGCTTTTTCTTTAAAGACAAACGGAAGCCATGTATGCCAGGTCGCGAGCGATTACGGGTCCGTACCAAGAACGCACAGAAGCCGAAGGAAGGCCTGTATGCCAGGTCGCGAACGGTTACGGGGCCCCACAAAGAACGCACAAAGAACGCATGATTTTGCTTTTCTTTTTAAAATGTTTCCCAAATGAGATTTAGTGCTGAAAATTTGTACCCAGGGGTTTTCAAGGTCGCGGAATCGATTGGCGGGGTTTATTTTAACCATTTGTCCCAAGAAAAGTCCCAATTTGCGAATTTGCGATCGAATTTGCTTTGGTTTTGCCCGGTTTTCCGAGAAGAGAGAAAACCCGGTTTTCCGAGAAGGCTTCCTCACTCACCGTATCCTTTGGCTCAGCAACAATGCCTCCATTCCGAATGCACTCATCATCTTTCGCGTATTTCTCGAGCAACTCTTTTTGATGGCTGAAATGAGCGAAAAATCGGATAAAATGCTTGGATTAAGGTAGAGAAATAGGTAATAAAGAAAGTTTGAGTAAATAAAAACCACCAACTCATAATATTGTCGAACAGCCGTCGGATATTTCGATGTGTTTTCCGGGAATTTTTTTCCCGAATTTTCATCTCTCACTTTTAAAGTTTTTTGGGTGTTTTTTCTGTGTTTCGATGTCATTTTGAAAGATTTGAAACGAAGGAAAATCGAAGGGAAACGGAAGGGAAGCGGAAAGGAATGAAAGGAAAATGGAAAGGAAATGAAAAAGAATCAGAAATGCAAACTGATAAGTATTTGAAATTTTCGAAAAAAAAAAATTGAGATTGGGAAAAAATGGCACGAGACTTTCGTGGGTTTTCTTTTGAGGAAATGAGAAAACAAAAATTATTCACAAAAAAGGCACACTTGTAACAGGGATTTATTGCCAGAATTGAGAGCAAAAATTTGAGCACATTGAGCACAGCGGCATTCGAATCTGCGCTAACTCTCGCTTACCGGCCGAACGCTTTACCAATGAGCTACACTGACATGTATCAGGATAGGATAGGCCAGGATAGGCCAGGCCTATGCCACCAGGATAGGCCTTTCTGCCTTACCTAAAACTCTAAGTTGCCTCCCAGATCGCCTAATTTCCAAAAAACTATCTTAAAATCTTCAATCTGCATCGAAAAAAGCACCCAATCTTTAACGTCAGTCCCCCTACACTACCCCATTTACCGTAATCCGCCGAATAGCTTTAAGTTGTTGCTTAGAACTTTAAGTTGCCTCCCAGATCGCTCAATTTTCTAAAGATCATCGAAAAATCTACAATCTGGATCGAAAAAAGCGCCCAACCTTTAACGACAGTCCCTCTACAGTACCCCATTTACCGTAATGCGCCTGGTAAACCAGCTAGAACTCTAAGTTGTCTTCCAGATCGCTTAATTTTCAAAAAATCATCCCTTTAGCCTCAAAGCTACATCTAAAAAAGCCCCCAATCTTTAATGTCAGTCCCCCCTACAGTACCCCATTTACCGTAATCCACCGAATCACTTTAAGTTGTTGCTTAGAACTCTAAGTTGCCTTCCAGATCACCGAATTTTCAAAAAATTATCTTAAAATCTTCAATCTGGATCGAAAAAAGCGCCCAACCTTTACCGACAGTCCCTCTACAGTACCCTATTTACCGTAATGCGCCTGGTAAACCAGCTAGAACTCTAAGTTGCCTTCCAGGTCGCCGAATTTTCCAAAAATTATTCTAAAACCTTCTTTCTGCATCGAAAAAAGCGCCCAATCTTTAAGGTAGTCCCTCTACAGTACCCCATTTACCGTAATGCATCGAGTAAACTACTTAGAACTTATGCCTTATGCCTTACCTAGAACTTTAAGTTGCCTCCCAGATCTCCTAATTTTCAAAAAATCATCTCTTTAGCTTCAAATCTACATCTAAAAAAGCGCCCAATCTTTAACGTCAGCCACCTATTGTGCCCGATTTACCGTAATCCACCGAATAACTTCAAGTTGTTGCTTAGAACTCTAAGTTGCCTTCCAGATCGCCGAATTTTCCAAAAAGGATCTTAAAATCTCCAATCTGGATCTAAAAAAGCGCCCAATCTTTGACGTCAGTACAACAATCCAAAAATCTATTTTCTAAAAATTCAAAATCTGATCAATCCCAATTTTTGCATGCTATCCAACTAAGAAAAATTCAAAGTTTCATCAAAATCTGCCTACTCAAAGAAAAGTTAATAAGGTGAACACGTTTCCAAGCTATTTCCTTACATCTATTCGACAAAAAACAGGTAAAAACAGGTAGAAAGGTTCTTTTTAGTGAACTCAATTCTCATAATTTCTCATTTCTTTTTCACCAATGACCATTTTTCTATTTTAACCTCAAAAATCTGTTTTTCTTTTCAGAATCAAAAAATCAGTGCCACTAGAAGATAAGAAATCAAATTTTTTGAAAATTGCAAAAAAAATGACTCCGTGATGGCTTTATCGCGATTTTGAGAGGGATACGTGCCTCTAAGCTTTCTGATTTTACGCTTGAATCTCGAGGAAATAATATAAAGTTCAGTGTTGGAAATGGTTTTGAAAAAAATGGGATAGAGTAGGGAAGAAAGCATTGGAAAGATTGGAAAGATTGGAAACACAGCTTTGTGATGTACTTTGTGTTTAAACTTTGTAAACGCCCCCTTCTGGCGCTCTGAATATTCTTTCTTGTATGAGCAAAGTACAATAAAAAGCTTTCAATTGAAGTAAAAGGATTTTCTTGGGTTAGTAGATTGAATATCTTTTGAAATACAGGGTGCGGCAAAAGTTCGGAGCCGCTTCTTAAGATAGTTAAAGGTTTAAAAACTAGCTTTAAAAAGTTAAAAATTAATAACGAACTCTTTATTCGAATCATAACAACAAATAACTTATAAAAAATGCTCGAAATTTCCACCATCCGCTTCGATACACCTCTTTAAACGCTTTGGGAAGGTGGTGGCGATGGTGGCTCACGATGGTGGCGCACGCTTAAACAGTTATTTCATCCCAGACTCGTTTCAGAGCAGATTTTAAAGCATCCACTGTTTGATACGTCCTCATCAAGATCTTGCCTTCCAAAATAGCCCAAACGGTGTAATCGAGGGGATTAAGATCTGGCGAATTTGAAGGCCAAATGGTCTTATCCGAAAAGCCTGGAAACAACTGAGCGCAAACGTTGAGAGTTGAGTGAGCACCAGGCGCCGGAGCCCAGTCTAAAAACCAGCTTGTCCAAAGTGATTTGTTGCCCAATGTTTCAAGACATCTTTTAATACCAGTTGTTGGCAGTTTCTAGCATCCATCTTGACTTTTCTGTCCAAAAAAATAGGCGGTGTCTTGCTTGTAGCACACATACCTCCACACATCAGAATCGAAGCTGAAAAATGCTTTCTAACCATCAAATTTGCCGCAAATGTGTTCTTCAGACCCCTTTTGAGAAGTTATCTATGATTTTGGCGGTTGTGCAATGACTGGATAGAAAAAATCTTTTCATCTGTGAAGAGGATCCTCTCTGAAGTAGGCCTCTCAAGTAGGCCAGTCGCCAACAAGCGCACCATCTTCTTTGCTAGAAGCTTTCGTTTCTTCTGGGATTTGTCGCTCAAGACGTGTGCTTTAGCCAATTTGTAGCTAAAGAATCTTAGTTTCCCTTTAACAATCCTTCCAACGCTTCGAGGGCTAATTTTCAGCTGTTTAAAAGATAAAAAGATACTTTATTCAACATGAATAAGTGGATACAACACAACGGAGGACACAATTTTTACCCCTACAATGTAGTTAAGAAAAAACCCAACTTAATGGGAAAAAGAACACACTTGATTTTGCCAGTGAGATCGAAACCTCGACCTTCCGATTAGGAAACAAGACTCCTAACCAGTCGGCCAACTGGACTATGGTTTGCCCATCTTTCGCATCGACCGCAGCTTGTTTTGGCGGATTTCGTTGATGTTCGTAGGTGTTACGGCAGTTGGTGGTCGACCACTTCGAGTTGTTGTTCTTGTTGTTCTTGTTGTTCTTTATCTCCTTGTAGCGTTTAATTGCTTTGTTGACGGTGCTTTTTGGATATTTCGTGATTTTTCCGCCTTCGTATAATCCGAGAATCATATCGCGTCGTTTTTTGGCGTTCATTCTTACGAATTTTCTCCTAAAAAGAAGAAAATTTTTGTAACAAATCACCTTGATTATACTCGAAAAAGGGGAAAAAAAGTATACGAGACACAAAAAAAAAGCGCGAGCTAAATTTTCTGCAATGTTTTCATAGCGGCTCCGAACTTTTGCCGCACCCTGTAGACTGAATATCTTTTGTTTTCGTTGAACGAATTGAAAGATATTCTGTTTGTTGGCTGAATATCTTTTAATATTCGTATTATTAAGATATTCAGGTTTCTTCGCTGAATACTTTTGCTGGATATTGTAGAAATCGTTAAAGAGGTACTCCGGTCCCCAGTGAAATCCGATTTTTGCTTTGAATCATTATAAGAAGTTCTCAGTGAGCGGCGCAGGCTACAGGTTTGGCCAAGTGGTTAGTATTCTTAACTGAAAGGCCAGCCATCAAGGGTTCGAATCCCTCAAGTTGATTTCGCTTCCACTTTTTCCTATTCAATTTTTTTTTCGGTTTCTTTTTCGGTTCCCTACTCGATTCCTATCCGATTCCCTATTCAATTCCCTATTCGACTCCACATTCGATTCCTATTCGATTCCCTATTCGATTCCCTATTCAACTCCCTATTCGACTCCCCATTCGATTCCTATTCGATTCCCGATTCGATTCCCTATTCAACTCCCTATTCGATTCCCTATTCAATTCCCTATTCGACTCCCCATTCGACTCCCCATTCGACTCCCCCAATTCGATTCCTATTCAATTCCCTATTCGATTCCCTATTCGATTCCCTATCATAAAAGCTTTTGAATGATATTATTTCTAGACAAAGTTATGGACGTTTAAAGCACGGCGTCTCATTCAGAGTACCCAGTCTTCGGCCTTTTGGTTCGTCTCCAATTTTCTCGTGATTCTTTAGTCAAATCAATCTCTACTTTATATCATTTGAAAGCCTGAAATCTCCTCTATCCAATGATATAAAAGGTTTTGGATAATATGATCTCTAGACAAAGTTCTGCAGCTTTAAAGCACGGTACAATGCCTATCCGAGCTCGGTGGCTCATTGAGAATCTTGCGGTGCTCGGTGACTCATTGAGGTGCCAGGCTCAAGGCATTCCATTATAATTTACAATATTTAAACACATGAGTAAAAATCTTTTCTGATTTCTCATCTTTTAGAGTTATTTTGAGTAGAAAATGGTGAAAAAAGGAGGCAATTTCTCGAGAGGATTTCCACCAGAAGAACAAATAGAGATATTCATTGAAGAGGAAGAAGAGGGAGAAGAAGAAGAAGAAGAAGAAGAAGAAGAGGAAGAAGAAGAGGAAGAAGAAGAGGAAGAAAGAAAGAAAGAAAGAATAGAAAAACGATGGTTTATTTGAAAGATTCGAAGAATTTCCTTTGATTTTTCGATTTTTTCATCAAATCTTTTCACCCACACTCATTTTTTTTGCAAAACTTTTCGATTTTCTGTCTTTTTACTTAAAAAGATTACTGTAGGCTTACTGTAAATGTCTTTTTTTGCTTAAATCTAACGTCTAAATTGATTCATTAGCTTTAGATCAGTGTAGAAATTGAAAAAACAATATCCTTATCATAAATGACATAATATTCTATTGTAGATAACTACTGAATTAATTAATTCAACTCTAAATAACTTAACGAAACATAGAGATCAAATCCATGCAACAATTTAATATAAAAATTTCAAAAAGCAAAAGATTTTGGCAGTGGTGAGACTCGAACCAGCAAGGTTTCGAGCCGCAGCCCAGCCCGTTATCCATTGCGCCAAGGCAGCTAAACCTTTAAACTAATCCTTGAGACTTGAAAATGCAAAATTTAATTCCCCTGAGCTCCAGATTAACTAAAAAATTCACTCAATTACCAAAAATCTTTTCATTTTAAAGAGAAATTCGATTGAACTTGATATCTAGCTAGTTTCTTGATATCTAGACACAATGGGATACTGTAGCTAACTGAAAAGTAAAAGCTGGATGTCACAGAAGATTTTGAGATATTTTTTGAATGATTTTAAGCAGCTTAAATTTTGAGCAGTTGATGGCCGAGTGGTTAGCGTGGTTGGTTACAAGGCGACGGGTTCGAGTTCTCGTGCTGGTTCGATTCCCCATGCTGCCAGAAATTTTTTGTTTTTTTGTTTTTTTTGCTTTTTAATGACTAAATGGTTAAGATACTTAATAGCTCAATGGTTAGAGTAATTGCTTGGAAAACAAGCAAGCAGACAACAAGGAAAATGAAAAGGAAAAGGTCGACGATTGAATTTCGACTGATTCAGATTCCCTATTTCAAACTCTACCACTATTCTATAGGCTTAAATATTCATCTTAAATGAACGCCTAGACTGCCAGACTTTTGCGGCAATTCTTCGGAGTAATCAGAATTGAAGAAACTTGAAAAGAAAAAATTTCGGAGAAATTCAATCGTCGACCTTTTCCTTTTCATTTTCCTTGTTTTCTGCTTGCTTGTTTTCCAAGCAATTACTCTAACCATTGAGCTATTAAGTATCTTAACCATTTAGTCATTAAAAAAACAAAAAACAAAAAATTTCTGGCAGCATGGGGAATCGAACCAGCACGAGAACTCGAACCCGTCGCCTTGTAACCAACCACGCTAACCACTCGGCCATCAACTGTTCAAAATTTAAACTGCTTAAAATCATTCAAAAAATATCTCAAAATCTTCTGTGACATCCAGCTTTTACTTTTCACTTAGCTACAGTATCCCATTTTGTCTAGATATCAAGAAACTAGCTAGATATCAAGTTCAATCGAATTTCTCTTTAAAATGAAAAGATTTTTGGTAATTGAGTGAATTTTTTAGTTAATCTGGAGCTCAGGGGAATTAAATTTTACATTTTCAAGTCTCAAGGATTAGTTTAAAGCTTGAGCTACTTTTCTCTTAGCTACAGTATCCCATTTTGGCTAGATATCAAGAAAATAGCTAGATTTCAAGAAAACTAGCTAGATATCAAGAAAATTCAAATATCTAGCGTTTTTGTATTCGAATTTTGACGCTTAAAAGCAACTTCAGCTTGTTTTTTTTCAAAAATAGGAGACAAAAATCGGTAAAAACTCAATGAAAAGCTATTTTTCGTTTCCACCAACTGTTGGGTAGTGGACCAGGGAGTTGAGGAAAGAAAAAAAATGTTTCCCCGTTCCATTTTACTCTTCTCAATGATTAGCTTTCGTTTGCTCATTTATCGATTATTAAATGGTTGTTAAATGGTTATTAAATGGTTATTAAATGGTTATTAAATGGTTATTTAATGATCATTTATTGATTTAACCATCATTTAACCATTATTTAATCATTATTTAATAATCTCTTATGACTAAATTCTTCTTTTAAGCCTTTGAAAAGTTACCGTAATCCCAAAACCCAGCCTTATCTTCTAGTTGGTCTATTAATCCTTTTTTTTTACTGTAAAATAAGCTTTTCTAATGAAAAAAAAGCCGTAGTTCAATTGTTGGCTTGGTTTTTTTTAAACGAAAGTACGGAAAAGACTTTCTGGGAAGCGGAAAAGACTTTCTGGAAAGCCTAATAGTACCTAGGATTTATTAAATTTTAAACCTCTGCCAACTATCCTAATTTCCAATAGCTAACCGTTGTGAGTTCCAGATAACAATATCCAATCGTTAGAATCTATAAATTATCGCCGAAAACTACAGTAATCCCTTCCCAACTCAGACATAGTATTACCATTCATCAATTTCGCTCAAATCTCGTTGTTTTACTAATAATTAGGCGTCGTGGGTTCCAGATAGCAAGTTTAATTGGTTAAAATATCTAAATTATTGTCGAAAAGTACAGTAATCGCTTCCCAACTCAGACATAGTATTACCATTCATCAATTTCGCTCAAATCTCGTTGTTTTAATGATAGCTAACCGTTGTGAGTTCCAGATAGCAAGATTAACTGGTTAAAATCTGTAAATGATCGTCGAAAAGTACAGTAATCCCTTGCCAACTCATTCATTCTTTTCATAGCACTTTCAGTACAGTCTGAAATCTTTACCAAAAGTCATTTTATGATAAAAGTAGTGATTTTCTGTATGAGAGGAGTGGTTTTGGGGGTGTCCACTCAAAAACTCAAAAAAAACTGATGGGAAAAGGGTTTTGTGTAATCACCGGCAAAAAAAAAAGAAATGAAAGGGGTAAGTCTTAAGAAAAGGGGAAGAAGAAAAGAAAAGGAAGAAGAGAGGGAAAAAGAAAGGGAAGAAGAAAGGGGAGAAGGAAAGAAAGAAAGAAGATAGAAGTAAACCTCTTGAAAAGATCCAATTTTTCCGTTTAATCAACTTTTCTTACTTTGATCTCATCAAGATTTGAAATTAGATAGCTTTTCTTAAACTAATCTATAGCTTTACTTCGCTTTACATAGCTTTACATAGCTTTACTTAGCTTTACATAGCTTTACAAAGCTTTACATAGCTTTACATAGCTTTACGGAGCTTTATATAGCTTTACATAGCTTTATATAGCTTTACATAGCTTTATATAGCTTTACATAGCTTTACATAGCTTTACGGAGCTTTACAGAGCTTTCCATAGCTTTCCATAGCTTTCCATAGCTTTCCATAGCTTTCCATAGCTTTCCATAGCTTTCCATAGCTTTCCATAGCTTTCCATAGCTTTCCATAGCTTTACATAGCTTTCCATAGCTTTCCATAGCTTTCCATAGCTTTCCATAGCTTTCCATAGCTTTCCATAGCTTTCCATAGCTTTCCATAGCTTTCCATAGCTTTCCATAGCTTTACATAGCTTTACAGAGCTTTACATAGCTTTCCATAGCTTTACATAGCTTTCCATAGCTTTACTCTCTTTGTAAACGCACAACTTCTAGCGCACTGAGTCTTTTCAAGTTTTCAAACATTTTCATCTTTCGAATCTTTGATTTTTTTCGATTTTTATCGAATCTTTAGCTTTTTTATCTAGAGCAAAAACTTGTGCATCGCCGGGGATCGAACCCGAGACCTTTCGCTTACCAGCCAACGCTGCTAACCATTACACCACAAGGGACCTGTTTTCCTTTATTTCAGAGGGCCTTAAGTCAAGCTGTTCGAGAAAGAAAGTCGAAAGAAAGCCGAAAAACCTGTGAGCCCCGGTTAAGGTCGAGTTTTTCCAGCCAATCTTTCGGGTCGTCGTGGCGCAGTCGGCAAGGCTGCTCGTCTCTAAGCCGGAAGGTCCGGGTTCGACTCCCCGAAGCACCATTCAACTTGATTTTTTCTATTTTTTCAAATTACAATATATTCTAAGGTTTTCTAATGGAAGATTTATTGCGTTTTTTAGCTTTAATGGTGAAAAGGTTGTGAGAAAAGCTTTTGCAAACGATAGAACGCTCTTCTAGAAAGGTTTAAGAGTTCTTAACGCCATTAAATCTCTTAAACTTTCCCTGATCTCTTAAAATCCGACTGAAAACTCTTTTTTTGCCTTTTCTTTCTTTTCTCTGACAACTCGAAATGACCTCAATGGCTCAAAAAAAGACAAATAAACCAAGTTTTCTTCAGAAAAATTGCCTCAACTCATCAAAGTTGGGAAAATTTTCGTGGAAAATCGTGTTTTTTTCGGTTAAAAGCTTGTAAACGCCTACTTTCTAGTGCATTGAATTGAAAGAAATGCGAATCTAATGCACTAGAAGGGTTGTGCTTTGATGAAATCTCAGCAGAAACTCGATTTTCCATAGCTTTCCCAAATTTCACTCGAAGCTTTTCGTCTTTCTCTTTAATCAATCGACAATAGAATCGCTTATTTACCAACGACTCTCAAAGTTCTAAAGCTTAAAACAAAGTTACAACAGTAACAGAACAAAACAGAACAAAAAAACCAACGTTTTAGCCGAGTCCGGATTCGAACTAGGGCCAAGAGGCTAGCGATTAGATTGAGAGCCTAGCACACTACCACTCGGCCATGAGGACACGGGGATGGGCGACGGAAAATTCCTTGAAAATCGCTTGATACTCAGGCAGTCAATACCAAACGCGAAGGTTTTAGCCGAGTCTGGATTCGAACCGGAGACAAGAGAGCTGGATTGAGAGCCTAACGCACTACCACTCGGCCATGACCACATAGTGGCTGGGGACGGAAATCTTGATATTCAATAAGAAAAATTTTATCTAGAAAGGGAAAGTTTTAGCCGAGCCCGGATTCGAACTCGGGAGAAGGGGCTAGCGGCTGGATTGAGAGCCCGTCCCACTACCACTCGGCCACAACGGCATGTGGGCGGGCAGGGGGAAAATCGCTTCATATTCAATAAGAACAATTTTAACCAAAAATCGAAAGCTTTAGCCGGGCCTGGACTCGAACCAAGGCCGAAGGGCTAGCGACTAGATTGAGAGCCTAGCGGACTACCACTCGGCCACGACCACATGGTGACCGGGGACGGAAAATCGCTTCATAGTTTCGCGGTCAGAATGAAAAACTCTTTTTTTTCACACGAACTTTAAGTGAATTTAAATCGAGAATCTAAACTAATTCCACAAAAACGGTCTATATATTCAGAATCAGCGAAAAAAATGCTACAAGATAGGCTAAATAGTGGTGAATAAAAAGCGATTTCTAGTTAGTTTCTTGGGCACAAAAGGTCAGCAACCAAATCAAAATAGTAGCTCGTCCACGAGCTCTAGAGTTACTGTAGCTCGTCTACAACTTATAGTAGCCCGTCCACGAGCTCTAGGGTCACTGTAGCTCGTCTACAACTTATCGTAGCCCGTCCACGAGCTCTAGGGTCACTGTAGCTCGTCTACAACTTATAGTAGCCCGTCCACGAGCTCTAGAGTTACTGTAGCTCGTCTACAACTTATAGTAGCCCGTCCACGAGCTCTAGAGTTACTGTAGCTCGTCTACAACTTATCGTAGCCCGTCCACGAGCTCTAGGGTTACTGTAGCTCGTCTACAACTTATCGTAGCGATTTCTAGTTAGTTTCTTGGGCATAAAAAGTCAGCAACCAAATCATTCCTTTCTTTTTCATTCCAGACCTTTAATTCAGCTCTTTTAAGCACTTTTTTTGAACTTTTTTCTTGAAAAACCCTTTCATCATCGATCTGAAGAAATCAAGAAGAAGAAAAGGAATGTTTAGCGAGCTTAGTGCGCTCAAAGCGGTCTCCCCAGCAAGGCACAAGGCTCTGGGTCTCCCCAGCAAGGCTCAAAGCTCTGGGTCTCCCCAGCACCAAGTTGTTACACTTAAAGGGTGCTCAAAGGAGCTAAAACTCTAGCAGACTGGTCCTAAAAGCTCTCGTCTCACTCTCTCTCTCTCTCTCTATCAATCTCTTTCCGCTTTCTTGACCCGAGATAATTCATTGATGTGACAACTGGTGCGTTCGCCAGCCCCCAAAATCCCTCAAAACACACCAAAATCTGCATATTTTCACAATTTCTATACCATTTTTGATCGATTTTTGTAGCAACTTCAAAAAAAGTAAGTTTTTTTAATGAAAAATACGATTATTACTGAAATTTGAGGTTTCTCGGTTCTTTTTGGGCAAATCTAGAGAATCTAGATAATCTAGATTTCTAGAGAACAGGCTCAGGGTTACTGTAGCTCGTCTAGAAGCACTCAGGGTTACTGTAGCTCGTCTACAACTTATAGTAGCTCGTCCACGAGCTCTAGGGTTACTGTAGCTCGTCTACAACTTATCGTAGCCCGTCCACGAGCTCTAGGGTTACTGTAGCTCGTCTACAACTTATCGTAGCCCGTCCACGAGCTCTAGGGTTACTGTAGCTCGTCTACATAGGGCTCCTTGGTACTCTAGACACCGCTGGAGAATCTTTACTATTAGATATCTAGAGCTGAGCTTGAACATTCATTTACAGGATGTGTTAGGCAGCTTTAGATATCTTCTAGTTGCTCTAAAGACTACGGTAGCATCTCCAATGTCCCTCAGGGGTACGGTAGCTCATTTACAAGTTATGGTAACTGTCCAGGGGCTCTAGGGTTACTGTAGCTCGTCTAGAGGCTCTCAGGGTTTCTGTAGCTCGCCCAGTGGCTCCTCCAGAAGCTCTAGGGCTACTGTAGCTTGTCTAGAAGCTCTAGTGTTACAGTAGCTCGCCCAGTGGCTCCTCCAGAAGCTCTAGGGTTACTGTAACTCGTCTACAACTTATAATAGCTCATCCACGAGCTCTAGGGCTACTACAGCTCGTCTAGAAGCTCTCAGGGTTACTGTAGCTCGTCTACAACTTATAGTAGCTGATCCACGAACTCTAGGGTTACGCTAGCTATTCATCTTTAAAAACATCCAATATCCTTTGCTTTTCCCATTTCATTTTTTCTTTTTAATGTCTTCAGACTCTCTGTGGGGGTTTTTTTTTGTAGTTTCAGAGCTCAATTTTCGTTAGATTTTCGTTAGTTTCAAGCGCTCTACCTTAAAGTACAATAAATCGTACTTTAAGCTTTATAAACGCACCTTTCTGGCCTACTTTCTTATTTTGCACGCTTCGAGAGAGAGCCAGCAAGTGCACCAGGCTTGATTCGTTTTGAGCATTTGATTTGAGCATACAAAATTGAGCATACAAAATTTGATTTGAGCCTACAAAAAAAACCCCAACAGAGAATCGCGTTTTCATTTAAAAAAACAAAAAATTTCAGTGTTTTCACGACACTCAAAGGATCAGAAAAGGGGAAGAAAAGGGGAAGAAGAGGGAAAGAAGAGGGAAAGAAGGGAAAGAAGAGGGGAAGAAGAGGGAAAGAAGAGGGAAAGAAGAGGGAAAGAAGAGGGGAAGAAGAGGGGAAGAAGAGGGGAAGAAGAGGAAG
Source organism: Mesorhabditis belari (assembly GCA_958450365.1). Lineage (NCBI taxonomy): Eukaryota > Metazoa > Nematoda > Chromadorea > Rhabditida > Rhabditidae > Mesorhabditis > Mesorhabditis belari. The sequence continues at coordinate 522,713 of CAUEEP010000753.1, read as the reverse complement.
AAGAGGAGGAGAAGAGGGAGAAGAGGGGAAGAAGAGGGAGAAGAGGGAAAGAAGAGGGGAAGAAGAGGGAAAGAAGAGGGGAAGAAGAGGGGAATAAGAGGAACTAAAGAGGTAGAAGAGGGGAAGAAGGGGAAGAAGAGGAAGAAAAGGGGAAGCGATCAAAAACCAAATAAAAAACGGTTAAAAATCTGAAGTGGGAGTGGGGTAGAGGCTGAGAAATTTCAGAAAGAAACTCCAGAGAGAAATCCCAAACTTTTCCTTGTAGTGATGTTGTAAATTTAGGGTTTATTTTGAAATTTTTAGAAGAAAATGTCTGATGACGAGTCTCAATAGTAAGCTTTTTTTTTAATTTTCACCTTATTGCACCTTTTGTCCGGTTCTCTGTGCACTTATTTGTGTTGTGATGCGTTCGAGTTACGCTGGGGGTTACGGTAGTTCATCTACGGGATACGGTAGCTCCCAGGGCTACGGTAGTTCATCTACGGGGTACGGTAGCTCTTCTAGTAGCTCCCAGGGCTACGGTAGCCCACAACCACGGCGCCTTCCAAGCCCCAAGCCTACGGTAGCCCCAGCTCCCAGGGCTACGGTAGTTCATCTACAGGCTACGGTAGCTCTTCCAGTAGCTCCCAAGCCTATGGTAGCTCATCTACACCCTACAATAGCTCCTCCACCACCTCCACAGCCAGATCCTCCTTTCTAATCCCTTCAATTTCAACCCGATCAAATCCCACTCCATCCACTGTACGTTTCCGTGAAAGTCCCCCGAAATTCGACCGAAGTCCCAGCTATTCAAGCTTCACCGATCGTCACACCATTGCAGAAATCCCGCGAAAGGACTCGCGAGACTACTTAGGCCCAATTGCGCAATCACGGCTAGCAAAGTTACTGGACGAGCCAGTGACATCCAGTGAGAAACTAGACTTAGCGCCTGGGCCATTGCTGCGCTTTGCGTCGACATCCGGTCGCGTCGGGACACCGGCCAGGAACCCATTAGGTCCAAGTGGATCCAGCACTAGCCTAGCTAGGCTTGATAGCTCTAGTGCTATCCAGAACTACGGAAACTCGTCGAATAGACACGATAGTGTCACTCAGGGCTACGGTAGCTCGTCCAGTCGACTCGACACTGCTCTATCTTCTCCACAGCTAAGAAAGCGAGACTCAGACGCTTTACTAGAAAGATATCGAAGCCCAGCAACGGATCCAATCCAAAGAAAGGCAGAGAAAGATGTGCTGGGCACAACACTAGGGTTGGGTAGTGGTCGGTTAGAGTACAAGAGATCAGATCCATTGTCAAAAATTGGGATAAGCTCAGGATCAGGAGCAGGATCAGGCTTAGGCTTAGGCTCAAGCTCAAGCTCGTCAACAACCAAATCAACTTCAAAGTTAGAAGAACCAAAAGATGAGAAAGAGTATGCACAACGTTTAATGGCTGCTCATTCACTTGTTGATGATTTACTCCGAAGTCGTGGCTTGAATGCAGAAGATGAGACGAAATATTTACGTTCTTGGGAACAAATTCCAATCGTTCGCGAGCTACGAAGCAAACGGTTGAGGCGAATGAGCAGCAGTGACTCTGGCTTATCAATTGATGGCGCTGAGGACGCGCAAACTTTGATTAGCGAAAGATTGGTGAAGCTTGACGCAGAAGAAGCTGTTGTTAAAGTGATGGCTGAGAAGTTGCGAGTGAAGGTTGAGTTTTCTGTTGTCAGCATTTCAAAGGATGCTGTGCAGAGATCGAGTTCTAGTGGAACGATTGGTTCTAGAAAGCTCTGGGTTGTGAATAAAGCGGCAGTAGAAGGGAGATTTCTTTCTTGTCAAAAGGTTGAGGCGTCAAAAGTTGCTGAGAAAATCATTTCAGTGAATTTAGGAGTTTTTGATTTAAGAAAAAGTGGAAAGATGAAAAAAACGGGGGAAGATCACTGGAGATCACTGGAAAGAAGTTTTGAAGTAAATGGTGGGTCAGGATCGGGATCAAGCTTTGGCTTAGGCTTAGGATCAGGCTCAGGAACAGGCTCTGGCTTAGGATCAAGCTCAGGATCAGGCTCAGGCTTAGGATCAGGCTCAGGGATCAGGCTCAGGCTCAGGATCAGGCTCAGGATCAGGCTCAGGATCAGGCTCAGGCTTGGGATCCAGGCTCAGGATCAGGCTCAGGCTCGGCTCAGGCTCCCAGGCAGGATCATGCTCAGGATCAGGCTCAGGCTCTGGCCTGGGAACACGCTCAGGATCAGGCTCAGGCTCTGGCCTAGGATCAGGCTCAAGAACAGGATCAGGCTCAGGATCAGGCTCAGGAACAGGCTCTGGCTCTGTCTCAGGCTCAGGATCAGGCTCAGGATCAGGCTCAGGCTCTGGCTTAGGATCAGGCTCAAGAACAGGATCAGGCTCAGGATCAGGCTTAGGAACAGGCTCTGGCTCTGTCTCAGGCTCAGGATCAGGCTCTGGCTCTGTCTCAGTCTCAGGCCTAGGATCAGGCTCTGTCTCAGGCTCAGGATCAGGCTCTGTCTCAGTCTCAGGCTCAGGCTCAAACTCCGGCTCAGTCTCAGGCTCAGGCTCAGGCTCAGGCCCAGCCTCAGTCTCAATCTCAATCTCATCTCTAGAAAAGAGAGAAAAACCAACAAAGAACTTCGAGATTTGTACTGAAATTGAAAAAGAAGAAGATCAATCGATTTCTGGCTTAAAACTCGCAAGTTTCCAGCTCCGAAAAGCAGCTTTAAGACTAAACAATCCCCCAATCGTAAGCCAAAGAGAAATCCTAGCAAAATTGAGTCCAACTCGAGAAATCATCAAATCAAACGCTGAGATTTCGATCCAACATTGTTCTTTTTATCAAGTCGAACGATTTGTTGTTGAGAAGAATGTTCGAATCAATTTACGCTTAACAGAAAGATCGCCGACAAAAGGAAACGCTAAAATTGTACTCAAAGCTCCGCCAAGACTCAGTTTTGCTCGTTTGGATTTGAAAATTGAGAAACGGCTGATGTTGAGAAGAACTAGCACTCAGGAGCTTTCAGAGAATCGTCAAAAACGAAGAAAAGTCTGTAGATCGGCTACAGTAGCGCTTGGAATCGAGTACGAGACACAACGGTTGATTCGTCGACTGGAGATCCCTGATTTGTTCAAGAATGATTGCAGAATTGCAGAGATGAAGAAGAAGAAGAAGGCTGAGCAAGATTTGAAGAAGTTAAAGGAGTTGAAAATGAAGGACTTTGAAATAAAGGACTTTAAAGTAAAGGACTTGAAAGGAAAAGACTTTAAAGTAAAGGATTTGAAAGTAAAAGAAAAGAAAGTCAATTTTAGTCAGTTTGAAAAGAAAGAAGCAACGATTTTGAAAGAGAAAAAAGATCGACGAGAAGCTCGGAATGATGGAGCAATTGTTGTTCAACGTTTGGTGGAAGCTGAAGAGAAACGGATAGCATTGGCAAGGAATGAGAGCTCAATTGCTGTAAGCTTTAGCGAAAGATTAGAAAGATTAGAAGCAATAGAAAGATCAGAAAAATCAGGAGGAACAGAAAAACCAAGAAAGCCAGAACGATCAGAAGAATCAGAAAAACTAGAACGATCAGGAGGAACAGAAAAACCAAGAAAACCAGAAGAATCAGAAAAACTAGAACGATCAGAACAATCAGAAAAGCTAGAAAAACCAGAAAATCCAAGAAAACCAAGAAAATCAGAAGAACCAGAAGAATCAGAAAAACCAGAACGATCAGGAGGAACAGATCAATCAGAAAAGCTAGAAAAACCAAGAAAACCAGAAAAGCCAGAAGAATCAGAAAAACCAAAACGATCAGAACGATCAGGAGGAACAGAAAAACCAAGAAAACCAGAAGAATCAGAAAAACCAGAACGATCAGAACAATCAGAAAAGCTAGAAAAACCAGAAAACCCAAGAAAACCAAGAAAACCAGGAGAATCAGAAAAACCAGAACAATCAGAAGAATCAGAAAAACCAAGAAAACCAGAAGAACCAGAAGAATCAAAAAAATCGGAAAACTCTAAAGAAACCGAGCGACGTGACGCGACGCGTTCGGCTTCAACACTAAAAATCGCGGCTCTCCATCAAAAGACAAAAAGACCGACAGAAAGACCGACAGAAAGACAGACGACGGTTACGGTAGACAATGAAAAGCTTTCCCAAATCGACTCTCCATCACAAGGCGAATGTAAAGCTATTGCTAATAAAGCTAGTAAAGAAAAAAAAGACAGAAATCCTCTAGACGATAAAAAGTTAAATAAAAAAGAAAAAAAAGATTTTGTCTCGCGAAAAATCATCGTGCAAGAAAGCGAAAAAAGAAAAAAAGTCACAAAATTACGCGATTTTCTCGCCGATTTCTCCGACAATGATCGAAATTTAATCGAGCGATTTCGGAAAGAAAAATTCGTTCCAAAGCCACGAGTTTTAAAGCATTTAGCTTTATTAATACCAGGGAAAAGAAAAGAGAAAAATGAGAAAAATGAGAGAAATGAGAAAAATGAGAAAAATGAGAAAAATCTCCTTCAACCATCACCTTTAGAAATTCGTTTTTTACGTCGTAAAACTCCAGAACCAATTCGCGCAAAAAGTCCACGTTTTGATGATGGAAAAGAGTTTAGAAAGAAAGGAAAGATTGATTTTGGTGTCGTTTTGAAGAAAAATAAAGGTAAAGGCTTTGGCTTTGGCTTTGGTTTTGGGAAAAATGGGATGCAGAAGAAAAAGATTTCAATGCAAAAATCGAAATCGATGAGGAAACGAGGGTTTGTTGGTTTTTGTTTTTTTTTTTTGTCTGCGTTTAGGGAGTGGGACAAATGCGACCTTTAAAATGCGAAAAAAGGTGCGCTAATGGGCAAGGTGCGCAAGAAGGTGCCCTAATGGGCAAGGTGCGCAAAAAGGTGCGCTAATGGGCAAGGTGCGCAAGAAGGTGCGCTAATGGGCAAGGTGCGCAAAAGGTGCTAATGGGCAAGGTGCGCAAGAAGGTGCCCTAATGGGCAGTGCGCAAAAAGGTGCGCTATGGGCAAGGTGCGCAAGAAGGTGCGCTAATGGGCAAGGTGCGCAAAAAGGTGCGCTAATGGGCAAGGTGCGAAAAGGTGCGCTAATGGGCAAGGTGCGCTAATGGGCAAGGTGCGCTAATGGGCAAGGTGCGCAAAAGGTGCGCTAATGGGCAAGGTGCGCTAATGGGCAAGGTGCGCTAATGGGCAAGTGCGCAAAAGGTGCGCTAATGGGCAGGTGCGCAAAAGGTGCGCTATGGGCAAGGTGCGCTAATGGGCAGTCGCAAAAAGGTGCGCTAATGGGCAAGGTGCGCAAAAGGTGCGCTAATGGGCAAGGTGCGCTAATGGGCAAGGTGCGCAAAAGGTGCGCTAATGGGCAAGGTGCGCAAAAGGTGCGCTAATGGGCAAGGTGCGCTAATGGGCAAGGTGCCCAAAAAGGTGCGCTAATGGGCAGGTGCGCAAATGTCCGGGTGCGCAAAAAAAAGGTCGCATTGGTCCCACTCCCCTGGGTTTATTGTCTTCTTTGTGTCTTCTTTATGTCTTTTTTTCGATCGTGTATTTTGTGCTCTAAACGCATAGCTTTTGGCGCATTGAAAGCAAAATTTCATTGTGCTAGGATGGGGGTTTTAGATGACAAAAAAATCGACTGAGATTTTGGTGTACTTTGTTCTCATTTTGATGTACTTTGTGCTCTAAACGCACCCTTTCTAGCCTAGTGTTTTTATGTGGATTGAGTGCACTAGAAAGGCTACGTTTACCAGCACAAAGTACAACTCCAGTGCACTAGAAAGGCTACGTTTACAAGTACACATCTAGTGCGCTAGAAAGGCTGCGTTTACAAGCACAAAGTACACATTCAGTATGCTAGAAAGGCTGCGTTTACAAGCACAAAGTACAGATCCAGCGCGCTAGATATGCTGCGTTTACAAGCACAAAGTACGCCGAATGAGTTGCCGTATACTTTGAGCTTTCTTTTAAACGAACCCTTTCTAGTGCACTTGATTCTTTAGAGGATTCAGTGCACCAGATTGCTTGTGTTTACAGATTTAAGCATAAAGAACGAGCTCTTTAAAAAGAACGGCCTAAAAGACGAGTTTCTTTTGGGTTCTTTAGGCTAAAGAATGAGCTAAAGAAAAAAGAAAATTGTCTAGAAAGACTAATGAATGAATTGTTTTCTCAGTTAGATTATTGAAAGCAAGAGAATTTATCGAGCAAGAGACTTAGCAAGAGAACATAAAAGCAAGAGAACATAAAAGCAAGAGAACATGAAAGCAAGATAGCAAGACATATACAGCAAGAGAACATAAAAGTTTAAATTGCAATAATATTAAAGAAAATACGCCAAATATCTTAATTCCCAATGTACTAATAAAACATTAGACTTTTCTCTTTAAAAACATCAAGCCTTTTTTTCAGCTCTGATGACAGTGAGGAGGTTGTCGACGAGAAAGTCGAATCAGAGAAAGAAGAGGAGGAAGAGGAAGAGGAAGAAGAGCAATCAGTGATTGGACAAACACCCCAACAACCGGAGAAACAACAGCAACGGTTTGTTGTAGAGATAGATATTGTAGATGGAAATGGAAACGAAGCCTTTCCTCAGCCTTTCCTCAGCCTTTCCTCAGCCTTTCCTCAGCCTTTCCTCAGCCTTTCCTCAGCCTTTCTCTTAAATCCCCCCGCCAATTCCCCATTTTTTCAGCACGGTAAAAGTCGAGGAGCCAAAGGAAATGACCGAAGCTGAGGCAGCGATGCTGGTAAAGTTGAAGCTAGTTTTTAAGCTCAAAATTTCTAGTCGGCAAAACGCCGTCACGAGAAAGAGGCCGAGGCGCAATTGCAAGATTACGAAGAAAAGAGGAAAGTCGATAAAGCTAAGGAAATGGAGGAGTTGAGGTGGGTAGGGGAGAACATCAAGTATAATGCAAATTTTGATGAGAGATCAAAAAAATTAAGTAACAATTGTTGTGTGCGTTCCAACTAAGGAAAAAAACGAGAAAATTAAGAATCCTGCCTGCAGAAAAACGAAGTTATCGCGCCAAACCCTATCGCAAGCAAAGACGAACTGTAGATTCGTGGTTCAAAAATTAAAAAAAGTCGTAACAATTGTTGTGTGCGTTCCAACTAAGGGAAAAACAAGAAAATTAAGAATCCTGTCTGTAGAAAAGCAAAGTTATCGTGCTAAACCCTACCGCAAGCAACCCCAGCCCATCCACCAGCTAAACCAGTCTCTTTTCAGGCTTTTAAAAGAGAAATGTGAGCGTCGACGTTCCGAGAGAAAAGAAGAAGAAGAGGCATTTAATGAAAGGAGAAGAGTCATTGAGGAGAATCATCGGAAACAAGAGGTAATGCGCTAGTCATGTTTTCCAAGCTTTAGAAGCTTTCCTATAGAAGCTTTCCTTTTTCTAAAGCTTCTATAGGAAGCTTCTATACGAAAGCTTCTGTTTTCCACTGCACCAACACTGTAAAGTCTCTTTAGGAAGAGCGCAAGACCAACATCGAAGCCGAAAGAAAACGCCGTGAGGAGGAGCGCCGAAAGAAACAACAAAGTATGGCCGGTGGGGGATTTCTGGGAATGGATGGGCTCGAGAATGGGCAGGATTCGAATAAGAAGAGGTTCGTCAATTTGGAAAACATAGCTATGCTCTGAATCTAAAGAACATGGATATTTCAATCAAGCGCATAAGCGCCTATGCGCTTAAGCCTATAAGCTCATCAAGGCTATAAGCTCATCAAGCAAGCTCATCAAGGCTATAAGCTCATTTCAAGAACAGCTGGTTGGCTTAGGCAATTTTTCCGGACCAGGCCAGATTTCAGAGCTGATTTCAGAGCTGCTCTGAGAGCTGATTTCAGAGCTGCTCTGAGAGCTGATTTCAGAGCTGCTCTTGATGATCTAGCTTCTATTAGGTTGTAAACTATTAGGGTGATGCAAAAGAAACTGTCGATTTGACAATAAATTCAAAAGAAAGGTTAGCATTCGATGATCACAATGGAATATTTTCGCAAGATCTCGAGCAGATTGGCATGGATCGGCCTGAAGAACGGCCTGAAGAACGGCCTGAAGAACGCCCGGACCCCCCCTGAAGAACCCCCTAAAACCGCCTGAAGAACGCGAAGAAGCCGGAAGAACGGCCTGAAGCCCCGCGAAAGGCGAAGAACAGCCGAAGCCGAAGAACGGCCTAGGAGACGCCTCTCACAGCTTGGCTTCGTTGACGACTTCTGGCCTCGAACCGTGCTCGAACCTCGAACCTCGAATCTTCCAAAGCCTCGTCTCCTTCTCGGAATCGTTGAAACCAAGTCTGACACTGCCTGAGAGATGAACTGCCATCTTGGAAAGATGCGAAAGATGAAGATGCAACCAATAACCAAATGAAACCAATAGCCAATAAAATGAGCGAAAGTCATTTCAAATAAAGGAGACGATTGAACTGCTCTTTTCGTTGCAAATCAATATTTGAATAATAGCCAAGTCTGTTAATAGCCAAGTCTCCTAATAGCCAAGTCTGCTAATAGCCAAGTCTCCTAATAGCCAAGTCTCCTAATAGCCAAGTCTGCTACTACCCAGATCTGCTAATAGCCAAGTCTGCTAATAGGCATGGGTTTGGATAGAGTGCTAGCGTCGTTTTGGTAGTGGATAGAGTGCTAGCGTCGTCGTTCGTGTGCTAGTCGCACTATTTGTCTCTGATTCGAATCCTCTCACTATCAAAAGTTTGCTCGTTCGCTTTAAGACAAAAAAATGCTAAATGAAATTTTTAGCTAGCTACTTTGGAATATTTAGAAATTTTGTGATCCCTTCAAAAAGCGAACGTCGCGGATCAACGCTTGGAATCGCCGGGAAAAAGGATACGATCGATTTGGAGGAAAAGGAGAAAGCTAAAAAGGTAGTGATGTTGGGGAGAAGTAGGTGAAAGCGTTGGGTTTCGCTTTTGAATGGGGAAAGCTCGATTTCTAAGGATTTCTAAAGCTTTCTAAAGATCTCTAAAGATTTCTAAAGATCTCTAAAGCTTTATAAAGATCTCTAAAGATCTCTAAAGATCTCTAAAGCTTTCTAAAGATCTCTAAAGCTTTCTAAAGATCTCTGAAGCTTTCTAAAGCTTTCTAAAGATCTCTAAAGCTTTCTAAAGATCTCTAAAGCTTTCTAAAGATCTCTAAAGCTTTCTAAAGATCTCTAAAGCTTTCTAAAGATCTCTAAAGCTTTCTAAAGATCTCTAAAGCTTTCTAAAGATCTCTAAAGCTTTCTAAAGATCTCTAAAGCTTTCTAAAGATCTCTAAAGCTTTCTAAAGATCTCTAAAGATCTCTAAACATTTCCTCAAATAATCGTCCCTTTTCAGGCTCAATGATCGTGCTATGATCTTAAAAAAGCAAAGCTATCTGTAGCAAAGCTATCTGTAAGCAAAGCTGTGATTTTTTTCCCTTGTGATTTCCATTTTCTTTTCTTCAATTTCTAACTTCTTTTCTGCTGCTGATGATCTCAAAAAAAAAACGTGAGAAAATAATTTTAGTTTTGCTGCCTGCTTGGCCTGCTTTTAAAGCCTGCTTTTAAATTGCTGCTTTTACATTACTGCTTTTAAAGCCTGCTTTTATATTACTGCTTTTAAAGCCTGCTTTCTTTTAAAGTCAAGTATTTAATCCGCAAAATCGAAAATGATTTAATTAATCATTTTCGATTTTTTTTTTAATCTACAGCTACCATAATCGCTTTCTAGTTAGAGCACTAACAAGAGCTTTTTTGAGTTTAGAGTACGAGTATATACGAGTACGTACGAGTCTGTACGAGTATGTACGAGTAGATACGAGTATGTACGAGTATGTACGAGTATGTACGGATGCGCGTACGGCGTACGACTATAGTAGTACGAGTATCGTATGTCGCGTACGTACGAGTCTGTACGAGTAGGTACGAGCATGTACGAGTATGTACGAGTAGATACGAGTATGTACGAGTATGTACGAGTATGTACGAGTATGTACGAGTACGTACGAGTCTGTACGAGTAGGTACGAGTATGTACGAGTCTGTACGAGTAGGTACGAGTATATACGAGTATGTACGAGTACGTACGAGTCTGTACGAGTATGTACGAGTAGATACGAGTATGTACGAGTATGTACAAGTATGTACGAGTATGTACGAGTAGGTACGAGTATGTACGAGTAGATACGAGTATATACGAGTATGTACGAGTACGTACGAGTCTGTACAAGTACGCACAAGCACGCTAATTCTAGCCATCATTTAGGCTTATTTGGCGGCAATTTTGCGCGAATGCGATCCCAGGAATTTGCTGGTGAACGATTTAAAGGCAAAAATCAAACAACTACATGCAAGGTGGGTGGAAGAGAAAAAAAAGATTCGAATTTTTTTTGAATCGAAACAATAGAAACAGAAGCAGCTATTGGGTAAAGGGCAAATGAGGGACAAATGAAGACTGGTGTTGCCCGGTTGACAGTTGACAAGTTGAGATCACAATAAAAGCCAAAAGACAAGTTGAGATCACAAAATAAAAAAAAGAAAAAATCGATTATCATTTCGAATTTGTTAGGTGAATGCATAAGAAATGCGGATTTCAAGATTTCAAGCTTTTCAATCAATTCCCAACGATAGAAACCTTCAAATAGTTTATAGCGATGAATGTTATAAACTATTTGAAGCATCAGATCGTCTTTCCAAAGTTGAAAGTCGTAAATCTCCTCTACAAAATAGGCTAATAGGCAAGTCGCCACTCAGCTACTACGTCTGTCTCTAGCTGGCAAGTCGCCACTAGGCTACTACGTCTGTCTCTAGCTGGCAAGTCGCCACTCAACTACTACGTCTGTCTCTAGCTGGCAAGCCTACCACTCAGCTACTACGTCTGTCTCTAGCTGGTAAGTCGCCACTCAGCTACTACGTCTGTCTCTAGCTGGCAAGCCTACCACTCAGCTACTACGTCTGTCTCTAGCTGGTAAGTCGCCACTCAGCTACTACGTCTGTCTCTAGCTGGCAAGCCTACCACTCAGCTACTACGTCTGTCTCTAGCTGGCAAGCCTACCACTCAGCTACTACGTCTGTCTCTAGCTGGCAAGTCGCCACTCAGCTACTACGTCTGTCTCTAGCTGGCAAGCCTACCACTCAGCTACTACGTCTGTCTCTAGCTGGCAAGCCTACCACTCAGCTACTACGTCTGTCTCTAGCTGGCAAGTCGCCACTCAGCTACTACGTCTGTCTCTAGCTGGCAAGCCTACCACTCAGCTACTACGTCTGTCTCTAGCTGGCAAGTCGCCACTCAGCTACTACGTCTGTCTCTAGCTGGCAAGCCTACCACTCAGCTACTACGTCTGTCTCTAGCTGGCAAGTCGCCACTCAGCTACTACGTCTGTCTCTAGCTGGCAAGTCGCCACTAGCTGAAACTCGAAACATTTTTCTTCCGTTATTTCAAGCAAAACGCTTTCCGTAGTGTAATTATTTGCTATTTTATAGGAAATTATGATAATAATTTCATTCTAAACAGCTAAAGGAATACTAAAGGCTAAAGGCTAAAGAGCTAAAGGAATTCCACGGTGTTCCGTATTTACGGTGGCTTCTTTTTCGTAGATTTACATTTGCTTCCAAGCGCCAAGTTCAACCTTAATGCGTTAAATGTTATATAAAATGTTGAAGCCCTTAATCTTTGCTACATTTATCCCTTAAAAGTTTTCCGATTCGATGCAAAAAACTCATTTTGCAAGCTCTTGAATGAGTCCAGGGGGTCATTGTGGTGAAAAAATACCAACAAAAGTCTATCGACGCTTTTGGCACATCCCTTGCTTTCAAGCATCGATCATATTGAGTAATCTAAGGGATCGAGATGATGGGCATTCGCCTGCGCGTTGTTCACTGATGTCACTGATGCAAGTTGTTGTTGTTGCTGTTGTTGTTCTTGTTGGTGGAGATCCAATCTTGTGCATCAACAGCCTGGTGAGATGGAGAACCGTCTTTAGCCAAGAAGTCCAGCCATTCCAGACAAGAAGTCCAGCCATTATTACTCTTCACCAGCAAGAAAAAACACTCGCAGGAATCTTGCATCTTGCATCTCGTATCTAGCATCTAGCATCTAGCATCTAGCATCCTCCAGCCTCCATCTAGCATCTAGCATCTAGCATCTAGCGTCTAGCATCTAGCATCAAGCGCCCCCCCTCCTTGACCATCTTTGCACGCTCCGTTCTCCATCCTCCATCTAGCATCTAGCATCTAGCATCTAGCGTCTAGCATCTAGCATCTAGCATCTAGCGTCTAGCATCTAGCATCTAGCATCCTCCATCCTCCATCCTCCATCTAGCATCTAGCATCCTCCATCCTCCATCCTCCATCTAGCATCTAGCATCCTCCATCTAGCATCTAGCATCCTCCATCCTCCATCTAGCATCTAGCATCCTCCATCCTCCATCTAGCATCTAGCATCTTGTAGTATACAACATTTAGCACATTCGGGTTGAACTTGGAAGTCGTATACCAAAAATATACCAAAAAGAAGTGGCCGTAAATACTGAAAACCGTCTACAAAAATGGGAGGCGGTTTCGTAGATGGGGTACAATCGATGAAACTCGAGATTTAAAAGAAGAAAGTGTAAAACCGTTGCCGTAGTAAAAAGACAAATAAAATAGCACAGTTTTATGCCCGTATTGCGATTTTTTTTTTTTGGGAAAATCCCGCAGAGGTTTAATGGGTCGAAAAAAAACTTCAACTCTGCACATACTTAATGGCCACCCTGTAATGGCACATACTTTAATGGCCATGAAAGCTATGTCGAATTAGAAAGCTTCTTTGCTAAACTAGTTCTCTAGTTAAACTAGTTCTCTCGTTAAACTAGTTCTCTCGTTAAACTAGTTAATCTGACAATTTCTAGAGTCGTGCGCCTCGAGGCTGAGAAGTACGATCTCGAGCGTCGCCAAGAACGCCAAGAATATGATGTAAGAGGATTTTAGTGACAAGTGACAGTGATCTAGTCATCTAGTGATCTAGTGACAGGTAGACTTCGGCAAACAAAACCAAAACCAAAACCAAAACCAAAACCAAAACCAAAACCAAAACACCAAAACAAACCAAAACCAAAAAAAAACCAAAACTCAATTTGCATATAAATTAACATGTAAATTTAAAATTGTAAAATGTAAATTTTAATGTAAAATGTAAATTTTAATGTAAAATGTAAATTTTAATGTAAAATGTAAATTTTAATGTAAAATGTAAATTTTAATGTAAAATGTAAATTTTAATGTAAAATGTAAATTTTAATGTAAAATGTAAATTTTAATGTAAAATGTAAATTTTAATGTAAAATGCAAATTAGCCTTTCACTTTTTCTCACTCCACAAAATCTCGCGGCCGAAAAAAGGACCAAAACACGACCTCGAAATTTCGAAACAAAAAATAGCCTATGGGATAGATTTTTGGATGCTGATTTCAAATCTGCAAACAGATTTTCGCTAGCTCCTCCCAGTCGCGAGTTTTGGTTAGTTTGGGTTTTCGTTTTCGTTTGTTTTGGTTTTGGTTTTGTTATGGTTTTGGTTTTGGTTTTGGTTTTGTTATGGTTTTGGTTTTGTTATGGTTTTGTTTTCCGAAGTCTAGTGACAAGCACGTAAAAGCTGAAGACTGATCAAAAGCTGAGAAACTTCGCTAATCCTTTAACCTTTAACCTAAAGTACAATGATCAAGAAAAAAAAAAACAAAAGAAACAAAAATTGTTTTCAGTTAAAAGAGCTCGCCGAGCGTCAAAAGCAACAAACCCGGAATAAAGCCCTCCGAATGGGATTGAACCCGGATGAAGAGAGCGATTTATCACATCCGGTTTGTTCAAGAGCCTCAAGATTCCTCAATATTCCTCAATATTCCTCAATAAACCTCTAGATTCGTTCATTCCTATGAACATATACTAAAATTGGAACAATACAGAGAAGATTAGCATGGCCCCTGCGCAAGGATGACACGCAAATTCGTAAATCATTTGCGAAAGATTCGGACTCAAGACTCAAGAATGATCGAAATTATCGAAATTAACGAAATTAACTCAATTATCTCATTATCTATCTGATAATCGATTAGAAATAGACATTTTTGTTAAGCCAAAAGTGAAATCATCGCATCGAAACACGACCGTTAAATCGATTTTTGATGAATCGATCAAAAATGAATTAGTTAGTCATAGACGTTAGTCAAAAACACGAAAAGTTGTAATAAATAAGAAAATCTTGAACAGCATATAGAGAATAGGGTTTGATCAAATTGTATTAGGTTGATGCAAAAGTCTTTTTCATTTTTTTCGTACTTCCGTTAAAAAGTAACAAATGCACCAATTGAACAACGGTTTATTGCATTCGAAAGGCCAATTATTTTTCTGCAAAATGACATTAAAACGAGTTTAAAATGTCTTATGTCTAGATTTTTTTGAGAGCCTGAAGTCGGGTAGTCAAAAAAGGCGACGGCTCGATGCTGATGCATTTTAGACGCTTTAGCTAAGGAAACCAATCTTGATGTTAATAAATAAAAGATAGAGCACAATAAAGTTAGATATTTTTTCAGATTTTCAGAGAAATTGATTCAGCCAATTTCTTTATAGAGGTTTTTATAGATTTTTATGAAAAACCCGTTTTCACTCTCGAATTTGCTTGAAAGTGAACCCAAATTGACTTAAAAAGATGGGAAATTGAACAATAAACACTTTTCATCTAGAGCAAACCATAGGTTAATTGATGACTTTGTTATTTTTCAAAAGAAGTACGAAAAAAATGTAAAAGACTTTTGCATCAACCTAATATAACCCTAAGGTATGCTGTTTAAGAGCAGGCGCGCATTCATAACTGGACAACCTAATAGAAATGTTTTTTTTATTAAGCCAAAAGTGAATGTCGCATCGAAACACGACCGACAAACCGATCATCGCTCCTACGGGGATCGTCGTCATCTCTTTGAGGTTTATTTTCGTAAAGAACAAATAAAGAAAAGCTATTTTATGTTATTTAATGTTATTTAATGTTATTTAATTGTAAAGATTTGGATATTTGTTTTAATTAAACTCTTGTTTTAATTAAACTCTTTTTTTAATTAAACTATTTTCTTAAGTGGGATGATTCGTGTGAAGTGTTGTCGTGTCTCTTCAACTTGTCCGTTCACTTTAAGTGAGTTGTCCAAAAATCGTATCTCTAAATTGAATTATCTAGAGTAAATTATTTGTTCTTTTACTATCATCTAATTCTTTTAGAGCTTGGTTTAGAATTCTTTTAGAGCTTAGTCCGTTCATTTCTAGGGGTTCATTTAATTCAATTGACGCATCCAAATCGTAGTACCAGTAAACTGGTATCCAGATCATTGAATTCTATTCCCCGGAGAAGTTCTTCTTTGGTTCTCCTTTGGTTTCTTTGGTTTCTTTGGTTTCGGCATGGCTAGCAAAAAGTCCATTCATTTCCAGGGGTAGTGTTTAATTCAATTGACGCATCCAAGTCGTAGTTGACGTCCAAGTCGTAGTTCACATCCAAGTCGTAGTTGACGTTCAAGTCGTAGTTGACATCCAAGTCATAGTTGACATCCTGGTCATCCTTTTCAAGATCAAGATTCTCCATTAAGTTAAAGAAAGCATCGTTTCTAGCTTTCCAAAGCTCCAAATCATTGCTGACCAAATCAATGCTCCGGAATAAGTAATCAGAAGGTGCAAGACCACGGTTGTATGTATGCCGGATGTGTAAAACGTGTAAAACCATATTAGAACCATATTAAAACCATATTAAAACCATATTAAAAACATATTAAAACCATATCAGAACCATATTAGAACCATATCAGAACCATATCGGAACCATATCAGAACCATATTAGAACCATATTGGAACCATATTAGAACCATATCAGAACCATATTAGAACCATATTGGAACCATATCAGAACCATATTAGAACCATATCAGAACCATATCAGAACCATATTAGAACCATATTAGAACCATATCAGAACCATATTAGAACCATATTAGAACCATCTTAGAACCAAATTAGAACCATATTAAACCCATATTAGAACCATATAGTGTAAAACGAGTCATCTTCGAAAAATGCGGTCTAGCCTTATCATGTCGAAGAATGATTTTCGCTTTGGGATCTTCCCTCTGGCCAAGGATTTGGCTGACTTTAATCGAGATGTTGAAAACTATTTCTAAACTTCCTTGAATAGCAAAAAAAAGGCGATTTTCAATTTAATTATGACGTCTAATTAATATTTTATTTTACTATAAATATCAGATATTAGACATTAACAGTAGACACAAAAATTTAGCCACCCCAGCTCCGCGACAGCTCAAATACAGCTCTCGTTTCCACAAATGGCTCTCAATAGCACAAAAATCCTAATAAAACCCGATTTTCTCAACTGTTTCTGTACGTTTCCTTCTACGGTAGAAAAGATTACGATAGTTTATCCACGAGATGCGGCGGTCGATCGCTCGTTCGTCGACTCAGCCGCTTCTCGGCAGCAATTTTGTGCCGTTTTCCATTCGATTGTCTTGTTTTTTGTCGTTTTGCGTCTTTTGAAATGATTTTGCTTGTAAATGTAAATGTTCATTTGAATAAATGTCTGCAATTTCTCTATTTCCATTTAAAGAGCCCATTTCGGCCACGCAAAGCAAGATTGGTGCACGGAAGTGGACGCCCGCCGGCCGATTGGGGAAGAAAGGTGAGAAAGATAGCGTTCTAGGATAGATAATCATTCTAGGATAGATAATCATTTTAGAAAAAAAGGTACATTTTAGAAAACTACCGTAATAAAACATTTATAGAAATGCCATTTTTTTGGGACCTAGTCAAAACAGCTCCATTCAAAACAGCTCCATTCAAAACAGCTCCATTCAAAACAGCTCCATTCAAAACAGCTCCATTCAAAACAGCTCCATTCAAAACAGCTCCATTCAAAACAGCTCCATTCAAAACAGCGCCTAATTTAAAGATTTTAATGTAGATTAACCAATGCTCTTTCGGAGTTTTCGATGAAAAAATGAAACAACGGGGTTAACACATATGAATGTAACAACATAAAGATTTTAAATGATCGACTGGACTCTTACCTAAGGATCCATTCTGAATCGCAAACTTTCCGTAAAGAAATTTCAACGATTGAGGTGATGATTGAGGTAGAGTCATTTGCCAAGATGTAGCCGCATCAAGACGTTTTTCAAGATGTTTTTCGAAGTCTTCTTGAACATCTAGTAGCTTTTGAGCAACAAAGCAAGCGGAACATCGGGAAGTAAGAGCCCAAATCTTTAAACATTCACTAAACTTTAAAAACACAAACTTTTAGTGCAGAGATTTAGCCGCATCTTAAATCAAGTTGATAAAGCGCACCCCATTGAGCAAGTTCACGATTGTAAGATTTCTGAGACGAGTTTCCAAGTTGTTCGCCACGACAGATTGTTTCAATACGAGCTCCACGTTTCAATGGAGTGTAACGGTCGAACGAAGCGTTTTTGAATAAACAAAAACAACAAAAGACTTTTCGAAGTACGAAGATAAGCCTAATTTGAAAATATCAAAAATTATTGTGAAAATTGTAAAACTATGAAAAGTTTACGCAAAAATCCAAAATTCTATTTTTAAGGTTGAAATTGGAACGCTAAACAAGGAAATTTATATAAGATTTGAGTCGAGAAATTTCTACCGTTCCCCGACAATTTGTCGCATTCTATTTCACGCTCGTTTCGCGTTCGAAAAATTTCGTCATCCGCAAAAATTATTTCAACAACTTTGTGTGATTTTTTTCTTACTTTTCCCTCGTTAACTTAACTTTTTCTTTTTCTTGCGCATTTTCCCCATTGTTGCACACAAATTTTGTTAAAGAAACAGCTGCTATTTGCATTAATGTTAAAGAAACAGCTCACATTTGAGCAATTCCATTAAATTTGAAACGAAACCCTGAAACAACTTGTCCGGAACGGGAAATTTGTCTCGGAAATCTTACAATCGTTAACTTGCTCAATGTTTTAACGTTTTAACGTTTTATCGTTTTAAACTTTCCAACCACACACTTGACGTAGATAGTAATTCCATTCAACAACTGTCTCCTCGTCAAACTTTTGTTCCTGCATTGTATCCATGATCGTGGTTTGATTATCGCACTAAAAATCTGATGTAGCTGGATCTTAAATCAAGTTGATAAAACGATAAAACGATTAAACGATTAAACGATAAAACGATAAAACGATAAAACGATAAAACGATAAAACGATAAAACGATAAAACGATAAAACGATAAAACGATAAAACGCTAAAACGCTAAAACGCTAAAACGCTAAAACGCTAAAACGCTAAAACGATAAAACGCTAAAACGATAAAACGCTAAAACGCTAAAACGATAAAACGATAAAACGCTAAAACGCTAAAACGCTAAAACGCTAAAACGCTAAAACACTGAGCAAGTTCACGATTGTAAGATTTCTGAGACAAGTTTCCATTTGCAGACAAGTTATTTCAGGGGTTTCGTTTCAAATTTAATGGAATTGCTCAAATGTGAGCTGTTTCTTTAACATTAATGCAAATATCAGCTGTTTATTTAACAAAATTTGTGTGCAACAATGGGGAAAATGCGCAAAAAATAGAAAAAGTTAAGTTAACGGGGGAAAAGTAAGAAAAAAACCACGCATCACAAAAAGTTGTGCAAATGAAATAACTTTTGCCGACGACGAGATTTTTCGAAAGCGAAACGAGCGCGAAATAGAATCCGACAAATTGTCGGGGTACGGTAGAAATTGCTCGACTCAAATCTTATATAAATTTCATTTCACAAAGTTCGTCGTTTTGCGGGCATTTGAAGGAAAACACAATTTGAAGTTGTCGATCATCTAATGGAAATATTCGGAACGTTTGGAGCCCCAAAAATTCTTTAGTCCGACAACGACATATAAATCTCCTTGTTTAGCATTCCAATTTCAACTTTAACAATAGAATTTTCGATTTTTGCGTAAACTTTTCACAGTTTTACAAATTTCACAATAATTTTTGATATCTTCCGCTTTAGTAGTAGAGTTAAAGTAGTAGTTCACTTTGAGTTAAAGTAGTAGTTAAAGCTTCACTTTGAGTGCCTGAACGCGATTTTTTTTTCTCTGATTAGACAAACGGGAACATTTCTTTTATCTACTGCAGCGAGATTACTGTAAAAATAGCAAGTCTACTTAAAAATGCTGCCGCAACAAGCTTTTAATCCGAAGATAGTGCAAAAGGGGGTTTTTTTCACAATTGTCGCCACAGGAAACTGACTTGCGCGTAGTCAATTATCCATCCGTAGCCCTTTTGTTGATCCCCGTCGCCTTGTTCCCGGAATAATTGCAGCATTCCCATTGGCGTTCTTTCGGCGTTTAAAACGTCGTTTGAACAGCGTTGAACGGCGCTCTTTTGACAAGCGCTCTTTTGAACGGCGCTCTTTTGACAAGCGCTCTTTTGAACAGCGCTCTTTTGAACGGCGCTCTTTTGACAAGCGCTCTTTTGAACAGCGCTCTTTTGAACGGCGCTCTTTTGACAAGCGCTCTTTTGAACAGCGCTCTTTTGAACAGCGCTCTTTTGACAAGCGCTCTTTTGAAAGGCGCTCTTTTGACAAGCGCTCTTTTGAACAGCGCTCTTTTGAACGGCGCTCTTTTGACAAGCGCTCTTTTGAACAGCGCTCTTTTGAACGGCGCTCTTTTGAACAGCGCTCTTTTGACAAGCGCTCTTTTGAACGGCGCTCTTTTGAACAGCGCTCTTTTGACAAGCGCTCTTTTGACAAGCGCTCTTTTGAACAGCGCTCTTTTGAACGGCGCTCTTTTGAACAGCGCTCTTTTGAACGGCTTTATTTTGACTAGGTCTCATTTAAAGCGTGATCGCAGAAAAAAAACCGCAGCAATCCCGTCGATCCTCTCAAATTGACAAAAAGACAGTCAGCTAGACAGACAGATAGCCAGACAAACAGACAGCCAGCCAGCTAGACAGAAAATGATACTGTAGTCTGTCTGTCTGTCTTTTTGACCGGGATACGGTATCATTTCCTAAATCATTTTCTTTTTTTTTTTCTATCATAATCCCTAATCTACAAGTCCCATTTGAGCATTTAAACATTTAAACATTGAGCATTTTCAAAATCATTCAAAGCAAACTTTTCAACATCAACTTTTCCTCACAGAACACCGAAGAGTTGGAGAATTTGCGTAAACACGTGGAAGGAGCAGCCCATCATCGATACGTGGAACAGGTGATGAAGAAAAAGTCTATCGTAAACCCTCTAATCCCGCAGCACGGTCATAATGACCGTGCGGAGTGTTTCGTAGTCTAGCTCAGTCTAGCTTTCGCATTCGACACTGTTTTCCGTTACCCAACTAAACAAAACAAAACAAAACAAAACTAAACTAGAGTACGATCTCATTATCGCAATCAATATCTACAGTACGATCTGATCTCTTGTTAAACTATCAAAGTTTTCAGTCAAAAGTCGAATCGTCACTTCCGATGGATCCGATCCCATTGCAAGTTCCCGATGAGAATGAGAACGATTCTCCAAATGATGCAGAAGAGATTGAAGCTTGAAGCTTGAACCCCCACCTCTTACCGTACCCTCTTTACCGTACCCTTTTTACCGTAACCCAAAAAAAGCTGAGCACATTTTAGAAATCCATTTTGTTGTAAATATTGTTCGATTGAAAGAAATTTAAGAAAAACGAAAAAAATTACAAAAAAATTTCGCTGTAATTTCAATTTTTCAAATCGTGTATTATTCGCTAATTTTTTAACCAACCATCAAAATTTTAATAAACATAATTTTAATTAATTAATTAAATTAAATTAAATTAAATATAATTTTAACCTCTACATTAAAAACGCAGAAAAAAAAACAAACAAACCCGTGGGTGTGAATCGCAAAAAACGAGAAAGAAATGGATGGATGGATGGATGGATTTTGGGATTTTGGGGGATTTTCTAAAAATCTTCTAAAAAGTTGTTTTGAGCTTCAAAATCTCCACAACACCTTTTACCAATTTCCCCAAATACACAAAAACAAAACATCAAAAACATAAAACAAATAATTGAATGTTAAAAAACAAGAAAGATTACAATGACAAAAGAAATATTTGATCAAAGCTTTTGATCAAAAGAACAAAAAAAAGAGAAAACAAAAGACCTGAAAGATTTTGGAAAGAAAACGCGAGAAAATTGAGCGAAAAAATCGGGTCAGAAAGTCAGGAAGGTCAGGAAATTTGGCAGTGAATTGGCAAAATTTTGAGGAGAAGTGAGCCAACAAAAAATAATTTGATAAGTAGATAAATCTTTGAATAACAAGGCCAACAAATGGCTATAATGTGAGGAAAGTACCGTATCTTTAAAAGGGAATCCCTTGAATAGGCAAATTTCAATTCAAGTTCTCAATTTTCATTGATAAAATCTAAATTTTTCTAGAACAAAGCCCGAGTTGAGGGCTCGATTTGCATTCGGTTCCCCCTTTCGAGGGCTACGGTAGACCGGTAATGAAATATCTGACAGACAAGAAATAGTGAATATGAACGACACAATGATGAAATTATGCAGAAGTCGGTGTCAGCACGGAACCCTTCGGAAAAAGACCCAAATAGAGGAAAAGAGCCGCTTCTTGATCCTCGACCGTCACACCGTGTTCACTGGAGAAATGCGCCGACAAAGCGGAGACCTAAAGGAAAAATTGACTCGTTATTGATTTGAATTTAATATTTAACACGCTAGAAATCTTGAAACTTCACTTTTATCCAAAATATTTAAATTCCCCTATAGTTTACATAAAATAATTATATTCCGTAAAAACTAAGCACTGATTTGTAAAAAATTGACTCAGAATTGAAAAAAATTGAAAAAAACGTCGTTTGAACAGCGCTATTACTTATTGC
Source organism: Mesorhabditis belari (assembly GCA_958450365.1). Classification (NCBI taxonomy): domain Eukaryota; kingdom Metazoa; phylum Nematoda; class Chromadorea; order Rhabditida; family Rhabditidae; genus Mesorhabditis; species Mesorhabditis belari. Next base: position 500,890 of record CAUEEP010000753.1, on the reverse strand, counting down.
GCAGAATTGAGCAAAAACTTTACGATATCGCATTTTAAAGCTCTCTAAACTTATACTAACTTATACTAATGCTCCAGTTTACCAGCATTGTCTCTAACATTGTCGACTAGATATCCCATCAATTTACTCGATCCACGCAAAACCCACCTCACAACCCCTCCAATCACATCGATTGCAGCGAACCTCTTGTCCGGCGAGCCGCACCCGATCCTCAGTCGTTGTAGCCGCCCGAATCTGAGCAAAAACATTTAAAAGATGTTAGAAAGCATCCTTTTGCAGCTCAGATCTCAGAAAGTCTCTTTTTACAGCATTAACAGTACAAGTGGGCAATCTAAAATTTCTAAATCCAAAAAATGTTCTCACCTTGCTCGTTTCGGGATTCAAAATCGCCGCCTTCGTTAAATGCGTGAGCGGCTGATCCAAATGGTGATTGATCTCATGGAAATGCACTAAAAAGGGGAATTTGTAAAAGTTATCGAAATATTTATCAATAAAAGATATATTCACTCACCAACGTTGTAGGTGTTCGACGAGTAATCGCAGAGTTTACAGATGAAATACCCGGCTGTTCCGTGCATTTGCACGTGTTTGTCATAGGAAAGCTTCGAAATACAATAGAAACCACATTTCGGACAGTAGAGCTAAAAGAATTGTGATTATAAAGTGATCAACGAGGTCTTGTCTTCCCTATTTTGCCTCATTACAGCACTCTTTCATTACAGCAACCCTAGTTTTCATCAAATTCACTCACTTCTCGATCACTTTTCCGATTCAACGAGCGCAATCTCGGCTTCGTCCAATCATCCTCTTGATTCTGAGCATTCCGTTTCACCAAGGCTTTCAAGCGATTCTGTTGACTCTAAAGAAATCAAGAAAAAGAAAATGCCGAATACAACTCATCAACAAACCACAGCGTGCTCGATCCTGTGTTGCTTGAATTTCTCGAGGAATTGCGTTCGATACGAGCAATGAATGCACGAGTAGACGGGCGCTCCCTCCATAATGATCTCACTCTCACGAGCCAAGCGACGCGCCGAGGCGGAGGTGATTTTCCTAAAAAAAAAAAACAGAGGTTGGTATCGTGTATAGCTAAAAGACTAACACACAAAGCAATTCTAGAAAACTCACTTGAAAATATCATGCCCAGCAGTGTGTAGATCCAAATGATTGTAGAGAGCCTCGGGAGCAAAGCAGCTAAAAAAATTAAGCATGAATTTATGTCTACAACAAAGCGCAGAGGATCATCATCACTCTAATATTGAAATAATCTACCTGTAAGTGCACATTGTACAAGCCATGGGTCTCTTCCCAGGACCGTGCATGTCGGCGTGTAATCTAAAAATGATAAATTAACATCATATTATAACATTTTTAAGCTCAACAGTAACATATTGCTAATCAAACTTCAAATTTGCACACCTGTATAGCGTTGGGTCGTCATCTTCATACGGACAATCCAGATCCGAGCATCTCATCATAGCTGATGACGAGCTCAGCGAGGATTCAGGGGTTGCCGAATCACTTGAGGACTCTAGAATGAGAAAAACGTCTAGAACGTCTTTTTTTCATGTTTCAATTCAAATTTGAGTGCTCTATACTAAGTTAAGAGATGGTAAAGTACTACGTAGTATTACTAAAGTAAAGTAAAATAAAATATTACCAAAATACCCAAGAACATCAACTCACTTGATAGCTTCAAATTGCGCAAGTATGGAGGCAAATTCTTTCGCATGTACTTCACGACTAAAGCCGGATCGGGCATCGTGAATGGCAAGCCGAGATCCGGCGGAGATTGGCTTTCTGAAAGAAATATGGATTTTGTCCTAGCTGAATTTTTAGTAAGAATTAAACGAGTTTTTCATTTTTTTGTTCGTTACAGAGTTTATCTCAAAAACGTACCCCTTTTCAGCTCATTTTTCACATCAGAAGGTGCCCGCCCGAGGAGATCAGGTGATTGCGATGATTTGCTTGATCTGAAAAATGATTGATTTCTAAATTGGTTGAGGGTTTTTAAACGGATTTGCTACCAATTAAGTTTAATGAAATACTTTAGAGCCAAAATCCCATAGAACTACTGAGACTTTAGAGCCAAAATCCCATAGAATTATTGGTCAGCCAAATCTCATAATGTCAAACACCCGCACTCACTTCGGTGTATTCACTCCATTTCCATTCTCGAGTCTCTCCAAACAGACATCAGCCAGCAAGGACCTTTTCCTCAGTCCGGTCAACGATGTCGAATGTCGAGTCTCATAATGTTTTTGCATTCCCTCATAGGTCACTTCGTTATGTGAGCAGCCGGCAATTCGACACTCGAACTTTTGTGCTCCATGCAATTGAGTGTGCTGATGAAGGGATGTCAATGAGCCGGTGCTAGATTTGAAGGGTAAGCCAGCTTGTTTAATAGTCTTATTAAGCTTATCCAGAGTAGTGCCCTAGATTTACCCATAATTTGAAATTCTAATTCACACCTGAAAGTGCAGTGTTCACAATTGAATTTGCTTGGTTTCTTGTGTTTCTCCTTGTGATTCCACAAACGGCCATATGTGTCAGTGGCAAAGGGGCATTCGCTGAAAGAGCTGAATATTAGAACTTAAGAATAAAAATTCTAAAACTTTACAAATGAATCAATTCTTTATCGCTACTAAGTTCTACAATCCTACCACCCAAATCAATTCTACAATTAAATCAATTCTATTAGGTTGATGCATAAGTCTTTTTGTTCCTTTTCGTCTGCCGTTTCAAGCCAACAAATGCACCAATTAAATTACGGTTGATTTCATTAGAAAAAGCAATTATTTTTCTGCAAAATAACATTAAAACGGGTTTAAAAATATTTTTTGCCTGGATTTTCTTGAGAGTATGAAGTCGGGTAGTCAAAAAGGGCTAACTCGATGATGCGGTTTAGACACCTTAGCTAAAGAAAACCTATCTTCGTGTCAATAGATAAAAGATAGAGAAAAAAACGTTTGATATTTCGCCAAAATTTCCGTAGAGTTTTTTATAGATTTTTACGAAAAAGGCGTTTTTCACTCTCGAATTTGCTTGAAAGTGAATCGAAATTGATTTAAAAAGATGGAAATTGAACAAAAAAAACACTTTTTTTTATAGAGCAAACTATAGATTAATTGGTGAATTTGTTACTTTTTAACAGAAGTACGAAAAAAACGAAAAGACTTATGCATCAACTTATTACAATTCGATTCAAATTTCATGCTTTACCTTCAATCTAGCAACAATACCGTAACTACTAGAATCAAAAAAAAACGTCGACGACTCACTTGCATACGTGAGCCAATCCATTATTGATCAATCCAGCAGAAGTCTGTGGCGTTTCCGCGTTCTCTTTCTGTTGCTTTGGGTGCAGAGTCTCGTGAAATTCCAATCTTTCCGTAAAAACACTCGCATAGTTGCACGTGGAGCATTGAATCGCATCACGAGACGGGCAAAGATGGCGTCTAAAAGTAAATACGAGTTAGGATTGAGGGCACAAACACAAACCTAGCATGTTGCCAGAGTTGATGACTGTAATGAGCGATGAATGGACACATGTCGCACATGTATCGCCGTTGTTTTGTCGCGCCGATGCCCGTGCGTCGATAGCCGATCAGACCGAATACCGGATGAATGACGTCGATTTGCTGAAAGAAATACATCTTTTAGAGATTTTAGAGTTTTAGAGAGGATATCTTTTAAATCATTTTGTCAAAGTAAAAGATATTCAATTATTTAGCTTACATTGAGTCATTTTAAAATCGCCTAAACCCACCTTGCAAACATGCAACCTTTCCATTGGGTCCTTGATTTTTTTGCCATGCAGTTTGACATGAGTACGAAGAGACATGAATCTATAAAACCAGTATGAACAAAGCCCCGTAAAACACTCAAACATTGATTATCCATTATCGTTATCTATGATTTCTAGTATTCTTGACATTATCTTTCCTTGATTTCTAGTATTTATTCTATCCTTGACAAACCTTTTCGTTGAATACGAGCAATACGGACAAGAATGTTCCCGTTTAACGCAACCGTGCATCGCTCGGTGAGCCTGAAATGATATTCAATTGACACAATCTAGAGAAAAAGGCATTTTAAGATTTGATGCGTGAAAAAGTTCTAAAATAAAACATTTTTCAAAAATTCAAAAAAGCCATTTTGTAGATTAAGGATAGGGCTTTTGAATCAAGCAAACCGTTTTTTTTCAGAAAACACATTACCCAAAAACGATCGTTTATAAATTGTCAACCTAATATATGATAATACTCAAATGAAGTCTAAGTTTTCGAAGGTTGTACCTTCATATCGCAAAAGTGTTTTGTTGTGTATGGGCATTCCGGGCAACGCTCACGTCGAACACCATCTTTCTGCAAAAAAAAGAAACGATTTACTTGCAAGTGTTGACCAACAGTAATCGGTACCGTGACTCTTCCACTTTGCATAGAGCCAGCTAAGTTCATGTTTTAAATAAAACTTATGGTAGTATGCAAATTGAAGCCACGTGTAGATTACATCAAAGTACGTGTCACTGTTATTGTTATTGTTATTGTTATTGGTATGCTGATATTGCTGATATGCTCATGTGTATGCTGATATGATATTGATGACATTTTGATAAATAATGTACCAAATCGCGTAACTAAACTCACATCAACGAAACGAAGCTTTTTGGCTGAAGATGAAGCGTCTTGAGAGCTAAAGATTGGTGTTTATGTTTTGGTTGATTGGTTTGGGCATGCTCAATTTGCTTTGTTAGCCTAGATTTCAAATGAAGAGATTTTCAAAATCTCAAAGCTCTTCGTGTTTAATTCATGTTACTTATTCTCTCAATCGCTCACTTTGTTTCCCCATCAGTTGTCGTTGTTGTGTTTGGCTCTTCTTGTTGTGTTTCTCTCGCAATCCTTTCATTTTGTGTCGCCTCTTGATCTTCGTCCATTCTCTCATCGCTCACCTCAGCTGCAATCGATTCCAATGAGATGTTTGTCCTAAAAGAGAAATCTTGAATCTACGTTCTCAAATTCCAATCACTTCTCATTTTCCAACTTCGGAGGTGTCTGCGAATTTGACGATGCGTTATCATTTTGCACTTCGATTTTGACACTGTCACTTTTATGAAGACGAATGTGAGTGGCCAAGAGATCATCGCCTCGGCACGAGAATGTGCATTGGGGGCACTAAAATGGAGATTTGAACACAAATTCAATGACCAAACTGTTGTACCTGATTCTCGCTTTTGATCAAGTGTTTCCCCTCGTGTCGTTTCAAACGGCTCTTCGACGAGGCCAAATACGGGCATTGTTTACACGGAAGTGTGGCTTGTAGGCTGCCAGCTGAACGGGCGCCCTGGTCTTTTGCCATTTCCTGAAAAGATAAACTAATGGCAATTAAAGGCAACTTAAAGATACTCAACGGAGCTTTAAACAAACGATTCTAAACAAACGGCTGTTGAAACGGTTCTAAATGGTGCCTTTTAAAGCTGGATTGCCCTATTCTAAAGCTTTACGAATGCAAATTTCTGTTTTTTTTTCTGCTTGTGCTGAAAGGTACTGAAGTACAAAGATAAATCTTAAAGCTTTTAAACTCGCCTCATCCAAGATTTCTTCTTTAACATCTCCCGTTGATGGTGTAGTTGGTTCCAGTTGTTCCGGGACAATCTTTGGCATTTCTTCTTTTTGCTCATTTCCCACCTCCATTTTGGCGCATTTGAGTTGCTCAGCTTGGCTAAACAGAAAAACATTCAAAAGAGCGCTATATTTTCTTTACCTTTCAACTTTTTCCTCTTTCACATCAACGCGTGCAATTTTCGGTAAGTCATTCACATTCGCTTTGTAAAGTCTGAAAATATTATGTAAATCATAAAAATTCCACTCAAATCACCCATTTCCAATGATCTCCTTCAAGAATTTCCGTGCTATTTTCGGATTGAAATGCGGCTTGTGGTGACGCGTTGTGCGCAAATGGATCATTCGTTGACCGAAAGTTGCAAATTTTATGGCACACATCGCGCACTCGTAGCCCGTCTTGGAAGAAAGCTAAAGAAAATTTCAGTGACCATATTTCAGTGGCTATTTATTGAATACCTTTACTCCGTGAACAAGTCGTTTATGTCTGATAAGTTCATTCGCAAAACGGCAGACAAAATTGCAGTTTGATGATGGGCAAGTGATCTGTAAAAGGAGACATGAATTGATTGTATAAAGTAAGTGAATACATAAAGGTTAGTCTCAATCGCATTGTCTCAATTCATTGCAAAGCAAGTCTCTAAAAATTTCCTATCACAAAAGCTTAGCAGTAATCAACTTTTCCTATAAGCGAATTTAAGTTTTTCACTACAAATTTAGATGTCTCACTAGACTTCTTGTTAAGCTTTTTCCAATATTATGCAGTTACCAGCTTGTGCTCAAACTTTAAAACCGTACGTAAACGTGCTTTCCAACCCGTTTAGTACAAAATACGTACAGCTGATTTCAAACTAATCTTGTACAATCTTGTCAAGTCATCTTGTATATTTTGTAACTTCTTCAACAAAAAACGAGTCAGTTAGTAAGCTACAAAATCTCCTCCCACAACTCACCACTCCATTCATCCTCCTCGTTGCACTTCTCGGCTTTAAAAGAGCTTTGTTTTCCTCGATCGATTCGATCAAATTCTCGCCAATATGGTTAAATTTCCCATTTGAGTCCTCACTGTCCATTGTGTTCTCATCTTTCGTCAAACAATCCGTATTCGTATGCAAGCTGATGTGACGCTTGATGAGACCGGCTGATTCATTTCTAAATTTAAGCAATTAGCAATAATTTTCTTAAATTTAAACGATAAACAAAAGTAAAACACTTTAAGATAGATTAAATGCAACTCTTACGAAAAGCAAGCCTCTTTAAAAAGTTTTCGTTAACTGAATCTCTTTTAATTTTGCGTTAAATTTTAAACAAATAGGGCTGCTACGCAATCGAGTGGATTCTGCGTGGCTGCCCTACAACTCTAATACAAAAAAGTTAAAAGATCCAGCTTAAAAGATTCAAAGAAACACAATGAACGCACCTGTAGCTACAGTGTGGACATTGATGTCCATCAACTCGATTGTGCGCATCTTTATGGTGTTGAAGGCGTTGATTGACATGTGAGGTGAAGGGGCAAAGTTGACATTTGTATCTACCTAAAATCAACGTTTTTTTTTATAAACTTTTAAATTTTACGTTTATCCTTTGCATCTTCTTTCTTTTTTTGTGCCGTTTCCAAGACATCGAGGTTTGCCGGCAAAGAGTGGCGATACTCTGGGAAAAAAATGGTAAACTTTGATTAATTTTGAGTATTTATTAAAGAAAGTTTGCAAAATAATTATAAAAATAGAAAACCCCTCTACGGTTGCTGTGTTTATTTTGTACGTTTTCCAAAACGGTGCATTCCAGAAAAAGTTATCGTACTCCGATTGCATTTAAACCAGTTTACCGTATTTCTTCGAATAGAGGACCGGGTAAAGAGTATCATCGCGTACTCCTGCGTAGCAGCCCTTTTTAAAATTTCTTTTCTGCATAAAAGCTTTCAATGAAGTGCTATAGGGCTGGAAAATGACTCAAAAATACCACATGAACTAACAGATTTTTGAGCCATTTTCCAGCTCTATCGCACTTGATTTAAAGCTTTTATGCAGAAAAGAAATTTTATAAAGGGCTGCTACGCAGGAGTACGCGATGATACTCTTTAGCCGGTCTTCTATTCGAAGAAATACGGTAAACACGGTCAGACAGACGGATTACGGCAACTTTTAGTGAAGGGTATCTTTTAGAAAAAGCTTGAATTATCTGTTCAAACTGCAACACTCACTATTCAATCCAAAATGTGATTTCAGAGCCGCTCCGACACTCGTTTGCGGTGGTGTTTCTTGCAAACTTGACAAAATCGCTTGCCGAACTCCATTGGATGAAGACTGACGGTTCATTGACTAAAACGAGTCAAATTTTCGATAAAATACTCAAAAATTACAGCAATTTTGTTGTTCGGCAAGAGGATTCGGTTGTTTCTAACGGATTGCATCGATTTTCCAGCGTTTCCCAATCGCGCTCCTTTACTTTCAGCTAATTGTGAAAGCCTATAATTTCACTTAAAAAATGAAAAAATCCAAAATTCTTACTTGAACATTTTTGCATAAGGTGAAGTGATCTTTCTGGTAATGTTGGGAATTGTTGGAGCATCTTCATTTGATTCGGATGATCCCTGAAAAGATAAAAATGAAAAAGATTAAGAATGTTTGAGATTTAGATGTGAAATATTGTGTTTAAGTTGTAAAATACTATAAGCCAGAGCCAGACTTTATATTGATATTAAAATCAACACGTTCAAAAAGCTCAAGTATCAGTGTGGAGAAATTTTAGAGTTAAACTTTTAATGGTATCCCATTAAACGCCCTATTTTGTCCAAATCATATTATAGAATATCTCAAAAGTTCTGAAACTTTTTATAAACGATCATTTTTACTCAGAAAATGCGCTACTTTTGAAAAACTAACGCCAGATTATGAAAATTCGAGCATTTTTACCCTATTATACTCTTTTCTATAGAAAAAATTGCAATTTTAAACAACTATTTAACTGTTTAAAGGTTTTTAAAGCGTTTTTTGTTTTGTTTTTGAGATCTAGAATTACTAGAATCGATAGAATTGCTAGAAAATCCGCAGAATTGCTTGAAAATCTTTTGTTTTTAAGATTTTAACTTCGTTTATGCCTTTTTTTTCAAAAAAGAACCGAAAATCTATCAAATTATAACAATAGTTATTAGTAAAAGTTTCATTTTGCGCTGTTTAAATCAACTTTTACAAAAATCTTCATCGATCAGACCCAAATGTAAAAGATTTTCGTCAAAAACGTCAAAAATGTCAAAAACAAGGCATAAATGAAGTTAAAATCTTGCTGAGAGTTGAAATTTTTTTATGAAAATGGGCATAATGGGGTAAAAAAATCTGAATTTGTAGAATCTGGTTATAGTTTTTCAATTCCAAAAAAAAAATTATTGCTTACACTGCTATTGCTTACACAAAAATTATTACTTACTGCTAAACGTGTCAAAACTTTTGAGACACCTTTTGGGACAAGAATCTAACATCAAAAAACAACAACAACAACAACAACAAACCTGTTTCTTGTCCTGTTGAGCAAGAATTGTTCCATCGGAAAGCCGCTTGACTCCAGTTGTTGTCGAGGTTGATGCTTGTGTCATTTCATCAACGATTGAGGCCTCATTTGATGACTGCCAATCGGGAACCAGCTAAATTTAAATGATAAAGTACAGATACGGTGCTGTATTAGCATAAAAGCATCAAATTAAATTTACCTCATGTGATCGTTGATGGAGACGACTTGCTTTCTGAGTGCCACAAGAAAAGTCACATTTATCGCACTTGAACATACGGATATCTAAATGTTAGAGTTATTCAATTATCATTTAAATACAAGTTTGATGATTAAATACAAGATGACACAAAAGTTTGAAGCCACCCCGTTTTTAGGGTGTTCGCTAACTTTTTAGAGCTATAAGTTTCGCGTTCGGGGCCACCTTAACAGAAAATTTTTTGCAAAAACGGTTTAGAATTTTGAAAGCTAGATGAAATTTCGGTCTAGAAAACATTTTTTCACAAAAACAGAACCATCATCGAATCTATATCAGAACCTTCATCTAGTCTATATCAGAACCTTCATCGAATCTATATCAGAACCATCATCAAGTCTATATCAGAACCATCATCTAGTCTATATCAGAACCTTCATCGAGTCTATATCAGAACCATCATCGAATCTATATCAGAACCTTCATCTAGTCTATATCAAAACCTTCAACAGATCTATTTCTTAAACAACAGTTAAAACTTGAAATCCGATTACGATTCATTAACTTCTAATAGCTATAAGTTTAACTCAAAACAACCTGAAATTTTGCTATTTATCTAGAAAGTGTTTAAAAAATTGAATTGCTTTTGACTTAATTAGAAAATTCAGATTGTTTTTGAGAGAATTCAGATTCAGATTCAAGCGTCAAAGCATTTAGATTGATTCTAGTAATATATTGCCAATTAAAAGACTCACTCTTTACTCTTAAAGCCTTCACAAAACTTGTTTGCTTTAACAAAACAAGACAAAACAACAAATTTAACACAAAATTCCCATCATTACAAACATTTTTACGAATATTCATCGTTGCCTAGTTTTTTTGTTATCTTAAAAGCTGAATTTGATAACCGAAAAACAAGGTGACTCCGAACTTTTGTGTCACTCTGTACATTCTTACAAAATTCATTGATATAGGCTACAGATCTAGTTCAAGATTGTTATTAGATTAAACTTTAAAATCCTCACCAAGTCCACCATGCATCCTCGCGTGATTGCTTAAGCCCGATTTCGATCCAAATCTCATCGGGCATTTGTTGCATCCGATTGGGCCAGTGACGAGAAAGCTCTAAAAATCTTTATAACACAAAAAAAATCGAGGGTTTTAATCGAGGGATAAGCAAATTTTGTTTACAAAAGTTATAAATGCTTACAAGTTAGTGTCAGAGTTGGCGTGTCAAACTGTTTGACGTTTTTAGCTGTTTTAGCTGTTTTTAGCTGTTTTTAGCTGCTTTTGACTGTGTTTTGAGTCTTTAACAAGCTCATTTGGTTATAAAAAGTCTGTTCTAATAGTAAGTTTTGTTCTGTAATGTAGAACGTGGCTATTAGACAATTAGACAATTAGACAATTAGATAATTAGATAATTAGACAATTACACAATTAGTTATAACAATAGATTTTGTTTTCTAGCACCTAATGATTTCAATTAGCACACTTTTGAGGCTTTAAAGATGAAGATTAAAGATGTGCAAGATTATTAATAACTGGCTGTTAATAACAATGTCAATCAGCACACTTTTAATGCTATAAAGATGAAGATTGTCTAATAGCCGCGTTCTACATTACAGAACAAGCTATGTGCAAGACTGTTAATAACTGGCTGTTAATAACAATAGTTAGGCTAATAGGCTTATCTGCTAATAGGCTAATAAACTCAATTATTCAAAACTCACATCATCCTCTTCATCACTGTTCCCATCATGTGTGTAGCACGAGGCGATCCTAACGGGTATCTAAAATCAATGATGTTGAAAATGATTGGATTAAAAAAATGAAAATGATTATCCTTCCAACTCCCACCTTTCTTGCTCGTTGTGTTCTCTTCTTTTCATCTAAATCATCATGATCATCATCGCTTTCATTTAAATCGGCCATTTGCGGGCTCAGCGTTGGCGGATGAGGACTCGACGAATCGTCACGCTAAAAAGAGATGTTGAGTATTGAAGTGAAAAAGAATAAAGTCAATCAAAGATAAAGTTAATCAAATATAAAGTTAATCAAAGCTAAAACTAGTTCAAGTCCTTAACTTCGTTCAGAACTATAGACCTAAACCAATGTGACAACAAAGTACTGTTGTACCTTTTAAGTACTTTGTTTCAACATTGAACATAAAACTTTGAAGCATTGAAGTACTTTGTTACAATATTAAACATAGAACATTGTTTTATTGAAAAACTTTATTTAATTTAGCTCTAGAATTGAGCAGAATTCAACAAAATTAACTAAAAGACATTGAAATTTTGAGAAATTTTGAGAAATCTAGTTTCTGATTCAAGAAAACAACTAGATCAATTTCAAGTTTCACTTTTTTCGAGCTTTGGGAGATGTTTGTAAGTCTGGTGAGTCTTTAAATGTAACAAAAATATGAGTAACAAAGCAAGATCGGAAGTCAAGTCAATAGAGAAACAATAGAGTTGAACCTAAGCTATAACAATGAAGGGAAGGTCTAGAGCAGACTGGACTAAGATCTAGGACTGATCTAGAACTGAAGGACTGAAGGTAAGGCAATGAAACTTGGGCTAGGAGTTGACAAGTACCAATAGAGAAGCTAACTAGAAAACTAACTAGATTGACGTCGCTAGGTGCCTTTTACTTTTAACTTCTTCTAGAGTCGACTACGCTGATTCTGAATCTGTTTTCAGATCTGTAACTATGCTTATCGACCTGTAACTATGCTTATTATCGATACAAACTCATGATTGACCGTTCAGCGCTCAGTTTCTAGAACAGATATTGATCTGAAAATTGTTTCATTGGAAAGTCAAGAATGTCAGCTTTTGATTGCTATTATACATAGCGACTTTTAACGAGGAATGAGCAACTTTAATGAATAATGAGCAACTTTAACGAGTAAGCATCTCGTAAACCTTATCGATACTTATCGATATCGAAAGTATCGATAAACAATAAGCTGATCAATAAGCTTAGCTGATCTATAAGCTGATCAATAAGCTGATCAATAAGCTAATCAATAAGCTGATCAATAAGCTGATCAATAAGCTAATCAACAAGCTAATCAATAAGCTGATCAATAAACTGATCAATAAGCTTAGCTGATCTATAAGCTGATCTTTCAGCTGATCAATAAGCCTATCGATCTTTGAGTATCGATTATCAATAAGCTTATCAATAGTATCGATAAGTATAAGCTTTTTAAGGTACTTGCCTATGAGATTTTGCTATGTGTGAGATATCAAAAGCTGACATTCTTGGCTTTCCAATGAAACAATTTTCAGATTAATATCTGTCCTAGAAACTGAGAGCTTAACGGTCAAATACGAGCTTTCCGTTTGTATCGATAAGCAAGTCTACCTGTAACGCAAGATACCCTGGGTCGATCCTGAATTTCTTTTTTTTAATCTAACGTTTTGCAGGCTCTCAATTAAAGATTTGGTAAAAAGTCATTACTTTCATTCAATTAAAGACTCGAAACTTAAAAAACTTAAAGACTTAAAGAAAAAGAAAGATTCAAAAGCTCATTACTTTCATTATCATTTCGATTTCTAGCTATAGCTAGATTATAGCTAGTAATTATAGCTAGTAATTATAGCTAGATTTAAAAACCAAAATTGATCAAAATTGGCAAGAAGAGGATCAAACGGTGCTATTGCCAAAATTGCCGACAATTTTAGTGATGCACTACGTCGATAAACAAGTCTAGTTGTTGATAAGCAAGTCTAGATGTTGATAAGCAAGTTTAGTTGTTGCTTAGCAAGTCTAGTTGTTGATAAGCAAGTCTAGTTGTTGCTTAGCAAGTCTAGTTGACTCCATTGCAAAAAAAAATGAACAACTAAAGAGGCTTAAAAATTGTCACCAAAATATCTCGCGTTACAGGCCTCAAAGACAAAAACTGAAAACAGACTCAGAAGCAGCGTAGTCGATATAAGATTTCTATGTCTATAAAGTCTATAAGATGATCTTGTTTTAAAAGCTCACGAGCACCTGGCAACGTTCTCTAGTCCTCTAGTTCTTTAGTCCTCTAGTTCGCTAGTACTCTAGTGCGCTAGTTCGCTAGTACTCTAGTTCGCTAGTTTGCTAGTTCGCTAATACTCTAGTCCTCTAGTCCTCTAGTTCACTAGTAATCTAGTTCGCTAGTTCTCTAGTCCTCTAGTTCGCTAGTACTCTAGTCCTCTAGTTCGCTAATACTCTAGTCCTCTAGTTCACTAGTAATCTAGTTCGCTAGTTCTCTAGTCCTCTAGTTCGACTCGATACTAGCTATAAACCTGAGCTAACTATCATCAGAAATAAATCTATCATAATTCCACAAATGCCAATCGAATTCCACTCACCTCTTTCAAATCCATCAAATGACTGTTCGCCGATCTTCGTCCCGAACTTGAGCAGATCCCCGCTACATCCAGATGAAATTTGTTCCGTTTCGATCGTCGCAACGACTCCGCTGAGCCATCCAACGACATTGTTCTTGATGTTTTTCTGAAATTCGAAAATTTAGCTCTTTGTATACAATGAAAGTTAAGAATTTTAAAGAAATTTTAAAGAAACAAGCCTTATGCATAATATTTGTCGAAAATGAAGTAACAAAGAAAGGTTTTAGTCTTTCAATAAATCAACAATTAGACGGTTTTCAACAATTAGACGATTTTCAATAATTAGACGGCTTTACAGAGTGAGATGAAGTCGGAGTTGAGTGAAATTTTATAAAATACACTTTTCACTAAAGCCGTTCGATGTTAAAGGTTAGAGATTTGGAAATGAATTGAAATTTTACAAATTGAAATTACAAAAACAAAGCGCAGACAGTTTCGCAAAGCGTTTTTAGGTGCACGACGGTACTCTTTGATTATAACTTTTTATAGAATTATCAAATTTGGGCATTGGCATTGCTTAGGCATTGCTTAGGCATTGCTTAGGCATTGCTTAGGCATTGTTTAGGCATTGCTTTTCGTGCCATTCGATTCGGGAGAGGCTTTCCTAGTGAATCACATTCAAATCGAGTCGATTCGATGCGTTTTTAAGGAGTTTTAAGGGGGTTTTAAGGGGGTTTTAAGGGTTTTAAGGGTTTTAAGGGGGTTTTAAGGGGGTTTTAAGGGTTTTAAGGGGGTTTTAAGGGGTTTTAAGGAGGTTTTAAGGAGTTTTAAGGAGTTTTAAGGAGTTTTAAAGAGTTTTAAAGAGTTTTAAGGAGTTTTAAGGAGTTTTAGGGGGTTTTAAGGGTTTTGGGGTTTTAAGGGTTTTAAGGAGGTTTTAAGGAGTTTTAAGGAGTTTTAAAGAGTTTTAAAGAGTTTTAAGGAGTTTTAAGGAGTTTTAAGGGGGTTTTAAGGGTTTTAAGGGGGTTTTAAGGGGTTTTAAGGAGGTTTTAAGGAGTTTTAAGGAGTTTTAAAGAGTTTTAAAGAGTTTTAAGGAGTTTTAAGGAGTTTTAAGGGGGTTTTAAGGGGTTTTTAAGGGTTTTTTTGCCTATGAATGGTTGAAAAAAAAATATCACTGAGAAATCAAAGAAACTATCACTGAGATTTCGTAGAAATTGAAATTTATTGAAGTTTGACTCAGGCTAGCGAACGGTAGGATTTAGCAGAATTTAGCATTTATTTAGCGAACGGTAGGATTTAGCGAATCCGAACGAAAACGATGACTCATCGTTTGCGCTATCGTGTTGCCCTTGCGTCTGACTTGCGCAAGACACATAGTACTTACTAGAAAACTGTAAGCTTTAGCAAGCGCAACTTCGAACCAAAGCTACACTACTGGACAATGAAATATGATATTTGAAAAAACGATCGTCACTTTCGCGTGTCTGTAACTCCCTTGTCTTTACCGTATTTCTAAATCTAATCCGGGAGAGCCATAGTCCAAACTTTAATCTTTTTTGCAATCTTTTTTTGGAGAAGCTGCTCATTTAGAGGAACCTTGTAAAAAATGTTTCAACGATTTAGAGAGGGAGACGAAAGGCTACAGGATCGAGGAAGGGGAAGTGGAAGGGAAGGGAAGGGGCATAGGAAGAGGGAAGGGGAAGGGAAGGGAAGGGGAAGAGGAAGAGGAAGGGGAAGAGGAAGAGGAAGGGGAAGGGGAAGAGGAAGGGAAGGGGAAGTGGAAATGGAAGTGATCACCCCCACCAGCGCTTAACGATGACGATCTTCGAGAAATCATAGAAGATGACCAAACCTTCTCGACTCGGGAACTTGCAAAAATGTTTGCTGTAGGCCACACAACAATTGTGAACCATTCGTTTGGGTAAAGCGAATCTCACGAATCGCGAATCGCGAGTCGCAAGATTCACTGAAAAGGGAATGTGGTGATCGAATAACACGAGCCACGACTGGTCTAGACTAGTCGACGCAGAATTTCACGCTGATTCCGAATCGGCTTTCCGTTTTCGCTATGGAGCGCTCTGTGAAATGTTATAAGTGTGCAAAGTTTTGTATGTAGTGCAATGCTATGTTCGTATCGTAAAATTGTTCATATCGTGGGGTTTAAAATCATAGTTTTAAATAGTTTTAAAATCATCTCTTCAGTTTAGAAGCAGAATTTCTAAAGAGGCTTTGGAAAGCAATGGTGGGGATCATAGACGCCGCGACAACTTTTCCCCGAAGCCAAGCATACGAGCTCTGGTCTTTCGGTGCAAAATTCGTCGGCGCAATTTTCGTTTTTTGACTTGCTGCGGAAAATCGCTTGGCGCAAATTTTGTTTTTTTGCTTATGGCGAAATTTTCGCGGTGAAACCGGCGCAAAAAAACTATTTGAAATGGAGATCAATTTTCTTTTGTTTTTTTTTTTAATTGTCCTTCGGTAGGGATTGAATCTTAAGTAAATAAATAAGTAAAGGCGAAATCATTTTAGCTCTGCTAGAATCAAATTCTTTCCTTTAGGCAAATACGTACCGTAAATACTATAATAGTACCTCACCCTCCTACGTACAGTCGTACAGTCGCGTAGTCGCAAAAGTTTTATAGTATTTCGTTTTTTTGCCCGTACTTCCACAAAAGCGCGCGTACTTTCAAAAAATGCGTCTTAGGTATCAAAAAAAAGCTGAAATTCAGGGCTATTTTTTGATACCAAAGCGCGCATTGTAGCATAAACCAGTGTCGAGAAAAACGCGTTCAAAGTGCGGAGCGCTGCGTAGTCTAACTTTGAACGCGTTTTTCTCGACACTGGTTTCTGCTAGAATGCTGGCTTAGGTATCAAAAAATAGCTGAGATTCAGGCCTATTTTTTGATACCAAAGCGCGCATTGTAGCATAAACCAGTGTCGAGAAAAACGCGTTCAAAGCTAAGCTAGCCTACGCAACACTCCGCACCGTCATTATGGGGCTGCACATTCGCGCGAAATAAGGCAAAAAATTGTTTTCTATAGGATTTTTACGTTTCAATAGCCGATTGGCGCAGAAAAATGTGCTGAATCGGAAAATAAGAAAAGAAAAAAAAAGCTTAAAGCACTATTTTAAAAATTTGAAAAAACGTACATTCAAAAAAAAGTTTAAGAATTGAAAAAAACGGAAAAACGATAATAAAACTGAAACCAAACGATAAAAATATAAAAATAACGATAATGAAATAAGAGAAAAATGGGAAATTAAAAACTGAACCTGAAAATTTTCCCCTCTAAACGCCTCAAATCTCTCCGCAATTTCAGTGTGCCGATGGGAATTTTAGCCCAAAAAAAAAATTTCCCCAACTTTAATTTGCATACTTTAATTTGTGGCACCATATAGAAAACATCTGCGCAAAGATCGAATCATCGAATCTTTCCTAGAATCACGGAATGCAAAAAAAAACGAGAAATCGAATAGAAACTGTCGCAAAATTTGAGCAATTTGAGCAAAAAAAACTCGGGATTTCGTTGCGTCATTTAACACATTCGCGACGAGGCGTTTTTTTTTTTTGCGTTACTGCCCCAGCGGTGTCTCGCAAGAGTGTCTCGGGGTGTCTCGCAAGGACGAGGGGTGTCTCGCAAAATTGCATTCATAATCGGCTACGACAATAGGAAGCGCCCTGAGTGTCCGTCTGTCAGAGCTGACTCTAGATCTGGCTAGCTGGCTCTAGATCTGGCTAGCTGGCTCTAGATCTGGCTAGCTGGCTCTAGATCTGGCTAGCTGGCTCTAGATCTGGCTAGCTGGCTCTAGATCTGGCTAGCTGGCTCTAGATCTGGCTAGCTGGCTCTAGATCTGGCTAGCTATTAGCCCCGAAATACACCTCCTATATGTAAAATTTCACGCTGAATCCGAATCTCTAATCATATTTGTGAAAATATTGCTGCCTCAAAAAGAACTAATCGAATCTTTTTACATTTTGAAATTATCTTAAAAAGTTGAGAAGTTATAGCGCGTCAAAAATTTCGTCCACCGGTGGACCGAACCGTCCCAGGGGCCAGACTGCTTTCGTCCACCGGTGGACCGAATCGTCCCGAACGTATTAAAAACTCGCTCAGTCTAACTAGTGAATGGCACGTAATTTTCGTGAGCTTTTCTTCTGGATCATATAAATCTTACTAAATCGAGTATCAAGATTAATCTGAAAGCAAAATCCCCCAAATAAGGCTGCAAACGGTAAAAATTCGATTGAAATCGAACATCAGTGTTATTTAAATAAGAATAAAAAAGAAAAGCCTAGGTCGGAATCGAACTCGGGTCTTGCTGTCGATCTTGTCTTGATCTTGCTAGAAATCTGGTGCACTGATTTCTAGCAAGATTCAAGGAATTCAGTGTGCCAGGAGGCTTGCGTTTACGAGAGTACAAAGTACAGTACGAGAGACTGAAGATCAACGCCAACTTGGTCCATTAAATAACCAAAGTTTTACGGCACTTTGTGCTCTTTCAAATGCACACTTTTGAGCAATGGATTTTCAGCTTTCCCAAGCTTCACTAAACTGCCAATGAGCAATACTAAAATTCGTTAACAATCCTAAAGTTAGAGAGTTCAGTGCGCCGAAAGCTGGTGTTTATGCCAGCTGGCGTACAAAGAACGAATCGAACTCTCGTCTCTTTGAGCTCTTCAAGTCAAACTTCGTTGTCAGCTTATGCTTCGAAATAACAAGCAAATATTCCGTTGATTTGATCGCAAAAATTGTCCAGAAAATTCGAGGAAAGAAAGGAGGGAAAGAAAAGAAAAAAAGAACAGATAAAGAGACGTTCGTCTTTCAGAAAAAAGATGAATCACCAATAAAAAGTGATCGAAAAAAGGGGAAATGGAGGGAAATTTAGATAAAGTTGATTTCAATATGAGTTTATATTAGCATTACAGTCAAATTGTATTCTTTTTGAGCAAATGTTTACTTAAATAAATTCACGTAAGTAGTTCGATCTAGCGAAGAAGCAACAATTTCGATGAAAGATTTGACGCGAGCGAGAAAGACTTGACAGTCAGTCAGAATTATTAGAATTTTGCCTTGTTCCACCGAAGCCTGATCAGAACCTACCAAGACCTAGATCTAGTTCCCAGTCCAGGTCTACATTAAAGCCAAGCCAGGAAAAACCAGGCTCTTGGCTTCGATTAGAATCTTTTCTAGAATTTCTTCAACTGGCTGCTAGGTAGGTTCTGATTTGATCAGGCTTACAAACGATCAAGTCAGCACTTATCTAAACCCCAGGTCTAACAAGGGAAAGGATGGATTCGTTTTCGAAAGGTCAGCTTGGCTGCCTTTCCTTATAAGTCCAGGTGCAGATCTCCCGCAAAATCAGACAGGTTTTGGGCCTGGCCTTTGCTTGAGCCAATTTTTCAAATTGACTCAAGCCCCAACTACAGCTTCAGTTTCCCCAACTGTATTAGGAAAAAGATTTTACACTACACAATGTACAACATAGAACAGTCCAATTCATTGATCCAGAGATTTTGATCGCACTAATGGGTGAATTGGTTAATTGTAAATTTGGAAACTTTTAAATCTCAAAACGCATCATTGATGAAAAGTTTCAGCCTCTAATGTTAATTTTGAAAAACTTCAACTTACAAGTGAATATGTGAACAAAAAAAACAGCTCTCATCAAGAAATGGACGAGTTTTTTAAGCTCAAATGGTTCAGGACGAACATAAACAGAAAATTGAAGAAAAATCTATAGAAAACTATTGTAAAGCTATGAAACAATTAGTTAGAAACTTTAGAATTCTGAAAATAACAGTCTTTTTGGTGAAAGATGGTGAAAATCGAAAAAAGGTCAGTACAGGGGAAAGAGAAAAGGAAAAAGGAGAAGAGACTACAAAACCCTCCAAAACGCACCCCCTTGCAGGCAAAATTGGGGAAAAGAAGGGGGAAAGGGTGATCAAAACAAAAAAATGAGAGATTGATTAGAGAATTGGGAAATTGAATTGAGTTCCAGCTTCTCTTCAATCCATTTTCCTAAACCGTTCTCTTTTTACCTCTTGTCGCTCGTTCGATCAAATCTATCCACTTTTTGTCTGATTCTTTGAAGATTCACAAAGAATATCGAAAGATATAAAAAAGTGGATAGATTTGAATAAAAATAGAGACAAAATAACGGTAGAAAGCGAAAAGGACACAAATTTAGAAAGTTTAGAAAAAGGATTGGAGAAGAAAGAGCCAGATAACTAGTCATCCTGATGTTCCAGCTGTAATCTAGTCTAATCTAGTCAAAACTTGTAAAAACAAGCAGAATCTAGTCAGATCCAGTAAAAAAAAGCAGAATCTAGTCAAACCCAGTAAAAAAACGAGCAAAATCTAGTAAAATCTAGTAAAAACGAGCAGAATCTAGTCAAAATCTAGTAAAAACTAGTAAAAACGAGCAGAATCTAGTCAAATCTAGTAAAAACGAGCAAACTATTGTAAAAACAAGCAGAATCTAGTCATATCTAGTCAAACCCTGTAAAAAAACGAGCAAAATCTAGTCAAAATTAGTAAAAACGAACAAAATCTAGTCAAAACCAGTAAAAACGATAAAAATCTAGCGAAATCTAGTAAAAACGAGCAAACTATTGTAAAAACAAGCAAAATCTAGGCAGATCTAGTCAAACCCAGTAAAAACGAGCGAAATCTAGCGAAATCTAGTCAAATCTAGTCAAATCTAGTCAACTCTGATGGCAAAAAGCTCTTTTCAATGGCTTTGATTAAACAGTGGGCTTCTTACAATTTAGAAAATGGATTAGAAGTAAGAACACATTTAGCACTACATTGTATCCAGTGGTAATTGTTACATCCAGTGCTGCAATCTTAAAAGCTTGCAAAAGAAAAACATTGAACACTCAAGCGGATAAGCAGCGTTTGACTTGAAATTTGGTTGAATAAAAAGTGAAAACGCATTAAAAATAAGATTCGAGACAAAAATAAGAAGGTTGAAATTAAAAATGAAAGAATCAATAATCCTTATTGTATATGGAAACTTGTAAAGTAAAAAGTAAGACTATTAGAGTATGTTCCTCGCGAGTAATGGGTTTTTTTAAAAAAGCCTACTTGGGAAAAATTTGTCGTAAATCTAGCGCAAACCATTGCAAAAAAAATTGAAATGAAAAAAATCACGAGCATTGCCTTTTATACGACACCTTTTAAAGATATTCAGCTGTTTAAATGATTTGGTGGGAAATTCCCGTCAAATGTAAAGATATTCAATTTACTCGACGTGTAAATAGGATCATTCGTAGTTGCTCGACCAAAAAAAAATCATTCATGCAGATTTTACTCGAGTTTTGTTTGAATTTTACTCACTTACTCGCAAGGAACATATTCTAAAAAACTATTTGAGTTGAGTACGATTTGTTTGTTTGCTAGCTTCATTGACCGTTTTATAACGTTCACTTACTCGCGCACCGTTCAATTACCGTTTTCTTACTGTTCTCTTACCATTCTCTTACTGTTCTCTTACTGTTCTCTTACTGTTCTCTTACTGTTCTCTTACTGTTCTCTTACTGTTCTCTTACTGTTCTCTTACTGTTCTCTTACTGTTCTCTTACTGTTCTCTTACTGTTCTCTTACTGTTCTCTTACTGTTCACTTACTGTTCACTTACTGTTCACTTACTGTTCACTTACTCGCAAGGAACACATTCTAAAAACTATTAGGTTGACTACGATATTTGTATGCTAACTTCATTGACCGTTTTATAAACGATCAATGAAGATAGCATGCCAAACGGTTTTTGAATTGAAAAGCCCTATCTTTTTTTGGTTGGAGTGCAGTTTACCCCCGTCCTTCACGAAAAATTTGCCAAAACCATTTTTCTGGGGGTTTTCGACTATGCTGAATCCGAAGAACATAGTCCCGATCAGCGGAAACAAAAATTTTTGCCTTTTTTTGGGAACCAAGCCAGAAAAAGTTAAGCCCTTTCTTTCAGTTTCGCTCTTCTTTTCTTGTTGATTTTATACCGATTTTACTACGACCTAATTAATTTTTTGATACTTTGTGGGTTGAGAGGCACCTATATTTTTGATTTTTTTGCGTTTTCTAGGGGTAATCGACGGCGCTGAGCACGAATTTTATAGTTTTAATATAGGTTTTCAACTGAAAAAAAAAATTGAAAAAATCTTTTTTGAGTTTTGACCGATTTTTGACTCATGTGGGGGACATTGTCAAAATTTGGAAAAAATTTTTTTTTATTTGACTCCAATTTGTTTAGAAACGTAATCAGTAGGTTAAATTGTGCCAGAAGAAGTGTTTTTGGCTTCAAAAAAATGTTTTGAGAGATCATTTTTAACCCTCTTCCGTATGTGTTTCTCTCTCATCACCCTTTATGAGCGCGCACTTTAGAGCCGCGAAGCTTAGCTTAAAGCGCATTGCCCCAAGCTCTCGTTGTGTTTTTTGGAAGCTTCGCATAAAGGTACCCCAGAAAAAGTGGTTTTGAAGAAAAAAAGGTGCCTCCCCTTCTAACCTTAATGGTGCCTAATTTTCAACGTGACAAAATATCGGTTTTTCATTTGAAAACCTATGCTAAAACTGACAAATTCGTGCTGAGCACCCTCGATTACCTATAGAAAAGTGTGAGTAAAGAGAAAGAAATCAAAAAGATAGGTGCCTACAAAGTACCAATTTTTTTCTCTTCAATGATGAGGGACATTAGTGATTTTTTTTGATGATTTGCCAACTATGGTGGCGCCGTAGCCGGTGCTACCGGAAGTGCCTACCATGTTTTTTAAGGGGCCAGAAACCACGTGACGTGCAGAGAAAGCACAGAAAAAATAATGCCTAACTCAGCTAGCCCGTTCTGTTCAACACGAAAACTATCAGCTTTGTTGAGTTTTGTACTCAAATGTTTTTTTTGCCTTGGTCTTTTTTTGTTTCCGTTGATTGGGACTATGTTATTCGGATTCAGCATTGTCGAAAACCCCCAGAGAAGTGATTTTCGAAAATTTTTCGTGGTAGGAGGGTAAACTGCGCTCTAAACCTTTTTTCTATTGCTTCTATTGCTTCTCTTGCTTCTCTTTTAAAAAGTGCTTGTTTTTGAGGAACTTTAAGAGGCGAGTTGTCAAAATTAACAGAAACGCGATGATTTGTATATTAATAGATAGGTATTTTGATCCCATTTCTTTTACAGAAAAAAAAAACATAGAAAGTTGAGTTGAAAAACCAAGAAAAGTATAGCGAAATTTTCAAAATTTTTTTGAAGCTTTTTAAAGCTTTCTAAGCTTTTTTTGAAGCTTTTTAAAGCTTTCTAAGCCTTTTTGAAGCTTTCTAAGCTTTTTTGAAGCTTTTTTAGGCTTTCTAAGCTTCTCCCCACCGTTTTCTTTATCTTTCTCTCTTATAAATGAGAATTTAATTTTTTTTCATTTTTAAAAATATATTTTTGCAATTTCCATCATGATCAGAATAAAATTTGTTTTAAAATACTTTAAATTAAACATTTAACAATTTTGATTGTTAGCTATGCAACGTTTATTTGGAGAAAAGTAATAACAAAAAAAGAATAATGAGCAAGGGAGACTTATAATAATACTCAACCCCGGAAGCTCAAAGTTGAGAAAAACTTTATAATAAGATGAAAGAGACATTTGAAAAAGCCCCATAAAACATCTAATGAAGAGATTCAGACCAGAAGAATAGATATTTGACATATCTGATATAGATATTTAAACGGAAAGACTCAGTCTCAGTCCAGCCAGCCAGCGCAGACTCAGTCCAGCCAGACCTGAGCCGGGAAGAGCCCGGGGGTTCAGGGTTGTGCTGTTTTAGGGTAAATCTAAAGCCTCAGAACTATGAAAAACCAACACCGCACATAAATAAGTTATTGAAATGAGAAAGACTAATAGTAAGGGAGCTCAAGCCAAGAGTCACACTTAGATAAAAGAGAGGCTCAAGCGTCCGGCGTCAATACCAAATATTTTACTTAAGTCGACGAAAAGATTAATCGAATTTCTGGGTTTTGATGGCTTTGATGGCTAATTTCTGGACTTTTCATCGCATTTTGATTAATCGATTAATATAATGAAGAGATTTAGGACTAGGAGAATAACTCATCTCACATCTAAAAGCCATGAACAAAAGGAAAGACTAGACAAAGAGCTAGGATCTCTAGAGTCTAGGGTTCCAGGGTTAGCCCAGGAACTAGAGTCTAGTTCAAGTTCCCTGAGGGACACTGAGGAGTTCATAGATAACCCTGGAACCCTAGACTCTAGAGATCCTAGCTCTCCTAGCTCTCCTATATCTTTGTTCAGGGTTTTACGCTGTAGATTAGCTAGATTTAGCTCGTATGACTATGAGAATCTGACAGGAGAAGAGGAGGAATGGATAAAAGTTGAGGATCTCGATTAAAGGCTTGGCTTGGTCAGTTTGGTCAGCCTGGATAAAAGAGCCAACTCCAGTGATCTAGCTATAAGTTAGCTCTAACTCCTCAGAAACCATGTACGACAGAAAGATGAAGGGAACGGGTGAATAGATAGAAAGAGGAGTGACTCTAGATCAAGAAAGGGAGAGAGGGGCACGTCTCTCGATAGCTCTACCCCTACTCCAGCCAGCCCTACTCAGCCTACCCCTACCCCTACCCAGCCAAGCCCTACCCCTCCCAGCCTACCCCTACCCAGCCCACCCCTACCCCTACCCAGCCCACCCCTACCCAGCCAAGACCTACCCAGCCTACCCCTCCCAGCCTACCCCTCCCAGCCTACCCCTACTCCAGCCCACCCCTACCCCTCCCAGCCGGTCGCTTGTGCCTCCCCTTTGCCCGGATAGTCCTAGACACTATGCGATTCGTGGAGGCGAAAAAGCGGCAAGCACCGATTATCGATTCGATGTGTTGTGGGTAGAGGGGCGGAGGTGTGAGACAATCAGAGAATTGTTGTGTGGAACAAGAAAACGGGCACGCTCTCCAGTCGCAGCAAAAAGAGATCTTTCGGAAATCAAAGTGTCTCTTGGTGGGGGAAATTCCGAGAATGCTTGACCTGGGGTATTCTTGGCGTTTACTTTGCGTGCAAACGCTCAGCCTTTGGCAGAGTGTTTGATGAGTGAAAGAGCGCACAAAGAACGCATAAAGAAAAGCCTTGATTGAAACAAATCTAGCCGGTATACTTTGGGTTCTCGCAAACGCTCACTTCCTGGCACAGCTGATTTCATTCTATAAATTGATTTTCGAATGTAAAGGAATAAAAAAGAGAGGGTTTTTAGCTCTAGAAATGGAGCTAAATAGGAGCCAGGATTTCAATATTTTTAGAAAAATCGCTCAAACTTTGCCTTCAAGCACCCAATCAATTTCCAACTAAAGAAGAAAATCTAGCAAAATCTTTAGGCTACATCATGGCTATAATGAATTCTGGGGTAGGCTAGTTTCCGCGACTTTTTTGCGCAACTCGCCATAACTTTTTTCTAAGTGGGCCAATCTTTATGCTTTTGGTTTCATTTTGTAGATCTCAATAAGTGCCACAAAATAACACCAAAAGCACAAAGATTGACCGACTTAGAAGAAAGTTATGGTGAGTTGCGCAAATGACCCTGTTAAATAGTAAATAAATCAAAGTGGAAAAGTTTAAAAGGAAATAAATAATTTGTAGGCTAATTTGTAGAGAAAAGGAATCAAACTTAGATTTCCGCTCTGGAAGTATTGCGCCCTAACTTTTTCGGGACCAATCTTTGATTTTGGTTACACTTTTGAGATCTACAAATGGAACCCAAAATCATAAAGATCGGTCCACTTAGAAGAAAGTTATGGCGAGTTGCGCAAATGACCCTGTTGCGCAAAAAAAATTGCGGAAACTAGCCTACCCCTGAATTCTTTCTAAAATTTATTCACAAAAATTTGGATTTTTTTGAGAAAATTTCGGAGGATTTCACTGAATTGTTTCAAAAAATTTCAAATTTATTTGAGGTTTTTAGGCACTTAGCCATTATCTAGGGAACTTCTAACTGTCACCAATCGATTCTCCGTGTCATTTTACAGGACACGTGTGCTAAAAATTTGATTTAAAGCTTTTGCAGCTAGCTAGAAGAGCTCAAAGTTTGGTTGTGACGACTTTTCTCGCGAATTGAGCTTTCTTCAATATTAGGGGAACCGTTAAAGCTATCGTAATCATAAATAAAGCTATCGTAATCATAAAAAAAAGCTACCATAATCATTAAAATGACTGCCGTCATGATTTTCTACTCTTTTTAAATTTCTGAGTATAGTAGCGCGAAAATCCACTGAAAATCGTAGTTCATAGTACGATTTTAGCGTATAAAACATAGAAAATAGCATATAAACTCGACTTTGAGCCGCCTAAATTTTCTTAAAACCGTACTGTACTCATAGAAATGAATAGAAGTGAATACAAAAACGAATAGAAATGAATAGAAAATGAATAGAAAATGAATAGAAAATGAAGCTAGAAAATGAAAAATAGAAAAGGAATAGAGTACGATAATTATAGCGCTTTTCAAAAGCTTTTAAAAAACTATCTTTTTTCAATTAAACATAGTCAAAAAGTGTTACAAAAACTTTAAAAAACGTAAAATTCTCCGTTTCAAATCAATTCAATTAAGCTGCTTTTGAAATTGAAATCTTTAAAATCTAAAAGCTTGCTGCTTTTTATAAAAAGTAAAAGTATGAGTTAAAAGTACATCAAGCTACGAAAAACAATTCAAAAACGAAAATTAAAGTCGTGTGAAAAATAAGATCGTGTAATTATCGACGAATTTAGGGGGAAAAACCGAGGAAAGGGGTGAAAAAAGGGACGCGAAGAAGCGAGGTGACTATTGAAATGAAAAAGCGCATCTAAAAGGCACAAAAATCGTAATCCTATTCAAAAACTACCGTAACTCATTTATTTGAAAGATATCTAAAGTCTACGATAGCTACGATAGAAGAGAAACTTTTAAAAAAGTGTGCTTGTCTTTTCCTCTTTCTACCGTAACCCTGTCTTGTCTGTCTTCTACCGTAATCTTGTCTGTCTTTTTTTTTTGGGGAGGGGGGTGAGACAAATGCGACCTTTTTTTTGCGCACTCGGCCAAAAGCGTTGCTTTTTTTCGCTGGAAAAGGCCGTAGAGCTTCAAAAATGTTTCCATGTTAGGGAATCATATGCGTAGATTTCGAATTTCGACAAATCAGACCTCGCTGACTCGTCAAATTTGGACTAAAGGGCAAAAACTGCGAAAAAGCGTTAAGTTGTGTGATTTTTGCCTTTTAGTCCAAATTTGACGTGTCGGCGAGGTCTGATTTGTCGAAATTCGAAATCTACGCATACGATTCCCTAATATGGAAAGGTTTTTGAAGCTCTACGGCTTTTTTCAGCGAAAAAAAGTCGCATTTGTCTCACCAGCTTTTTTTCTCGTCTGCCTTCTACCGTAATCTTGTCTGTTTTTTGTCTCGTCTGCCTTCTACCGTAATCTTGTCGGTTTTTTGTCTCGTCCGCCTTCTACCGTAATCTTGTCGGTCTTTTTGTCTTGTCTGCCTTCTACCGTAATCTTGTCTGTCTTTTTGTCTGGTCCGCCTTCTACCGTAATCTTGTCTGTCTTTTTGTCTATTTCTTTTTATTTTTATTTTTTGTTTCTTGTTATTTTTTATTTTTTAACTAATCTTTGATTTTTTCTATCTTTCGATATCCTTTTTGAACAGAAACAAACAAAAAGTAGATAGATTTGATAAAAATAGAGACAACAATTACGATAAAAACGATAAAAACATAAAATTAAATAAATAAATAAAAATAAAGAACAAAAATATATTAAAAAAACTGCCAAGTATGATTTATTTTATTTTATTAAGCAAAAAGTAGATAGATTTGATGAAAATAGATTAAAGATTACGATAAAAAAACTGCAAAGTACTGAAAGAATAAATTTGATTAAACAATACAAGAACTACAAGCCAGATTAGGCCAAATTGCAGTAGTCAAGGAAGAGAAAGCGCTTTAGAAGCGTAAAATTTGAAATTACCTTTAGCAGTTAAGGAAATTTGACTTGAAAAAGGCGAAATCTTCAGCCAGATTCCCGGCTTTTCCAAAAGGCAAAAGTTTAGGGAATTCTTTAAAAATACATTAATTCAAACGAAAAATTCATTTCAAACAGTACATACCGTAAATACTGTATTAGTACCCGACCCCCATAATGACGGTGCGCAGTGTTGCGTAGTCTAGCTTTGAATGAGTTTTTCTCGACACTGGTTTATGGTACAATGCGCGTTTAGGTATCAAAAAATAGCTGAAATTCAGGGCTATTTTTTGATACCAAAGCGCGCATTGTAGCATAAACCAGTGTCGAGAAAAACTCGTTCAAAGCTAGACACTACGCAACACTCCGCACCGTCATTATGAAGCTGGGGTACTATTAAAGTATTTACGGTAATTACAATCTCTAAGCCCTAGAAAAGAAAGAAATCGATATATATGAGAAAAAGAACCAAAAATCTAGCTGACGGGATTGAACCTTGGACCTCTTGGGAACCCGCCTGGGAAACAGGGCTCTTAGCCAGTCGGCCATAGAGGGCCATAGAGGCCATAGACGAAGCTAATCTGTTCTAATTCTACTTGAGTCAGTCTAGTTAGCTTTTTAGCTATTCAGCTGTTATTTGATAGGGTCAAAAGTAAAGCCTTTAATCGAGCTAAAGGCCCAAAGACCCTGGGGTCTTTGGGCCAGAAGGCCAGTAAAGGCCTTGAGCTAGAGCCTCAAGGCTAAAGCCTAAATCTTTCCTTTACTCTCTGGGGTTAGAACTTACAACTAGCAGCCAACTAGGGTCTGTACTTTGTCTTGCAAATGCCAATCTTCTGGAACACTGAGGTACAACTTAGTTACATAGTACTGGACAGGGTCCTAGAGCTTGAAGCCTGGAACCCTAGGGCCTTGGGAGCCCTGAGAACCCTGGGAATCCTAAAGCCTAACATTCTCGACTTAACCTATCAACCAGATAAACTTTGTACTCTGAGCATCTCCCAGGCACTGAATCCATTTCTCTGAGACCCAGAAAAGAGTCAGTGTTCCAGAAAGCGCGCTTCCAAAGCAGTTGAAGTCAGTCAGTCAGTCAGTCAGTCACAGCCCCAGAACTTCAAGCAAAGAAACAGTTCAAATCCGAAGTCAAAACTAGAAATTGAGGATAGGATGGGGGAGACCCTTTGGTGGGGGTGAAGGGGGTGAAACGAAGGAGAGTCTCTCCCCGGGCTACACAGGGGAAAGAGGAACAAGAAGAAAAAGGGAACAGGAAAAGAGGAGAAATTGGACTTTGCAGTCGGGCAGACAAAAGCCAGAAAAAGAAAAGAGTTTGAGAATAGTGTAGAGATTGGAGAGGAGCAGGGAATCGATAGGTGAGAGTGGGGGAGGGTGGAGGGGAGAGGTTGGTGGGGTGGAGGGGAGTGGGGGAAGGGGTGGAGGGGAGAGGTTGGTGGGGTGGAGGGGAGTGGGGGAAGGGGTGGAGGGGGAGAGGTTGGTGGGGTGGAGGGGAGTGGGGGAAGGGGTGGAGGGGAGAGGTTGGTGGGGTGGAGGGGAGTGGGGGAAGGGGTGGAGGGGAGAGGTTGGTGGGGTGGAGGGGAGTGGGGGAAGGGGTGGAGGGGAGAGGTTGGTGGGGTGGAGGGGAGTGGGGGAAGGGGTGGAGAGTTCTAGATCCGAGGGTGGATGGATAGTAGAAGAGGAGTGAGAGGGTCAGGGTTGATCGGAGAGGTGTAAACATTGCAAAGAGGTGGAGAGCCGGGGTCCTTTGAGCACTGGAAGTGTGTTAAAGAGCTGAGAGACGAGGGTGGGGTTTAGCTGGTTATAGATGGAAGAGGTGAGGGAAGAGATGGAGGGTGATGATTGTTGGAGTGAGTAGATAGCGCAGGAGTGGTGTGGGGGAAGAAGGAGAGGTTACATTGGCATAGAAATGAGTTAGTGCATAGATTTGAGGCAAAATATGGAGGAAACAGGTTACTGAAGTGATAGGAGAGTGTTGGAAGAGTTGCGAGCATCTGGGATTGCACTAGACCAAAGAAGAGATGGAGAATCGAGTCGCGCAATTCTATTAAATAGTACACAAGAGGTGGAGGAGCTAGACGAGGGGAAATCGACTAGAGTACAAGACGAGGAATGGAGACAACAGGGGTGATGGTTGAGGAATGGAGACAAGAGAGCCTCGCCTTTCACCCTCCACCCAACCGCCTAAGCATGGGGGAACCTATAAGGGGACCACCATCTCTCCTTTTATCCCGGCTCTTTATTTGGGAAACGATTGAAGATTTTTGGCGGGGGAATTGAGCTAGAGGCTTTGAAAATGCGAATGGAGTGATTGGGGATGAGGGATTGGACTTTCCAGATTTACCAGAGCCAGAACATTTACGAGAATCATGAAGAAATGAAGAAAGTCTCATGGGATCAAAGATTTATAGATTTATGGGATAAAAGCTAAATTTTCTAGCCGCTGCGATCAAACCTGTGATCTCTCGACTAGGAGAAGACAAGACAAGATGCCTAACCACTCGTCTATGGCGGTACGGGATAAAATCCTTCATAACTTGGATACTATTGAACTAGATACAGATCTAACCAATACAACAAGGCTAGGCAGCCAAAAGCGCTTCGTTCTCCGCTTAAATTTTTGACTCTTTATTATAGCCAGAAAGGTTGTGGTGAGAGTTGCAAGATTGTGCCAATTTGTGTTAGATTATATCGTTTGAGATGTACTTTGAGGTCCAGGACAAACCAAACCAGACAGGTTCAGACAAACCTGCCCAGGTTTTTAACTAGTCTCCTACATTGCTCTGTTCTGATAAAAGTCTCTACTCGAAGAGATTTACAATTGTAGGTTCTCGTTTTTGAAAACAAACCATTCTGATTTCTTTTCCCTATGCTCTACTTTAATATTAAAACGATAAATGCTGTTGTTTACCGCCCAATTGCCACGTGAATTTTCTGTAAAATCTTTATAACCCATACTCCAAAAGCAACTTGTTAATCAGAAAATCACCAAGATCTAAAACAATAAAGACTAGCAAAATCAATAATTAGCCACATCATCGGGGTGATAATAATCACCAATAAGACGGTAGATATGTGAAGGCATTATTGAAGCCGTATTTGAGACGAACAGAGTGATCAGATTTGCGGGAATCATCTCCAAAGCTGGTTGAAGTACACGAACGCGTCCTGAAAAAGACGTTAAAAAGAAAAGATGTTAAAGTTAATCTCAACTGATTCTTATTAAATTTCCATTCAAATCTCTACTCGAATCAACCGTCTTCTGTAATTTTGTTAAAATACTACCTGCCCATTTGCTAGCCATAGCGACAGGAAGTCCTGGTAGCGAATGTTTTATCACTGCTGATGAATCGGGCACAAAAAATGGAGCAATCTTGTAAAAGGCGCACAAAACGTAAACCTGAACTTTTTAATAAAGGTAAAACAAACGTTTATATACCGGAACCGAATGTCGATGAGCCGCCAAACAAATCGAGAGTCCACCAGCCGGCGCCAAGCATGAGCCATCTGGGAAAACCGTTGCTCCGGAAAGAATTACCTAAACCAAACAGATATCCTTTGAAAACTTTCCACATACCTTCGTAGCTTCACACATTTTTCCGGCAACTTCGCATAAACTTATTGAAACCGCATCATGATCGTCGGGTTCCGTGGGAATTTGAACAGAGAATACCTGTAAATCAAAGTTCTCCATAACTTTTCAGTGCAAAACTAACCCTCGTTTTCTTATCCTTTTTGGCTCCGGCTAGAAATGAAGAAAGAGTAGTCGATGTGGACAGCGAATGCACAATTAGCACGTCATTCATCTAAAACCAAAAAGCTTTAGAGAAAAATGATCCGCTTACATGCACCAAATATTGCCCTTGTGCTGAAATGTGTTCTCTGCAGGTTTCCATCTCTATTTGTATCTAAAAGCAGTAATTCAGTTACAAATTAAGCAATTTAGTAACAAGTTGAATTTAAACTTACATCATTGACAGCTTGAATCAATTTCTTCCTGATCGTTTTAGCTGATCGTCCTATTTGATTTTCTTTATCCTCCTTTTTCCACAATTTGTTGAGTGAATCGTACGGAGAGTCGAATTCTCCGTTTGTTTCTCGAGAGTTGCTTTCTCTTGCCAACTAAAAGGATATTGCCCTTGTGGTGAAATGTGCTCTCTGCAGGTTTCGCCTCGCAGAGAACTCTATAGTATCTAAAAGCAGTAATTCACTTACTTTGCAAACTATGAGCACTAAATTTCGATATTTTAAAAAGTCAATGCCTTTCTTCAACATTTATACTTCAGTATGCACTCATATAAACGTTAAACTTAACACTTACCTTGCAAACCATGAGCACCAAATTTCGCATCACCAATTCGCTTGGATAGGCGCCCGAAAGGATCAATCCATTTTCTCGTAACAACGCCAATAGCTCCCTAAATTTTTTACATTAGATCAATTTCATCCAGTAAAAGACTTACTCAAGATTGTTGTACGTTCCATGTAAGACGACTTTGCGCAAAAAGTTCAGCGTGTCAGTAGCTAGCTTGAACGACGGTTCCCTGGTTGTCCTAAAACAAACATAGGCACTATTAAAGTTGAGGAATTCCACCTTTTTCGAAATTTTCTATTATTTTTAGGTTTTCAAGTACGCTGAGCATTGTGCTTTGACTTGTGACATTTTAAGCGTTTTTAGCGCTTTCAATGCAAATTTCTAAAACTAAAAATTATTAGTAACAATTGCTTTGTCGTAAAAAATGTCTATACCCATGCGAATAGATCAATCCAAGCTTGAAATTCTGATTTTGCTATTATAATAACCCCTAACCCAACGGCCCTCTTTAAAACCACAAAGATAGCTAAAACGTCGCCGTTTAAAGCCTTCATTTTAAACTATTAGTTTGCAAATTTGCATTTAAATTTTAAAACGCTAAAAACCTTTCGAGGTACAACTTTCGAAATTCAAAAAGTCTAATTTTTTTTATTGAAAACTGAGCTTAAAAATCTGATATTCGTGCTCAGCGTACTTGAAAATCTAAGAATAGCAGAAAATCTCAAAAAAAAGAGTGGGGTTCCCAACTTTTATGGTACCCAAACATGTAACAAAAAAAACGTTAAAACACATCCACTCATAAACTTGTTAAGAACAAAGACTATAGTAGTAGTTGGGGGTGGGGGTTTGCCAAATGAGCTGATTTTTTTTGCACCCAGGGGTTTTTGACTATGTTGGATCAACTGGTGATGGTTTCACACCACATTTTACGACTTTTAACGTTTGTGACAAATGTATGAAAAACCTAATGTACTTATTCTGAGAGGAAGTGGCCAAAAAGTACCCGTTATCTTGAGTCATGTTCTCGTTGGTAACTTGTTGGCACTTTGTTGTTGTTATTTTTGTTGCTATTTGTTTCAAACGCTGTGAAATATTGTATGAAACCATTACCAATCGATTCAACATAATCAAAAACCCCTGGGTGCTTTTTCAATTTTTCTGGGGTAATCGATAGCGCTAATCACGATAAAAGTGTTTCAAGGTAGGTTGTCCATAGTTTTTTGAGTTTTTAGCCTTAACTTGTGTATCTTTAGTTTACTCCACTAAGTCACTATGTCAAACAGAAAGAAAACCTCGAAATGAGACCATAAAGGAGTTAACCTCTTAACCAAAATCATTTCTCAAAGCTTTTAGGACCACTCAACTTAAATCAACAAGATAGAACTCAAAAGGTTCAATTTAAAATTTGGGCTTCTCTGGCCTAATTTTGAGTCTCCCTTTTAACAAGTTAATCCTGCTAATCTGTACAGTAAAGACGCGTTACTTTAGCACTTCAAAACACTCAGAACAAAAGAAAATGGATCTTTACGGTTAATGGCGGGGGTCAAGTTTTTGACCAACTTGCAGCCCGATTTTATAGAAGCTGCTTTTAATAACTTTTGATAAAACAAATAGTTTCTGAAAGCTGACGTTCTAAGCTATTCAAAATTTCCTGATCCGACAAGTTTAAGGTACTTAAAAATGAGCTGCAAGTCGGACAAAAAATGGCCCCGAAGATAATCGCTACCCCCGCCGTTAACCGTAAAAATCCCAGAAAATTCACAAGCCTTTACGCAAAAAAAAACCCTTTCTGATCAGCGCTATCAATTACCCTAGAAGAATTGAAAAGGTCAAAAATATAGATGCCTTCTCCGAACTACTAGCACCCAAAGACTTACCGTATTTCTTCGAATAGAAGACCGGGTAAAGAGTATGATCGCGTACTCCTGCGTAGCAGCCCTTTTTAAAATTTCTTTTCTGCATAAAAGCTTTCAATCAAGTGTGATAGAGCTGGAAAATGGCTCAAAAATACCACATGAGCTAACAGATTTTTGAGCCATTTTCCAGCTCTATCGCACTTGATTTAAAGCTTTTATGCAGAAAAGAAATTTTAAAAAGGGCTGCTACGCAGGAGTACGCGATCATACTCTTTACCCGGTCTTCTATTCGAAGAAATACGGTATTCAGTCAACGCCAACAACTCATAAAACTGAATTCAGCGTTATGATTACCTTACAACATTGAAATTATCGCCAAACTAACCTTCGTCTCAAGTTGATCAACAACTGCTTTCTCCCCTCCTCTATCAATAAATGTTTTCTCCCTTCCTCGATGACTTCCTGTCTTGTGCTTGCGGTGGTCATCGTTTCTGGACTCTAAAATTGTAGATTACTTTGAAAAGCATAAGAAAAGAAAAAACAAAGGTCCAAAAGATAGTTGTGTTATAAATTTTGATGAGGTAATGTGGAAGAAATGTTGGCAACAAGCCAAAAATTTGAACTAGCGCCCTTTTTTGAAGAATTTGGGTGACTGGGGAAAACATTTCAATATTTACCGTCTTACGGAAGCTCTTAAAAAAATTTGTCGATACTTTTTATGGTATTGAAAAAATAATAACAGCTCTATCTTTGGGATTAAAAACAACAAAGATTCGTCTTAAAATGTTCACTTCGTTAACTGAATATCCAAAAAGTTGTTAATAATCCTTTAAAAGCTTTACTTTCTTGAAAAAAGCATTTTTCGTAACTTTCCTTTCGAGCTCGGTTAGCCAACATTTCTGCGTGCTTTTTTTGTATTTTAGAGTAAAAACCTTTCCAACTTGCTTGAAAACCAAAAATTCCCTGTGCATCAATACTGATTTGACAAAAATCACAGCCGCTCTCGCGACCGTGATCGTGAAACGATGATTCATTTGATGTTAGAAGTGATTTTAGGCACTAAAGACTTTTGCTTTTTGTTTGGCTACATTGCTTTGTTTTAAATAACCGCAAATACCTAATCTTTTCGTTTAGGGAAAACTATACGTTCAATGGCTGCGGGAAAAGTATATGTCGGCGGCTTACCCGATGATGCCACATCAAAAGAAGTGCGTTTGACGTTTTTATTGAAATCTAGCTGTAGTTTTAGCTTTTTGAAGATATTTTAGTCGTGATTACCTAATTGTTTTCAAATGTTGCTTTTTAGATTGAGGACGCTTTCTACAAATTTGGACGTATTTACAAGGTTTGGGTCGCTCGGCGCCCACCAGGCTTCGCTTTTGTCGAATACGAGGATCAACGTGACGCTGAGGATGCTGTAAGAGCAATGGATGGAGCGTGAGTTTTTTCATGTTTTAAATCGGTAAATAGGCAGATTCAAGCGGAACTGCCTACTTTAGGCTAAAGAAATCCATGCGTTTATTTAATCATATGTCAATTTTAGCCGCGTTTGTGGCGCTCGAGTTCGAGTCGAATTGAGTCACGGTCGACGTCGTAATGGAAATGGTGATCGCGGAGATCGTGATGGTGGTGGTGGTCGCGGTGGTGATCGATATGGTGGCGGTGGAAGCCGAAGGTAGTTTTACTAATAATGCATTAGATAATGTGCGCTTATGAGCGGCTCTGAGAACTTTTGACATAACACTTTTTTAAAAATTTGTTTTCAATTGAAACAACTGGGGAAAGATAGGTGCTAAGATTCAAAATAAACTCAATTAACGTGATTAGTAGTTTAGCATCACCCCTCCTCATCTTCTTCATCCACCCATCTAGACTACCCAGGCTACCCACTTGGTTTTGCTAAAGCACCCATCCATCCTTCATCGGATCTGTGGGCAACTTTGCTGTTAGGGCTCAAAAGAATTGCATCATTAGCTGGGATAAATGCAATCAATAGGAAATAATCTTCTAAGTAAATTTTTTCTTTTAGGTCTCGATCTCGATCTGGTGGTCGCGGGGGTCGCAGCCGCTCTCGCGACCGTGAGCGTGATAATTCGCGCAGCCGAAGTCGCAGCCCACGCTCGCGCACACGTTCAAAGTATTTGTTTTGTCATTTTAAAAGTAATAAATGTGTTTTAGGAGCCCA
The DNA here is from genome assembly GCA_958450365.1 of Mesorhabditis belari. Taxonomy (NCBI): domain Eukaryota; kingdom Metazoa; phylum Nematoda; class Chromadorea; order Rhabditida; family Rhabditidae; genus Mesorhabditis; species Mesorhabditis belari. Next base: position 464,924 of record CAUEEP010000753.1, on the reverse strand, counting down.
GCCGATCGTTCGCGTTCGCAAAGCAAATGAAGCCAATGATTTATTTGTTCTTATCTAATTTATTATATTTTGTTCTCTCCTCCAATAAATTGTTTTGATTAAAAAGATTAGCTTTTAAAAGCATTGTCTGAATACAGCTATTTGCATTGCATTGAGAATTCTAAATTGTCCGTTTTGCTCAAAATGACTCGGGAGTTGGACGCCATAGTTATGCTTGTACGCAACTTGACGCGCAACGCAGAGTTGCTATGCTTTCGTAGAGTTGGATCAAAAATTTTCGTCATTTTCCTACCAGATTGAATGCATTGAGGATTCTAAATTGTCCGCACTGTCTTTCTTGCTTTCACCACAGTCCACAAATTTTGTTTTCATTGCTTTAAATGCTAAAGGGCACTTTTTGATAGTTCTTCTTGTTATCGCGTTTCAACGAGTTGAATCTAACCTACCTTTTCTTCATTAATTCTTTTCAACCTTTAGAAAATGGCGTTGCCACCAAATGTCAATTATGCTCAAATCGATTCGCTCGTTGTGATGAAAATCGTTAAGCACGTGGATAGCGAGCTGTACGCTGGAATGAGTGAGGTTGGGACTTGCGTTTTAAGTTATATGTCCTAATTTAGGTTTTTATTGTTTTAAGACACAAAATTTCAATGAATTAGAACATTTACTGACTTGTCAGATTTTAGATCGCTGGAGAAAGCTGTCAAGGCTTGTTGACGGGGCTTGTCACTGCTGAAGAGAATCGACTCGAAATCACAAACTGCTTCCCAACGGCAAGGAGTGAACCAGTTTTGGATGTAAGAATTTATTTGCTTCTAAATATATAAATTAATTTGATTTAGAATGACGATGGCGCCCAGCAAACAAATACACAACACGAGGAATTAAAACAAGTCGAAATATTGGACATGCTTCGCAAATTCAGGCATGTTTAATGTTTATGGTTTCGAATTTATGTTCTCTCTTTAGGAATATGAACATCGATTACGAGCTGATCGGCTTCTACCAAGCACATCCATTTGGTGCCTGCTTTACTCAAGATCTTGTGGATTCGCTCTTCGAATATCAAACCGTGTTTCAGGATGGAGTTGTTCTTATTTATGGTAAAATTGGTAACAACTTAGTCTTGATTTTTGTTATTTTTAGATCCCGTACAAACTCGCCAAGGACAACTGAGTCTTCGAGCTTATCGTCTATCTGTTGCGGCCCTCGAATTGTGTCAAAAGGGCGACTGGGGACCAGAAGCGTCAGTTTTAAAGATAGAAATAAGCTAATATTAATGCCGTTGCATACGTGTATTTTTAGGGTCAAGGCATCCAATCTCACCTATGAAACGATGTTTGAAGAGTTGCCGATTGTGATCAAGAACAGTCGTCTAACAAACGTGATGATCGCTGAGTTGGCCATTGCACCCGGGAAACTTGCCGAGAAAACCTCAGCGCATTTGGAATTGGGAACAAAAAGGTTTATTGTTGCAAGTTTAAAAGCTTTATAAACTTTTATTTTAGGTCATTGGAGAAATGTGTACGAGGAATGATGACCAATATTGACGAATTGAATAAAAGCATTTCTGCCTACACAAAATTTGTGGCGGAGAAACAACGACACGATGCAAACGTCTACAATATGACGCAAAAGAGGGTAAATTGATCTGCTGAAAGCAATACGCTAGTTTGGCTCCGTAAACAATTTTGGACATTGATATTTAGGAGCTCGAGAATGAGCAACGTCGACAGCGTGGAGAACCGGTGATGTCTTTTGATGACATCAAACGATTAAAAGGACCTCAATTGCAGACAAAGAGTGGGATGCTCGAATCGTTTCTTTTAAGTGCTGACACCGAGTCGCTGGCCGATTTTTGTACAAAGGTTTCTTTATTTTTAATACAAGTCTCTAACTTTTAAGTGAATCAGTAGGGCTTGTTTAGATAGAGAATATTAAACTCACGTTGCCAGATTTGAATCTACACCATATCTTGACTGTCTATTTTAGGTGACTGGAGAAAACATTGCCAAATTGTTCCTTGCTGAAGCCATCTCCGGTTCGGATAAACGGGAATCAAAGGATCGCAGTTTAAGTTCAGTGTCCGGACGTTAATTCATTGTTCGGTTTGTTGTTTTTACCTTTTGTCTGTTATGATATCTTATGGGATTGTTCGTATTTCGAGTTAAATAAAGTTTTATTAAGAGGTAAGGGTTTGGGGAATTACATGTGCTGGAGCGTTTTTCATCCCAAAGATTGTTGATTGCCTATTCGAGTGATCACATCTCGAAAGATCGAGGCGCCTTTTTCAAGAGTGTTCATGTTCTGAAAATTTATTGGATGAATAAGAGTACCTAGATATCAACTCACGGCTCTAGCCGAGTTACAGCCATCAATGCTACAACAACATAATGTTGCAGAAAAGCCGAGCACAGAGCTTTGTACACATTTATCTTTAGCTGCCTGGAAGTAAAAAATTTTAGAGAACCGGTGTCTCAAAGCAATGAATTCAGGTCAAATAAGCTTTTACCATGCACAGATACGAATTTCCGCATCCGCCCGTTCGAAAAGCTGTCACACTGATGTCAGCGGTGGCATTGTAGCAATACTGGGCTGAAATTTTCTTGACACTTACGAAAAGTTGTTACTTTTATTGGCTTATTATCAAATTGATCTATTGTTAGTTTGGTGAGCGTTTCTAAACGAGCAATTAAAACAATTGTAACTCACACGATGAACAATCCACTTGTTTATCGGCGAAATCACCACCTGGCGTGTAACTCGTTCCCGAATAGCAGCTGAGAGTGAGAATTGGTGGGAAAATTAAAAACAAGATCATCAGTGAATTCATCATTTGATGGTGATGATGATGGTGAACTGTGGCACGGGAGTTTCTTTTGAGAAAAGTTTTCCTTTCCATTTCCCTACCTTCTTATGTTTACTTTTCACGAGTTGACTCCCAAATAGATGAGTTCCATTGATGTGAAATGGAAAAACACACTCGTTTTTTTTTGAATTTGATGAGTCAGAGGAAAGGACGAAATTTTTTTGAGCATACCGTAAATACTGTAATTAGTACCCCAGCTTCATAATGACGGTGCGGAGTGTTGCGTAGTGTCTAGCTTTGAACGAGTTTTTCTTTACACTGGTGTATGCTACAATGCGCGCTTTGGTATCAAGAAAATAGCCCTAAATTTCAGCTATTTTTTGATACCAAAGCGCGCATTGTAGCATAAACCGGTGTCGAGAGGAACTCATTCAAAGCTAGACTACGCAACACTCCGCACCGCATTATGGAGCTGGGGTACTAATACAGTATTTACGGTACGTATTTGACTCAATGACACGCTTATGGTAGGCTAATATAATGCCATAAATACGGTACTTTTCAAATTGCGCTTATAGTAAAGCGCCTGTTCGCTAGCTTCGGGTCTTCGCTGGCTTCGGGTCTTCGCTGGCTTCGGGTCTTCGCTAGCTTCGGGTCTTCGCTAGCTTCGGGTCTTCGCTAGCTTCGGGTCTTCGCTAGCTTCGGGTCTTCGCTAGCTTCGGGTCTTCGCTAGCTTCGGGTCTTCGCTAGCTTCGGGTCTTCGCTAGCTTTGGGTCTTCGCTAGCTTTGGGTCTTCGCTAGCTTTGGGTCTTCGCTAGCTTTGGGTCTTCGCTAGCTGATACGATACCCAAGAGCTGCTTGAGTTCTCTTGAATGCTTGAATTGAGATCGGCACTTAAAATCTGTGCAATCAAAAGCTGAAGGATGGAATGGGTAGAATCTACAGTGTTTTAATGTACTCTGCGATTACTAGTACTTGAGCCTTTTCATTTAGATTCTGTTGTGCGGATTTAGTACCGTAATTGGAAAATCGAGATTGGATATCCTTGCTTTACATTTCGAGTGTCCCCCATTGCTAGAGGTGTGCCCCCCTTGCTAGAGGTGTGTGTCCCTTGCTAGAGGTGTGTGTCCCCATTGCTAGAAGGATTTTGTGTTTTTCTCGACACACAATTTATCAATCGGGTTGTTTTTGGTTTCATTGGATAGAGAAAAGTTGATCGATCATCATCGGCTGATCAACAAGCAAATTTTTGAAGAAAAAAAGTCCCCCCCCCAACTAGGATAGTACCGATTTGCTTATATTGGTCAGCGGATCTGTCTTTTAAACCAAAAGCCAGGCTAATACATTAAGATATGGCAGTAGGTTCTTTGATAATTTTATAGCGATAACCGCTGGGCTTGGAGCTGAGCCAATAGACTTGGCTATTGGCTAACAAGAGTTAACGATGGGTCGCACAACTCCAGGCGCTTGATCTCGCCTCCAGAGTATTGGATTCCAATGAACTTTTTTTTTTCTATTTAAAGCCAAGACTTTAAGCTATCTAATGATACCCATCACTAATATTTTTGTTTTGAGAAAGTCGTTCAAAAACCTTATCGAGATTTAACGAGATAACGAGGATTGTCTAGAATTGTCTCGTTAAGTCTTGAGAAGGCTTTTGACTCCCGTTTTCAAAACAAAAATCTAAGTGATAGGTATTATTAAATAGCTTAAAGTCTTGGCTTTTAAATAAAAAAAAGTTTATTGGAATCGGATACTCTGGAGGCTAGATCAAGCGCTTAGAGTAGCAGGTCCGGATTTTTTTTTGTTCTGTCTCGTTAAGCAAATCTACTGAGCACCGTTAGCCTGGCCATTAAGCCTTTTTAATGAAAATTTTCGAAAAAGAGCTATTCTGTTAATAAAGAGCTGTTAATAATTAATAAATTTTAAGAGCAGCAAGTTAATAAAGAGTAGCAAGTCACCGAGAAACCCTTTCAATTTTAGATGCTCGCTCTGTTGGTTCATCTCGTGGATACCGCTCATCATGCCGCAATGTGAAGTTCAACGAACGCTGTGCGCTCAACGAACGGTGTGCGCTCAACGAACGGTGTGCGCTCAACGAACGGTGTGCGCTCAACGAACGGTGTGCCGCTCAACGAACGGTGTGCGCTCAACGAACGGTGTGATGTGGATGCATCGTCGGTGGATATGGAATTTAAAATGGACTCATCATCGGCTGATCAACAGCAGCATGACGTCGTTCACGTAAATTCTCGTTTTTTCTATCCAAGCTTTGTTTGTTAAACTTTGTTTTCAATTGCCCTGGACTGTTTTAACACGTTGACGACATTGTCACCTGATGCTGTCTGACACATATTCGTTCGCCTGGGACATTGTCGAAAAAAAACAACGTTGCCCCATGCGATTGTTTGTGCAAAAACGCCATTGTCGTCAACGTGTTAATAAACATTTGAGAAACAGCACCCAATGATGAGCCAAAACACGACTTCTATGCAAAAGTAAATTTCTAACAATCCCATCATCATCATCATCAGTGTTTATTTCTCTACTGTTGTAAGACCCTAAGCTGATCGTCATTTGTATTGCCACGTTGTATCCAAGAATGGCCCCCTTTCACGCGCATTACTTCCTTCTTTTCCTAGTAATCAGTCCTCTATTATCATTCCTCTATCCAATAAACTTCGTTTACAGCTTTTCTAATTTTCTCAATTTTCAGAACTTTTACTATGGTTGAACGACCGGTGGCGGCTCCGCGACGAAAACCGCCCGATGCGACGTCACATGTTAGTCTTTTTTTGTGTGTTTATTCTTGATTAAAATTGAAAATTCGGTACTTTTCCAATATCGGGGGAGCGGAAAGATTATCGGGGGAGCGAAAGGAAAATCGGGGGGAGCAAATTTTGCCCCCTCGAAAAATGCATTTCCGGGACTGTATTTTAACTGCAACGTTTTTTCTTTAAACTTTAACGACGATGCGCTTCTCCGATATTCCGATCCGCTTCTCCGAAGAAATCGATTATTTCGTCACCAAAGGAGTCATCCAGTCGTGGATTTGCAACTGTGACGAATCGATGAAAGTCCGCTCAAAGGGGAAAGATCTATTTCGCTGGGTATGTGACACTTGCGCACGGCGGAAGGCCCCCAAGCATTCAAGAGGAATTCGAGGCGATAACTTTTTGCAGCAAAGCAAGCTCTCGTTCGTCACAATTTTAAAGTTCATTCATCTATGGAGCCAGGGACTCACGACAATCAAACACTGTCAGCAGAAGCTCGGCATTAGTGGCGACACCGTTGTTGAGTGGAACTACTTTCTCCGCCAAGTGTGCGCTTGGAAAATCAAGAAGCTTTCGATTAACAAGATCGGTGGTGCCGGACCCACCGTGGAGATCGATGAATCGCTGATCGCAAAGCGCAAAAACCACGCCGGTAGGATGCTGCCAGAACGTTGGCTTTTTGGTGGTCTGTGTCGTGAAACAAGGGAATGCTTCGCTTTTATTGTGCCGAACCGAACGGCTCCGGTTCTGCTTGATAACTCTTTGCAACAAAGCAAGCTCGCGTTCGTCACAATTTGTAGCGCTGCCAAAATTTGCTCCCCCCGATAATCCTTCCGCTCCCCTGATATTGGAAAAGAACCGAAAATTCTTGACAGTTATCAATCTAAAATCTTAAACATTAATCTTAACTCGATTCTAATATCCTCGATTCTAATATTTTTTTCAGTCAGCTTTGGTGACGGTGATTCGAACGCTCACCACGAGTCAATCAGCTGAACAACGGGAATTGCAAAAGACTCGCCTTGAAAAGGAATTCAAAGAAAGTCAAAAACAAATCGATAAACTAGTGAAAGGTTTGTTTTGCTTTTATTTTATGGATTTACAAAATTCTCTATGCAAATCGAATCATTTTAGATCACAAAAAGGACGTCGATGAGTGCTTGGTGGCTTTTCGCGATGTTTCCACGCAAATTTCGTGTAGGTTTTTGTAAATGTTTTGTTGGAGAACCAAGAATTGAACTAACAATTGAGAAAACAAAGCAAATGTACTAACAATTGTGGTTGTTGTTGTCAAATTGTTGTCCCGTATTCGGTGTTAGCTTTGTGCCAACTGTTTTGTTTTTGCTTTTATGAAACGCACGAAAGAAGATTACATTCAAGTTTTATGCTCTTTCTATATCGTGCAAAGCTTTGCTTTTTCTAGATCATGCAAGTCTTTGCTTTTTCTAGATCATGCAAAGTCTTGCTCTTTCTATATCATGTAAAGTCTAAGTTTGATCTTGAGTCCCTATTTTTTGCCTGTTTTTTTCCAAGTAAATTGTTATTTTTTTTAGCTTGTCGACAACGCATCTACAACGTGCGATCGACGCTCTCGAATTGCCGTGGTTTGCTGCAATCGCGACGAGATGATTTGAAGAAATTGTGGGAAGAGGATAAACAGCATCGTCACGTCGCACAAATCATGCAACAATTGTAAGTAGAATTTAGTCACGTATCGATTGCCTAGCTTTCTAGAGCCTTTGGAAAGAAAAAGCTTTTAGCTTCTTCTACTAACTTTTAGAACTTAGAACACGAAAATGTTACTGGTTTTTAGATGACTTTTAAAGAGTCACCCTTTTAACCTTTTAAAGCATTATTAGATGACTTTTAAAGTCATCTAATAATGCTGGTTTTTAGATGACTTTTAAAGAGTCACCCTTTTAACCTTTTAAAGCATTATAGTTGTGAAATATAGCCTCTGAAATATAATGAGCCTTTGGCCAAATTAACAAATTAACGATGACGATCCAAGATCAGAAATAATATTTTTGGTTTTATTTTTCTTTCCGACGATTAGCTAGTGCAAGCCAAAACCAAAATTAAAAGCCGGACGAACTTTTGAAGAAATCTTTCATTCTATTTATTTCATTTAACGATGACAGTCTGCACACAAAACTTACTTTTTGTAGATGTCGTAGCCGATTATGAATGAAATTTTTTGGTAAATCTTTCTAGTAGAGCAACCCTTTAATGTATGAGGACAATATTATATCATCCTGTAGCGAATTAAATTCTGCGTCGATTGGTACCAAATTTGTGAGTTTAGGTTAAAAATTACCGGCGCTACAACGTTTCATTCAAAATCGGCGGGACCCCCGTAGCCGATTATGAATGAGTGGGTCTAGGAGCGTCCAACCATCAAGTATTTGGTATCATTCAACGCAGAATCATTAATAATTATGTTAAATTTTTTAAATTAGAAAGATTGGATAAAAAGAAAAAAAATTATGGGGCCTCAAAGTTTCCTCTTGAACAAACAGTTTTTTGCTCTAATTTTTTTTCTTTTTATCCAATCTTTCTAATTTAAAAAATTTAACATAATTATTAATGATTCTGCGTTGAATGATACCAAATACTTGATGGTTGGACGCTCCTAGACCCACTCATTCATAATCGGCTGAAATTCATAATCGGCTACAACATAAATATCATTATGGACACTATCATTATGGACACTATCATTATGTACAAATAATTATAACTAACCTTAAAAGCTTGTTAATTACATTGAAATTGAGAATCTAAAGTTTGCTTGAGCTAGAATAACTCGAATGGATTCCATGAAACGTTTCAATAGTAATACTTCAATAGTAAGACTTCACGAAAAGTAGGTTTTTGCGTCTAGACCGTCTTCGTTACTCTATATAGTGAAAGATGACAGTCTGACAGTCTGACATTAAAACGCATAAAACTTTCTTTAAACGTTCGTCCGGCTTTTAGTTTTGTTTATTCGTCTTCCATTTGCTCTAGGAAGTAAAATAAAATACCATTTGAAGCGTTTTGCGTCTGGACCGTCGTTAATTGACGTAGATTGACGATCTACTAACGAGCACTTTTAGAGAAGAGCTACGCGAAGTGAAGCACAAAGTCGATCTACTCATCGAGCAGAAAGACCATTTCGAAGCCGCCAAATTGATTGCCCAATCGAGTAAGCTTTCGAGTTTGCAAAATGGTGCTATGTACTTGTTAATTGCGTAAACAATTTGGTTGTTTCACCAATGTTCTTCATTTTTCTTGGATAATCTAGTATTCTTTAGGAGATCTCATCGAAACACGTCTTTCTTCAATCAACGGCCTCTCCCAATTGAGAAATCAGCTAGCCGACTCGTCCGAAGCACTCGCGAAACGAATCGAGACTCAACTCGCGCAAATGGTCGTCCAGGAGCCATTTGATTTTCATGTAAATAATTTTTTTGACGAAGGATTTTCCTGGATCAGATTCTAAAGTTCAAAAAGATTTAAAGATTAAAGATGGAATTCGATTTAGATGATCGACGTCGTTCGTGGAATGCCAGAGAGTTGGCTTGGCGAGAGCGAGCTCACGTTGCGACTTTCGGGAAAACTCAATCAACAACGACAGCTACAAGGAAGCGTTTTGTCAACAAGGATACAGGTTTGACCTTTGAAATTGTAGAAGTGCTTTTTTTTTTTTCATTTTAGTCTCATTTGGCGGCTCTTTCTGTTCTCGACGGAGCACATGGGGTAGTGGAAAGATTGCTAGCTCTATCGGCCACGCAAATCTCGAAACAGGTACAGCGATAAAACTTTTACTAGTGACATCATGGAATACAATGGTTTACTTGCATGCCTTTGCAGCAATTTTTATTGTTTAGGTCTCCGAATCGATCTCGTTGATGAGGCAAAAAGCTGCTCACGATGAAAATTTGCACGGAAACGACAAATCACACTTGGCTCAACTCATTCAAATGGTTTGCTCAATGTGTACGCTTTTAGAATCAGTTTTTTTTTTCAGGTGGTCTGTCAATTGGAGAGCTCTCGGTCAGCGCATGCGGTTTTGGCTGAATGTGCGGGAAAGGTTTGCGGCACTTTAAACGCTTTTTAATTGCCCTTTTAGATTCCACAAATTGGTGTCGAAGCATCGCAGAAAGTGCTACCCGCTTTTTGGTACGCGGCACAGAGTGCGGTGAGTTTATTTTCAAGATTTATAGACCCTGCAGTTAAATGACGTTCTAAATCCTTTTTTTGAAGCATTAATAAACACGTCATGTTTGACTGAATTTGTTAATTTTCTCCATTTTTCAGGTCGAATCACTTGTCTCCGACCATTTGGACATCGCATCGGGTTCACGCCAAAGTGACCAATCGACATCACTTCGCTCCATCACCACTCAATTGTTCCGTTTTGATGCGGCCTCCTATTCGCTTGGATCCTCGTTTGCCTCTCCATCATCACAAGTTTGCTAAGATTTTCCCGTCAGCATTGTTTATTCTTTCAGGCTTCTCTTACTGTTTGTCCTCCTTCGCCATTCAACATTGTTCCGATGTATCCATGGTTGCGACGACTCATGGAAGCGGTAAAAACTTTATTCGTTTTTGGTTGCGCTGATGAGATTGACTTAAATCATCTCATAAGTGTTTTGTTTTAGGTTGAAGCCGCTACTGGTGTTCAAATGTGCCAATTGAGGCGATTCGTGCATAGCTTTGTCATGGAAATGTTCGTGGAAAGGGTTAAGGTAAAGAATTTTGAAAGAAATTTGGCTATTCAAGTTGTAGACAAATCTGGAAGAAAGGCTGATTGAGGCGTTGAAACTTGACGATTCGCGACTGATTACGAGTGGTGATTCGGTAAGGTTATTTGTTATTATTTGTAGTTATTTAAAGCTTGTAGCTTTAAAGCTTAAAGACTTGAAAATCTTTTTATAATTTGCAATTTTAGCCAATCCTCACCTCCACGGAACGGGTGGCTGATTTGTGTCGTGAGGTGCACGAGCTGATCGTTCAAATGGACTCATATGCGCATCGGTGAGGGTTTTTACAACTTTTTATATTGTTTGTTTTGTTTCGTTTTGTTGTTTGTTGTTGTTGTTGTTAATTGTTGTTTTGTTTGTTTCGTTTACACTTAAAACTTCATTTACACTTTAGACTGCGGCTTTGATACCTTTTATGTGCGAATTTTTAGATTTGCCGCCATTTGGGTTCTTGTTCTGACCGAGTACGCGACACATATCACTCAACTTTATGAAAAAGTATGAAATCTTTTGAAAGATCGAAATTTTTGAGAAATTTTAGACAACTTCACCTCCGATGGACGGCGATTCGGCGACGAGACGCAAAATTTCGTCGGCTGTTTGGGCTGCGGATGAGGATATCTCGCGTTTGTTGATGTCGTTGCCGAATTGGATTCTTGCGAATTCGACACAAGTAGTGTTTATAATTATATTGGTTCAAAAATGACATATTATTCTAAAGGAATCTTTTAAATTTCAGGGCACAAGCCCCAACTCCGCCACTCAAACGCCAGCGAATATGGAAAGCGAGCGGGTGATTTGATTTTTCTATAAAGTGTCTTAAATTGTGTTTTTCTTCAGGAGGTTCGTGATCGGAATGAGCGCGAGTCGGAGATCTTGATTAGCAATTTGGGTACACAAAAACAGGTTATTGATTACATTTGTGCTTCTAACATTTCGAAATTTGAATTTTTAGATCGAACGATCAGAGCTTCTTGGCGACAACTCGGATATTCGAACGCTTGCTGCGTTGCATGAATCGTTGAGGTATGATAAACGTATTTTTTTTTCATCATTTCATGCTTTTTAGATGGTTTTCATACGAGTTACGCGTTTTGATCAACTCATTGCCGGCAAAAGTGCGCAATTCACTGCGGGAATGCAAAGTAACCGTGAAACATGGAGTCGATGGACGAGTGGGAAATGATGTGAGTGATTTGCGAAACGTTTTAAAGTGCTTTTAACACTGTGCGCTTGTTTAGGAAGCTGTGTTGACCGCTCTAGAAGAAGTGATTAGCCGTTTGGAGGGAGTTTCATCGAAATGTCTTCTCGTTCTCCATCTCGAGCTTCGCGTTCACTGTTTCTATCATTTGTTGCCGCTCGCTCGTTTACGACCTTCTTCACATGAGGATACGGATCCGGAGGTGTTTTTTGAAATTATAAACACGAGTACTCAAGCGTTTCTTTCAGTGATAATTGAGTAAAATGAAAAAATATTGAGAACTTAAGTTGATGACTTTATGAAACTATAGTTTTTGAATGTTTGAATATGAATATGAGCCTAATTTGAATGTTTTAAACAAGAACAGCTGCGATATGACACTTTTGTAGTCTAACAGTATTGTGCTCAACGAATTTTCTCCTTTTCAGGTGGTCGAACTGGGCCGTGATCTCCAAATGTTCCACTCGCTCCTCTCCACCTATTTGAGTCCACCAAAAATGAGGTTCCTTTTTGGTGCTCGCAGCACACTAAAAGCTCTCATATTTTTAGGTACATCTTCGACGGTTTAGGACACTTGTGCGCGTCGATCTTCATCCATTCGAGGTTTCACTTTCAATCGTAACTCAAATAGTCAAAGCAAATCTTTTAGTCAACACATGCAGCGTTTAACGGAAGTCACGCGAAAACGAGTGTCGAGGAACATTTGGGGAGTGCAACAACGACTCGCGCAAATCACCGCACGACGAGAAGCCGAATTGGATCGAGCCCGGAATTTCTTTGAGGTATTGTTGTTTCTTTCAAGATGAAACTTTCTCTTCGATTCTTCTTAAAAATTTTAATCGGATCACTTACAGCTTCTCGCCTACGATCCCGACGAGTTGTTGTGCGTGTTGGCGGATCGTCTCTCACAATTCTCCCCCATCGAACTCAACCATCTCGTTGCCTTATCCGTGAGGTAAAAACCTTGTTTTACGAATGTTAAACTATAGCCATTTCCCGGCTCTTTTCCCATTTTTCTGCTAAATCACAAATTCAGATCTCATCCGACTCTCTCATCACAACGCGGGGTTCTCGACGAGAAACTCTCCCAACTCAGACAAATGCTAAAAAGGTGATATTTCTGTGATCCATTCTTATTGAATTTGTATGGATAAATTATATGCTTTACTATCAGCCAAAACCAATAAACAAACGCAACACTACAGTCTAGCAATGTCAAAGAACGCAGAGAAACCCGATCGGTTGACTATAAGAAAAATGAGGGCCATCAGCAGCTCCTTAAATAAATGCGTCTTGTGTCCATAAAGGCTTGATTAAAATGAACTTTTCAGTGATTTTAATTAATCATTGGTGCTTTAAAAAGGTTACTAAAATTAAAATTCCTTGTTGCTTTAAGCTTTTTGCCTAAAACGCCCAAAATAAGCTTTTTTCATCTCGTTTTTGACATGGCGACATCAAAGCAATTAAAATTTGATTTCATGATAGCTTAAACAAAAATTTATTTATGATCTTAACATAGAAAAAGTAAAACAAAACATTACTTGAGGAAGAGTTTCGAGATGTGAAGCATTTGAAGCACGATTTTATAAGACATTATAATTCTAATTTTTCTTATATCCGACCGATCCGACCACTAAATTGCTCTAATAGTGTAAAAATGTTATACAAATGAATTATACTTGAAGTAGTAGTCTGACAGATTTTCGACTTACTTGGCCTTCACATTATGTAACACAGGCCACCTGCAATCTCATCAACCAAGTGAGATCTTTGCGACAAACAGACTTCCACTAAGCTCCAATTCGCTCGCTCTTAACGAGACTTTACATGTTTCATTTACATTCTGTAAGTTCCCGCTTCTTTGTCGTGTGCTTTGCATGCTTAGACTGTTTTTACGGATAAGCTACGGGACCAAAATTTATCTCAACGAAAAATAATAAATATTGAACAAAGCAGGTGAAAATTGTTTATTACAGAAACTCAACAATTTTACCCTTAACGGTGGAGAACAAAGGACAAATAACAAAAGAAATAAGAGGATTTTACTTCTTCTTGCCAGCGGGGGCTCCGGCCTTTTGGGCTGCCTTGGTGACTTTGCCAGCTCCCTCAGATTTGTCGACGGCCTTGATGACACCAACAGCGACAGTTTGCCTCATGTCACGCACGGCGAATCGTCCAAGTGGTGGGTAGTCAGTGAAAGCTTCAACGCAAAGGGGCTTGGTTGGGATGAGCTCGACAATTCCGGCATCTCCGTTCTTCAGGGCCTTTGGGTTGTCCTCAACCTAAAGTACACAGATAAGTCAGCTCAAAAGATTTATTGAAATAAATGTGTATAACAAAAGCTACCTTCTTGCCGGTACGGCGATCGACTTTCTCCTTGAGCTCTGCAAACTTGCAGGCAATGTGAGCGGTGTGACAGTCGAGCACCGGGCAGTATCCGGCAGCAATTTGTCCAGGGTGGTTCATGACGATCACCTATACATTAAAAGATAAAACAACTCGTGAACAAAATCAGTTACCTGAGCGGTGAAAGAGCGGGCCTCCTTGGCTGGGTCGTTCTTGGAGTCAGAGCAGACGGATCCTCGTCGAATATCCTTGACTGAGACGTTCTTGATGTTGAAACCAACGTTGTCTCCGGGGACGGCCTCTGGAAGGGACTCGTGGTGCATCTCAACGGATTTCACCTGAATTGAACCATGATGAAGTGTTAGATGAAAAACACAATACCTCAGTGGTGACGTTCTGTGGAGCAAAGGTGACGACCATTCCTGGCTTGATGAGTCCAGTCTCGACACGTCCGACGGGCACAGTTCCAATACCGCCGATCTTGTACACGTCTTGGAGTGGGAGTCGGAGCGGCTTGTCAGTTGGGCGTGAAGGTGCGATAATCGCGTCCAAAGCATCGAGGAGGGTCTTTCCAGCGGCGTTTCCTTCTTTGCGAGTGACTTCCCATCCCTTGAACCACGGCATATTGGGGGAGGACTCGAGCATGTTGTCTCCGTTGAACCCAGAAATTGGCACGAATGGCACGGCGTCGGGGTTGTATCCGATCTTCTTGATGAAGTTAGAGACCTAAGAAAATGAAAGGTTAATTAGAACCATAGCTAAACGAACCTCAGTCTTGATCTCAGTGAAGCGAGACTCGGAGAATGGTGGCTCAGTGGAGTCCATCTTGTTGCAAGCAACGATGAGTTGTTTCACTCCAAGGGTCTGGGCAAGGAGAGCGTGCTCACGGGTTTGTCCGTTCTTAGAGATTCCGGCCTCAAACTCTCCGGTACCGCAAGCGACGACCAACACGGCGCAATCGGCTTGGGAAGTTCCTAAAAGAAAAACATTACAAGTTAGTTTCATACTAAATTCTCCATACTAATACTAAATGTAACCAATTACAATTTAACTTTTGCAAAGACCTGCTATGATTCCTGCTATACAATATTCCTTAAAGTTAAATCGTCAACAGCTTACCAGTGATCATGTTCTTGATGAAATCACGATGTCCAGGAGCGTCGATGATGGTGACGTAGTACTTGGCAGTCTCGAACTTCCAGAGAGCAATGTCAATGGTGATACCACGCTCACGCTCGGCCTAAAATTTAACTATTAAAACTTGAACAAGATATCACATAATCTCTACATCGCTTAGCTAAATCCTTACAACCAAAAGATAAAACCGACCTTCAGTTTGTCCAACACCCAGGCGTACTTGAACGATCCCTTTCCCATCTCTTGAGCTTCCTTCTCGAACTTTTCGATGGTACGCTTGTCGATTCCTCCGCATTTGTAGATCAAGTGACCGGTGGTGGTGGACTTTCCGGAGTCGACGTGTCCGATGACGACAATGTTGATATGGACCTTTTCCTTTCCCATTATTGAAGGCTTTCAAAGTGTTGTTACCTGGAAATAGAAAAATTAATTGCTGCTAAAAACTTTCAAACATAAAAAGCAAAACAAACAGTCAGCGAAAACGAGAACGCGGATTAACGGACATTTTGGGTTAACGGCGGTGCGGTGGAAACAATTGCAACGAACAGACAAAAAAGCGCAAAGCCGTTTGTGAAAAGTTTGGAAAAAAATTCAGTGCTTAAGCAACAACACGACGACTTACTTCAGAAAAGAAGCAAATTGTTGGCTGGCCGCGAAAGTGGCGAGCAATCAGAGTGATTTTTCTGGGCGGAAAATTCGACCGATGAGCCGCCGGGCCGCCTCGCACTGAGTATCGACTGCGTGGCGGCCCCTTTTCGCGACCAAACTGCGCATCGGCGACTACGGTACGCGCGCAAACTATAAATTCAAAATTTTTCACAATAAACCCCCAAATTGTGAAAGGATTTTTGGGGCGATTTCTCAACGTTGGGGTGTTTTTGTGAAAGTGAAGCGTTTTGCGAAAGCTGATAAGGGGAAATTGCGAACGAATTGCATGGTTCAAGCGTTTTTTTGATGGGAAAATGCCAAGAATGAAAAGTACAACGAAAATTGTTAAATTACAATTACAACATTTCTGCCAACAAGCAGTTTGTTTTTGTGATGAAATCGAGGAATTTGTTTTGATTCGACAATATTGTGCAATCGATTCTTGACATTTTCGTACTTTGGGTGGTTGCGAAGGGGCTTTTTTTATCCTGGCTTAGTTGAATCCAATGTTTTGAGTGGTCTGTTTTGAGTGGAGTGGATTGCTTTTATCTGTTCTAGGGTAGTTTCAAATATGCTTAGACTTTTAGGGCATTTACAGGGCTTTTAGGGCTTGTTTCAAGTTCCATATTGCCGCTTTTATTTGATTTTCAAGTGTAAACAGCTTTGAGGTAGCGCTTGGTGGTTAACTTTAGTACTTTAGTACATGAGATTAGGCTAAAAGCTGCCAAAAACTTGCTAAAATAGTCACCAATCCATTAAGCATAGTTGATACCCCTAGAATAGATTGATACCCCTAAAAGTTATCAATAAAACCGCTCAAAACATTAGATCCAACTAAGCCAGGATAAAAGTGGCCGCTCCCAACCACCAAAGTGCATTTTTGTGCTGTAACAATATTGTTTCGATTCGGTAACATTGCGCAATCGATTTTTGTGTTGTAAGGATATTTTTTAAGCGAAGTGCAAGCCTTAAATTTGCAGAAAGTGATAAAATTGAGTGATTTTGTCATAAAAGGCTGAAAGTTCAAGGATAAAGACGATGTTTTGGCCTAAAAATTCGTTCATAGCTAAGTTTTTGGGTACTTCTTTTGTTTAGAACCATTAGCTTTTTGCCATTAGCCCAACCATCAGCTTTTTTTTTCTATCTTTAATATTTGGAATAGGGTTTTCTTTCAAAAATCACTTTTTTTCGCTTTATTTATGTTCTTTAGTAGGTTTACGGATAGAATTAGCAAAAATTAGGCGCCGCTCGACACTTTTTGTGACCTTTGCACCGTCTAGATCTGCCTTTAGGTATCATGTTTTATTGATTTGTGCCTGGGTTAGGCTGTCCACGGCGGTAACTAGGGCAAATAATAAATTATGATGCATAACTAAGCTTTTTCTATGTATTAGAAGCGTTTTCGAACGTTTTTGAGAAATTTTCGACAAAATTTTAAAAATTTTAAACTTTTTTTTACCTTTCTCCCCACGCTAATTTTTTTGAAAAATTAAAATTTCTCAAAAACGTTCGAAAACGCTTCTAATACATAGAAACATAGAAAAGGCTTAGTTATGCATCATAATTTATTATTTCCCCCAGTTACCGTCGTAGACAGCCTAACCCAGACACAAATCAATAAAACGTGATACCTAAAGGCAGATCTAGACGGTGCAAAGGTCACAAAAAGTGTCGAGCGGCGCCTAATTTTCGCTGATTATAACATATAAAGGAATATAAATAAATAATAAATAAAGCGAAAAAGCCATATTCCCGTAATTTTTCAAAAAAGCTGATGGTTGGGGGTGGCCTAAACAGAAAAGTACCAGTTTTTGAAAGGTTGAACTTAGATTTGCTAGCTTTTTCTATACAAGATTTTATTCTCTTCACCCGTCAACAAGAAAAGAAACGAATTATCACAAATGGGGAGATCTTTTTGGGGGAAAGATTTTGAAGCTCAATCGTTGTCTGATTCGCTCGCGTACTCGTTGATTTCATCCTCATTACAACGATCCGATCGCATCTTTGCTGACAAAAGAGCCGCTGTCTGAAACTTTGAGTGTTAATGATTGCGCTGAAGATGCTGAAGTGGTTTTTGTTATTCTGATGTTATTACACATTGGCCCGGCTTTGATATTTTTCTATTTTTAATGCTTTTTCTTCAGTTTTGTAAGTTTTACGTTTTTCTTTAGTGTATGGCGGTTTGGCAACAACGGGAATTGAAAGCGTTTAACCTCTTAAGAGAATGGCTTAGCCTCTTAAGAGAATGGGTTAGCCTCTGAAGAGAATGGCTTAAGCTCTTAAGGGAATGGCTTAAGCTCTTAAGGGAATGGCTTAAGCTCTTAAGAGAATGGCTTAAACTCTTAAGAGAATGGCTCTCTTAACCTCTTAAACTCGTGATCAAGAGTGACAAGGATTTCGATGATTGGCTGGCCGATATGGGGCTGCTTTGGAAAGATCGAGGCTGCCCAAGTTGAGCATCAAAAAATAGAGAAATATCAAAGTCAATCTCATGTGTAATAATATCAAAATAACAAGAAATCATAGTTTGAAAATATCATCAGTTGATTCAGCATCATCAAAAACCCTCTAGTGTAAAATTTCAATATGTCAAGCATTTACAGATTGCTTTTGTCGAGAGTTTACAGATTGCCAACTACTTTTGCACCGCCTAGTGACTAGTGAGTGACTTGATGGGTAACTGAGATCAGCAAGGGTAAAAAGTTCAACCCTGGAATTGTGCTGAAATCATTTAAATCATTTAAAATCAGTTTTGACAAAGGAAAACTTGTGCATCATCATGTTAGGATTTAAAAATTGCCTAAATGGTTCATATATATTCATATAGTGATTTCTAAAAGATTATTCGCTGGTTACCTAGGCAACTAAAGCTAAAAAAAGCTAAAAAAGCTAAAAAAAAGCGAAGAAAGCGAAGAAAGCAAAGACAAAATCCTAGGTGATTCGTTTCAGGTATTAGCTTCTATTCTTCTTCTATCTTTTTTTGTAATCAATCTTTAAATTTCAATATTTCCTATACCTCAGGATCTTTGGCCACCTCGGATGCCGTTTTTCCGTTCTCGTTTTTCGTCCAAACATCAGCGTCCCGTTCTGGAATTGTCTGGAACTATTTCGAGCGAAAATCTGGAACTATTATGTGCACTAGAACATTGGGCACTAGAAATGCCCAGAGTTTAGCACAGAGTTCACCGTTTGACAAATATTACAGCACTCAGATAACCGATAGCCTTTATTAATTGGGTTTTTAAACAGCCACAGTTCAGCGAAGATAGGCTACGGTAATTTGTAGCTTTAGACGGATGTGGATCTAGTTTCTGGATCTGAATTTAGATCTCCTTTTCTAATTATAAAATTTAAACATAGAAACTATAGTTATTGATTTGATCAGATGGGAAAAAGTTGGAAAAACGTTTTTCAAAAAATTTC
Organism: Mesorhabditis belari; assembly: GCA_958450365.1. Lineage (NCBI taxonomy): Eukaryota > Metazoa > Nematoda > Chromadorea > Rhabditida > Rhabditidae > Mesorhabditis > Mesorhabditis belari. Next base: position 445,838 of record CAUEEP010000753.1, on the reverse strand, counting down.
ATGCAGGAGCTCTAAGGCGGAGGAGTGAGTTTTTCGGGAAACGGCTCTCTAAAATCGGCTAGTTTTTGAGTGCCCTCGCAACACGGGATGGCCGAGTGGCTAGCGCGCTCGGACCAAGTGCCAGAAGTCAAGGGTTCGAATCCGCCATCTGTCAGTTATTTTGTTTTTTATTGCTAATAATAGAAATAACCTTAAGCAAAAAGGAGCCATCCCCTACATGGATTTTTTTGGAAAATTTTTCGGAGATCTATCTAGATCCAGTTAAGGAAAGTAATTTCACTTTTAAACATATTTTTATTTTCTCGATATTCTTACAAGTAAGCGCTGAATCTAATATTGATCTCTATATAGCAGAATTTGACGAGGAATCGAACGAAATCAACCGCAGCTCGATCGGACGTCTGTAGATCGAGATACAAAACTCCGGCGTCTGTAGTGTATTTTGGCCGGAGTTTTAGATCTCGACCTACAGACATCCGATCGACTTGCGGTTGGTTTCGTTCGATTCCTCGTCAAATTCTGCTATATAGATATCAATATTACATTGAGCGCTTACTTGCAAGAATATCGAGAAAATCGAAAAAACGAAAATCCGCAGAAGTCGGTTAACTTTGACCGCTTATATCTCGACTTCGAAGGATCGGATTGATATAGATTTTGAAGTGAGCAGAGCCTCGCCAGGATGCCAAGCAAGGGCGTGGCTTGGCATCCTGACAAGGCTCTGCTTTTCAATTTGTATTTGAAACTTTAAAACTCGACCTTATTCTTGAATATTCTTCAAAAATCGAAAACTTTTCTGATAAATATGACTTAAAAATGTGATTTTCGTGATCAGCGTCATCGATTACCCTAGAAAGAGCAAGAAAGAAAAGCGATAAAGCAAGCAAACTCGTGCGCCTAACTTTATTACTCTTTATTAGTCGATCCTCACCCAGCAACAATCTCACACAATCCGGGTGTCCCCTCCAGGCAGCCGCGTGAAGTGCCGTGTCGCCGATTTTATTCTAAAAACACCTATTCAATAACATTTCACTCATTTCCGACTTTTGCCAAAATGTTGATTTTCGTGTTTTGCAGCAAATAACTTGTCATCTCGACATGTCCCCCGTGGCAAGCCCAATAGAGAGCTGTTGAGCCGGATTTGTCGAGACTGTTGATGGAAACCTGAATGGTCGCTAGAGTTACTGGTCTTGCTAGAGTTACTGGTCTTGCTAAGTTACCGGTCTTGCTAGAGTTACCGGTCTTGCTAAGTTACCGGTCTTGCTGTTAGAATTAGGTGTTCCTCGCGAGTCAGTAATTAGTCGAGTAAAATCCAAATGGGTAAGATTAATCGACGTTTTTTGTCGACTAGCTACGAGTAATCCTCTTTACAGTCAATTGAGTATCTTTCCATTTGAAGGGAATTTGCCACCAAATCAGTTAAACGGTTGAATATCTTTAAAAGACGTCGTATATAAGGCGACGCGTATATAAGGCGACGCGTATATAAGGCGACGCGTATATAAGGCGACGCGTATAAAGGCGTATATAACGGGGAGTATAAACCGGCGAGTATATAAACCGGCGAGTATATAAACCGGCGAGTATATAAACCGGCGATTATATAACCGGCAGCGCAGTATATAAGGTGGTGCTTACCTAAGGCAGCGCGTATATAAGGTGGTGCTTAGCTAAGGCGGTGCGTATATAAGCCGGCGCTTATCTAAGGCAACGCGTATATAAGCCGGTGCTTAGCTAAGGCAGCGCGTATATAAACCGGTGCTTACCTAAGGCAGCCCGTATATAAGCCGGCGCTTACCTAAGGCGGCGCGTATATAAGGCGACGCGTATATAAGGTTAGAATCTCTAATTAGAATCTATTTAGCAGTACGAGGCTACAATAGGACACTTACAAAATTAGCTTACTATCAAATACCATTTTTGCCATTCACTAACCTCATTCTGTAGGCACTCTTTGAGGAATTCGATATTTCCCCGTTTCGCGGCCTCGTGTAATGGATTCTGTAGATGTTCGACCTGTTCACTTACCACTAAATGGGATAAAAGATTGACTAACTAGTTAGCCAAAAGATTGACTAACTAGTTAGCCAAAAGATTAAATGCAAATGTTTTTTTACCATAATTCGCCGGCACGAGTCCCTTTTTTCCGCCGCAACTCGCCGAAAGCCAATCGGCATTTGGACCCTCTTCGGAGACATAAATGATGTCGCCCTCGGAAAATGACATCTCTTGAGTCTAAACAAAATTATCAGATAGAAAAACTCATAGATTATGCAATTAAAGTATTATCTTAGTGTTCTTTTTACTTCAAATCCTTAGATAACCGCCGCCTTATATACGCTTTATCTTAGAGTTTTTTGTACTTCACATCCTTTCTATTATTACGCAGCTTCACTCATAGAATCGGCTATGTCACAGAGAGTACTCAAAAGAAGTAATAGAGCTTTTCCTTTGATTCATTTTTATAAAAACAACAAGCAATCTAAAAGCTGATATGCTTGGACCTCTATTGATCTAGTCTATGGAAATGTAGACGTTACTTGCAATGATTTGCTTGACTGCTTGCTGCTGTTGCTTGCTGATGCTTGCTTTGCTTGCTGATGCTTGCTTGCTGCTACTGCTTGCTGCTACTTGCTGCTGCTTGCTGGAGAGGGATGGTTGGTTGCTTTAATTGTGAGATGCAGGAACGCGTAGCACAGGAATGTGAGCTACTGCTTTAGCTGTTAAAAGGCTTCAGCGACGTAGCGTACTTGTTGCTGCTGCTTGCTTACTGCTGCTGCTTAATGCTTACTGCTACTGCTTACTGCTACTGCTTACTGCTGCTGCTTAATGCTTACTGCTACTGCTTACTGCTGCTGCTTACTGCTTGCTGCTACTGCTTACTGCTTACTGCTGCTGCTTACTGCTGCTGCTTACTGCTGCTGCTTACTGCTGCTGCTTAATGCTTACTGCTTACTGCTGCTGCTTACTGCTGCTGCTTACTGCTGCTGCTTAATGCTTAATGCTTACTGCTACTGCTTACTGCTGCTGCTTACTGCTTACTGCTGCTGCTTACTGCTTACTGCTACTGCTTACTGCTACTGCTTACTGCTGCTGCTTAATGCTTACTGCTACTGCTTACTGCTGCTGCTTACTGCTTGCTGCTACTGCTTACTGCTTACTGCTACTGCTTACTGCTTGCTACTGCTTACTGCTTACTGCTTACTGCTGCTTACTGCTACTGCTTGCAAGACAAGCAAACGTTAGCAACGTTAAACAACGACAAAGCTAACGTAACTTTTCTCATCGATTTTCAAAACTCACCGATCTAGCCGTGTAATCGTAGAGTGCACGAAATACTCGAATTCGTCCAGGACGCGGTGGTCGAGGTGGAGGAGCTGTGGCCATTCTGAAAAAGATTCAGCTGTTTTTAAATCTCAGTTTAAATCAATATAGAAATACTAAATCAATAAAAAGATTATAAAAATAGCTTTCAAAAACAGACAAAACAGACAAAATTTACAATTTCCTACCATTTTTAATGCAGAATTATTTGAAATTTTCAAATTTCTATCTAATAATGCTAATTTTAGAATAAAAATTAAATAAATAAAGTCAAAAAATGAAAAAGTTACGCTAAATTACAATGAAATTCTCAAAACTAAACATAAAAATGAGAAAAATTGTTGTTCGTGAATGAGTAATGCTGAAAAAAGGGGAAAAGAAAGAAAAGAAAGAAAAGAAAGAAAAGAAAGAAAAGAATCAAAAGAATCAATCGATCACTTTCCCCCGCTCAATCTCTCTTTTCTCTTTCCTCTTTTCATAAGTTGTGTACATGCCGGGAAAAGGAAATGCAGCGATGGAAAGGTAGCGATGGAAATGCAGCGATGGAAAGGTGCTAGCGATTTCTATGTTTCTACTAAATGAGAAATTTAAATACAATCCGAAAAGTCAACTATTTTAGACAAACAACCTTACTAGGGATTTAGATTGCTTTTGTGGCCTAGTGGACTAGTGGCCTAGTGGACTAGTGGCCTAGTGGACTAGTGGCCTAGTGGACTAGTGGCCTAGTGGACTAGTGGCCTAGTGGACTAGTGGCCTAGTGGACTAGTGGCCTAGTGGACTAGTGGCCTAGTGGACTAGTGGCCTAGTGGACTAGTGGCCTAGTGGACTAGTGGCCTAGTGGACTAGTGGCCTAGTGGACTAGTGGCCTAGTGGACTAGTGGCCTAGTGGACTAGTGGCCTAGTGGACTAGTGGCCTAGTGGCCTAGTGGACTAGTGGCCTAGTGGACTAGTGGCCTAGTGGACTAGTGGCCTAGTGGCCTAGTGGCCTAGTGGCCTAGTGGCCTAGTGGCCTAGTGGCCTAGTGGACTAGTGGACTAGTGGACTAGTGGACTAGTGGACTAGTGGACTAGTGGACTAGTGGACTAGTGGACTAGTGGACTAGTGGACTAGTGGACTAGTGGACTAGTGGACTAGTGGACTAGTGGACTAGTGGACTAGTGGACTAGTGGACTAGCGATCTAAATCTCGCGTAACATTTTGTTTATTGGATTCATAGCTGTTATTTGTTTACTAATCGAATGGAAACAGGAATTTTCTAGGTGCATTTTAAACGCGTTCAAAAAGAAGGGCAGCTACGCATTCAAATGAAAGGGCAGCTACGCATTCAAATGGAAGGGCAGATGTCCAACGTTTAAAATTCATTTTCAAAAGCTCATTCTTTTCGTTTTCGTGCCAAACATTTATCACATTTATTTCTCTCACTTTTTTTTGCGATTATATTTCAATAATTTATTTTTTTTAGGAATGCGATCAATCAACGAGAGCTCTCGATGAATTTGAAGAATTTCAACGGGAAAACGATGAACGAGAAGAATTCTTGAAGAACAAGGATTTTGAACAACTTGAGGCTCTTCGAGGGAGAGGAAAAGCTGAGAAGAACTGAGAAGAACTCAACCATGGCAATAGGTGAAAATGAGGATAACGTGGAGGAAACAGGCAAAGAGGAAAAAACAGGGCACTCGATGCAAAGATCAAGCTTGAAATTCTTTGCCAAACGGACTTCAAACAATGCTCATTCCTTTCGTTTTCGGCTCAGACTGCAAACAAATTTTGTGCGCGACGTTCGTCAATCATTTATTGGAAAAAACAAGAAGGAAAGCTTGGTGATCTCAACAATAATAGACTTGATGGCCGATATCTTTTGGCGGCAGAAGAACAATTGCTGAGGGATAAAGAGCTACGGGAACAATGACTGAGGCAAGAAGAGCTACGGGAACAATTGCTGAGGCAAGAAGAGCTACGGGAACAATGACTGAGGCAAGAAGAGCTACGGGAACAATTGCTGAGGCATGAAGAGCTACGGGAACAATTACTGAGGCAAGAAGAGCTACGGGAACAATGACTGAGGCAAGAAGAGCTACGGGAACAACTGCTGTGGCCCGAAGAGCTACGGGAACAATTGCTGAGGCATGAAGAGCTACGGGAACAATTGCTGAGGCAAGAAGAGCTACGGGAACAATGACTGAGGCAAGAGAGCTACGGGAAAATGACTGAGGCAAGAAGAGCTACGGGAACAACTGCTGTGGCCCGAAGAGCTACGGGAACAATTGCTGAGGCAAGAAGAGCTACGGAACAACTCTGTGGCCGGCTACGGGAACAATTGCTGAGGCATGAAGAGCTACGGGAACAATTGCTGAGGCAAGAAGAGCTACGGGAACAATGACTGAGGCAAGAAGAGCTACGGGAACAATGACTGAGGCAAGAAGAGCTACGGGAACAATTGCTGAGGCATGAAGAGCTACGGGAACAATTGCTGAGGCAAGAAGAGCTACGGGAACAATGACTGAGGCAAGAAGAGCTACGGGAACAACTGCTGTGGCCCGAAAAGCTACGGGATCAGTTAATCACCGATTGGATTCGATCTCAACGCGATGATAAGAAGCAAATCACTCGAAGAATTGTTCTGGACAAGGCATCGATGGAATTTACAAGAACAGGGGTCAATTTCAATAGAAGCCATGGATGATAAGAGTTTTTTCGACAACATACGACTTTTTTCGACTCTCTTTGCGTGTACCGATAACCCAATGTGTAACCCAGAAACCGCCAAGTGATGAAAATTTTGTGAAATTTATCCTGTACCTTTGCGACATTCAAAAACCAACAATTATAAGTTCATTTTTGCAGCTGACGAGACAGGAGTTTGGATCGATGCATCTGGAAGCAAGTGAATCGATAAAAAGAGAGCTAAAGAAGTCGGAGTATTGACTAGGTGACAAGGGAATGACAGGGGACAATGTGGGAATGACAGGGGACAAGGTGGGAATGACAAGGTGCGCATTTTGGTAATATTGAGTGCCAGGTCGGATGGTAAAAAGCTCAGGTCATCTGTCCATCTTCCAAAAAACGTGGATCTGATGATTGTCGAAAAATTTGGAAAGAAATTGGTTCTCGCTTTGAAAGGATTGAACGGGACTTTGAAAGGACTGGTTCAACGATGAAATGATTGCCAACGATTTGAAGGAGTTGTACCAAGGTGGAGATTTCAATGGAAACGACCACTCATTGCTGATTTGGGTTCATATCAGCGAGGGAACCAAAAAATGTGCTCAAAACTCTCTAGTTGGATTCAGCTGTTATTCCTGAACTAACAGGGGAAGGATTATCCTTTCCTTGTTACAGGGGAAGGATTATCTTTCCCTTGTTACAAGGGAAGGATTATCCTTTCCCTTGTAAGTTCATTCAGTTTCCTGATGTAGCCTAGAATCAACCTTTCAAGGTTTAAATTCGGCAGTGTTATGAAGATTGGATGCTCTTGGATACGCCAGACCTCATGAAAGAAGAAAATCCAAAGCCAGCATCGACTACTTGTGATGGATTTCCGATGGGATAAACTTGCTCCCGAGCTAAGCCGTTTAAAGAATGTTGAATTTCAATTGCACTGAATTCACTCAAGCTGATTAGGGATTCGTTCCGTATCCGAAGATTATCTCATTCAATGCTTTAAGCCAAAAGGAGCAATTCCAAGGTTGCTTAGGTAGTTGCTTAGATGCTTAGGTAGTTGCTTAGGTGTTTAGGTAGTTGCTTAGATGCTAGATAAGATTTTGGTAGTTGTTAGATCTTAGATTTGTAGATCTTAGGTAGTTGTTAGTGCTTAGTGAGTGCTGGTGTTGCGGATAGTTGCTTAGATGTTTAGGTAGTTGCTTAGATGCTTAGGTGCTTAGGTAGCGATTTATTTCTATTACAGCATTTACGATATTCAGATTTGTCTTCGTTTTTGTGTTTTTTATTTGATCGATTGAGCTTTTGATCCATATTGTTCGATTGAGCAAAAACAAACAAAAGAAGACCGCAAAAGAACGGCGGAAAAGAACGGTCAAAGCGTTGACCTCAATCAGGGAGACTTTGCATTACAGATTAACGACTCATTTCAGCTTTGAGTGATCACAAACATAAAAGCAATAGCTTCTAGCAATCACAAAGGCGAAACTTTGTGATTTCTTTTCTCGACTTTGAATATGACTTTGAATTTACTTTGAATTTGAAACCGACTTTGAAAAAAAGAATATTCAATGCACGAAATTCGTTCTTTCCTTTCGTTCTTTCAAGAAATTCGTTTACAATTTCGAGCACACTTCTATCATACAAAATGTAGAATCTTCCATACAATCTTCAATTATTATGTAGGCAAGCTGTACTAAGGCAAGCTGTGCTAGCTCTAGCTTTTATTCATAAAGAAATCTGATGATTTCTTTTCAAAAGTTGACGCAATTCTTCTTGAGCAAGACTGTAGTCAAATGTTTTTTTTGGAAATTCCCTATCAGAGTCAAAAAAAAAACAGAAAATCCAATGATAAGAAACACCAAATTTTTGCACAGCTTTTTTGCACAGCTTCTAGCACAGCACAGCACAACGTATAGTTAACGTTGAAATCAGATGATTGATCGGGGAAAAGCATGGGAAACTAGAATTTAGTTTTGTTCGGTTTTGTTTGTTTTGAATCGAGAAACTTTCAAAGCCAATTTTGCTTCTTCCGAAACTGCTTCTTCCGAATCGAAGTGTTCTCCCGCAAGCTCATTACTCATCATCCGGAATAAATAGTAATCAAAATATATAGTAATCAGAAGGGGCAAGGTTCGGACTGTATGGGAATGCTTTTTTGGGTCCGAACTGTATGGGAGATGTGCCAAAAGTTCCCAAACAAGGCTATTTATTTTAGAGCGAGTCAATTTTGCAACATGAGGGCGCGCGTTGTCGTGGATGAGAACGATCTTTGACTTGGAGGGCCTATTCTTCTTCAGGGATTCATTCACCTTTCCCAACTGTTCACTGCATTTGATTGCATTAAAGGGGGTATTAATCGCGCCGGGTGATAAATTTTTTCGGCAACCCCTGTTTATTATATCGCTGATTTTATTATAAAGAATAAAAATCACCCGGCTAGAGTGTTTGATGGGTTTCAATTTTTGGAGTGCTGCAAGGCTTGGGTGCGTCGTCTTGCTATCCAGCAAATAATTTCCATTATTATTGACGACTTCTGCCCATTTTACAGGCAATTTGCGGATTCCTCTTTCGTAGTAGGATTTCGTTTTGTGTGTGAGACAAGTGTGAGACTCAAAAATGGAGGACTGGAGATCTGGAGATATTAGATCAAAAAAAGAACCGTATTGGAACCGTATTAGATCAAAAAAAGAACCGTATTGGAATCGTATCGGAACCGTGTCGGAACCGTGTCGGAACCGTATTAGATCAAAAAGAGAACCGTATTGGAATCGTATTGGAACCGTATCGGAACCGTTTTGGATCAAAAAAAGAACCGTATTGGAATCGTATCGGAACCGTGTCCCAGTTTGAGCACTTTCTTCAAAAGAAACCCATTTTGGTGTCAATGGAAAAGTTGTAGAGAATCAAAAATTAGTCTTATAGCCAAATTTTCAAAAAGATACACTTAGTAGTTTCGCTTAAAATGCCAGTTTTGTTGCAAGTTTTGTGAAAATTCGTAAATTTGGCATTTCTTGAAAACCAGTTTGTTGAATCGTTCTGAAAATTTGGATATAAGCTTCATTTTTGATTCTCTACAACTTTTCCATTGACACCAAAATGGGTTTCTTTTGAAGAAAGTGCTCAAACTGTCACATATGACAATAGCCCGCAGTTTTCAATTCACCAATCCAATCGTTTGATTAAAGCTCATTAAAGAGCTTGTAAAATGAGTTGTATAACGCTAATCGGGGAAACTTTTCATAGAAAAATGTAGCCAAGATTATGGGCTATTTTATATAATAGTTAGAGTTGAATTTGATGCTTCGGAGCTAATCTATTAAAAAAGAAGTCGCCGTAAATACTGAAAACACTTTATGTGCATCTCTAGTTAGCCCATTTGCATTTGCCCATTTGCTATTAATCTCAAAATAACGTAAAACTTCTAATAAACGTGCATGTACATCTATTTCTCAAGTACCCTCTAGAGTGTACGTCTATTAGAGCATGTATGTATATTTAAAAAAGTTATAATCCAAAATACATCAAAATAAAAATGACAGACTTGCTTGGGAGTAAGTAGAGCCAGATTTGCTTGGGAGTAAGTAGAGCCAGACTTGCTTGGGAGTAAGTAGAGCCAGACTTGCTTGGGGGTAAGTAAGCTCATAATGTACACTAAGATATCTATACAACAGTACTCTAAAAGTATCAAAATACAATATTAAATCCAAGTCAGCTATCAGTCAACTATTCTCAAAGGTTTTAACGTAATCCCAAAGTAAAATCGTTCCTTTAACGAGCCTATCTTCAAACAGTACCCACCAGCTACAGTAGCTTTCAATCTACAGCTACAGTAAATCTACTGTAGCTGTAGCTTTCTGCAAATCTGCAAATCTGCAAAATCTGCAAAATCTGCAAAATAGAAACAAAATCATCTCAAAATTGAGTCCTTTCCAAAAAGAAATCCCAATTTCACACAAATCCTCAGCAATCACAAATAACTTTCCTCCAAAAAGAAAACTAGAGTCTTTTCTCTTTGCTTTTCTCCTTTTTTCTCTTTTCTTTTTCTCTTTTTCTCATTTCCCAACTCGAGTGTGTGCTTTTTGTGCTTTTCTTTTCAATTCTTCTTTGCAGAACATTTATTTTTAGCTTTTTTTAGTGGCAAAGCTGAGAAAAGAGTCAGCCAAGAGATCCTGTTCATTCATTTTCATTCATCTTTATCTTTATAGTTTGTGAGAGATAAAATTAAAGTAATTTTTAAGCATTTCTATTCAATATTTATTTGTTTATTTATTTGTTTATTTAGTTATTTATTTCTTTATTTCTTTATTTATTTCTTTATTTATTTATTTATTTCTTTATTTATTTCTTTAGTTATTTAGTTATTTATTTATTTCTTTATTTGTTTATTTGTTTATTTAGTTATTTATTTCTTTATTTCTTTATTTATTTATTTCTTTAGTTATTTAGTTATTTATTTATTTATTTATACAATACCAAGCAAAAGTCTTGCAAAATCATTTTTTCAAAAAAAAAATCGATGATTTTTTGATAGATTGCCAATGGCAACAAATCATTTTGCCAATGGCAACACGGTGAATCTCTCAAGCTCAATGAAGGAAAAGCTCATCTCCCTGGATCGCTTTGCCCTTAATAATGTTTTGTTGATCAATTTGCCGCAAATGTCGCCTGCCCCAATGTCCCCAATGTCGCCTAATGTCGATTTAAACGTTGTTTAGAATTTATGGGCTTACGTGAAGACAAAGTTACGAGGAATCATATTTGTAGAGAAAAGGAACCATATTTGTAGAGTCACACAAAAGTTAACTTATGGCAAAAAATGTGGCAGGTCCACTCCTCCTCGTTCAGTCAACCATGAATGCTCGAAATACTAGAAGGATGTCCATTTGCTTCCATTTTCCATACTTCCATTTGCTCAGGATTACATGGCTTCTGGATGGTTTCTCTACCAGGACAATTTGCCGGTTCACAAGAGCAAGCTCATGATGGGTCCCACGGTGAATCTCTCAAATGGAGGAAAAGCTCATCTCCCTGGATGCCCTTAATAATGTTTTGTTGACCAATTTGCTCCCAAGGTCGCCTGATTTAAACGTTATTTAGAATTTATGGGCTTGAGGGCAAAGTTACGAGGAAAAGACTTTCACATAAAAGTTGACTTATGGTTCTACATACGAAAAGTTTGAAGCTGAATTCGATCAGCTGATTTTGACCAGCGGAATTTGACCAGCGGAATTTGACCAGCTCAATTCGATCAGCTCAATTCGATCAGCTGAATTCGATCAGCTGAATTCGACTAGCTCAACTCGACCAGCTGAATTCGACTAGCTCAATTCGACCAGCTCAACTCGACCAGCTGAATTCGACTAGCTCAATTCGACCAGCTCAACTCGACCAGCTGAATTTGACCAGCTCAATTCTTCACGAATTAGTCGACTCAATGCCTAAACGACTTAATGAAGTGATTTTGGAAAAAGGTTGACCGATTGAATATTAATTCTTAATGTTTCTGTATACTTTAGCAAGACTTTAGCAAGACTTTCCAAGACTTTTTCACCCAGTTTTTACGATATTTTTTAGTAGTTTTCTTATTTACTCTTTTGGTTTTACGCTGAATTTCAAATTTTGAAAAGAGTTTTTTCCGTTTCCTTACTAAAATTGCCATTTTTCACTCGAGATCAACTCAATTTTTATTCGTTTTTGTCTTTACCTTTGTCTTTATCTTTTTGTTTATCCTAGTTTGTCTAATAAAAAATACCGACTGGGGCTACCAGTGGTGAATTTATCGCATACACGAAATATATCAATCGCAATACAACGACGCACACAATACTAGGCTATATCTTAACTTAAACCACGTCATGACAGACGGCTCCCTAACCCTAAGCTCAATGGGGAACTAAATAGCTTTTTTGGTGGTGAAGGGAAGATGACGATGAAGGAGTGGCTTGTCACTTTAAAGAACTGGGGCCACAACCACCAGACTGCCCTCCAGAAAACCTCTCAACCCGAAGGGAAAGGAAATCCGAAGTGGGTGACCATGTCGCATGTGGGGTTCGAACCCTCGACCTTCCGATTAAGATAAAAGACACTTAACCAGTCAGCCACACGTGCTCTAATGTCTAAAAAGGATCTATTTTTGAGTATTGTAAATGGTTTAAATGATTTATTGACATTCAAAAAAGCTCAAAATTTTCGAATCTTTTCCCCTACAGAGTGTAGCGACCAAAAAGCGAATCCGAAAATGTTCTGATTAGGGGAAAATTGTAGACTAGAGTCTCCTTAATTCACGTTTTCTTTTTTTCCCCAAAAAACTCCGCCCATTTTCCCCTTTGTCCCCCAGGAAATCGGTGATTACACTTAATTTAAAGCCATTATTTAGCCATCAATTCTCAAAGAATTATTTTAACTTCAATTTTTAAGCTTTTTCAAGCTTTTCAAAGCTTTTCAAAGCTTTTCCAACCCTTTTCAAAGCTTTTCAAAGCTTTCCCAAGCTTTTCCAAGCTTTCCCAAGCTTTTCCAAGCTTTCCCAAGCTTTTCCAAGCCTTTCCAAGCTTTCCCAGGCTTTTCCAAGCTCCCCCAACCTTTTCCAAGCCTTTCCAACCTTTTCCATGCTTTTCCAACCTTTTCCAAGCCTTTCCAACCTTTTCCAAGCCTTTCCAACCTTTTCCAAGCCTTTCCAAGCTTTTCCAAGCTCCCCAAGCTTTTCCAAGCCTTTCCAACCTTTTCCATGCTTTTCCAACCTTTTCCAAGCCTTTCCAACCTTTTCCAAGCCTTTCCAAGCTTTTCCAAGCTCCCCCAAGCTTTTCCAAGCCTTTCCAACCTTTTCCATGCTTTTCCAACCTTTTCCAAGCCTTTCCAACCTTTTCCAAGCCTTTCCAACCTTTTCCAAGCCTTTCCAAGCTTTTCCAAGCTCCCCCAAGCTTTTCCAAGCCTTTCCAACCTTTTCCATGCTTTTCCAACCTTTTCCAAGCCTTTCCAACCTTTTCCAAGCCTTTCCAAGCTTTTCCAAGCTCCCCCAAGCTTTTCCAAGCCTTTCCAACCTTTTCCATGCTTTTCCAACCTTTTCCAAGCCTTTCCAACCTTTTCCAAGCCTTTCCAAGCTTTTCCAAGCTCCCCCAAGCTTTTCCAAGCCTTTCCAACCTTTTCCAAGCCTTTCCAACCTTTTCCAAGCCTTTCCAACCTTTTCCATGCTTTTCCAACCTTTTCCAAGCCTTTCCAACCTTTTCCAAGCCTTTCCAAGCTTTTCCAAGCTCCCCCAAGCTTTTCCAAGCCTTTCCAACCTTTTCCAAGCCTTTCCAACCTTTTCCAAGCCTTTCCAACCTTTTCCATGCTTTTCCAACCTTTATTTACTCTGTTTTCTTTTAATTTTTGAATTTTAATGTTACTTTTCTACTCTAATTACTCTATTTTCTCTAAATTTTTAATTGTTAGTTTTCTTTAAGATTTCATTATTTTTAAGTGTTTCCTTGATTTCCTTGAAATTTCCTTGATACTTTACCGGGTTGTCCAGGTTTAAGAACAAAAAAAATAGGAGTCTTTCCGTTAGCGGTGTCAGTAAAAAGTCAGTAAAAGTAAAGTAAGTCAGTAAAAAGCTGATCGTTTTTTCTCAAACATTGCAAACTTTTCCCCCATTTCTAATGGAAATTCATTTTTATTTAAGACTTTATGATTCATTGGCTTTCACTTCATCATTTCAATCATTCTTGTTATTATTATTGTTATTATTATTGTTATTATTATTAATAAAACTGCCCCACGGAGCCGCCGCCCCATGAAACTGTCTCATGGAACTGTCCCATGGGACTGACCAATGGAACTGTCCCATGGGACCGACCAATGGAACTGTCCCATGGGACTGGCCAATGGAACTGTCCCATGGGACTGACCAATGGAACTGTCCCATGAGACTGACCAATGGAACTATCCCATGGGACCGACCAATGGAACTGCTCCATGGGATTGACCAATGGAACTGTCCCATGAGACTGACCAATGGAGCTGCTCCATAGAACTGCTCCATGGAACTGTCTCATGGAACTGCCCCATGGGACTGTCCCATGGAATAAGGAACCAAATTTAGAGAGATAAGGAATCAAATTTAAAGATATAAAGAACCAAATTGAGAGATCCGGAACCAAATTTATAGAGACAAGGAACCAATTTTGTTGGGAACTGTCCCATGGAACTGCTCAATGGAACTGTCCCATGGAACTGCTCCATGGAACTGTCCCATGGAACTGCTCCATGGAACTATCCCATGGAACTGTCCCATGGAACTGCTCCATGGAACTGCCACACTGCAATAGTGTGGGGCAATAGCCATTATTATTATTATTATTATTATTATTATTATTATTATTATTATTATTATTGTTTTTATTATTATTATTATTATCATTATGATTATTATTTCCAGAAAATGTCCTCTTCAACGCTACAAGACTTTTGGGATTTCTCGAATCGTTTCTGCAATGGAAATGATTTCATTTTATTCACTCTTTATACGAATGCACTCACCATTTTCGTCTATCTTCTTGTCAATATCCCATTCGTTATTTTGGATTTCATTCAACCCGCATTCGTGCAACAGTACAAGATTCAAGGGAAGAAATACGTGAGTGACAGTAGTTAATCGAATCTCCGACTAATCTTCGACTCCAAATCTTTGTTGAATCTTTTAGAACGATTCGTCAGCTATCCTTAGAACCAGGCAAAGTTTAAGTTTGATTTTTCAGCTTTTCTATTTACCCAACTCAAATTCTGACTCAGTTAAATGGTTTCATTGGCTAGTTGGATTTAATCTGAATTTGATTAAAGCTGGCCAGCGAATAGTTAGATGATTGAAAACTAGAAAAAAAAAAGGATCTTGCTGTATAAACTAGATGACTGAAAGGAGATCTCCATTCAGAGATATCGTCAAAAACTCTAATAGAAGCCCCCAAATAGGAGTTTCGCCTAGTCGAAGTTTCCTCTCAAAGCTTCGGCAGCTTTCGCTACACTTCTAAGACAAAATAGATCAATTCAAGCTTGCTTTTGATCTAAACAATCTTAATTTGAGCTCGAATATGATAAAAAGACGTTAAGAACAGATTCAGACTAATTTAAGTAAGGTTTAAGAGTTAAAAACTTCCAAAAAAGCCTTCGCAAAATCCAAGTCCTGGACGTGTTCTTGGAACAACCTGATCTATCCAGATTGGTCATAGCAAGCTGTAAGCTAGGCCAGAAGCCAGGCCCAGATTCGACTTCCGGCAAGCTCAGGGACTCTTGTAGGGCCTGCGGTAAGCCATACAGGCCTACAGTAAGCCAGTCAGACCTACAGTAAGCCATACAGGCCTACAGTAAGCCAAGCAGGCCTACAGTAAGCCAGTCAGACCTACAGTAAGCCAGTCAGACCTACAGTAAGCCAGTCAGACCTACAGTAAGCCAAGCAGGCCTACAGTAAGCCAGTCAGACCTACAATAAGCCAAGCAGGCCTACAGTAAGCCAGGTCAGAGAAAAATCAACTTTAAAACAGCCATCCCGCAAATCACAAGTCATTTAGCCGATTTTACCCCCGGCAAAACACAATTTTTCGAGTCAAAGTTGACTTTTTCGAGCCGCCAATCAGTCAAACAGATTTTTTTCGATCAGTCAAACGAATTTTTTGTCTCATTTCCGCTTTCGTCCCCGAACTTGCGACACTTTTTGATTGAAAGCTTGAAGAAAGATTTTCTCTTTAAAGTGTTGCTCACTCAAAGAAAACACGTCATTTTTTTCGATCACGTTCTATCTGTGTTCGTTATCAGTTCATAAGACAGACCCATTGCCCATTGCCCATTGCCCAAAATTCCCCATTTTTTACAGATCAATCATCAGCTAACCGGGGGGGGAGGGAATTTGAGTGCAATTTTAAAGGGTTAACTGAAAACTAGTACAGTACAGTTTACAAAATAAAACTAGTACAGTACAGTTTTTGACAGAAATTGAACAAATAAGTACAGTAAATACAGTACGCTTAACTCAAAGTGTCGCAATCTACAGTAATCTTTACAGTAATCGAAAATGGGTATTGTAGCTCGTATTAGGCTTGGTTTACTTCACTGGACAAGCCTTTGGAATACGGTAGTGAGACAGAGTAACAGTAAGCGTCGACAGTACTTTTTGGGTACTGTAACAGTACTGTAACTTTGCCGTAAATGTGTATCTAAGGCTTTTTTCGGATACTGTAACGCCGAATCTCTACAGCAAGCGTCAACAGTACTTTTTGCGTACTGTGGCTTAACCCTACAAGTACAGGCTTAATTTCTCTAGGTATAGCTAATGGAATTATCTAAAAAAGCAAGAATACGGTAGTTTGATTACGGTAGGATTACGGTAGTACGGAATCATTTCCAATTTCAGGTAACATGGGAGAAATTCGCTTCGACTTTCCCCCTGATTGTCTTCAACTCGACTGTGGTCGCCCTGTGCACCTCGTCGTTATTTTATGTGCTCGGAACGTACACAGGAGTATCGTTTGCCAGGTTAGTGCATTAGATACTTTGAAAGAGATCTGATCAGAGTCGAATTGAACCAGATCTGAATTGAGCACAGGTCTGGATTGAACCAGATCCGAATGGAATCAGATCCGAATTGAGCACAGATCTGAATTGAACCAGATCCGAATGGAACCAGATCTGAATGGAATCAGATCCGAATGGAATCAGATCCAAATTGAGCACAGATCCAAATTGAGCACAGATCCGAATTGAACCAGATCTGAATGGAATCAGATCTGAATGGAATCAGATCTGAATGGAATCAGATCTGAATGGAATCAGATCTGAATGGAATCAGATCCGAATGGAGACAGATCCGAATTGAGCACAGATCCGAATGGAATCAGCTCCGAATCGAATCAGCTCCGAATTGAGCACAGATCCGATCAGATCCGAACTAAATCAAATCCGACCAGATCCGAATTAAATCAAATCCGATTCGGTCCTACCGTACTTTAGATAACTCTAAGCCCTAGCTTACGGTAGACTCTAAGCTTACGGTAGACTACAGTAGCCTAAACTTAACTACAGTACCTGCAGTACTAGGTAAATATTTCACAAAGCATCTTATCACAGGTTACGGTAGCTTCCTAAAAACTCTTTAGAGAAAACTACCGTAGCTCTCTAGCAGCAGTTACCGTATCCCACTGTCAGCTACCGTACCCTTCTACTTATCTCAGGAGTTCGATAGAAATTCTACTAGGTTGAGGAAAAATTTCTGACTTAGCTGCAAGAAAAATTCGATTTTTATGCGCGCTTTAATAACAAAAATGACAACAATTATACTTCAAAGTATAGCAAATCATTAAAGCAAATCAAAGCAAACCTACGACTTTCTGCCATCGATCTGCAAGCTTTCAAATCCGGTCGAAGTACCACTCCTTCGGTTTCGAATCAAAGAACTCTTGGCAAGCTTCTTCAAACTTCTTCAAACTTTTTCAAATGACTCGACTTCTACCCTAGACTCTAGAAGATCCCTAGACTACTTTTCGAACTCAAAATCTACTGTAAACATCGTAAACAAGGCTACGATAGATTTGCAATCGGATCACCTTAAAATTGTTTAAAATTTCTAAAGGTCACCACCAAATATCGTATCCCTTCCATAACAAGTGACCGTATCTCTTTCTTTCCAGAGAAGTCCCCTCTTGGCTCACGATCATCCGCGATATGATCCTTGCCATTTTCGTCGAGGAATTCGGTTTCTACTACACCCATCGGTAAATGATTAAGCAAAAATTTGCATACAAAACGATTTAGTTTACTCCATCAACCATTCTTCTACAAGCGGATTCACAAAATCCATCATCGATGGACGGCCCCAATTTGTGAGTGTTCAAAAAAATGAAAGCTATTCAGTTATGCAAATCTTTTCAGCCATTACAAGTGTTTATTGTCATCCGCTCGAGCACGCGCTCTCGAATTTGACGCCTGTTTTGTTGGGTTGGTTGTTGGGCATGAAATCGAAATTCTCATTTAAAAGACCCCGGGTTACGGTAGGTAAGATGTTACGGTAGAAAATTGTAGATTACGGTAGGGTTTACGGTATAAAACATACGAGAGTACTGTCGAAACGAAAAAGGAGTACGATAGAAATGCCACAAATGTCTCTACCGTCATCCTTTTCCACTTTGCAAGCGTTTTCTAAACGGAACATTAAAGAGCATTAACTAAACATTAAAGAGCTACCGTACTTCGGTACCTGAGTCCTTGTAGTTCCGATTGTTCCGATCCTGAGCCTAAGCCTAAGCCTGAGCCTAACCAAATCACCCCAAACAGGCCATCAATCTCATCCATCTCTAGGTCCAACCCTTGTCGGCGCTCACGTGGTCACTTTCTGGATCTGGTTCACCGTTGCCGTCACCTCGACAACAATTTCCCATTGTGGATACGATTTTCTTTCATGGGCACCTCAACATGATTATCATCATGCTGCGTGAGTTGACTGAATATCTAAACAATACTTGACTACAGTAAGACCAAGCTAAAAACCCCCATTTCCAGCTTTAACGAGAATTTCGGTGTCCTCGGCCTTCTCGACACAATCCACGGCACGAACACGACTTTCCGAAAGTCTACTACCGGTAATGCAAAAAAGGATAAATAAACAAGAACGGATATTTTGCCGTTTAAATTTTTGTGCATAAATAAAAGCTACTCAATTTATTAGAAAGCAAAAAAGTGAATGGCATGGCAACACTTTTAAAAAAGTCACAATACAAGTAGAATTTTTGTTTGCTTCGAGAATCATCGAGATTTGTCGGCTTTTCAAACTAAATGAATAAGTTAAGTATCAAAAATTTCGAATCATTATCCAATATCTTCAGTAAGTCTACTAAAAACTAGAAAAAAAGAAAAATGCAACCAACTCGGCATGAAGGATTTCGATTTCGGCATTGCTTGATTCGATTCGAGCGTTGAGTTGAGTCCGGATGGCTTTGATCTTGACTGTGGTGGCGGAGTTGACACTTGCGAATGGGCATTTTTCACGGCGCTCGTATCCTTTTTTGCTTCAACCATTGTCGACGAAGAAGTGACGGTGGATGGACGCTTCTTAAAGAAAAAAAAGCTCAAAAGGACGCTTCTAAAAGAAAAAAAGGCTCAAAAGGACGCATCTAAAAGAAAAAAAAGATTAGCTCAAAAGGATCGTTAATTAAATTTTTCAATAAAAATCTTTGATTTCAGCAAAGTTTTATCATATTCGATTTTTATGCCAAAATCGAACCATAAACTCAAAAAAGTAACACACATTTGCCGATTTGAGACGCTTATTGACCGCATCCACATAACTTTTTGGCAATTCGTCGAAGACTTGCTAAACATTTCACAAATTTTCACATAAAACTCCCTGCCCACCGCTTCCTCGGGCTTGTTTGCATTGACAGCTTCACGCAACTGCTCAAGGATCTAAACAAGCTTATTTTAGAAGCTTAAAAGAAAGCGATCAGAGCACAAACCTTCAAGTTATTGCGGTGAAAGCAACGATGAAATTCAGTCTAAAAGTTGAGAGTCATAGAGGCTTTCAGGAAAATCTTTACCATTTCTTGAAAGTACGCATTTATACATCGCTGGTGATGTTTCTGGACATCTTTCTGCGAGCTTAGCTTTCCGGTGATGATTTCACTAAAGTAAACAATTTAAGCTGCTTTCCAATTATCAGCAAAAAAAAAACTAACATTTGTGACTTGTATTTCTCAGCGGCTTTCTCAAGTAGAATGTCGTTAGTGGGCGAGGGTTTAGCGGCGTTTTTCTGTCGAGCCTCGTAGAACTCTTTGCGCACAGAGGGCCAACGGTTCACATCCTAAAATTTAAAACTTTAAAAGGGCAGCAATAAACTAAGTTCAATCCTTCCGATACATCTAATCTATTGAGCTAATGAGTCAAACCAAACCAGCATAAAATGTTTGTATTCATCGTCGAACCACACTCGAATCGGATTCCAGGCTCGATCCCAACAATTGATAGCACTTTGCTAAACAATTAACAATGTAGAAAAATAAAAAACCCGAGCAAACCCGAACAATATTTTAATATTTTGATAAACTTGATATTTTAAAGTACTACCTTCTCTCGTGTGGCCATATCATCAAGAACGAGGGATGCCTGGCGAAGGAATTCTTTTTCCCATTCCATCGTTGTCCCCACTTCAGTCTAAATAAAAACATCTCATATCTAGCTTATAAAATGGATCGAGTTGAAAATTAAAACTACAAAACGTACCGCAAGAAATGTATTTTTCAGCTTAATGATTGGCAAGTCGTTCGGGTCACGAATGCGAATCTAAAACAAAAACAAGTTCGAATGGACGCAAAAATCGCAAACCTTTGAGTTGTCCTGGGAAAATTGGTCGACCATTTCCTTCGAACACAAGAAAATCGTCTAAACATAGTTATTCATTCAATGAATTATCAAAATCAAGTTATTCATTCAATTCCAAAGCGCAAAAGCTTTCTCGTATTAATCGTAAAAGAAAAAACAAAGCAACACCTCACCGTCATGCTGTCAATCTGTTTCTGCAGTTCGACATCTTCTTGGCTCATCTCTTCGCCCTTGCCTTTGCCGCCTTTTCTTCTAAAATTAAAGAATACACGGAAGTAGGAGTAAGTTGATTTTACAAGAAAAAGAGGTAAAAAAAACTCACCCAAGAAGTCCCATCTCGAAGATTTTTTATAGAATCGTGCCGAGTAGAAAAGCGAAAAGAATACGAATGCGGGCATCGGGCTGAAAGTTGGACAAGTCAATCTTGAATGCAAAGTTTCATTATGCAAATTAAATAACAAACGCAAATTTAACTTCCACACAAAATGTCCCAGTTCTTAATTATACCACTTTTTGATTTCAAGAATAGCAAGTTGAAAGCTCAAATAAAATCTTGATGCGATAAAATTGTATCCTGTATCTGTGTGTAATTTCTTCGAAAATATTGGAAATGGAAATATTGGAAAATAATCAACAGTGCTTTTTAAACAAAATCAAAACAATCAAGTACAATTTATTAGAGCGCTAAAATAAAGTCGACATAAAATCAGTCTTGTTGCCTGCTCGATCGCGCGTTCAAACATCCGTTTTCTTAGCGCTTCTTCGACTTTTTTCTTCGCTTTGATCGGATCTAAAAATAAGTAAATAAAAGGTGAATCGACTGCGTGTAATTAATCATAACCCACACATACCTTAATCTGTGTATCGGTGGCTTTCAAGATCTCAAACGAGCACTCGAGCTTCGTGTCAACAATCAAAACAGCCGCATTGTTGTCGAATTCTCCGCAATACCTAAAATTTCGTAAATAAAATACGTTTACCAAAAAGCTTACTTGGGAGCTGAAAATATGGTGACGAGCTTGCGATCAGCGAAGAACTCAAATCCATCCTGCACCACTTGATGTCCCCTAAAATCAATCGATCATCTTGTCAAACGTATAAATTTTACCGCGCAATCAGATCAATGTCCATTTTGGTGCAGAAATCGTGGACGACGTCTTCACCAAATATATACGAGACACCTCGAGTGTTTACTCCCCAACCAGCATGTCCTTGTTCGGGATCGGCCCACAACAGATCCTAAAATTACAAGTTAGTTATGAAACTAGAAGTCACCAATTCAATAAATGTTAAAAATTACTTACCATGTGCAAACTTTTGTTCGGAGGGTCAACCGGACGAGTAACCTTAAAATTGTTTCATTAAAGGTGTCGAAAAACGCTTACATTGTCGATTTGGTCCCATTGGTTTAGACTAGGCGAAAGACCACCGTGCATGCAGAAAATCCGACCACCCACCAAAGCCGCGAATGGCAGCGAGTTGAACAAGTCCTAAAGAAAAATTTGATTCAAATGCGAACAACTCAAGCCGCACTTGAAACGATTCCCAAAGGCGCACATTGTAACGTCTCTTGCACTCTTCATAAAATCCGTAAACCTAAAAAAGGCATTATAAAATGTTCGTGTTAGACATTGCACGATGGCACCTTGCTAATTGATCGACTCTCATGATTTCCACGAAGAATGAAGAAAGTGTCCGGGTAGAGAATTTTGTAGGCCATCAGCAAAGCAATCGTTTCCAACTGTTGCCGACCACTAAAATAAACTGACTTGTTAAAATCTCTACCATAATACCTGTAATAGTACCCCTCGTACATTCGCATTTCACACAAGTTTGTGACGCTCGGTTCTCCACACTGCTTCAATGAAAAATGTGCCCTTAGATACCAAAAGATAGCGCTTGAAGTAAAGAATTTTTTGATATTAACAGTTTATTTTATCTGGGCGCGTTCAAAACCTTCTATTTACTTTAGCAACTACGTGTACGTTATTATGGGGGCGCTACTATTACAGGTATTACGGTAACAACTTTCAAAGAGATTTGCAAAAGCTTACCGATCCACATAATCTCCCAGGAAGAGATAATTTGCGTCATTGGGAAATCGACACCGATTGAAAATCCTCAACAAGTCGACGTATTGGCCATGGATATCGCCAACTAACTAAAAATAGAGTTGCAAATGTTTAAAGGTAGAAATCTTACATTTATGGGTGGCTCGAGCACCAAGAAGGCCGGCTGCCGAAGCACGATTTGCTTACATTCGAGAATCACCTAAAAGAAGAGATTCTCTTCAACTCTTCAACAAGTTATTTCGAAAGAAGATCAAAGATCAAAGCAACCTCTTTGTACAAAATTCTTAAATTTGAAATGAAAGATACCTCATCCAGCTCTTTCTCGTTGATGCTTCTTGTAAGTGAGGCTTGCGTGAGGTCGTTTACTAAAAACAAACATTTGTCAAAGTTTTGGCTTTTTTTTGCTTTAATTCTTATGCATCTAACAAAGTCTTTTTACAAATTTGGCTTGATATTTTCCAAAAAGTCAGTAAATTCAAGTAAAACAGATATCTTGTAGAATATTTGACGATGGGTTGAAAGTTTAGGCAAAACTTGGGTGCTATAGTAGTCGGGGGGCGGGGGCAGTTTGTAAACACCTGTTTTTTCGAACTTACCACTAGTTTTAAAAACTTTTTCTGGGGTAATTAATTGTACTGAATCCATTGGAAGCGTTTATAAACCATTCTGAACAACTTTTATGCCAGTTTCAGCAACGATTCCTAGCCTTCAAGAGTGGCTCTATTTTCACTGGATTTAGAGGTGTGGGGCTGAATTAAGAGGCTTAAAACCTCAGTAACTGCTTGAAATAGTTAGAAAATAGTCACTAAAGCTTAAATAAATAACAAACATTAAGAATCGCCATTAAAAACCCTAGAAGCAAAAATTCATGCGCTCTGGCTCAATAGAGATAAATGTACACCTCCCGCCCAACTATTAGGTTGGCAAGTTATAAACGATCGTTTTTGGGTAATGTGTTTTCTGAAAAAAACGGCTTATCCAATCAAAAAACGGTTTGCTTGATTCAAAAGCCCTATCCTTAATCTACAAAATGGCTTTTTTGAATTTTTGAAAAATGTTTTATTTTAGAACTTTTTCAGGCATTTTAATGTAATTAATGGCATTTTAAAGAGTTCAAAATCCTGGTTTTTAGCATTCATGAGCTATTATATCTTTGAGTAATTGCATACTTTTTAAAATAAAACGCTTCATCGATTACATAGTTTCCCAACATTTCAGAACAATCCAATCTTCGGAAGGTTGATTTTCAAATTAGGCTCAAAATGCACTTTTGTGCTAATTTAATCCATTTTCGTTTGAATTTAAGCAAGATTAAAAAAAAAAGATTAAAAGAAAGAGAACGGTTCGATCGATTGGATTGTTCTGAAATTTTAGGAAACTATGTAATCGATGAAGCGTTTTATTTTAAAAAGTATGCAATCACTCAAAAATATAATAGCTCATGAATGCTAGAAACCAGGATTTTGAACTCTTGCCTGAAACTCTAAAATGCCTGAAAAAGTTCTAAAATAAAACATTTTTCAAAAATTCAAAAAAGCCATTTTGTAGATTAAGGATAGGGCTTTTGAATCAAGCAAACCGTTTTTTGATTGGATAAGCCGTTTTTTCAGAAAACACATTACCAAAAAAACGATCGTTTATAACTTGCCAACCTAATACTATAGTACTAAAGCTTGCTGGTAGCATAGAATTAAACGTTTACAGCTGTAAAATCATGTCTCAGACAAAACTAGGGATCTATTCTAGCAACTATCCCATAAATCCCTCTTAAAAATAATCAAAGAACACAAAAACCCACCAGAAAGAAGTTTATCGATAAAAGCAGGAACGTTGACCATTTTCCCACTCAATATTGAAGGTAAAGAATTGTAGAAATGACTCTCCCAGGTCCATCATTTCCTAAAATTTGGCCACTAAATGTAAATCATCACTTTTCACATGGAAAACACTCAAATGCAAGTTGAGTTGAGCTGGTAAAGTTGCGCTGGCTTTCCTTCCTAAATACCACTCATCCTCCTTTTTATTTCGCGACCGCGCTCGTCGCCGCCAAAACCTTGCCAAATCAGGGTACTGTAGAAAATTGCCTCTCGGAAAAGATTTTTCATTTTAAGAGAAAAAACTTCCTAAAGCAAAATTATTGCATTTTTAAAAGCCTTCGTTGTGTTTTGATGTTTTTAGTAGAAAAATTGTAATTTCATCGTTTTAATGCAGTATTGATTTTGGAAATCAAATCCATCCTAAAGTTTTTAACAATATAGTTGAACTTTGATATAGCAAACCTCGAGGAACCGGCCAAAAAGTTCTTTTATCGAAGTGTTCGTGGTATCAAAGGTCATTTATAAGGTAAAACCCTTCATTGGGACGAAAAATGTGTTCGTGATATCGAAGACCGACTATAGTTGCCAAATTTGTTAAGATCAGCCGATTTTGGCGGGCTTTTATGTTTTGACACCCTGTTAATCTTTTGAAAGTAACATTTCGTTTGACTTTCTTGCCTTTTCTTTTGCTATTTTTTATTCTAGTATTAATCTTGTTCATTTCAGACTCGGGTTAAGTATGACAGAAGGCAACAAGTTGGTTCTGCCAGCCGGACAGACACCCTCGGAAATCGAGAAGCAAATCGCTGGAGCTCTGAGCGATTTGGAGAGCAATGCAGAAATCAAGGGCCAACTTCGGGAATTGTACATCGTTGGTGTCAAGGTTGGCTTTTTTTTGCGTTTGAAACTAAGTGCGTCATGGAAGGTGCTGGTAACTAGTCCTAGGTTGTTTAACTCAATGCTTTAAAGAAAGATTAAAGCAAACTTTGTTGCTAGTCTCGAGTCTGGAAGTATTATAGATTAGCAAACTTTTGTGCTTGTAAGCTTTGTAAGAAGATATATCATAAAATGCAACGCCAGAAAATATTTAGCCGTCTTAAGAAAGCCGAAGAATAAAGTATTACGCGCTCTTTATTTCCAATAATATTTTTGTTTTAGGAGATCGAATTCCAACAAAAGAAGATTGTCGTCGTCTTTGTCCCCGTGCCACAGTTGAAGCTCTTCAACAAGATCCAAATCCGATTGATCAGAGAGCTCGAGAAGAAGCTTGGAGGAAAGCACGTTGTCTTCATTGCTAAGGTTTGTTTTAGCCTGCTCGTTCTGTTCAAATGGGTCAGCTTTTGATAAGATCTGCTATATCCGACATAACGAATGTTCTTATTATCTTTTGCTAGGACAAATTAGCCTTACTATGGCGTTTCCAACACGTGACTACGTGGTGGAAAGAACATTAAGGAGTATTAATGTGGTGGCATCAACCAAATCAAGTGTCTAGCTAGATTCGCTATCTGATCGGCACTCTCCATTCAATGATAGCAGGTGTTCTGTCAACAATTGAATAATTTGATCTCCTGAAAAACCACCTACTACCATAAACATTGATTCTCGGATTGATCTTTTATTTTTAGAGACGCATCCTTCCTAAGCCCCAACGTGGTACCAAGAGGGTTCCCGAGAAGCAAAAGCGACCGCGTTCTCGCACTCTCACTGCTGTTCATGATGCGATCCTTGACGATATCTGCTTCCCTGCTGAAATTGTTGGAAAACGTATCCGAGTCAAGACTGATGGAAAGAGAATTATCAAGGTGGGCTAAAGTTTTGTTGTTTAACGGACAACTTGGTCGCGGAAATCATTTGGCCGTTAAAGTCTTTATTAACCAGAGAAATCGTGTTTGAACTTTGACGGGTTTGCAGCTTTCAAAGGAGATAGTAATTAAACGCCGTAGAATACCTCCGCATAGGCTAAGCGGTGGCATGCATGAACAGGGTCGACTGTTAAACCAGATTAATTCTTGAGACTACATTTCTCGAGCTTTTCTAACTAATTTTTTTAGTGCCACTTGGACAAGACTCAACAGACGAACGTAGAACACAAAGTTGACACTTTCTCCATTGTTTACAAGAAGCTCACCGGCAAAGATGTGACGTTTGAATTCCCCGATCCACTTTTCCCTTAATTGATTTTGTTCGTTAAATAAATTGTTGGTAATTCTAATTCAATGAGTTCCCTTAAATACATTGCAGTGCAAGATTCAGATAATACAGCGGTCGTAGCTGAGGATCCTTTGAAGCTTTGTGGGCGTGGCTAGGACCCTGTGAGGATTTGGAGGTGCCATAGAGAGACTTGGTCCCTTTCGCGCACCACCTGATTTAATAATGTTCTTTTCACATCTCACGAACTCGTCGAATTGGTTTTGAAAGCGACTTTAGCTGAATGCTATTATCTTCTTTTGTGGAAGCTGTGAATGTACTGGCAATGCCTTTGAAGCTTTCTCAGCGCTCAGGACTCATTAAAAACCCTATGTGAAACTTCTTTTCCATATCTGTTTCTCTTTTAGTACACCGAAAAAAGAACCACCCAAATATAGGCCTGCTCTCCGTTTTTCTTCTCTTCTGTTTCGGGCAGTGTGACGCATCGGTTGAAAAATAATCGTCGAGTGATCCATTCCTTGCCCATCTTTTCTCTCTACAATCACTTCTTTTTTTTCTTCGCTTCTCCCCCCAAAGAAACCCATCTCGAGCATTTATCGTGAACTATCAAAAATGTGCTTGTCTCTTTTCGGCGCTTTTCCTCTTCTACATGCTCGTAATAATTTACAACCATGTCCCATTTTTGTCCTTAAACGCTAGTACTTCTCTGATTGCGAATTTTCAGCGCTTCAAACACTGCAAACAAATTTCCACAACGATGGAGAAAGGTTGAATGCCGAAACGGGGACAATGAGAGCGATCCTTCAGCTTTTTCTATTCTCTCATTTGTGTCGATTGATTGATGGACAATCAGGTGAAATGCTTTTTAGCGTATAATTATTTGTTCTGTTCTACTAAAGAAACGGATATGGTTATGGGGGAAATTTGAATGAGAAACATATTCCAGAAGTTTTTTTTGTTGTGCGACTTGAACTTGTCTAAACAAAAAAAAAACCAACCCGTAATTCTATTGAATTCTGCAGGGAATCTCGAAAGCTTCACACTAATTTTCTAAATTACGCGCGAAAAGTTCGATGAAAGGGGATTGTCGCCTCCATCTGGCATCAAGAGCAGAACCCCAATCCATGCCTCACCACCCTAATGTGCTAATAGACGGGGCAACGGCAGGTCTTTTAGCCCAAATTCTTGTTGAGTGTTGTTTCTCTTCTTTTGGAGACGATTGGATGAGATTGAGATCGGTTCACACTCTCTCTCTCTCTTGCTCTTTCTTGCTCTTGCTCTTTCTTGCGCTTGCTCTTCCTTCAAACTTCCGGTCATTCGCCGAGATTGGTCTACTTTCTCGAAAAAGACCTAAAAATCGAGATACTCGGAAAATTCCGAGGGTTCCCAGGTATTTTAGATAAAAAGATACTGTAAGCTAAAGCTTTAAGATCTTAGCTTATAGTATCTTTTTACAGTCGCTTTAAGATCGATTTACTGTAGAATTACTGGGCTACTGTAGTTTAAGCCGTTTAAAATAATGTAAAACTACAGGAAGGCAAGGCTCAATCTGTCAGTATCTTTCGGTTCACCGAGATTAACTCTAAATCTAAATAAATCTCGATTTTTAAAAATACATTTATTGAAAAACAATAATGTGATAAAAAAGGGTACTATAAGATAAGGTTACCAGGCCGCCCCCCCCTATTTAAACAATAGATATTCAGCTAAAGTTAAGCTCTGTCTTACGGTAATTGAAGTTTAAACTGGTATTACTGTAGTTTGCTCAAGCTGTAGTTTGCTTAAACTGTAGTTTACTCAAACTGTAGTTTACTTAAACTGTAGTTTACTCAAACGTAGTTTACTTAAACTGTAGTTTACTCAAACTGTAGTTTACTTAAACTGTAGTTTGTAGTTTACTCAAACATTTATTACTTATTGCTTATAATTTCCAAAATTCATTCATTCATTCATTCATTCATTCATTCATTCATTCGAATTGACCACCTGCGATGTTTTTGAGGAAATTGAAGTAAAAGAAGAAAAAAAAACCCGTCTTCTTTTGAGGAAATGCGATGAAAAGATTGACATGAAAAGTGAGATAAATGAAGGGGAAATTTGGAAGGCTTTTTAAAGGGTTTTTAAAGGCTTTTAAAAGGTTTTTCAAGGGCTTTTTAAAGGCTTTTAAAAGGCTTTTCAAAGTGTACTTTGTGCTCGAAAATTTTAAAAACAAACAGCTCTCTGGTGGACCAAAATTAATGAAATGAAATTTGCACGTTTGCGTAAAATCTTGTACAAAAAATGGTAACTAGTAAAGAAGCTAGTGTTTGTTTTGTTTTTTTTTTTGCTTATTTTCTAGCTATTAGACTCTACTTGAAAGTAAAAAGTAAACCAGAAAGTATACCAGAAAGTATACCAGGAAGTATACCAGAAAGTGTACGTTTCCGAGAGCTTCAAGAAATTGACGGGGTTTCTTTCTTTCTTTCCTTTCTTCCTTTCCTTTCCTTTCTTCCTTTTCTTTCTTTCTTTCTTTCTTTCTTTCTTCCTTTCTTTCTTTCTTTCTTTCTTTATTTCTTTCTTTTCTTTCTTTCTTTTCTTTCTTTCCTTTCTTCCTCCTTGCTTTCTTTCTTTTCTTTCTCCTTGCTTTCTTTCTTTGCTTGAAAAACCGGAAAGTATACCAGAAAGTATACCAAAAGGTATACCAGAAAGTGTGCGTTTCCGAGAGCATAAACATGTGCTCTTGTAAACGCCCATTTCTGGCACACTGAAAATGTATTCGTTTTCAAAATTTCTTTAAGAAATTGACGGGTTTACTTACTTTCTTTCTTTCTTTCCTTTCTTCCTTTCCTTTCTTTCTTTCCTTTCATTCATTCCTTTCTTTCTTTCCTTCCTTTCTTTCTCCTTTCTTTCTTTCTTTGCTCCTTTCTTTCTTTCTTTCTTTCTTTGCTCCTTTCTTTCTTTCTCCTTTCTTTCTTTTCCTTTCTTTCTTTGCTCCTTTCTTTCTTTTCTCCTTTCTTCGTCGAATCCTACTTGCCGAAAATTTTCCTTTCTGATTTCATTATAACTCCCTTTTCCCCTCAACTTTTCTACCTATTCGTGAATCTTTTTTTTCCTTTTCCAAATTCCCAACCACACTAACAACATAAACGAATCTGTGTGAGTAAAAAAAAACGAGTTGAAATACATACTTTATGTTAAACTTAAACCTAAACTTCAACTTAAACTTAAACGGAACCTTCAACTTAAACTTAAACGGACTTCAATTTAAACGGACTTCAATTTAAAAGGACTTCAATTTAAACGAACTTCAATTTAAAAGGACTTCAATTTAAACGAACTTCAATTTAAACGAACTTAAATTTAAAAGGACTTAAACTTAAACGGACTTCAATTTAAACGGACTTCAATTTTAAAAAGTTAAAAAATACTTAAAGTTATGTCTTTTTTCTTTTCAAAAACAAGCTTTTTTCTTTTTTTCTTTTTTTTCTTTTTTTCTTCTTTTTCTCTCCGAATCTCGAAGATTAACATAAATTTTTCGAATTTAAATTTCAAGCGCTTTTAAAAGGGATTTAATTGAATGGGAATCTTGGGAAAAAAAGAAAAAATCGAAATGGTGAACACCTAAATTTTACTTAAATTACTCAATAATACCCCGAAAATGGATTATTTAGAGAGAAAAAAAGTACAATTAGCTGTACTTTAAACAAATCATTAGGACTACGGTACTTTGAAAAGGTTAACGGACACTTGAGACGCGCGCCCCCCTTGCCATTGGCAATCGAACTTTGAGCTCAAATATCTTGGTGTTGGGATGTTCAATTTATAAGTGCTTGGTATCATTAAATGCGCCAAGTCTTTCTCTATCGATTGGTATAAAAATGATTGCAATTGGACAACCCAACACCGAGAAATTTGAGTTCAAAGTTAGATTGCCAATGGCAAACGGGGCGCCCCCTTCGCTATTGGCAGTCTAACTTTGAGCTCAAATATCTTGGTGTTGGGTTGTTCAATTTATAAGTGCTAGGTATCATTAGATTTGCCAAGTCTTTCTCTATCGATTGGTATAAAAATGATTTCAATTGGACAACCCAACACCGAGAAATTTGAGCTCAAAGTTCGATTGCCAATGGCAAAGAGGCGGGGAGTGTAAAAAGGGGCGGGGCGTATAAAAAGAGGTGGAGCGAGTATCAAATGTTTCACAATTCTTTGAGAATAGATAATCTTTCAGATTTTCCCCAATTTTGACAGAGAAAAGTCTGGAGAAATCTTGCTAATGAAAAGAATCGAGTTCAGTGCAAATTAAGGAACCGAGTGCACTAGAAAGGGTGTGTTTCCAGATTTTGTGCACAAATTACACTAAAGAAAAAGGTTACGGAAGTCTAGAAGCCAGAGCTAGAGCCAGAGCTGGAGCCAGAGCTAGAACCAGAGCTGGAGCCAGAGCTAGAGCTAGAGCTGGAGCCAGAGCTAGAGCCAGAGCTGGAACCAGAGCTGGAGCCAGAGCTAGAGCCAGAGCTAGAGCCAGAGCTAGAACCAGAGCTGGAGCCAGAGCTAGAGCTAGAGCTGGAGCCAGAGCTAGAGCCAGAGCTGGAGCCAGAGCGAGGCTAGGCTTGACTTGGCTTGAGTTGGCTTGAGTCAGCCCAGACTGTCAGCTTCCTGTCAGCCTAGTGAAATCAGCGCAGACTCTAGTCTTGTCCTGAAAAGGCTAAAGAAGAAGTATCTTAATGTAAAGCTATGAATAGCTTTGTTGAATTGAAAGCTAATTTCTTAGCTAGTTAGCTAATTTCTAGAAGATCGTGTGCCTGATTCGCCGGAAAATGTGCACGTTCGAACGACGGCTCATTCAGCGACTCTCTGGTGGGATCAACCATCAACGAGTGATCGGATACTCGTCAGGGGGTTTGTTTTACCAAGTCTGAACATCATAAACATCAGAAATCATACAACAATCAGAAATAATCATTCAAATACAAGAAAGAACAACATAACTCAAATTCCGATCTTTAAAGAAGAGATTAACGTTGAGGAAATTTCAGTTACGCAGTTTCCTATGGAATCGGCACTCCGAGCAGCAAAATTGTTATCGAGGGCCCAAACACGAACTCGTTTACGATTGAGAGATTAAGTGAGAATTTTGGCATTACACAGCAGGCTGTGCTCCAGTTAGAAGCCATGTCAGGGCCGGTTAGGGTCAGCCTAGGTCTAAGTCAAGGTCTAAGCCAAAGTCAAAGCCCAGGTCTAAGCCCAGGTCCGGGTCTAAATCCAGGCTTATATCCAGGTCCGCTCCATTTGTATGACCGGTTTAAAAACAAATTCTGGTTTAGTTCAGGTTACGGTCAAGTCAAGTCAAGGTCAAGACCAAGTTCTGAGCCATGACCAGGTTCAGGTCTAGGTCTAGGTCCAAGTCCAGATCCAGCTCCAGAGCCAGCTCCAGCTCCAGATCTAGATCCAGCTCCAGAGCCAGATCTAGATCCAGATCTAGATCCGGAGCCAGGTCCAGCTCCAGAGCCAGCTCCAGCTCCAGCTCCAGAGCCAGATCTAGATCCAGATCTAGATCCAGAGCCAGGTCCAGCTCAAGAGCCAGCTCCGGCTCCAAAGCCAGCTCCAGCTCCAGCTCCAGAGCCAGATCTAGATCCAGAGCCAGGTTCAGCTCCAGAGCCAGATCTAGATCCAGAGCCAGATCTAGATCCAGAGCCAGGTCCAGCTCCAGAGCCAGGTCCAGCTCCAGAGCCAGGTCCAGCTCCAGAGCCAGGTCCAGCTCCAGAGCCAGGTCCAGCTCCAGAGCCAGGTCCAGCTCCAGAGCCAGGTCCAGCTCCAGAGCCAGGTCCAGCTCCAGAGCCAGGTCCAGCTCCAGAGCCAGGTCCAGCTCCAGAGCCAGGTCCAGCTCCAGAGCCAGGTCCAGCTCCAGAGCCAGGTCCAGCTCCAGAGCCAGGTCCAGCTCCAGAGCCAGGTCCAGCTCCAGAGCCAGGTCCAGCTCCAGAGCCAGGTCCAGCTCCAGAGCCAGGTCCAGCTCCAGAGCCAGGTCCAGCTCCAGAGCCAGGTCCAGCTCCAGAGCCAGGTCCAGCTCCAGAGCCAGGTCCAGCTCCAGAGCCAGGTCCAGCTCCAGAGCCAGGTCCAGCTCCAGAGCCAGGTCCAGCTCCAGAGCCAGGTCCAGCTCCAGAGCCAGGTCCAGCTCCAGAGCCAGGTCCAGCTCCAGAGCCAGGTCCAGCTCCAGAGCCAGGTCCAGCTCCAGAGCCAGGTCCAGCTCCAGAGCCAGGTCCAGCTCCAGAGCCAGGTCCAGCTCCAGAGCCAGGTCCAGCTCCAGAGCCAGGTCCAGCTCCAGAGCCAGGTCCAGCTCCAGAGCCAGGTCCAGCTCCAGAGCCAGGTCCAGCTCCAGAGCCAGGTCCAGCTCCAGAGCCAGATCTAGACCCAGAGCCAGATCCAGCTCCAGAGCCAGACCCAGCTCCAGAGCCAGATCCAAGGCATGACCAGTTCAAGGCATGGCCAGGTCCAGACCTGGCTCGTGGTTTGCTCAGATATTTCTATGCAAATCCAATAGCTGACTCATGGCTATCACCTATCAAAATTGCGATTGCGGCAGCTTTTTGGTGGCACACTGCCTAGCCAGACTTGCAAGGGAATGGTCAGAAGTGAATGTGACCATTTGGGATGAGTCGATAGATCTCATGATGAACATTGATGATCAAAATTAGCTGCTAAAAGTACCTGTACAACGAGAAATGGGACAAGGAGCGTTTTTCACCCTCGTCAACTTTTTACTGAATCAATATTTCTGAAAGATCTCTTTTGCATTTAATAGATCATCATGAGATCTATCGAATGGATCATCCCAAACGGTTATTTCATTTTTAGCCTGCTAGCCTGCTAGCCGGCTTTGGCTATTCGAATTTGATCAGAATTAGATTTTCCATCTAATTCCAGAACCCTCAACAACATATGTTTTCGCGGTGAACGCCTACAATGAAGCTGATGGAGAAGACGGGGAAAAAGTCCTTCTTACAGGGAAAACGCTCAGCGATGACGATAGTAGTGAGAGTTTTCAATGGATCACTCTGAGAATGGATCCCGGATCACTCTCAGACTTACAGCACTACTTTTAGTAGTTAGGAGTACTGCACTTGCTACTGTTAGGAGCACTGTACTTGTTACCGTAACTGTAGCTGCATTCAAGGATTGCTGTATCCAGATTACTGTATCCAGGCTGCTGCATCTAGATTACAGTAGCTAGATTACTGTATCCAGATTACTGTATCCAGATTACTGTATCCAGATTACTGTATCCAGATTACTGTATCTAGATTACTGTATCCAGATTGCTGTATACTGTAACAACTTTTCAGAGGAGAAAGGTGCTTTCTCATTATGGCCTCCAATAGCTGTGAGAGCTTTGGCAAAGGAAAGACTTGTTGAGGTAAAGAAATAAATAATATAATTGAATCTCATATAATTGAATATCATATAATTCAATTTCATATAATTTTTACATCTTCTAGTAATGCTTATTGTATACTTTAAAAATCGTATCTTCTAGGTGAGCTGGGAGGATCCGAATCCGGAAAGACGTGAGGAGAATCGAGTCGACGGAACGGGAAGACATTACATCGTGCAGTGGGTTAAAGAAGCTTTTCAAGATGTTCTTCTATTGAAAGTTTTTCTACTAGAACGAAATGTCGTTCTATTTTTCAATACCTCTAAAAACCGTCGTTCTAATAGAGCACATCAGCATCAAACAATGCTGTCATTCTATTTTTCAAAGCTCATTGCTGTCTTCAAGCAATAATCGTTGATCAATGATCGTTGAATCAATGATCGTTGATCTTGTGATTCCAAAGTTTTGAGACAGCATTGGTTGATGTTTTCTTTGTGTACTTGATGATTTTCAATTTGGTTGAAGGATTAAAAGTTTGACGAGAATATAGAATTGCTGTTTTGCCAGCGGCGTTTTGTCAGCGTCAGCGTTTTGTTCTTCACGAGCTGCATCTACTTGAACATCATTTGAACATCTACTTGAACATGATTTGCAAAACTTGAAGCTTGAATCTTGAGCCTTGAGCCTTGAGCCTTGAGCCTTGAGCCCTGAGCCTTGAGCCCTGAGCCCTGAGCCTTGAGCCTTGAGCCTTGAGCCTTGAGCCCTGAGCCCTGAGCCTTGAGCCTTGAGCCTTGAGCCTTGAGCCTTGAGCCTTGAGCCTTGAGCCTTGAGCCTTGAGTCTTGAGCCTTGAGCCTTGAGCCTTGAGTCTTCAATCTTGAAGCTTGGAGCTTGAATCTTGAGCCTTGAATCTTGAATCTTGAAGCTTGAAGCTTGAATCTTGAGCCCTGATGCTTGAATCTTGAGCCTTGAGCCTTGAGTCTTCAAGCCTGAATCTTAAATCTTGAATCTTAAACCTTAAACCTTAAACCTTAAACCTTAAACCTTAAACCTTAAACCTTAAACCCTAAACCTTAAATCTTGCATCTTAAATCTTGCATCTTAAATCTTAAACCTTAAATCCTAAACCTTAAATCTTAAACCTTAAATCTTAAATCTTTCAAATCCTCGTTCAAATAGAGCACACCTAAAAAACATTAATAAATCTTAAAAACAATAGAAAGATATAGAAAGAGCATTGCTAGCTGCATCTTCTCCATCGTCAGCGTTTTGTTCTTCACCAGCTGCATCTACTTCTTGAACACTTCTTGAACTTCTTGAACACCATCTTCGTTCTCCTCTTGTAAATCCTCGTTCTCCTCTTGTCAATCCTCGTTCTCCTCTTGTCAATCCTCGTTCGAATGAGCATGTCTTTCTAATAGAAGAATTACGACATCTACAGTTGACAAATTGACAAAGTTGACAAACAAAATTCTAAAGGAACGTTTAAAATAAAAACTATTGATACTTTAGGTACGGTCTCTACCAAACAGATCATCACGAGAAGCTGCGCGTGAATGGGAGAAACGCGAAATTGGTTAATCTGTTGCCAGGAAGGGAATACGAAGTGGCCGTGAAGGTGAATGTTTTGGTTTAAAGATTGAGAACAAGTCAAATCACACTTTCTAGCAAGTGAAAGAGTAGTTTTTGGCTTTGGGGCACTGGCCAAACAGGGCTTAGGCTTAGGGCTTAAGGCTTAGGCTTAGGGCTTGGGCTTAAGGCTTAGGCTTAGGCTGAAGGCTTAAGGCTTAGGCTTAGGGCTTAGGCTGAAGGCTTAGGCTTAGGCTTAGGCTGAGGGCTTAGGCTTAGGGCTTAGGCTTAGGCTTAGGCTAGGCTTAGGCTTATGGCTTAGGCTTGGCTTGGGCTTGAGGCTTAGGCTTAGGCTTAAGGCTTAGGCTTAAGGCTTAGGCTTAGGGGTTAGGCTTAGGCTTAGGCTTATGGCTTAGGCTTGGGCTTGGCTTAGGCTCAGGCTTAGGCTTATGGCTTAGGCTTGGCTTGGCTTAGGCTTAGGCTTAAACCAAGTGATCAAGCCAGCCCAGATTCCCCTGCAACAAGCGTCTATAACTTTGCCTAGAGATCATATTTTAGTAAACATTTGATATAGTTGCATAGAGGACACTTGGGGCTTTCAAATGATACCAAAAAGAGGTCGATTGGGTGAAAGAAGCCAGAGAAAATCGAGAAAGAAAACTCCGAAGGATGCGAAGCTCCGCCCACTTAGCTCAGGCTTTTAAGCACTTAAATGCTTAAAAGCTTAAATACTTAAAAGCTATATAAGCATTTAAGACCGGAATAATTCCTTTATCTTCCACAGGAAGAACTATGGCTAGGAAGCTGATAGCTTGATGACTATTGTCCAATCTAAATAGCTCGAGCTGGCTTGTGGGAGTCTTTTCAAAACAAGCCAAGCCCGAGAGTTGGAAATGGTTCCAAATCCAGAACAAGGCTAGGAAAAGATCCATGGAAATCCCATGGCTAGATTCAAGTCCAAAATCAACCAATCTGTCTTGAACAATCTGATTTTTCTAGAACTTGGTTTTCTAGAACTTGCCAATAGCTTCTATCCTATTTGGTTTCAAGCATTGGCTTCAGGGCCGGATTCTGAGCTATTTATCAACGTCTACATGGTGGATACAACTAAATTCTTACTCTAGGAATAAACCAATAGCTAAAGCTATTCATTTTTGATTTCTACAAGTGTAGAGAGGTTTTTCACAAGATTTCGTATTACAGGTGATTGATGGGAATGGTCGTGAGTCTCCGTGGAGTATCCGGGACATTGTGCTCACCCCACAAGGTTGATTTTGATATTCAATAATGCAAAAAAGTCTAAATGAGTAAAAATAGGCTACAGTTTTGAATCTACAGAAGAATCTACAGAAGAATCCTTTAGAATATTTAAAATATAGAAGTCTTTAGTCCCTCATTGGTATCGTAAAGGTTTCCTTAGGCCAAGTTTGTTTTTTTTCTTCTTTTGCTTTGCTTTGCTTTTGTAAAATCTTTGTAAAAACTCAAAGAAATCTTATTTGTTACCCTAAAGTCGCGAGTATAAGTTCTATTTGGTTTTCGCATGCAAATTGACGGCTGTCTCCGGTGCGGTGTGTCGAGGGTTCGAACCCCGCTGCTGCATAACTTTTTTGCTTTTTAAGAACAATAATAGAAGTAAATTTATTGAGGGTTATAGCAATTTTATGCTGTTATTTATTCTTGGAACCGTATTGGAACCGTATTAGATCAAAATAGGAGCCGTATTGGAACTGTATTGGAACCAGAAAGCGTGGCTCGGCGCGTCCGCCCTGCTCCTCTCCGGTGCTCAGTCTTATGGAAGCCTCCCTGGCCTCTTGATCCGGCCAAAGAACTGTATTAGATCAAAAAGGAGCCGTATTGGAACTGTATTAGATCAAAATAGGAGCCGTATTGGAACCGTATTGGAACCGGAAAGCGTGGCTCGGCGCGTCCGCCCTGCTCCTCTCCGGTGCTCAGTCTTATGGAAGCCTCCCTGGCCTCTTGATCCGGTCAAAGAACTGTATTAGATCAAAAAAGGAACCGTATTGGAACTGTATTAGATCAAAAAAGGAGCCGTATTGGAACCGTATTGGAACCGTATTGGAACCAGAAAGCGTGGCTCGGCGCGTCCGCCCTCTCCAGTGCTCAGTCTTATGGATCCCTCTCTGGCCTCTTCATCCGGCCAAAGTCCACGTCGACGGTCGAAAGAGATGCTTTCCAGCGTCTTCTTCAACCCTATCGTCTGGATGTATCCATGCACATAACAAATAGCAATGGTGATAGGCTGTCACCCTGTAGTATCCCGCCCTCCAAGAACAATAATAAAAGTTCATATAACAATAAAAATGTATAAAAACCCAACAAAAAGAAATTCAAAGCAATTAAAGCGAATGGAAATTAAGGCAGAACTTATACTCGGATCAACTTATACTCGAGACTTTAGGGTATATTATTTGTTATATTATTTGTTATATTATTTGTTATATTATTTGTTATCTTTGTTATCTTATTTGTTATTTAAAAAGGTTTAAATCAAAAGGTTTAGATCAAAAAGCCGAGATCTCGAGATACGATTGGATTTGTGGTTTCGAGAAAGATTTGTGTGGAATGAAAACGATTGGTGACACGAGATGGGAGAGAATCAAAGGACATTTGAAAGCGAATGCGGGTCGGTTTCTTTAGACTTTTCTTTGGTCTCTGTGCTTCTTTGTGCTTCGTCTTTGTAAACAATCTTTGTAAACGCACTCGTTTGGGGCACTGAATTCGTCGTTTTCCCTCCCAACGATCGTTATTACACGAAAAATGAATAATTCTCTCCGCCACCCTTTTGCCATTCGCAAGCTAAAGCCCCCTTTTGCCAAGCTAACTTTAAGCTCAAATAACTTGGTGTTGGGCTGTTCAATTTCTAAGTGCTTCATATCATTAGATGCACCAAGACTTTCTCTATCGATTGGTACAAAGATGATTGCGATTGGACAACCCAACACCGAGAAATTTGAGCTTAAAGTTAGAGTGTCAATGGCAAACGGGGCGCCCACTTCGCTATTGGTAGTCTAACTTTGAGCTCAAATATCTTGGCTTTGGGCTGTCCAATTTAAGTGTTCTTGATATTATTAGATGCGCCAAGTCTTTCTCTCTGGATCACTCCTCCCAAACGTTCACAGCCACTTCTGGTCATTCCCTTGGGCCTTTGGCCATTCCCTGGCCTTGAAGCCGGGTTATGAACCAAATCAAGGGCCCAGGCTGAGGCTATTGCTCTGGGAAACTGATCCTTGTTTGACACATCTTTGACTACAGCAAAGCTTTGACTACGGCAAAGCAAAGCAAGGCATTTAGAAATTCGACACTAGCAATTAGCTAGTGTCGCTTTAAGCTTTAAACTTTGACTGTATCTGAATGCAATACTCATTCGCAGGTCATTACGTGATGTCGATCAATCCCTCACTCTCTCCATCATCTCATTCTTCTCATCTCATCACACCGACGTTTCACATGCAAAAATCGCATTCACTTTGCGTCAGATTTTCGATTCAAATGAAAGAAAAAGAGGATAATGATGGTATTTTAATATTCTTATTTTAATTTCCATATTAAATTCAAATTCTAGCAATATTCTCCGTTTTTCTCGAAGATGAGAGAACTTTCCGAAAAGAAGAGCTCATCAAGATTGAGACTGAGAAAATGGAAAAAGAAAAATGGATTGATTTTCGATTGAATTTGAAAGGATTAAGGCCAGCATTCAAGGTAAAACGATGAAATCTTTTTCATTCAATAAAACAATTCATTCAGTTAGTCTACGAGTTGAAATGGAAACACTCGGCGCCGATGACGTCGCTCGATTCGTTGGTCTTGTCGTCTGGAGTTTGCGGGGATAAAGCCGGACTCCGACTACCGCCATACACAAGTTCGTTCAAATGCTTTTTGGTGCTTTGTGTTCTTCAAAGCTCTCGATTTGTAAACGCACCCACCTGGTGCACTGAAATCGATTTTCTCACGGTAAACACTTTGGTTTACTTTACTTTACTTTCGTTTAGAAAACGAGATTTTTATTTGCTCTTTTGATAAGTTAGTTAAGCCTTAAATTAAGCCAGTCGGTTAATTAACTAATGTTTAACTTATTTAAAACCCTAAAAAATAGTTTTTGTTATTGAAATAAAAAAGTAAACAATGGACAGTAAGGGGGTTTAAACCAAGCGCAAGACTAGGAGCAATTCCGAACGCGGTCACACTAACCACTAGGCCATCAAGGCAAGTCAGTGGGTTCCAATCCGTGGGTTCCAATACGATTCCAATACGATTCCAATACGATTCCAATCGGTTCCAATCGGTTCCATACGTTCCAATCGGTTCCAATCGGTTCCAATACAATTCCAATACGGTTCCAATCCGTGGGTTCCAATACGGTTCCAATACAATTCCAATACGGTTCCAATCCGTGGGTTCCAATACGGTTCCAATACGATTCCAATACGGTTCCAATCCGTGGGTTCCAATACGGCTCCAATACGATTCCAATACGGTTCCAATACGGTTCCAATACAATTCCATACAATTCCAATACGGTTCCAATCCGTGGGTTCCAATACGGTTCCAATACGATTCCAATACGGTTCCAATACAATTCCAATACGGTTCCAACCCGTGGGTTCCAATACGGTTCCAATACGGTTCCAATACAATTCCAATACAATTCCAATACGGTTCCAATCCGTGGGTTCCAATACGGTTCCAATACGGTTCCAATACAATTCCAATACAATTCCAATACGGTTCCAACCCGTGGGTTCCAATACGGTTCCAATACGGTTCCAATACAATTCCAATACAATTCCAATACGGTTCCAATCCGTGGGTTCCAATACGGTTCCAATACGGTTCCAATACAATTCCAATACAATTCCAATACGGTTCCAATCCGTGGGTTCCAATACGGCTCCAATACGATTCCAATACGGTTCCAATACGGTTCCAATACAATTCCAATACAATTCCAATACGGTTCCAACCCGTGGGTTCCAATACGGCTCCAATACGGTTCCAATACAATTCCAATACAATTCCCATACGGTTCCAATCCGTGGGTTCCAATACGATTCCAATACAATTCCAATACGATTCCAATACGATTCCAGTACGGTTCCAATACGATTCCAATACGATTCCAATCCGTGGGTTCCAATACGGCTCCAATACGGTTCCACTAAACTTCGAAAAGACCTCTCAACTTTCAAAAGACCTCTAAACTTTAAAAAGACCACTAAACTTTTAAAAGATCTCTAAACTTTGAAAAGACCTCTAGACTTTCAAAGGACCACTAAACTTTCAAAAGACTACGATTCAGGGAAAGAGCCGTAATTAAATACTTTAAATAATTAAATTAAAAAAAATTTGTTAATCTCCCGAATTTCTAGCAAAAATCAAGCCAATAAAAGCCAAATTAAGCCAAAATTTTTTTCCAAATTTCGTTTTGAGGTCTAATTTACACAAAAAAATTTGCAAATACACCCTTTTAGCGCATTTTTTTAGCGCAATTTTTGAATTTCCCTTGAAAAACGAACAAATTTGAGATATCTGTGCGCTAGAAAGGGTTTTTTTTGATGAGTTTTTGCGCACAAAATACATTTTGACACATTTTGGCATCAAATTTAGCATCAAATTTAGCATCAAATTTGAAAGAAAGCACAAAATGTTCATTGAGTGGAGAGATGGGTCTCTTGGGGATTTGGTGATCCATTAAAAGAGCTTTGCTCACTTCACGAAAACCAGTTGAATGGACTTATCTTGTGGAAGATCTTGTAAAAGATCTTTTAAAACTTGTAAATGGGAAATGATTGCTTAAAAAATGAAAGAAAATCTCAATTTCTATTGTAATTTGCTTTTCATTTGCATTTCAATAAGCTCAAAAATTTCTAGAAACTTTCTGAGTGAAAAGAAAGTGGAAAGAAAGGAAAATTTATCGTTTCTTTTGTTCTTTCTTTCTTTCTTTCGTTCTTTCTTTCTTTCTTTCTTTCGTTCTTTCTTTCTTCCTGCCTTTCCAATCCATCCAGGTCCTAGTCCTGAGTCTATAGCTTCGCCTGGTTCAACTCCAGCTTTTACCGTCCACATTGAGAAAAAGGTTTGAGGCACGCTTGTCCAGAACCCTGGTTCTGGATCTGATCTGGGTTGGATTTGGATTAGGTCAATCTCAATCAAGCGATTTGGATCTGATTTAGATCTGATTTGGCTCTGATTTGGATCTGATTCGAGTCCATATCCTTTCCTAGTCTGGTCCAAACCCGGTTTGGATTAGGTCAATCGCTGGTTCAGATCTAATCTAGGCTTGCAATCAGTCACGATCTTACCCTGTCCTGAGGACACAGCCTGGCTTATTGTCAGGGCTGGTGTGAGCCTAGGTGAGGTTGATTTGGTGAGGTTGATTCTAGGTGAGTTTGATTCTAGCCTTGGCTTAGCCCAAGTCAAGACTGTTTGGAGTTCGAGCCAGTCAAAGCCATCAATCCTTCACCTCAACATATTCTGTGCTTTCGACAAGAAAATCGGCAGTCGTTTCTGTGCATCCCGTGCTCCCTCGACGACTCTCATTGGCAACTCTAGAATCCTGCCCGGTATCACCGTCTCCTTCAACTCCTTCCGTAATTGTTGCTGCAGTTGTATGAATTTCAATCTCTCTTCCTTTTTTCTCTTCTCTTCTTCCTCTCTTTCTTCCTGTCTTTCTTCCTGTCGTTCTTCCTGTCTTCCTTCCCATCTTTTCTCCTTTCTTTCTTCCTTCTTTCCTGTCTTTCTTTCCAATCCCTCTCTTCCTCTCTTCCTCTCTTCCTCTCTTTCTCTCTTCCTCTCTTCCTTCCTTTCTTCCTTTCTTTTCCTCAAATTTCACATCTGGACACTTTTTCTCAAAAGTTTTCAAACTTTTTATGTATTTTTTTAGCTCACATA
Organism: Mesorhabditis belari; assembly: GCA_958450365.1. Taxonomy (NCBI): domain Eukaryota; kingdom Metazoa; phylum Nematoda; class Chromadorea; order Rhabditida; family Rhabditidae; genus Mesorhabditis; species Mesorhabditis belari. Next base: position 403,659 of record CAUEEP010000753.1, on the reverse strand, counting down.
CAACACAAATTGTTCACCAGTTTACCCTTTAAAACATCGCTTTACTCATGTATTTTGTGCTTATTTGTAAACGTAACCCTTCTAGTGCACTCAATTCTTCAATTTTCCACCAGAAATCAAGGCGTTTCTGTGAAAAAAAATGAAAAATTCACTGCATCAGAAAATGTGTAACCTCACTTTTTTCTTTTTTTCTTTCTAGTCCCTTTGTATTCCCTCTTTTTTCTGGCCCGATAAGTCACCGGATAGCTCAGTGGTTAGAGCATCAGCCTGGAAGGACGACGGTCCAGCGAAAGGTCGAGGGTTCGATCCCTTCTTCGGAAATCTTTCTTTCTCATTTCTTTCTTTTACTTTCATTTTCTGATATTGGTGCTAAATCTTAATGGAAAACGCTGAAAATTTTGATTCTATTCTGAAAATGTCTTTTCCTTACGAGAGTTAGATAAAAAGCGATATTTGTGGTTGTTATCTAACTCGATTCATCATTTCTGCAATCCCTTTGTCATTTCATTCATTCTCCAGTGCCAATGAAATGATGGATTCACAAAGAGCACTGAATCAAAAGCACTGAATCAAGCGGGCCTTTTGACTTGAGCTTTAAGCTGTCACACGCTCCGTTAACAACTGCTTTGATGGTTTTTGATGGTCTTTGATGGTCTAGTGAATAGTCTGTTAGACTGCCGAACCCCTCAAACCTTTCGACTCTATTCCTCGACGCTTTACTTAACTTGATAAAAAGGCAGCTTGATATTTTGTTAGATCTGTTAGACTTGTTAGATCCAGATTTGAGACTTTCACATAAAATTTCCCTTTTAACATTAGTCTTCTAGTGTACTTTGTGCTTAAAAATCTGTAAACAAATCTTTGCTAGCGCAATCGATTCTTTATTTTTCGATAGAGACGCGCGCTAGAAAGGTGTTTAGCACTAAATCGTAAATCGTTGGATCAAGAGAAATCATACTTTTCCCCTTAAAACGTATAGTTTTTTTTTGTTTCTTCTTCTTCTCCTTCTTCTCCTTCTTCTTCTTCTCCTCCTTCTTCTCCTCCTTCTCTTCCCCTTCTCCTCCTTCTCTTCCCCTTCTCTTCCCCTTCTCTTTCCTTTACAAATCACCAATTCACAACGGAAACAAAGGTTTGTCGATTTCTCTAAAGACAACACTAAAAATATTCTTCTTTTACGGCTTTTCAATGAAATTTCTGCAGGTTCACACCTTTTAGAGAAGGATTTTTTAGACATTTTTAGACATTTTTAGGCATTTTTAGACATTTCTAGACATTTTTAGGCATTTCTAGACATTTTAAGACATTTTAAGACATTTGAAGACATTTTTAGGCATTTTTAGGCATTTTTAGGCATTTCTAGATATTTTAAGACATTTTTAGGCATTTTTAGGCATTTTAAGGCATTTTAAGGCATTTTTAGACATTTGAAGACATTTTTAGACATTTTTAGGCATTTTAAGGCATTTTTAGGCATTTTTAGACATTTCTAGACATTTTTAGGCATTTCTAGACATTTTTAGGCATTTTTAAGCATTTTTAGGCATCTCCAATTTTTCTAGTCAAAGAAACTATCATTTAGCAATTTTAACCTTGAATTCGATAATATTCTAGCTATTATTTTAACGCTTTTTTTTTAACGTTCAATCCATCTACTATTTATCGCTCAATTTTCGACATGGTGACATCCAGATTGCAAGAATATTAAAGAAATTTTTGAAAACTCTTAACCGAACAAGATTTAAAGGGCGATCACGATTTGGGGGTACGATAAGCATGGTTAAATGCTAATTTTCTCAAAAATTTTCAATTCAATGGTTCATGTGCGCTCCAGAATTCACAAAAGTGCTAAAAATTTCGAAATACTTGGCTAACCTGGCGAGAAATTGGCTTGGTCTAGGAATAGCCCCCCGGTTAGACAGTTTTTGGGTCTTGTTTAAGCTGATTTTCAGTCGATTTGCTGTAGCACTGATGATATATCACAATCACAACTGTCATTGCATTCAGACACGTAGTCGGGGCTAAAGTCGGTTATTAGTCGGCTCAAAACATTCGCTCAATTTGCGGTCTTAGATTGCCATTGGGAATCGAACTTTAAGCTCAAGTATCTTGGTGTTGGGGTGTCCAATTTATAAGTGCTTCATATCATTAGATGCACCAAGACTTTCTCTATCGATTGGTACCAAGATGATTGCGATTGGACAACCCAACACCGAGAAATTTGAGCTCAAAGTTCGATTGCCAATGGCAAAGGAGCAAGGTCGATTTTCTCATGATTCGTTAAACCAATCAACCTCTATTTGGTATCATTTGAAAGCCTGAAATGTCCTCTATAAAACTATAGCAAAAGTTTAGAAAAATATGATCTCTAGGCAAAGTTATGAGCGTTTAAAGTCGTTGTCGTTTGTCGTTTGTCGCAGTCGCCTTTAAGTTACAAAAGTCAAAAGCCAACAGTAAAAAGTCAAAAGACAAAAGCCCTATAAGAGCCTTATAATAGCCTACAAGAGCCTATAAAAGCCTACAAAAGCCTTTTTAAGCCTACAAAAGCCTTATAAAAGCCTTACAAGAGCCTACAAGAGCCTTATAAAAGCTTAAAAGAGCCTACAAAGCCTTATAAAAGCCTACAAGAGCCTACAAAAGCCTTATAAAAGCCTACAAGAGCCTACAAAAGCCTTATAATAGCCTACAAGAGCCTACAAAAGCCTTATAATAGCCTACAAGAGCCTACAAAGCCTTATAATAGCCTACAAAGCCTTATAAAAGCCTACAAGAGCCTACAAAAGCCTTATAATAGCCTACAAAAGCCGTTTTTAAACCTAGAAAAGCCGTTTTTAAGTCAAAAGAGCTAGTTTCCCTTTTGCCAAGTCTTATAAAAGAGGTTAGATCAATTTACGCCATATGTTTCATTCAAATGCCTTTCAACAATTCCTTTTTCTTTTCTACCATTTCTTTTTTTCTTTTCATTGATTAATTGTTTCTTTGTGTTTTTGCTAAAGAACAAATCCTTTTTTTCATAAAATTTTCCAATTTTTTGGTACGATCTTTTTGGTACTCTTTTCCACAATCGACAGGTGTTCTCTCGGATTTTATAATGACGTTAATGACTTTTCTGTAAAGACAACAGTCATTTGTGTTCCATTCAATTGAACAAAGCGAAAGAAAGGGCAATTTTTGCTTTAGTTGGCTTTAGTTGGATTCAGCTGGCCCTAGCTGGCCTTAGCTGGCCCTAGCTGGCTTTAGCTGGCCCTAGCTGGCTTTAGCTGGCCTTAGCTGACCTTAGCTGGCCCTAGCTGGCTTTAGCTGGCCCTAGCTGGCTTTAGCTGGCCCTAGCTGGCTTTAGCTGGCCTTAGCTGGCCTTAGCTGGCTTTAGCAGTCATTTTGTTATTGTTATTTGATTGAAAGCTTTTTATTTGCTTAAATTAAATGTTTTATACCATTTAAAGACCGTAATTCTCTTCTTTTTAAAGATCTAAATCAGTTTTGTTTCTAAGATTAGCACTTAAAGTTACTTCCAGTTACTTCCAGTTACTTCCAGTTACTTCCAGTTACATCCAGTTACTTCCAGTTACTTCCAGTTACATCCAGTTACATCCAGTTACTTCCAGTTCTTTAAAACAGTTTCTGTACTATTATTGATACATCTCCTAGCTAATTAACAGTTTTCTGAATGTCTTTTTGCTTTTTAAAGCACACAATTCTTTGATTCATTAACGGAGCGTCGAAATTTGAGCTCTTTTCCTTGAAGGGGCTCTTTGCAACCTTTTCCTACCATAATTTTGTATTCTTTTCAAAATGTTTCTCTTCTCAAAACCCCCACCATTTTCCACAATTCCACAATTTCAAGATTTGAGAAAAGACATTTGAATGAATTTGAATGAAATGTAATTGTTGGTTTCATTTCTCTTTGAAAGACAAACCGATCATCATCCGTTTTTTTTTTCATTCATTTCTTTCATTCAAAAAGCCTTTTTTCCCCATTTCTTTATTGATTGCTCAACGTTTTCTTATTCGTTTTGATTTGAATTTGAATTGAATATCAATTTGAATTGAATTGAATTGATTTGAATTGAATTCTATTTCAATTTGAATTCAATTCAATTTGAATTCTATTTCAATTTGAATTCAATTCAATTTGAATTCTATTTCAATTTGAATTCAATTCGATTTGAATTCAATTCAATTTGAATTCAATTCAATTTGAATTTCAACAACAATTCACTTTGTTGAAGAATTATTGTAATAGAAAAAGGGCAATGTAATGTTAAAAATTTATGGTAGGCTTAGGCTTAGGCTTTCTGTTAAAAGTTCAATAGATTTCCTGCTAAAATCCAAGAAATTTCTCAATAACTCACATTAAAATAAGACAAAAACAGCAATTTCTTCAAAAATTTCCTTTCCCTTCAAAATCCATCAATTTTTGCTAATCCTTAGTGGAAAAAGTAGAAAAGACTGGGATTTATTGTCTCGAAACTTTGGGGAAAAGACAAAACAACACAAATCCCTAGGCAAAAGAGGGAAATGGGGAATTTGAGGGAAAGGAAGGGAAAGGAGGGGAAAGGATGACCCTTTCCCCAATGGGCCCCTTAAGATTCATCTTCTTCTACTTTCAAGTATAGCAAAAAAACGATTTGGCACTTTTTTGGCACTTCTTTGGCACTTTGATCTTTCCTATCAAAGCTAACTTCTCCTTTTGTCTCAAGAATTTATTTATAAATAGCTTTTCTTTAAGTACTTTAGAAAGTATGCTTCTAATAAAAGGTGACCGCGAATTCTAGCGACAACTTTTGAAAATGTAGCTGGGAAATGTCGATTTTATTTCAAAAGTGCCAAGTGTTATATAGAGAATTGTAGCCCTTAATCTTGGCTACATTTTCCTACCAAAAACTTCTCGATAGGATTTGTACAACTCATCTTACAAGCCCTTGAATGAGCGCTAGTCGATCTCTATTTGGACTCTGACTCGCTCATTTTTGTGAAGCTGGGAAATCTCGATTTTATTTCAAAAGTGCCAAATGTTATATAGAGAATTGTAGCCTTTAATCTTGGCTACATTTCACTACCAAAGCTTTCTCAATAGAATTTATACAGCTCATCTTACAAGCGCTTGAATGCTAGTCGGGCAAATCTGTCGAGATGAGATGTCGACTAGCATTCAAGGGCTTGTCAGATGAGTTATATAAATCCTATCGAGAAGTTTTTGGTAGATAAATGTAGCCAAGATTAAGGGCTACAACTCTCTATATAACAGTTGGCACTTTTGAAATAAATGCAAGGTTTCCCAGCTTGGCGAAAATGGACGAGTCAGAGTCCAAAGAGAGATCGACTGGCGCTCATTCAAGGGCTTGTCAGATGAGTCGTATAAATCCTATTGAGAAAGCTTTGGTAGATAAATGTAGCCAAGATCAAGGGCTTTAATTCTCTATATAACACTTGGCACTTTTGAAATAGATTCGACATTTCCCAGCTTCACAAAAATGGACGAGTCAGAGTCCTCAATCGGCTTAAGCTCATCTCAAAAACAATTTTGACTTAAGACTCAAACATTTAGATGTTTTCCTGAGCATGATTTTACTGCTGACTCGCTTGTGATGGTTAACCAGAAGCCTGGGGGCTAAAGAACTGTTCGATTTGACTCAAAATTTGAGATGAATTTTTAAAGTGACTTGATTTCTTTGGTTTTTGTCTCGGGTGGCTTAATTTCTTTGGTTTTTCTCGATTTCTTTGGGTTTTTCTCTTGATTTAAAACAAAGTGCAGGCTTCACGATCTTCAGAAGTTCAAAAAAGTGTTATCAGATTGTATCAATGATGTTTTTGAATGTAAATAGAAGCCTCTTTGTGAAGCCGAGTGACCTGCCGCTTGCCCAATATTCCCATCGAGATTCATCTTCTTCTCCTTTCTCTTCCTCTTCCTCTTCCTCTTCTTCTTCCTCTTCTTCTTCCTTCCTCTTCTTCCCTTCTTCTTCTTCTCCTTCCTCTTCTTCTCCTTCCTCTTCTTCCTCTTCTTCTTCTCTCTTCTCCTTCCCCTTCCCTTCCCCTTCCTCTTCCTCTTCTCCTTCCCCTTCTCATCCTTTCTCCTCACTTTTGAAGGACATTGAAGAGTTTTGTCTCTTTCTCTTTTTCTCTTTCCTTTTTCCATTCAAAAGCTTTGTTCAATTCTCTATGAATTGCTATACTTTAAATCTCGAAAATCTTCATTTTCTTTCATTGCTTTCATTTCTTTTATTCTATTTAAACATTTTATAAGTTTATTGAATCAATTTCGATTAGAAAATCGTTTATTGACTAATTGTTTATTGAGAAAATCGTTTATTGACTCGATTTCCTTATACTTTCTGCTATAAACCCTTTCAATTTGCGCTTCCAGATTCCCCAAATGTTCCAATCATTTTCCCGGATATTCCCAATAACGAAAGCTATGTGAAAAAAACGATGCGATTCTTGCTTTTTTCCCTATTTTTTTACTTTTTCACCGTTTCAAACGGTTTCGATGGTTTCGCGAATCCAATCGAATTCGAGACAGGTAAAGTACAAAGAGAAACAAAATTATTCGAAATTGCGCACAATTTGGCAATTTATAAGGCTGACTAAGTGAAATCGCTGTGTTTTCAAAAAGCAAAAACACTGAACGGATTCGAACCCTCGAGTATCTGCTCTGTATCCCAATCCACTATCCATTACACCACGCGGCCACTTCCCCGTGGTCCGTGCATAAGCCTTATAAAGAGAGGCACACTGTTGGTTTAAGCATTTTCAAAAAAACCGCTTCCTAGTCAATAAGAGCTCTTTACAAGGGGCTGAACAAAGGGCAGCGGTGGCCTAATGGATAGGGTGCTGGACTATAAAACTAGTGCCGGTGAATTTTGGTAGGTTCGAGTCCGGCCACTGACAAACTGTGCTTATCTATGGCAGCCGCTATAAGGCGGCGCTTATATAAAGCAGCGCGTATATAAGGCAGTCAGGATTTCTCTTTTGCTTGGGGCTAAATGAAGATATTCAGCTAACAGTTTGTACCCAGGGGTTTTCGGGGTCGGCGAATCGATTGGCGCCATTCATTTCATTGCGTGCCCAATGGGAACTCGGATTTCAATGCCTTTGGCCTTTCAATTCTTTTGATTTAAAAACCGGTTCTTGTTAGGTTTTTAAAATGTTCGAAGTACTTCATTTTTTTGAAACTCTAAAACCTCGGTGTTCAATTCTTCACTTTTCTTGCCGCTTTTTTGCGCACTTCCCTTTGATTCACCCACAAAAAAAGCAAAGCAAAATCCCAAGGGAACTCAGAAATTCGAAAAGGAGAAATTTCTCTTGAAAAACACATAAAAAACATTCCAAAATTTGGGAAAAGACGAAATTTATAAAAAATTAAACCAAAAACTTGTGTACTTTGAGGTTTTTTTTAGTAAATAAAACCTTTTTTTAGCGTTTTATTCCGTAGAAACGTTTTGGTTTGAAGAATGGAAATTTCAATGCATTTTAAGCATTTGAAGCATTCATTTGCTTATTTTTGAGTACAGAGTACATTAATAACACTAATAAAGAGCCAATAATGGCTGGAGATGGCTCTAGACTGAAATCTGGGTCTTATCTGGCTCTAGACCGAAGCCTGGGTCTTATCTGGCTCTAGACCGAAGTCTGGGTCTTATCTGGCTCTAGACCGAAGCCTGAGTCTTATCTGGCTCTAAACCGAAGCCTGGGTCTTATCTGGCTCTAGACCGAAGTCTGGGTCTTATCTGGCTCTAGACCGAAGTCTGGGTCTTATCTGGCTCTAGACCGAAGTCTGGGTCTTATCTGGCTCTAGACCGAAGTCTGGGTCTTATCTGGCTCTAGACCGAAGTCTGGGTCTTATCTGGCTCTAGACCGAAGTCTGGGTCTTATCTGGCTCTTATCTGACTTTTTTATCTTCGACTCCTTTTCATGACAAAGTATTCTTTTTTGACAAATTCTTTTACTTTTTGACTTAAACATAAAAAGAATAGCACTTGCTTTCAATTAAGGAGGCTATGAATTAATTAAGCTTTCAATTCTGCATTTCAATTCTGTTTAAGCATAGATACTTGATTTCTTTGCATCAATTGATCACTTTTTAAGCAAAATCTACCAACAATGATTTCAGATTTTTCAAAAGATTCTGCTTTTCATTTTCTTGAGGATTAGAAGAAAGATGAAGGAGGAAGAGGAAGAGGAAGAGGAAGAGAAAGAGAAAGAGACAGGGAAAGAGGAAAGAGAAGGAGAAGGAGACAGGGAAAGAGGAAAGAGAAAGAGACAGAGAAAGAGGAAAAGGAAGAGAAAGAGGAAGAGAAAGAGGAAGAGAAAGAGGAAGAGAAAGAGGAAGAGAAAGAGGAAGAGGAAGAGAAAGAGATAGGGAAAGAGAAATATTAGAAAAGGTTTATTTTGGAAAGTGATCATTGAGGGGGAAAGTTGAAAAGAAAATGGGGAAACGAGCCTAATCCTTTAAGCATTTTGAGGGTCAATCTTTCCTCTTTTTTGTTAAAACAAAGACCAAAAAGTTTTCCCCATTTCCCCGTTAATCTTTATGGGTTTTACGCGTTTTTACGACCATTTTTGTTATAAAACTTGAGAATGAGATGACCTTTTGGGAAAGAATGAGGATTGGAAAAAGGGAATGAGGATGGGAATGAGGATTGGAGAATTGGAATGAGGGTTGGATGATGGGAATGAGGATTGGAGGAGCTATGAGCCAAAAAAACCTCAATACTTTGGTAATAGTAAATATTGGGTTTTCCAGTTATGGATGCGCGTTTGTACTATTTTGTAAATTTCTCAAGATATCGAAAAGACGTATATGAGTGTTATATATCATTCGAAAGCTGAAGATCTCCTCTACATTTTGGAATCAAAAAGTTTTTGAATTCATTCAACTTTTTGGAAAATTGACTGCACAAAGGGAGAGGTCGTTTTCGAAAAAAAACCCATTCCAGCTTAGCTATTCCTCAAGTTTTATGCCATAAAATAACCGCGCAGAAAAGAAAAGTAAAGATGCTCTGAAATTGTTATATTTTTAAAAAAAGTTGTATTGATATATCTATTGGCCAAACATCAAACGGTTAACTCAATTTGAGCGGAGCCAAAACTTGATCCAAAGGCACCTCGGCTGGCTCTGAGTCCCGAGAGCTGACTCTGAGTCCTGAGAGCTGGTTCTGAGTCCTGAGAGCTGACTCTGAGTCCTGAGAGCTGGTTCTGAGTCCTGAGAGCTGACTCTGAGTCCTGAGAGCCAAAAGAGCGGAGCCAAAACTTTATCCAAAGGCACCCTTCCATTTTTTGGTCACCTCCTCTTCTGTGCAGTCAATTTGCCCAAAAGCTGGACAAATTCAAAAACTTCTTCAAAAACTTCAAAAAACGACTTCAATCGAGATTTCTATTGAGATTTCACTATATTCTAGTCCTAGTTTATCTCGTCTTCACCAAGATCGACTTCATCAAACAATTCGTTTTCTATGATGGCGCTGTTTTGACTACCCCTCAAATTGATTGCACAAAGGGAGAGGTGGTTTTCGAAAAAACCCATTCCAGCTTAGCTATTCCTAAAGTTTTATGCCATAAAATAACCGCGCAGAAAAGAAAAGAAAAGTAAAGATGCTCTGAAATTGTTATATTTAAAAAAAAAGTTGTATTGATATATCTATTGGCCAAACATCAAACGGTTAACTCAATTTGAGCGGAGCCAAAACTTGATCCAAAGGCGCCCTTCCATTTTTTGGCCACCTCTTCTTCTGTGCAGTCAATTTGCCCAAAAGCTGAACAAATTCAAAGACTTTTTATATCAAAATGTAGAGGAGATCTTCAGCTTTCGAATAATACTCATATATATATCTTTTTCTTGATTTCGGTATCTTGAGAAATTTACAAAATAGTAAAAAACGCGCATTCATAACTGGACAACCCAATAGTAATCAAGGACAAAACTCGAGTATCTTTGTCTCGCCAATTAAAAAAAGAAAAATTGTAAATTCCCTTGGCATTTCTCTTGGTAAAGATAAGGGAAAAAGTAGTCGAAACGACTTTATTAGGTTATTATTAGGTTATTCATTAATTCTAGCTTATTAGGTTCTAGCTTATTAGGTTATTATTAGGTTATTCTAGCTTATTAGGTTATTATTAGGTTATTCATTAATTCTAGCTTAACTCTATCCAAAGCAACATCTAAAAACTAGGATAAAAGCTGTAAAATTCAAGATTAATGGACATTTGATTGTGGGCCATTGGCAATCAAACTTTGAGCTCAAATTTCTCGGTGTTGGGTTGTCCAATCTCAATCATTTTCATACCAATCGATAGAGAAAGACTTGATGCATCTAATGATACCAAGAAGATTGAAATTGGACAACTCAACACCAAGATATCTGAGCCTAAAGTTAGACTACCAATAGCGAAGGGGTGCCGTTTGCCATTGGCAACCTAGGAACTAAATAGGAACTATAAAGGAAGTAGAAAGGAACTAAATAAGAACAAATGTTTGAGCTCATCAAGGAAAGCTTTGTTTTTAGATGAAGACACAGAAGTCGATCTGCTTGTGCCAGTGGAATCATCACTGAACACGGATGAGAGAGTGTTTCGAGCGAGAGGGATTGATGGGCTACCGGCTATCGGGATACAGGTTTGAAACGATATTTGGTTCTATTAATTCTATTTCAATCAATTTTAATCAATTTCAATCAATTTCAATCAATTTTAATCAATTTTAATTGAAATTCAATCAATTTTAATCAATTTCAATCAATTTCAATCAATTTTAACCAATTCTAATCAATTTTAATCAATTTTAATCAATTTTAATCAATTTTAATTGAAATTCAATCAATTCTAATCAATTTTACTCAATTTCAATCAATTTTAATCAATTTTACTCAATTTTACTCAATTTCAATCAATTTTAATCAATTTTAATCAATTTTACTCAATTTTACTCAATTCTAATCAATTTTAATCAATTTTACTCAATTTTAATCAATTTTAATCAATTTCAATCAATTTCAATCAATTTTAACCAATTCTAATCAATTTTAATCAATTTTAATCAATTTTACTCAATTCTAATCAATTTTAATCAATTTTAATCAATTTTACTCAATTTTAATCAATTTCAATCAATTTTAATTGAAATTCAATCAATTCTAATCAATTTTACTCAATTTTACTCAATTCCAATCAATTCCAATCAATTTTAATCAATTCCAATTGAAATTCAATCAATTTTAATCAATTTTAATTGAAATTCAATCAATTCTAATCAATTTTAATCAATTTCAATCAATTTCAATCAATTTTAATCAATTTTAATCAATTTTACTCAATTTTAATCAATTTTACTCAATTTTAATCAATTTTAATCAATTTCAATTGAAATTCAATCAATTTCAATTCAATTTCAATTAAAATCTCTTAAACATTTTTGAATGCAAAAATTAGAGGCTGCTTTTCGCAGAAAAAGCTTTTTGGAATGCAGTGAAAAGGCCAAAACACCAAAACAAAACGAAACAAAACGAAAATAAATATCAAATTTCTTTTGCTCTTTTGTTTATTTATTTTGAAATACTTTTAGGAGGTAAGAGATCGATTTGTGCAACGTTTTTTGGTTTGTAAGTTTGCAAGGAAGTTTGCAAGAAAAAGAAAAAAACGAAACGAAACCAATAAATCACCTGAAATTGTTGTTCTTTTCTTTGAAATTGTGATCGATTCTGTAGAAGTTCTTTTCATTATCCTTTTCATTATCCTTTTCGTTATCACTTTTCAAAGTTAGATTGCCATTGGCAAAGGGGCGGGGCGCAGATGTCGCACCTTTTATACGCGCCCCACCCCTTTTGCCATTGGCTACCCAACTTTAAGCTCAAATTTCTCGGTGTTGGGTTGTCCAATTTTAATAATTTTTGTACCAATCGATAGAGAAAGACTTGGTGCATTTAATGACACCAAGAACATTTAAATTGGACACCCCAACGCCGAGATATTTTAGCTCAAAGTTAGATTGCCATTGACAAAGGAGTGGGGCGCAGATGTCGCACCTTTTATACGCGCCCCACCCCTTTTACCATTGGCATTCTTTGCCAAGAAAATTTAAATTGGACAACTGTACTGTAAAGAGTACTGTAAAAGGGTTAAAAATTCGATTTATCTGTTTTTCAAAAATTTTTCGCTGGTGGGATTCGAACCGACCACCGACAATGGCCCCAACGGTTTTATAGTCCAGCGCACTATCCCCTAGACCACAGCTGCATCTTTCTCCCTCGTTTTTAGCGAGCTCTTATTGGTTAAAAGACGATTTTTCGAAAATGTTTAAAACCAACAGTGTGCCTCTCTTGATAAGGCTTAGGCACGCAGCACGGGAAAGTGGCTGCGTGGTGTAGTGGTTAGTGGGTTAGAGTACGGTGCAGGTAGTCCGGGGTTCGAATTCCGTGACTCTTTTCTTTTTGGAGACACAGCGATTTCACGTAGTTAGCCTTATAAATTGCCAAATTTTGCGTCTCTTTGCTCGCTGCGTGGTGTAGTGGTTAGCGGGTTAGGATACAGAGCGGGTACTCGAGAGTTCGAATCCGCTCCCGGACTTTTTTTCTTGTCAGTCAAAACTCTCACTTTCTCGTTGTTATTTTAGAAACTGAATAGATATTTGGCAAAAATTTGGATAGAAGGCTTAGATTCGGATATTTAGAAGGCTTATATTCAATATTTGCATTCCGAGTTTCTCCTGAAATTTCAGCCACAGTTTTTAACGTTCATCTTCTTTTGTGTGCCGCTTTGATTGGCTGTCAGGGGGCTTTGATTGGCTAAGAAACAGGGCTCTTATTCAGTCGGCTATTGCGGTTTCTTTAGAATTAGATTTCTGAAGGAATTACTGGTGAAAAACTCTAGAAAAATCTTGATCACAATATCAAAAAAAAAGCTAGAATCACTTTAATGGATGAAAAGGAAAGAAAGTAAACGTCTTTCACGAGAATGCGATCATTTCCATCTCCTTTTGTGTGCCGCTTTTGATTGGCTGTCTTTAAAAAGTCTTTTCTCTTTAAAAAACGTTTCATTTTCTATCACTTTTGTGTGTCTTTTTGTAGTTTTTCTTTCATTTTCTTTCATTTTCCTTCATTTTCCTTCATTTTCCTTCATTTTCTTTCTTTTTCTTTCATCTTCTTTCTTTTTCTTCCATTTTCTTTCATTTTCTTTCTTTTTCTTTCCTTTCCTTTCTTTTCTTTCATTTTCTTTCTTTTTGCTTGGTATCATTAAATGCGCCAAGTCTTTCTCTGTCGATTGGTAGTAAAATCATTAAAATTGAACAGCCCAGCACCGAGAAATTTGAGCCTAAAGTTAGATTGGCGATGGGACGGGGCTTAGAATACCATTTCTTTCTTCCTTTCTTCCATTCTTTCCTTTTCTTTCATTTTCTTTCTTCCTTTCTTCCTTTTTCTTTCATTTTCTTTCATTTTCCTTCATTTTCCTTCATTTTCTTTCATTTTCTTTCATTTTCCTTCATTTTCTTTCATTTTCTTTCATTTTCTTTCATTTTCTTTCATTTTCCTTCATTTTCTTTCATTTTCTTTCATTTTCTTTCATTTTCTTTCATTTTCTTTCATTTTCTTTCATTTTCTTTCAATTTCTTCTTCTTCTTAAAAACCTTACTTTTCTTGATCTTTCTTGCATGGAGTGAGCATTATTTTATATTAAAAATAGCTTCAAAAATGACCCACTCACACAGAAAATGAAAACACTTTGATATTTCGCTCAATTTGAGCTCAACACTCAATTTTCAGCTTAAATTCATTTTTTTAAACTATTATCAGCTTAAATAACGAAATATCAAAGGGTTTATTGAAATTTTATGAGAAAAAACAAATTTTAGAGAGGAGTTGTCATCGCGGCGCCGTATCGTCTCTATTTGCCGAGGAAATTCTTCAGGGTATGTTTTAAAGCCCTAGAACTTTGCCTAGAGAACAGATTTTTCTAAACTTTTGCTATAGTTTTATAGAGGAGATTTCAGGCTTTCAAATGATACCAAATACTTTTGTCTGTTGGCTTTTGTCTGTTGGCTTTTGACTTTTGTAACTTAAAAGCGACTGCGACAAACGACAAACGACAACGACTTTAAACGCTCATAACTTTGTCTAGAGAACAGATTTTTCTAAACTTTTGCTATAGTTTTATAGAGGAGATTTCAGGCTTTTAAATGATACCAAATAGAGGTTGATTGGAGTAAAAAAATCCTGAGAAAATTGAGAAACAAAACGCTCAAGTCAGATCGAATTGTTTCCTCTGTTTCGCTGTTGTTTCAGTAATGCTGATCATGATTAAGTGATCCAGTCCTTTAACAGGATTCAGAAATTGTAAATACAGCTAAATTTAAGGCAAAAATTGACCGGAAAATTTGAATTGTGGGGACATTTTATAGGCGCCTCCGCTCGCCATGGACAATTAAACTTTGAACTCAAATATCTTGGCTTGGAGTTGTCCCATTTTAATCTTCTTGGTATCATTAGATGCGCCAAGTCTTTCTCTATCGATTGGTATAAAAATGATTGAGATTGGACAATCCAACACTGAGAAATTTGATCTCAAAGTTGGATTGGATCAAACACCCCGCCTCTTTTGTCAATCCAACTTTAAGCTCAAATATCTCGGTATTGGATTGACAAATTTAAATAGTTTTTATACCAATCGACAGAGAAAGACTTGGCAAATCTAATGATACCAAGAAGATTGAAATTGAACAGCTCAACACCAAGATATTCGAGCTCAAAGTTAGACTACCAATAGCGAAGGGGGCGCCCCGTTTGCTATTGGTAACCTAGCTTTAAGCTCACATATCTTGGGGTTTGGTTGTCCAATTGAAATACTTTCTGTACCAATCGACAGAGAAAGACTTGGCAAATCTAATGATACCAAGGACATATAAATTGGACACCCCAAAGCCAAGATATTTGAGCTTAAAGTTCGATTGCCAATGGCAAGTTAACGCCTGGCCTCTTTTGCCAATCCAACTTTGAGCTCAAATTTCTCGGTGTTGGGTTGTCCAATCTCAATCATTTTTGTACCAATCGATAGGGAAAGACTTGATGCATCTAATGATACCAAGCACTTATAAATTGAACAACCCAACACCAAGATATTTGAGCTCAAAGTTTAATTGCCAATAACGGACCTTTTATACGCCTCCCCCCGCCATGGGCAATCTAACTTTGAGCCGATAACCGAAAATTTGGCCATAACATCCATAATGAGCCAAAGAACACTTTATATTGGTGATTTTGCTTTGACTTTGAGAATGTCTCTTGATTTTATTAGTATTCTGTGATCGAATTGATGTCTTCTTTAGAACTATCTAAAAGTTAACATTAATATGTCGTAGCCGCTTGCCTAATAGCTCATTTTGTAGCCAATTTGATGTAGTTTCTTAAAGTAAAGCTACATTGAACATTTTTTTTTCAAAGCTAGGAGAAAGAGGGCGAGAAACGACTTCAGTTGAACTCGGTCGCTGTTTTCACATTTGAGAATTTCCCTGAATTTGTTCCTCGCCCTCTTTCTCCTACTTTCAACGAAAAATTGTTTTAGATGGCTTTACTTTAAGAAACTACATCAAATTGGCTACAAAATGAGCTATTAGGCAAGTTTTTTGGCTGAGTAGAAAATTTTTTATAGCCATTTTTGAACCTAAACTTTGGGGGCTCAAAAAAAATTTTCTACTAAACCAAATGAGCTAATTTCAAAAATTTATTATAAAATATATGTATTATGAACATTTTTTATGTGGGTGACTTTTTGATTCGATGCCCCGAAATACCCTCATTCGTTAGCGGCTACGACAAATATATCAAAATGCCGATTCGGCTGAGTTTAAAAACAAATTCTTTCCACTAAATCTGTAACCAAATGTAACCAAATCCATTTCGATACCAAATTTTCAGGAGTTCTCAATTCTGGTCACAGTGAAACCATCAGATCGTCGGGGTGGTTACCTATTCGCGGCGGTGAATCCATTTGACACCATCGTTGACATCGGATTATTGCTGGAGCCAGCCGGTTTGTCGGATAATTTATGCAATAAACATCCAATGATCAAGGATTGACTAGCTATTGATTTAGGCACTTCACAAACAAATATTTCGTTGATCTATTCGAATTCCCGTACGGATGGCTCATCTCGAGCAATCGCCTCTTTCCTCGTGCCTCAATTCGAGCAAATCTGGACTCAGTTTGCTTTAGAAGTACGTTAATGAATAAGGATTTTTATTTGGATATTTAGTTAGCTAGATATCTAGATATTTAGCTAGATAGGTATCTAGATATTGATCTAGATAACTAGATAACTAGATATCTAGATAACTAGATACCTAGATAACTAGATAACTAGATAACTAGATACCTAGATAACTAGATACCTAGATAACTAGATAACTAGATACCTAGATAACTAGATAACTAGATACCTAGATAACTAGATAACTAGATACCTAGATAACTAGATATCTAGATACCTAGATATCTAGATACCTAGATATCTAGATACCTAGATATCTAGATACCTAGATATCTAGATACCTAGATACCTAGATACCTAGATACCTAGATACCTAGATAACTAGATACCTAGATAACTAGATACCTAGATATCTAGATAACTAGATATCTAGATATCTAGATAACTAGATAACTAGATAACTAGATCTCTAGATAACTAGATACCTAGATAACTAGATAACTAGATACCTAGATAACTAGATAACTAGATAACTAGATAACTAGATAACTAGATATCTAGAAACCTAGATAACTAGATAACTAGATAACTAGATAACTAGATAACTAGATATCTAGAAACCTAGATAACTAGATAACTAGATAACTAGATAACTAGATAACTAGATAACTAGATACCTAGATAACTAGATACCTAGATAACTAGATAACTAGATACCTAGATACCTAGATTACTAGATAACTAGATAACTAGATAACTAAATACCTAGATAACTAGATAACTAAATACCTAGATATCTAGATAACTAGATACCTAGATAACTAGATATCTAGATAACTAGATATCTAGATATCTAGATACCTAGATACCCAGATAGCTAGATACCTAGATACCTATATAACTAGATAACTAGATAACTAGATAACTAGATAACTAAATACCTAGATAACTAGATAACTAAATACCTAGATAACTAGATAACTAAATACCTAGATATCTAGATAACTAGATACCTAGATAACTAGATATCTAGATAACTAGATATCTAGATATCTAGATACCTAGATACCCAGATAGCTAGATACCTAGATACCTATATAACTAGATAACTAGATAACTAGATAACTAGATATCTAGATACCTAGATAACTAGATAACTAGATAACTAGATAACTAGATAACTAGATAACTAGATAACTAGATACCTAGATATCTAGATATCTAGATACCTAGATAACCAGATACCTAGATAACTAGATAACCAGATACCTAGATAACCAGATACCTAGATAACTAGATAACTAGATACCTAGATACCTAGATATCTAGATAACTAGATAACTAGATAACTAGATATCTAGATATACATCTATCACCATGCAAACTTTTTCTACGAACACTTTTTATGGGTACCTTATTCTCTCTAATAGTAGTGCACCCTGAGTGTTGCCTAATTTCCTCGAAATCTCGAGAAGCGCTTATCAGAAGAAGGATTTTGAAGTTTAGAGGTGGATAAGATTAACAAGTCTGTGATTGCACTAATTTCTCTTTCTTTCTTTTTTTTCCATTCATTGTGTTTACATACTCAAACGAGTGCTGGAGACTTTCTTAGCAAGATTACAGTTGTTTCTTAAATTGTGTCCCCTTTCTCTTTCTAAAAGTAGCTGGGAAATGTCTAATCTATTTCAAAAGTGGCAAGTGTTATATAGAGATTTGTAGCCCTTAATCTTAGCTACATTTCTATACAAAAAGCTTTTTGATTGGATTTATAGAAATCATTTTACAAGCGCTTGAATGGGCATTAGTCGACATTTTTCTGAATCTGACTCGTCCATTTTTGTGAAACTGGAAAATGTCTAATCTATTTCAAAAGTGGCAAGTGTTAAAGAGGGAATTGTAGCCCTTAATCTTAGCTACATTTCTATACAAAAAGCTTTTCGATTGGATTTATAGAAATCATTTTACAAGTGCTTGAATGGGCATTAGTCGATCTCTCTTCGGACTCTGACTCGCCCATCTTTGTGAAACTGAGAAATGTCTCGATTTTATTTTAGAAGTGCCAAGTGTTATAAAGAGACTTGTAGCCCTTAATCTTAGCTACATTTCTATACAAAAAGCTTTTCGATTGGATTTATAGAAATCATTTTACAAGCGCTTGAATGAGTGCTAGTCGACATTTCTCTGAATCTTTCATTTGGCCTCTTTTCTCTGTTCGGAAAAGCCTTTCAATATTTCTTTAATGCAAAAATAGCGTTTAACATTACTTAATAACATTAAGAATTACAATTAACTGTTTTAACTGAACTGGTATCACCAAAATTTTGATGTTAAGTCGAGGAGCAGAGAAAAAGGTGAAAATTGAGTATTTTCGTTATTCAATTCATTATATAAGCTGTTTTGGCGCTATAAATTTGTTCAAAACAAATTTTTTGCAGAAAAATAATTGCTTTTTCTAATGAAATCAACCGTAGTTTAATTGGTGCATTTGTTGGCTTGAAAGGGCAGACGAAAAGGAACAAAAAGACTTATGCATAAACCTATTATATCGTTAAGAAAAATTCAAAAATTGTTTAGATATATTTATTTAAACAAAATAAAAATAAGAAACGTGGATTACTTTTTCACACACCTAATATTTAGATCTCTAGATATATATATGTTGTGTCCGATTTAGATTTCCGTCCGATTTAGATTCAATCTAAATCGGACGTCCGATTTAGATTGAAATTATCGCGGACGTCCGATTTAGATTACAGTCTATATCGGACGACCAATCAATCTAAATCTTATATGGATTGAACAATAATATAAACATGCTTAATATATGTTCTTAAGCGTTTTCTGTAGTTTTCTGCATTTTTAAAGGTCTTTTATTGATTACTGTCTATATCGGGCGTCCTTTTCAGATCGGACAATAATAGACGTGCTTAATATATGTTTCGGTTGTCTGAAAACGTTTAAGACAACGCTATCAAACACATCTATATAAGACGTATTATTGTTCAATCTATATAAGATTTAGATTGAATCTAAATAGGACGTCCGATATAGACTGTAATCTAAATCGGACGTCCGCGATAAGTTCAATCTAAATCGGACGTCCGATTTAGATTGAATCTAAATCGGACGGAAATCTAAATCGGACACAACATATATATATGCTTTATTCAGGAGGGCGAATAGAAGCGAATCAGATAATCATAACCGCATATGATTGCTACAATACTTTCACAAAAAAGAAAGAAAGAAACCTAGAGATACAGTAAGACGATAGTCAGGAAAAACAGGTACAAAAAGATTAAATATAAGGCAGATTTGACATGGCAATTAGATCTAATTCGTTTACAGATACTTTGAATTTTCCTACAGACGAGAAGATACCAGGCGGGAGCTTATTCCAAACCCTACTAATACGGTTCGCGAAAGAATGATAAAGGGAAAGGTGGTGGGGATGAGAAACGAGCGAAATTTGATAAGGATGACTACGGGTTCTTCTAGGACTTTCCACAATTTTCAAGAGACTTTGAAATTCCGGATGCGCCTTAGGGTGGAAAAGGATTTTATAGCAGAAAATCAGATCAAAGTAAATACGGCGATATAAAAGGGGTTTTAAATCAAAAAACTATAAGTCTAGTCTCATAATTTGGAATAAGAGAAGAAGGGAAACAACGAGTGTATGCTTTTTTAGTGAAACGCCGTTGTACATTTTCAACCAAGGTGATACCGTATTTCCTCTAATAAACGCCCCCCCCCCCTGACCAACTTTGGACGCTTCGTTCTCAGCCCCATTTTGAGATATCTTTATGTTTAATATATCAAAAGATAGCCCTTAATGTCTTCTATCTTTTGATATATTAAACATAAAAATATCTCCAAATGGGGCTGAGAACGAAGCGTCCAAAGTTGGTCAGGGGGGGGGGGCGTTTATTAGAGGAAATACGGTAAGTTTCTTAATGGATAAATATCTAGATATTTATTAATAATTATTAATATATTAATAATAAATATCTAGATATTTATTAAATTGAAATCCTCTTAGGTGCGTCTCGACGAAGTGATTCTCTACTTTAAATGCGTTCGCTATTCAGCTGTTCATGTAAGTTGAAAGATGATTGTTAGAAGATTTGTAGAGCGTAGCTTTGTAGAAAGCTTGTACTTGATATTGGAGTTTTAAAGCTTGAATTCGGCTTGAATTCGGCTTGAATTCGGCTTGAATTCGGCTTGAATTCGGCTTTAATTCCTAGCTTGAATAGCTAGGAATATAGCTAGGAATACAGCTAGGAGTATAGCTGGAATACCTAGGAATATAGCTTTGCCCTATGCCTTCCAGAACGGCATCTACCTAATGCCTTCCAGAACAGCATGTCCAGACTCTCCAAATTTCAATGCCAATGGCAAACGGGGCACCCCCTTGTCATTGGCAATCGAACTTTGAGCTCCAATATCTTGTTGTTGGCTTGTCCAATTTAAATGTTCTTGGTATCATTAGATTTGCTCATTTTCTAGGTTACTCAGATCATTTTCTAGGTTACTCAGATCATTTTCTAGGTTACTCGTGTTCCTGAACAACTTGTGATGGATGATGCGCATAAACTTTACATTGCTGGTGCTGGACCGTTGATTAAAACTGGATTTGAGGTTTTCTATCTGTAAATGGAGATCTTAAATAGATCTTAAATGGGTCTTAAAATGAATCTTAAATGGAGATCTTAAATGGATCTTAAATGGATCTTAAAAGATCTTAAATGGATCTTAAATGGAGATCTTAAATGGGTCTTAAATGAATCTTAAGTGGAGATCTTAAGTGGATCTCCAATGGGTCTTAAATGGGTCTTAAATGGATCTTAAATGGAGATCTTAAATGGATCTTAAATGGATCTTAAATGGAGATCTTAAATGGGTCTTAAATAGATCTTAACTAGATCTTAAATGGGCCTTAAATGGGTCTTAAAATCGATCTTAAATGGGTCTTGAATGGATCTAAAATGGAGATCTTAAATGGATCTTAAAATGGAGAATCTTGCCTATCTTGCCTAGACATTTCTGAAACGAAAAAAAATGACTAAAGCAATCACATTGATGCGAAGTTTATCGATGAAAAGTGAAGATTCGAGGAAATGAAAACAAAAGCAAAAGAATTGCTTTCCTTTCTTCGCTTGAGGAAAAGATTAGTGTGAAGTGAGTCACCGATTCTCGAGAAGAGAAAGAGGATATTTTGAGATGGAAAACGAGGAGCAGAGCAGACACAGAAGAGAATGAACGTGATGGGAACATGTACTGAATTTTTGTAGATCTATGACTTTTCGAATAGATTCTCGTTGATCAAATTTAAGCTCAAGATAGGTTTTTTCGTTTTCTTTCTCTTTTTTTCTCGATTTTTTTGACTGATTAGACGAATTTGAAACTCGATTTGCTTTACTTTTTTTTTCAATCAGCTTTTCCAATCAAAAACATTGAAGTTTTGCGAGAATGAAAGACAGTTTTTATGAAAGACAATACGGTAGCTTTTGAAGAGCAAGTTTTACGGTAGATTTCTTGAAGGATTACTTGGTTACGGCAACTTTCTAGCTTTCGTGAAGGATTACGGTAGCTTTCTTGTAGAAATAGCACGTCTTAGGCGGTGTATATAAGGCCACAAAAGAAGGCGTATATAAGGCCACAAAAAAGGCGTATATAAGGCCACAAAAGAAGGCGTATATAAGGCCACAAAAGAAGGCGTATATAAGGCCACAAAAAAGGCGTATATAAGGGCACAAAAAGGCGTATATAAGGCCACAAAAGAAGGCGTATATAAGGCCACAAAAAAGGCGTATATAAGGCCAAAAAGGAAGGCGTATATAAGGCCACAATATAAAGCGTATATAACGCCACAATATAAAGCATATATAAAGCAGCACATATGTAACCCGGTGCGTATATAAGGTCACGCGTATATAGGCCGCGTATATAAGACAGCGCGTAGATAAGGCAGCGTATATAAGGCGGTGCATATACAGGGTAGTCCATAAAAAAGTGGCTCACTTCGCGTAACGGAAACTTTAGGGCTGAGTTTTGATGGCATCTCGTGGTGTCAGAATGGTGGTTTTACCTCAGCGGTTACACATTGGCACATTGGTTTTTATATGCCCTGTATACGCACCGCCTTATACACACGGCCTTATATACGCCGTCTTAGATACGCGTGGCCTTATATACGCCGCTTTATACACGCGTGACCTTCTATACGCGTGGCCTTATATACGCATTATATTGTGGCCTTATATACACATTATATTGTGGCCTTATACACGTATCATATTGTAGCCTTATATACGCCCTATAATACGCCCTATATTGTAGCCTTATATACACCTTATATACGATTTATATAGTGGCCTTATATACGCATTATATTGTAGCCTTATATACGCCCTATATTGTAGCCTTATATACACCTTATATTGTAGCCTTATATACGCCCTATATTGTAGCCTTATATACGATTTATATAGTGGCCTTATATACGCATTATATTGTAGCCTTATATACGCCTTATATTGTGGCCTTATATACGATTTATATTGTGGCCTTATATACGCATTATATTGTAGCCTTATATACACCTTATATACGATTTATATAGTGGCCTTATATACGCATTATATTGTGGCCTTATACACGCATTATATTGTGGCCTTATATACGCATTATATTGTGGCCTTATATACGCCTTATATTGTGGCCTTATATACGCCGCCTTATCTACGCGCTGCCTTATATACGCGGCCTATATACGCGTGGCCTTTATATACGCACCGTGTTACATATGCGCCGCCTTAAATACGCCTTATATACGCATTATATTATGGCCTATATGAAGCCGCGTATAGTCTCAATCAAAAATCAACCCAAAAATCGTATCCAATCAACGAAAAATCGTTTTCCTTGAGAATATATAATAAACTACTGTAAAAGATTGAAAAAAGATTGAAAAAAGATTGAGAAAACAAATTAGAGTTTCAATTGCAACAAATTAGAGTTGAAAAAACAATTGCATACCAATTGTTGTGTATTTTTATAGCTAAAAACTTTTCTTCTTTTTAGTTTTGTTAAGCCCAATAAATGAAAGGAGGCGCCCAATAAATGAATTAAGGGTTTTTTTTAAGGAAAAGAAAGAACAATGACCTAATCGATGATTCATTTTTCCGATTTCCCATCTTTTTCTTTGTCCTTTCTTCTGCCATTTTCCTAGTCTACTCATTTAAAAATCAAATCTCTTACCAAAAAAAAAAATACAAAACATTATCGCCGATCTTTGCTATTTCTCTTTTTTCTTTGACTTTCATTTAGATCTTTTGCTTTGTAGGCTTTGTAAATGGCCTTAAATGAAGAAATTCAGCCAGAAATTTGCATCTCTAGGGTTTTTGAGGTCGGCGAATCGATTGGCGCTATTCATTTGATTTCATCTACAGATGTAAAAGAGCTATTTCACTCAAAAACTCACCCAACGCCTTCAATAATCATTTCAATTCAAAATTGCTTTGCATTATTTTATAGAGGAGATTTAGGGCTTTCGAGTTGAGAGTAGTTGAGAAAAAATTGCAGGCTGAGGCTTAGAGCTAAATAGACTTAGAAAGAGCTTCTTAGAGCTAAATAGACTTAGAAAGAGCTTCTTAGAGCTAAATAGACTTAGAAACAGCTTCTTAGAGCTAAATAGACTTAGAAAGAGCTTCTTGGAGCTAAATAGACTCAGAAAGAGCTTCTTAGAGCTAAATAGACTTAGAAAGAGCTTCTTAGAGCTTCTTAGAGCTAAATAGACTTCGAAAAATAGGTTTAGAGCGCTATTTTTATGCTTACCGCCCTAAAAGAGTACTCCTTCAAAACCTCTTTAATGAACGATATTTAAAAGATAAATTTCTTCGTCTAGACATCACATAATTAAACTTTTTTTTTCGTCAAGCTCTCATATTTCTTTTCTTTTTCTTTTTCTCATCCATTCAATTTTTTTGTTTATAAAACAGCTAAATGGATTGAAAATTTGCGAAAAAATGAGAAAAAAGCAAGCTTTCTTTGATCTTTTCAATATTTTTTGTAAAATTACATCCATTTTCTTACAAAATCTTTTCTTTTGATGATGTTTGATGTCCCAAATTAGCCACTATTTACAGTTTTACAAAAAAACTGTTTCTTTTTCAAGTTTTTCTATTGTTTTCCTATTGTTTGAGTGTAGTTTGTGCTGAAATCTTTGTAAATGAATCCTTGCACGAAAATCTCCATTTTTTTTGTGATTGGTTTACACTTCGATAATCAGCTTTTCAATCCATCTAAGCGAATTCTTGAATTTGATGCAGCAATTCGATGCTCAAGTTTGATCCAATACGGTTCCAATACGGTTCCTATTTTGAGCTGATACGGTTCCAATACGGCTCCTATTTTGATCTAATGCGGTTCCAATACAGTTCCAATACAGTTCCAATACGGTTCCTTTTTTGATCTAATACGGTTCCAATACGCTTCCTTTTTTGATCCAATACGGTTCCAATACGGTTCCCATTTTGAGCTGATACGGTTCCAATACGGTTCCGATTTTGAGCTGATACGGTTTCACGGTTCCATACGCTTCATTTTGTCAATACGGTTCTATACGGTTCCTTTGATCTATACGGTTCCATACGCTCCTGTCCAATACGGTTCCAAACGGTTCCTTTTTGGCTGTCGGTCCAATACGGTTCCTATTTTGAGCTGATACGGTTCCATTACGGTTCCAATACGCTTCCTATTTTGATCCAATACAGTTCCAATACGGTTCCTATTTTGAGCTGATACGGTTCCAATACGGTTCCGATTTTGAGCTGATACGGTTTCATTACGGTTCCAATACGCTTCCTATTTTGATCTAATACGGTTCTAATACGGTTCCTATTCTGATCTAATACGGTTCCAATACGGTTCCAATACGGTTAATTCAAATTCAAAATTTAATTCAAACTTTTAAGCAAACGTTGGTGGCCAGAAAGGGTGCGTTTAGGTGAGCACAAGGCACATAAAAAAGTCACTTAATTGCAAAATCGCGACCTTTTTCAGAGAAAATCCTGGGTTGGTGCTTTAAAGCGTGGTAAAACTACCGTACCCCTCCTAATTTGCATCTATAAAAGAGCGCGAAATTTCATTTTATTCTTTTTGAAGTTTGCATGAAAACAAGTAGAGTAACAAGCAAGAAAAAAACAATTTATTAAAATACTTGATTGGAAATCAGGAGTGTTTCATTTTAATTTAGAGAGGACGAATATTTTAATCGCAACCAAAGTACTATTGAATTTTGTGTCTTAAATTTGACAAAAAGCAGTTCAAATCTACTATTCATTTACCTGATAATGTGATTGCTGACTGAAATCTTGTCCTTTTCACTGGCCACTGGCAGGTGAATTGGGTGGGCAACTTAAAAAGTTCCAAAAGCAAAGCTCCCGCCATAGAAAATGATAAAAACCACTTAACTTAACAAAGAAAATGATAGAAACCACTTAACTTAATAGAGAATGATGAAAGCCATTTAACTTAACAGGGAACGATAGAAACCAGTTATCTTACCATAGAAAATGATAAAAACCACTAAACTTAACCGGGAATGAAATGATAAAAACCACTAAACTTAACAAAGAAAATGATAAAAACCACTTAACTTAACATTTGTTGGCATCAAGTCCGTGAAGCAGATCACCAGGAAGCAACTGGGCCTAAAAAAACTCTAAAAACAAAGCTTCCACCAGAGAAAATGATAAAAATCACTTAACTCAACATAGAAAATGATAAAAACCACTTAACTTAACATTTGTTGGCATCAAGTCCGTGAAGCAGATCACCAGGAAGCAACTGGGCCTAAAAAAACTCTACAAACAAAGCTTCCACCAGAGAAAATGATAAAAATCACTTAACTCAACATAGAAAATGATAAAAACCACTTAACTACATTTGTTGGCATCAAGTCCGTGAAGCAGATCACCAGGAAGCAACTGGGCCTAAAAACTCTACAAACAAAGCTTCCACCAGAGAAAATGATAAAAATCACTTAACTCAACATAGAAAATGATAAAAACCAGTTAGTTTAGCATAGAAATGATAAGAACCACTTAACCTAACATAGAAAATGATAGGAACTACTTATCTTAACATAGAAAATGATAAAAACCACTTAACCTAACATTAGTTGGCATCAAGTTCGTGGAGCAGATCGCTGGGAAGCAAGTGGGACTAAAAAAACTCTACAAACAAAGCTTCTGTCACAGAAAATGCTATTAAAAACGTAACTTAGCTTTATCCTCTTTGTTTCATGCAAAAACAAACGCGATCACATCAGAAAAGCGTAAAAAGAATAAAATGAAATGAACAAAAATGAAAAAAATTAAATTTCGTGCTGTCTTATCTAGGAGGGGTACGGTAGTTTTACCACGCTTTAAAGCATCAAGCCAGGATTTTCTCTGAAAAGGTCGCAAGTGATTTCATTTCATTTCTCAACTTTTTCCCTATTAAAGTACATTATATCTAATTTAGATGAAAGCAAAAAGTACAAAGTTTACAGTAAATCTTTGTCCTAAGTATATTAGGCGTTAAATTGTAGTAAATATCAGTGTACTATGTAATTTTGGTGTACTTTGTACTCTTGAGTAGTCTATTCAGCCGTTACGTTATCCTAAATCTCTTTTTGTCTATTTTCTTCTTGTTTTTTTCTAAGCTTACAATTAAAAACCCTCATCCAATCATCAATAATCGCAAAACTTTGCCTTTTATTTTCTCAAATTTTCCGAATAACTCTCAAAATCCCATTTCCCTTTTAGAAATGAAACCGCCTCGACTCGAAATCGCCGAAAATTCTCTCAGAATTTTGCTCATTCTTTTCATTTTTCCCATTTTCGTCTTTACAAATCCAAAAATCGACGCAATTTTTGATGAAGAAGGGCTAATATTCAAGAAAATTCAAAATCTCACCTCAAAACCAATCTCAGCCCCAAAAGCTTCCGTCATTCAAACGTCAGCCGAACTTTTAACCACGTCAAAGCAAGATTTTCTCGAGATAATCACTGAAAAATTGAAGCCAGCTAGTGGGAAAACGGAGAATCTCGCTAAAAATTGGCGTCAAACCCCAAAAATCTCGACAATGACGAAACGGCGTGAAAAAAGAAGTGTGCAGAGGAAATCGATTGTCGATCTCAAGCGAAACCCTCTGAAATCAAAGCATGACGTCCAGGATTCACAAAAAGCTCAAAATCTTTTGGAAAACTCAAAAAAGCGCCGTAAAAGAAGCGTGAACTTGATCGAGATCGTGACAAAAAACGAGACGACAACGTTGCCGAAAGAGACCGAAGAGGAGCCGGGCATTCAGCAATTTCCCGTCTATGAGGACGATTTGGAAATTCGGAGGAGGAGATCGAGCGAAGAAAATAGAGAACAACAGTTGGAGATTCCGGTTGAGGTGTTGGAAGTGGACGAATTGAATGGGAATGGGAATGGGGATGGAAATGGGAATGGGGATGGAAATGGGAATGGGAATGGGGATGGAAATGGAAATGGAAATGGGAATGGGAATGGGAATGGAAATGGAAATGAAAATGAAAATGGAAATGGGCAAGATTCTCCACAAAATGTTGAGGTGAAGATGAATTTCTTTTTTTTCTTTTTCAGGGCGCTATTCAAGAGTTGAAAATCATGGACGACGCGGCCGAGGCGGCGAAACAATGCGATGAGCGATGGGTAGAGGAATTGAGAATTTGAAGATTGAAAAAGATTGAAACTTTTGAATTTTGAACTTTGAACTTTGAAGATTGAACCTGCGGCTACGCTAGATTTAGCTTACTGTGGCTATGGGTTACGGTATTTACATAAATGCCTGAGTTACGAGCATCAAGTTAGAGCAACAAGTTAGAGCATCAAGCTTAGTTCAATTTTTTGAAAGAAAAACCACATTTAACCGCTTCCGGAATAATTTTATGAGCAATTGAGAAATGAAATATAAAATAGCAAAAGAAGTAAACTAAACAAAAACTAAACTTTCCAAAGAACAAAGCAATAATCAATTGAGCCTCCCGAACTCTTGAATGACTTGAAAGACTTGAAAATCACTTGAAAATCGCTGAATCACTTCGATGAATCACTTCGATGAATCACTTCGTTGAATCACTTCGATGAATCACTTCGATCAATCACTTCGATGAATCACTTCGATCAATCACTTCGATCAATCACTTCGATCAATCACTTCGCTGAATCACTTCGTTGAATCACTTCGATCAATCACTTCGATCAATCACTTCGTCAATCACTTCGATCAATCACTCGCTGAATCACTCGTTGAATCACTTCGATCATCACTTCGATCAATCACTCGTCAATCACTTCGATCAATCACTTCGCTGAATCACTTCGTTGATCACTTCGATCAATCACTTCGATCAATCACTTCGATCAATCACTTCGATCAATCACTTCGCTGAATCACTTCGTTGAATCACTTCGATCAATCACTTCGATCAATCACTTCGATCAATCACTTCGATCAATCACTTCGCTGAATCACTTCGTTGAATCACTTCGATCAATCACTTCGATCAATCACTTCGATCAATCACTTCGCTGAATCACTTCGATCAATCACTTCGCTGAATCACTTCGTTGAATCACTTCGCTGGCTCGTCCAAGCATGAACACACTGTTGTTCATGCTTGGACGAGGTTATCGATGAGTTTTTGATGTGCCAAGCTGCAACATCGTTGAGCTAGGTACTAATCAATTGGTGTGAACGGTCGATTTCCCTGGTACTGATCAATTGGTGTGAACGGATTTCCCTAGCAATTTCTCGATAGCTGTCCCCAACTTGATCCATCGATTCAACTTGATTCTGTTCCCAACTTGATTCATCGCTTCGATCTTCCCCTTTTCTTTATCGATTGCTTCCTAAAACATAGTAAAACAAGTCAAAACAAGTAAACTAAACTTCCCAAAGAAAAAATCAATAACCAATTGGGCCTCCCGATCGCTGAATGACTTGAAAGCATCTGTTGTCCATGCTTGGACGATGTTGTCGATAAGTTTTTGATCCACAGTGTGCCAAGCTGTAACAAGAGGTGGCAAAAGCGCCCCTAGTTGGCGGGCGGGCAAGATTTTGATCTTTGCAATTTGAGCAGTGAATTTGTGCAAAATTATACAAAGAAGCGGGGCGAGCTTGAAAAAAATGAAAAATTATATCTAGGAAGGGGGGGGAGAGCGATTGGGTCTTATTTCTGCCTTTATAGGAAGGGGCGGAGAATTTTTAGAGGGTGAGGACAGAGGACGGTGAGGTAGGGACTAATCAATTGGTGAGGGACAGAGGACGACCTCTTTTGCCAGCTCTGGCTGCAACATCGTTGAGCTATTGTTGAGCTACTAATCAATTGGTGTGAACGGTCGATTTCCCTGGTAATGATGAATTGGTGCAAACGGATTTTCCTGGTAATTCGATGGCTGTCTCCAGCTTGATTGATCATCCCGTAAAGTTGTTTCCTTTTGGCATCACTAAAATCAAGAGATTTCTTTTGAAAACAGCACAGAAAATAAAGAAAAACAGAAAAGAAAGTAAAATTTAACTGGTCATAAAATTCTAACTTTCTGGAAGCGGTTTTTTAATAGAAAGGTTTAGGCTTATGTTAGGCTAGGCTTAGGCTAGCTTAGACTAGCTTAGGCTAGGCTAGACTAGCTTAGACTAGCTTAGACTAGCTTAGACTAGCTTAGGCTAGGCTTAGGCTAGGCTTAGGCTAGGCTAGGTTTGGGCTGGGCTTAGGCCGGCTTAGGTTAGCTTAGGCTAGGCTAGGCTAGGCTTGGGCTAGGCTTAGGCTAGCTTAGGCTAGCTTAGGCTAGGCTAGGCTAGGCTTAGGCTAGGCTTAGGCTAGGCTTAGGCTAGGCTTAGGCTAGCTTAGGCTAGGCTAGGCTAGGCTTAGGCTAGGCTTAGGCTAGGCTTAGGCTAGCTTAGGCTAGGCTAGGCTAGGCTTAGGCTAGGCTTAGGCTAGGCTTAGGCTAGGCTTAGGCTAGCTTAGGCTAGCTTAGGCTAGGCTAGGCTTAGGCTAGCCTAGGCTAGGCTAGGCTTAGGCTTAGGCTGGCTTAGGCTAGTTTAGGCCAGCTTACGCCAGCTTAGGCTAGCTTAGGCCATCTTAGGCTGGGCTTGGGCCAGCTTACGCCAGCTTACGCCAGCTTAGGCTAGCTTAGGCCATCTTAGGCTGGGCTTAGGCCAGCTTAGGCTATCTTAGGCTGGGCTTAGGCTAGGCTTAGGCTGAGGCTTAGACTGGGCTTAAGCTAGGCTTTACTGTAAGTATTCTATATTGATTTTTGATTTCAGGGTTATTTCTAGATATTAACAGATTTAAAATCCATCATAAAACTAAAAATAATCAAAAAATTTGTGTCCAGTGGCGTCGCCGAAAGCAAAAAACGCAGCGAAAGGTTTGTTGAGCATTTGAAGAGAGAAAAGCCAAAAATTTGTGTCGTTTTGTGAAGCGTCATGTTTAGATGATAGCTTTATCGCATAGTAAAGAGATAATTCCAAATAATTCAATTTACAGGATGAAGGCTCTGGCTCACCGTTGCCTGATGATGATCCAGGTGAGTGGTCTTGTACTTTGTGGGTGTACTTTGTGCTCAAAAACACACACCTTTTAGTGCCCCTGATTCTTGCTTGAATAGCTGAATCCTTGTAGAAGTTTTCTAGGAAATTCGGGGGCTCAAAGAGAGAATTTAGTGCCCCAGGAAAGGTTTGTTTCGAGCACAAAGTACACGAGAGGTGCTTTGGCAGAAAATCGAGTTTTTACAAAAAAAATAGTCATCTAATCCATAAAACTAATTAGATTTTTGAAAACTACATAAAATTTTAGATATAATATTCAACTTTCAGCTTGATCGGCTCAGCCGTTTTTTTTTAAATCGCATAAAAGACAGACACACACAAACAGACATATTCTCTCTTTTTTATAATACGTAAGACATTAATATCTCTAAAATTACAGTAATCCCGTTTCCAGGAAGTCATCGTGGTCATGCCCGTGTCGTTGAATTGCCCCCAGCTCCAACTCCTCCACCCCCGCCGCCACCGTTGAACGATCTCCGGGAACAGCCACGTAAGCTTTTCTGATAACTCTAAATCTGCCAGGATGATCCCTGGACGTTGGAATACTGTAGAGTACTGTAGACGAGAAGGCCAGGCCAGGCCAGAAGCAAGATCCTGTCTTCTTGCCTTGACAGAAGCCAGATCTTGCCTTGGTTTCTTGACAGAAGCCAGATCCTGTCTTCTTGCCTTGACAGAAGCCAGTTCCTGTCTTGTTGCCTTGACAGAAGCCAGCTCCTGTCTTGCTGTTAGATGACTCAAAGTCTCTGGACTCACCCTACCCACCATGGCCATGGACTGGCTTGGAACATTCTCGTCTACAGTACTCCAACGTCCAGGGATTACTGTAGCTTCTGGTCTGATTCTGTCACTAGAACAATTGCCCAGTTCTGTGCAAGCAAGGCTAGGGCTGTAATCTACAGAAATTCTGACTTAAATCTGTCTTCTGACCGGGCTGAAAAACTCTACAGTACTCTAACGGCCAGAGATTACTGTAGATTTAAGCCTACAGTACTCTAACGGCCAGGGATTACTGTAGGTTTAAACCTATAGTACTCTAGCGATCATTGATCATGATCCAAGCAATTCTGCAGTCTATCCTGCAGTCTATGCTGCTTTTGTCAGCTCTACATTCCTGTTTACAGTATCCCTGTGTACTCGCCTGTCTACAGCACTTTAATGTCCCTGGATTACTGTAGTTTTTGACTTACAGTACTCCAAAAATAGTCAACTAACCGAATCTGAACTCCGGGTGTTCTTTGTGCTCTTTGCAAAAGCACTATTTCTAGCGCACAGAGTTCCTCATTTTCTTCAGCAACGCCTCCCTTTTATAAAGGAAAAACCAAAGACTTCAGTGCACTAGAAACGGTGCGTTTGGAGAGCGTTTGAAAGAGCACAAAGTGCAGGACTTTGTTGTGAACTTTGTCAACTTTATTAACAACTAACGAACAACTTTATTAACAAAAAAAAACGGTACCATAAACCTTTGTCTTTTTATCGTCAAATATTCGCCCCCGCAAAACTACGGTAAACTACGGTAATTTTGTCGTGATTTACAGCTCAACACACAGCATCTTTGGAGAGACATTTCACCGGGGATTCCCTCATTGTCCCCTACGCATTGCGAAGGGTCGACAAACAGCAATTAGGTTTATAGAATGAGAGTTTAGAGAATGGAGTAGCTGGTTTAGAGAATGGATTACTGTAGCTGGTGCTTATTTTAGTCGATTACGGTAGAGATTACGGTAGAGATTACGGTAGAGATTACGGTAGCGAATGAAAAAAGCGACTTCTAGAGCTCTATTCCAATCCGACTCAATTCCAATCTGTTCCCCCTAAACCGTATCTCTTTCTACCGTAATCTTGTCGTGTTTTATCCAATAGACAAATAGATTGAATAAAATAGACAAAATTACGGTAGAAAGTGACACGATTTAGGAAACGGTACTAGATTTGTAACGAAAGCATCTGTGCTCCTTTTGCCGTTGGAAATTTAAGGTTTTTCTTAGCGCCAATCCTTTTATTTTGACTATTTTAATTAGCAAACGATGCAGAATTGAATTTCGCGTCGAATGATACCAAAACCAACTCAAAATATAATACCCATGCAAAGTTATGAGTCGCGAAAGGTTTCTCGTGTTTTTCTCAGCATCAACTCTTCGATTTTAACTATTTTAACTATCATTCGATGCAGAATTGAATTTCGCGTCGAATGATACCAAAACGAGCTCAAAATATGATATCTACGCAAAGTTGTTGGGCTAGAACCTAAACCCCGCCCATAATGCGCGGGACTTAACCTTTCGCGACTCATAACTTTGCATGGATATTATATTTTGAGTTGGTTTTGGTATCATTCGACGCGAAATTCAATTCTGCATCGTTTGCGAATTAAAAGAGTCAAAATAAAAGGATTGGTGCTGAGAAAAACACGAGAAACCTTAAATTGCTAGCAGCAAAAGAAAATCGACAGTTTTCTTCGTTACAAGGCTAGTAAACACCTTTAATGTACCTTTAATGTACTGTAGCTTGTACCGTACGTACTTTAATGTACTGTAGCTTGTACCGTACGTACTTTAATGTACTGTAGCTTGTACCGTACGTACTTTAATGTACTGTAGCTTGTACCGGACGTACTTTAATGTACTGTAGCTTGTACCGGACGTACTTTAATGTACTGTAGCTTGTACCGGACGTACTTTAATGCACTGTAGCTTGTACCGGACGTACTTTAATGTACTGTAGCTTGTACTGGACGTACTTTAATGTACTGTAGCTTGTACTGTACGTACTTTAATGTACCGTAGCTTGTACCGTAGCCGTTTGAACGATCTAGAACTTGATCTAGATCCAAGTAGAACTCTACAAGTACAGGCTACAGTAATCCTATCGTCATCCTTGAATAGTGTACCGTCGTTTTCTCATATGTACTTTGTGCTTAAGCGTAAACGAAACGCTCAAGCATAAAGTACATGACTGTACGTCGTAAGTATCGTAGTCTTTCGATAAATCAACTTACCGTAATCTTTAGATCTGAAGTGTTGTACTGTAAATGTGAAAATAAACGAATTTTTCAAAAAATCCTACAACTTCTTGTTGGAAAGAGCTTAAATAATTAAATAAGCATGGGTTTACTGTAGACAAAAATCCACCATCAACCATCTGGCAATCATTTCTTTTTCCCATTTCAGCCTACTCTTCCTCCAGCCACGCACTCCAAGGCCCCAGAGGCCCAAAAGGCGACCCAGGAGAACCGGGAGTGGTCAGGAATTCAATTCAAATTCATTTCAATTCAATTGCGAATTGTTAAATGGGGAAATTTTTAGTGCACAGTGCAATGTCGAGACGGTAAACAAGGCCAACCAGGCCCTCAAGGACCCGAGGGACCACAAGGAGTCCAAGGGCCACAAGGACAGCAAGGCCCGCCAGGTTGGTGGACAAACATCGAGATTTTATCTTATTCATCTAGCAGCAAGGCGAGAAAAACCTACCTAAAAGCGGGTTTTTCTCGCTGGATGCTTTGCCCTCGTGGTGCAGTCGGCTTATCTACGGCCGCTACGGCCGCTAGCGCGCTTATCTATGGCCCATACGGCTCCGGGTTCGACTCCCGGGTGTTTCACTCAACTTTGATTTTTAGAAATTTTTTGAAAATTACACAACTACTATATAGTTTAGGGTTTTCTAAAGAAGTTTTAGCTTTATTGGTCGAAACACGGCCGAGAAAATGTCCAGATAGACAGACAGACAGGCAGACAAGCAGACAAGGTCTACAGTAATCCTACAAGAGCTACAGTAGTCCTGAAAGGGCTACAGTAATCCTAGAAGGGCTACAATGATCCTGGAAGGGTTACAGTAACTCTAGAAGGGCTACAGTAGTCCTAGAAGGGCTAAAGGAATCCTAGAAGGTCCACGGTTGTCCTACAAGGGCTACAGGAATCCTAGAAAGGCTAAAGTAATCCTAGAAGGGCTACAGTAATCCTAGAAGGACTACAGTAGTCCTAGAAGGGCTAAAGGAATCCTACAAAGGTTACAAAAAGCCTAGAAAGGCTAAAGTAATCCTGGAAGGGCTACAGTAATCCTAGAAGGTCCACGGTTGTCCTACAAGGGCTACAGTACAGGTTCTCTTTTATTTCTAAAAAACCCCAATTAACCCCTGCCTTGTTTTTCCCCCAAAAAATTAACTTGTTTTCCGGTTCCCCCAAAACACAATCATAAAAGGGCCCCCTTTGTTCTTAAAGGGGCCCCAAAAAACCCAGAAGGCCCAGGTTTTCCCCAGGGCCCAAATAACCCCAAGAGGGCCCCCGTTTTCCCAAAAAGGGAGGAGTCCTAGAAGGGCTACAGTAACCCTAGAAAGGCTACAGTAGTCCTACAAAGGCTACAATAATCCTACAATGGCTACAGGGATCCTAGAAGGGCTACAGTAATGCTAAAAGGACTACAGTAGTCGTACAAAGGCTACAGTAGTCGTACAAAGGCTACAGTTATCTTACAAGCTCTCGATCCCGTTTCCAGGCTCGGTAGCCTCAATGAAATGAATCTACTCAAACGCCCTAATCTGTTTCATCTACCCAATCTCTTCTATACAGCCTCACAAACTATTTTATCTATCTAATTCAGCTTCATATCAAATCTAATCCCTAGATCTAATCCCTAGCTCATTGCAGGCCCACCCGGTGCTTCAGTGTCATCGGATGGCCACGGAGGGTCAACAATTCCCGGTCCACCCGGTTCCCAGGGTTCACCCGGACTCCAAGGACCACAAGGAGTACAGGGTAAGTACAAATAAGTACAAATAAGTATTAGATAATGGATACTAGATAATTCTAGGACCTCGCGGAGATCCTGGGTTACCCGGCCGAGATGGGCGCTCATTCGAGCGACTTTCCGAGGAGGATTACGAGCGGATAATTGGAGATCCAAGGATAAAAGTAATATAGAAAATCAAGAAAATCAAGAAAATCAAAGATAGATTTTAAAATAAATAGATTCTTTATAGGATTCTTTATAGGATTCTTTATAGGATTCGTTTTCAAATCATTTTCATATTTAGGGTGAAAAGGGGGAGTGTTTAAGCTCGAATTCGATTGATTTGCCCGTCTATAATCCGAAAATGCACAACCAATTGGGCAAGG
This sequence comes from Mesorhabditis belari, assembly GCA_958450365.1. NCBI lineage: Eukaryota > Metazoa > Nematoda > Chromadorea > Rhabditida > Rhabditidae > Mesorhabditis > Mesorhabditis belari. The sequence goes on along the minus strand of CAUEEP010000753.1, from coordinate 367,739 downwards.
TATTATTAGAGATTCGATTTTAAGGAAGATTTTTGGAAATTCCAGGGTCAAAAGGGTGATCGAGGCGATCCGGGAGCGCCTGGTCAACCCGGAAACTCTGCACAGTCCACAGGTAACCTTTAGCATTTAGTTTCTTTCAAAATTACTTATTTCTAGGCTTATGTCGATCAGGTAAAACCTTAGAGTTTAGATTTTTGGGATTAATGGAAGGCTTTGATGAAGAAAATTATCTCTTTAGCTCCTCAATCCAGCTCAGCCGCTGCGCCGATTTTCCAAACGACTGTCGATCTTTTTGGAACCGGAAGGAATTTAAAGTTTGTATAAAAA